>CM057449.1:1109525000-1110125000 GCA_016271365.2 Neoceratodus forsteri | reverse complement strand
GCAATTAGGAAATACAGAATGAAGATCTTCAATCCAAAGGATAGCGGTGTCAAGGCACAACTATGTAATTTGACACTAGTAGATTCAGTTAGAGATATTAAAGTATTTCTAGGAAAATAGCATTATTGTACAAGTCAAATGGTGTTATGGAAACCCTGATAGCAGATCACAGATCAAGAAACTGTCACTATGTTGCTGGTTTAAGAATTTCAGTTTTAGTGTCAGTGGGAAGAAGTACAGGAACTCAGTTCCTGCTGCAAAAAAGGTACAGGAACTGAGGCCCTGTGCATTCCTGCTCACTTTCATCACTGGTCCATACTAAAGAAAATTCAGAAATGCAGCTTGTACCCATGACCTTAGTTCAGTTTAATGCTGGAAAATGTAAGTTTGTACATCCTGGTAAAAACAAATATTAGATTACTATAAATCAGCGTTTAAATGGTATTACAACTACAAGTAAAAACACAAAAATGATTCGGATATCACTGGAAACATGGATCTAAAATGGGAGCCAACATGCAGAGTTTACACTAATAAAACAAACCAAATCTTTTCCTGTATTAAGGGCTATATAATTGCAGTATATTAAAGAAGTATATAATACCATTGTACAGATCTTTCATTAGGTGCAATAGTAATACAGTTTACAGTTTGGTCAAATAGGAACATAGAAAATGTAGGATGAAAAAAGACTAAGACCCCTTTCTTTTCCTCTCTTGACTTCTATGTAGCAGCAGTGGCCAAAGTTATGTAATTCTATAATAATAATAATATGAGCCCTCAGACAACATTACGTAATAAACTATTTATTTATTAAGATCTTGGATTACAAAATACTTTTGAGCTAAGAGCTCTTTTACAAAGGTTCCATGTCAAATAGTGAACAATACTTACTCTGGCATTTTGGTTTGGTCTGTCACTAAAAGATCCTTACGTTTTCTCTGGTCTGCCAGACCCATCTGTTGCTGTTGGTGAGAACCCCTTGCTGGACTGTGTGAATAAACTGGATGGGCACATAAATAAATGCTTAAATGGTTTATTCTATGGTTTTATTCTATAATGTATGGCAGCTCAGATTCAATGCAAAGAAGTACAAGGTAATGCACCTGGGAAATAAAAATCCAGGGGAAGAATACACAATGGGGGGTGAAATACTGACAACAGTAAAAATGGAAAGGGACCTGGGGGTAATTATATCAGATGACCTAAAGGTGGGAAAGCAATGTGAGAAGGCAGTAAGGAAGACTGGGTTGGATACTGGGATGCATAGGAAGAGGCATCAATAGTAGAAAACAAGAAGTTGTTATCCCTCTGTACAGACAGTTGGTGAGACCCCATCTAGAGTACTGTGTACAGTCTGGAGACCCCATCTCCACAAAGACATAGACAGAGTGGCGGTTGTCCAGAGAAGGGCAACCAAAATGGTGCAGGGTCTGCACCAGAAAACATATGAAGAAAGACTAAAGGAGCTTAATATGTATATCCTTGAGGAAAGAAGGGAGAGAGGGGACATGATAGAAACTTTCAAGTACCTCAAGGGAATCAACAAAGTCCAAGAGGGTAGCATCTTTCAGAAAAAGAGATGTGCAAGAAGAAGGGGGTACAATTTGAAAATAGAGAGGGGATGGCTCAGAGGTAATGTGAGGAAGTATTTTTTCATGGAGGGGGTTTTGGATGCATGGAACAGCCTCCCTGAGGAGGTCATGGAGTCAAGAACAGTGGTTGAATTCAAAAATGCATGGGACAGACATAAGGCAGTCCTAATAGGGGGTAGGAGGAAGTAAGCTGTTGGTTAACTAGGATCTGCAGCTTATCTGTTAGGTAGGAAAATGGGCAGACTAGGTGGGCCAAGCGGTCCTTATCTGCCATCAAATTGCATGTTTCTGTACAGCAGATATGTTCTCTTCCTGAGATTTAGCCCCAGACTAACAGACAAAAAATCAACGGGTTTCTTAGGAGCCTCTGCTAAGACAGCAATTAGCATAATATTTGTTACATAGTTCTTAGAGCACTTAAAGGGACGGCAGCTGGCATTAGCCCCATTCATAAGTACAGAAGTGTACTCCACATCACCCCTGGGACAGTTAATGTGAGCACCAATCGAACAAGGCAATATCACACTATAAACAGTACTGTAAGAAATTTTTAAGAAAAAAAAATTTTAAGCATTCCAAGGCATGCACACACTTAAAACACAATAGTACTTCACTGCAGGGAAGGGGAGGAAAGAATCTGGACTACACTGGGGACTTGTTAGAATAGCACCAGAGAGATGGGAACACCATAGCACTTGAAGCTTGATCATGCCACAAGCATTAAAGTGTGGGGGAAGGGAAAGGGAAGTGAGGAAAGGGTAGCAGCAGTATGATAAACAGTGCAATTAACAATGCAGCACCTTACTTTATGTAAAGACACAGAATTGCCATGAGAGAAAAAAAGTTGCAGAGCAGGCATTTTATAGACTGCAGATATGAAATATCATCATAAGTGTGGTTATGATTTAGAATCAACACTGAGTCTGGTTTACAAAAGTTCAGGACCTACGTCGACTTTTCCGGTCAGTGAGAATGGAGGCATGTGTGGATGGCACCAGTTCCTGACAGGACAGGGTCAGGTCATTGAAAGTGACCCAAGAGTTCTGCTTGCTCTCAGATCCACACCACTTGACTCTGTAAGTCCAGGATCCTGTTTGTGTACTTCTTCCTTAAGATCTTCTTGATCTACTATACTGGTGTGTGCATGAGAGATTCCTGAGAAGAAGAAGAAAGCTGAGAAGAAGAAGTCCCAGGGAGTTCATCTGGCAAATCAACAAAACAGAATCTGGCTGGAGAGTGTCAGGAGTGGGAAGATCTGTAGGAACTGGTTGCAAGCTGTCTGAAGGGATCTCAGCTTCAGAGAGGATGGCAGGCTCAAGTGCAGCTTCATTGTTACGTGGACTGGGGTAGTCTGGAAGAGTGTTACTAAGGTACCCATGTTTCAGTCATTTAATGTGTACTTTGTTGTGTACCAGCTTTCTATCAGACTTGCGGCATAGATGAACGTGCACAGGAGGAAGCTCTTCTACAATATAGAAGGGACCAGTCCAGGGGCAAAGCAGTTTCTTGGTGGTGCCCAAAACAAGAACAGGTCAGTACAAGTACACAATGTTCCCAATGGAGAATGAAGGCTCATGCAACTTGGCTGCTGACATTTTCTGCATTGCAGATTTTCTCTGGCCCAATGTGGTGATTGCAACACGTCTGGCAAGATCAAGGTGTTCCAGCATAGGAATAATGAAGGAAGAAGCTGACTTAGGAACCTCTAACAGTGAGAGATCCCCACCCAGTGGAGTTCTTGGGTGATGTCCATGGTCTAGAAAAAAACAGTGTGTACTCTGCACTGTCAGCACAAGGACTTGTGTTGTAAGCAAATTGAACAAATGGAATAAAACTATCCCAGGTGTTGTACATCTCATCCAGGTACTTGGAGAGTGTGCTGAGGATAGTAGACATCATTCTTTCACTCTGTCCATTGCATTGTTGATGGTAACTTTGTGTGTGTGTCTTTGCAAGTTTCTCGAACAATGGTTGAAAGGTAGTTAGTGCCTCTGTCCAAATGCAGGTACGATGGGGTACTGTGAAGAAAAATGACTGTGTTGAGGAAGGCACTTGCCACTGTGGCAGCTTTAATGTCTTTTAGGGGGATTAGTTGCAAATACTTAATTAGGTAGTCCACAAAAACAAGGATGTATTTGTTGCTGGAGTCAGAGCATATGGGTAAATGCCCAAGAATGTCTGTGCTGACTCTTTGGAATGGTTCAGTGACTACAGGCATTGGAGTGATGTGTGCTTTGTCAGTTTGGCAGGAGGCTTTCTTTGGGAGCAGGGCTGGCAGGATTTGACAAATTGGACAATGCCCTTGTTCATGTGAGGCCAAAAGAAGTGAAGCCTTATCTTTTCGAGAGTTCTGTGGATTCCCATATAACCTCCAGAAAGTGGAAAGGCATGAGTGGAGAGAAGAACTTGGTTGATTAGAGACACTGGTGCAACTAGCTGTACATGAGTTCTATCCATGCGATGGCCCTTGCCTTCCTTGGTTCAAATGTGGAAAAGCACTCCGTCATTGAGGAAGTCTTGTGAAGCAAAGAAAAGGACATCCTGGTGATGCTTCTTTTGTTGCAGTATGGTTCCAGACTGTAAGTATGGATTATGTCTGAGAATTCAGGATCAGTTCTTTGTTGCATTTTGACCATTGCCAGGGAGAGGTCAGAACTAGAGGAGGTGAGAAGCTCTTCGGCTGCTTGTAATAAGTGAGGATTTGTGTGTCTTTCTGTAGAAGCAGTTGGTAGCAGCAAAGCAACTTGAGGAGCTGTAGGAGTGTCCACAGGGAGCACATCTGTGGTGTGGAAGGGAACAGCTTGTAAGCAGGATTCTTCATCTGTTGAGGATGATGCAGAGGGATATCATCTCTGGCTTACACCATCGGCATTTGAGTGAACTTGACCTGGTCTGTACTGAATTTCAGCGTTGTAGGATTGCAGCATGGCAATCCATCAGGCGAACTTGCCTACTGGCTCCTTCATTTTGAATAACCATCTGAGGGCAGAGTGATCAACGATAGCTGTAAAGGAGGACTAGCCAAGGTAACAGTCAAATTTCTTTATGGCAAATACCATGGCTAGGCATTCATTTTCTGTGATGCAATAGTTCTGCTATGCAGAGGAAAGAGAGCACCCAGCATAGGAGACAACTCTGTTCTGTCTTGAATTTGACAGAGTACAGCACTCACTACAAAGGAACTAGCATCTGAGTAGAGTTTGAAGGGTTGGTTTAACCTTGGGTAGGCCAATACTGCAGAAGAGATTAGGTTTTCTTTCAAAGTTTCAAAGGCCTCTTTGCATTCGGAAGTCCATGTATAGTCACATCCCTTTTTGGTGAGGGCGTACAGTGGAATTGCAATCTTGGCATAGTTCAAATGAACTTTCGGTAGTAGCCAGACAAACCCAGGAAAGCTTGAAGATTTTTGAGATTGTTAAGTTCTGGATAGTCTTTGACTGCTGAGAGTTTGTCTGGGTCAGTAGAGATGCCTTGAGAACTAACAACATGTCTCAGCTAATAGATCTGATACTGTGCAAAACAACACTTCTCTGGGCGAAGATTAAGATTGGCTTGTCTGAGATGTTCAAGCACTTCTTTGAGATGTTGGAGATGCTCTGGCATAGTTCTGTTGAAGACAATAGCATCGTCCAGGTAGACTAGGCAAGATTTCCAAGACAGTCCATGTAGTACGGCTTCCATAACATGTTGGAATGTGGCTGGACTATTCCAAAGTCCCATAGGCAGATGTTTGAATTGAAAAAGTCTCAAGTGGGAGTGCCATGCTGTGTATGGATGAGAAGCTGGATCAATGGAAACTTGGTAGGACCCACTCTGAAGGTCTAGAGTAGGCCTGGGCAAGTAAGCAGGGCTGGCTGAACCAAGACTCTCTAAGGCATCTCTGGTTGTAAGTAAGGAATGAGCATCCTGCACCGTGTAGGCATTGAGTTTTCTGTAATCTACTACAAAGCGATACCCTTTGACCTTCTCTACCACCAGCAGGCAAGGTGCACACCAGGGACGTGTAGACTCTTAAACAATATCTTGTTCCAGCATGTCTTTGATTATGTCCTCTAGGACTTGTTTCTGTTTGTGTCCCACTTTGGCAGCTCACTGATGGATTGTTTTCTGGTTGGGCTGCACTTTGATTGTGTGTTGCAGGATATCACAACAGCTAAGTTTGTTATTTGGACCCACAAAAACATCCAGGTAATTCTCCAGGAATTTTAAAAGTTGTTGCTTTTCTGTTGGAGATGCTGGAAGTTTTGAAGAGGATAGTCACTGACTGAAGGGTAACTCTGTTGAAGCTGGAGTGGTTGTGATAGTACTGACAGGACTAGAGTTGGTGGAACCAAGCTGAGGTTCTTGCATGAGATGGAGTTGGTCTCTTGTAGACAAGCAGACAAACCTTCTAATGTTGGCACCATTTGAGATGACCACAGGTTAATCTGTGAAGTTGCAGCATTTTTGGAAGACTGTGCCTCCATGCACCACCAATAAGGTTTTTCTGGAAGGAGACATGATGAATACAGCATGGGGATCTCATGACAATGCTAACAGCACCTTTTGGAAGTGGTTCACCTCAAATCTTGTCAAGCAAAACCATCTCTGACTTAGGAGGCACAGTGACTGAGTCTATAGCTGCAGGTTGCCTCCAAGGATCAAGTGACAGTTTTTTTGAGGCAGAGTCTAGGATGGCTTTTTGAGCTTTGAGGAAGTCCAGGCCAAGATTTACTGCAGGTTGTAGATCAAGCACTAGGTAGAACTTGACAGTAGCTTGCTGGGAGCCAAAGTGTAGCTTGAGATGGACCACGCCTGTGATAGGTACTGTAGCTGTACTTGCTGTGATAATGTACTTTAGGTCAGCTGGAGAGACATTAGGTACATGACGAATAACTTGGTTGATCAGAATACTGTTGTTGATAACTGAGATTTCTGCTCCAGTGTCAACCAAGGCATGTGTGGACCAATCTCTGATGGTTACAGGTACATAGTTTGCTAGGAGATGTGATTGGATGACAGGAACCTTTACCCCTGGAAGCGAGAGGATGCCTGAGTTAGCAGTTAGAGAGTGCAGTTTGTTTGAAGTGTGAGAGTCAGAGGGGTGGTCAGCTGCTGTGTTCCTCTGATCCTGGAAGTAGTTGCAGTTATTTTGCGGGTTGTGCAGTGGTGGGATCCTTTGGTTCTCTTGATTTCTGTTGTGGTACTTCAGCTTTCAGCAAGCAGCAGCAGTGTGTCCTCTGAATCCACACCACTGGCAGGTCACTGTTCCTCATGAAGGTGGTGGCTGGCTCAGGTCACTGTTGAAGTGGTCGATGAGCATTGACAGAAGTTGTAAAAGACTCATTTGAGCTGAGGTGCAGACTATTGACATTTGTGGTGAGTGTCTCTATCATTGATTGCTGCTGCTGGACACATGTTGCAAGTGTGGCTGACTGTGATGACTGAGGTGCTTGTACACTGGTGGCTTGGGACATTAATATGGACACTTGTGCAAGTCATGCCACTTGGATTGCATCCATCCAGGTTGTTGGTTTCTGTTGGATTACATAGAGATGGAGTTCAGGAAGCAGTTCCCAGACAAAGGTTGTTATTTGCTCTTTCTCAGGTTTCTGCAGACATTTGCAGCAAGACTCAATGTCCACTATGAAGGCTTCTAGAGATTAAAAGGGTTGCATGGTACGTTCCCACAACTGTTGTTCCAATAACCAGGGTGAATATGGATGGAGACTTGTTCTGAAAGTGCTTTGAACCAGGAAATGGCAGTCCCTCTCAGAAACAAGTGCAAGTAGACCAAGGCGACAAGGCTAGACATCTCCTTGCTCTCAGACTGAGGAATCAGGAGGCTTCCCAGCTAGTACTGTCCATAACATCTCAGCTCAATAATTCTCAGAAAATCATTCCTAGAGAAACTGTCAATGAATTTGCCTTATACTACAAACAGTTGTATAGTCCTCCGGGCAATTCTCCTTGATGGCCCAAATACAGGATTATCTATTTAATATACCACCCCCTCATTTAACCCAGGACAGCAACACTTTCTGGCAGATCCTATAACCTGTCAAGAGATCCAAACAGCCATAAGTACCCTCCCTTCAGATAAATCTCTGGGCCCAAATGGCTTTACTCCTAATTTTGATAAAACTTTCACTGCTGAACTTACCCCTATCCTTCACAAATTGTTTCTGTCATTCTGTGAGAGGGGTATTTCAGATTTCTCTCTAACAGAGGCATTAATAATAGTTATACCTAAGCCAGGTAAGGCCCCTGATAAAGTTAATAATTAACATCCCATATCTCTTTAGAACTATGATGCTAAGCTCTTTGTTAAAATACTGACCAACAGAATTCAACAGGTGTGGATGGTTTAATTGGGCCAGAACAGGTGGGTTTTATGAAGGGCTGATCATCAGCAGATCACTTAAGAAAGCTGTGGATTGTCTTTCCCACCTCCAGGGAGGCCAATCTGCCTATGGCTTTGGTCTCCCTGGATGCAGAGAAGGCATTTGATAGAGTGAACTGGGCTTTTTTGTTTGCAGTGCTGGACACATTTGGCTTCCCTAGCACTTTTATTAAATGGGTAGAAACTTTGTATTCCTGACCCAGTGTGAGGATTTACTGTAATGGAACACTTTCTGAAAGAATTGAGTTGCATTCTGGTATTTGCCAAGGTTGCCCGCTTTCCCGCCTACTGTTTAATCTCTACTTGGAGCCTTTACTTACCCTTCTTAGAACTTCCCCTTTCATGCGAGGATCCCCATTGTGCTACTCAATCTGAGAATCTCTGCTCATGCAGATGACATCTTGCTGCACCTCTCTAACCCTGTAACATCAGTACAGGCAGCCCTTCAAATCATAAAGGAATTTGGCAAGTATTCCAACTATAAACAAAATTTAGACAAAACAGTAATAATGCCCTTGAATCCTTTGATTAATAGTAATGATTTTGCCCAACTAGGGCTGGTGTGGACCACTCAATTTAAATATTTAGGTATTACTCTTGCACAATCTTGTGTCCTAATGAAGAAACTGAATTTAGATGTACTGGTCACTACGCTTCGTCAGGTTCTACAAAGATGGATCAATCTCCCCGTATCTTTGCGGAGTAGAATTAATAATAACAAAATGAATGTCTTACCCCAACTGTTCTACCCTTTGAATATGTTAAATTTATGGCTCCCTCTTAGTTGGTTTAAAAAAGTGCATAGTATTATCTCGTCCTTTCTTTGGAAGGGTAAAAGTCCATGTCGAGCTTATAACTGCCTTGGACTCCCTAAAGCTAAGGGTGGTCTTAAACTGCCTAATTTTCTTGTTTATTATTTTGCGAGTCATATAGCAAAATATGCTAAATGGCCTAGAGGAGAGAGATTAACAAACAACGCTCAGTATGTTCCCTTATGGCTTCAAATTGAGAGAGCGCTAATTGAGAGATCTGTAATTTCCTTAGTTTGCTTTTTATACCACCTAAGCGCTTGCCCAGAACACTTTGGGAGTCGGTTATTTTTACATCTTTGAAAGTGCACACCCAACTTTGTAAACTGCTACAACTGCCCAACACACTAGATATTTCCCAACCAATTGACGGAAATCCAAATTTTAGAGTGGGGGGGCTATATGTTGAATTCTAGGACTGACCCCATTTTATCGGGAAAGGCTATCTTTGACCTTCTTACTAATGGAAGTATCCCTCTGATTCATGAATTGATGACCCATTATAATATGCCGGCCTGATCCATCTTTAGAGTGTTCCAGATCCAGCACCTATTGATTGCATGGTTTGGATTGGCACCTTGGACTGACTGCCAGAGAGAGCTTTTCCAGTTGTTTCAAATGCTGGCCTGGCAGCCGCACTCAGTCTCTCAACTGAATAATGTTATACTTCTTAAAGTATCACCTGAGTTGTCAGATCCCCCTAGATATTGGTCCCTTGCCTCCCAGATTCTAATTTTGACTGGAAACGTATTTTGGCTGACCTTTACCAAGTGCTAGCCAATGACAGGCTCTGCCTCATCCAATTCTACATTCTCAATAATATTTACTATACTCCTACCTGATTGGTTAATATGGAGAACCCCCCCCTTTCCCCTACGCACAAGATGTGGACAAGCAGATGGGACCCTTAGACATTTTGGGGGATTGTCCAATGGTATCCCCTCTATGGAGAAAGATCAAACAGAACTTAGACCCACTGTTGGGGTTGGAGGAACCTTTTCTCCCTGAAATTTGTCTGATAGGGTATTATGCCAGGTTGAGTATTAAAGAAAGGAGATACTGGATAGCCTTGATTTCTCTGTCAGTTAAAAAGGTTGCATTACATCACTGGAAAGACCAGATAGAGATCTCATACTCAGAATGGCTTAATGAGCTATTACATCATGTAAGAGTAGAGAAAATAATAACTAGTCTTCATAATCGAATATCAATATATCGGAAAAAGTGGGACAAACTGCATACACTGGTCATGGCCTCATCCTTTACATGAATATGGCAACTGTGGGTGTTGTTTTCTTCTTTTATAATTTTGATAATTATGATTACTTGGCTTCATATTGCCATCTCTGGATATTATAAATAGGAAGGACTATAGACCTGATTCATATCACCGCTGAGGAACTGGGGGGGAGAGGAGGGAGGGGGGTTGGTATAGTGATATGTTAAGTTTAGAGCTGTGAACTTGATTTGTTTGTACTGCTTTGTTTGTTCGTTTTGTGTGATATAATATGTAAACTTCAATAAAGCACATTCAATTTAAAAAAAAGAAACAAGCACAAGGCATTGGAAATACGCAAAGGATCAGTCCAACCATGTAGGGAAACCCAGGCTTGGAATTGTTTGAGCCAGTTGACAGCATCTTCATGAGAAAAGACTGAGAAGGGTATTGGCTGTTGGCAGGTACGGACCGTGGAATATGGTGAAATAACTTTAATGTAGGCCAGGTTGTCTTGAATGGCTTGCATAGCTGGCGCTCCTTGAGATGAGATGGATGGCTGGATGTCATGCAGGATGGTTTCGATTTTGTAGCCCCACACCCTTGAGGTAGGTGAATGTAGAGCTCTTGATGCTCCAGTGCCAAGATCTGCATCATCATTGGACGTTTTGGTTGGAGACAATCTGCATTTCACTGATTGAAGGTCATACGGGTGAGAAGGAGTTACCATCATGTAGAAGACAGGACGTCATGGAGTAGATGAAGTGCTGAGAAGAAAATATTTTTGTAGACAAAAGTACAATTGTTGGTGAGCAAAGTTCATGAAATGATGTCTTAATAAACAATCCCCACTCAATTCTGTGTTGTCTGTTATTTAAATAAAGGTTTTGTTGCAAAAATCAACTATTTGTTTCAGTGTCCATTCATTTCAATAGGTTTGCCATTGATTTCTATGTAGTGAGATCATTTTAATGTCCTTCACAAGATGGCCACTGAACTTTGACATACAGTTCCTGTATTTTGACTGTTTTGACTGTAGCAAGATGGTCACCAGCAGGGGGGTTAAGGGTCACTTCCTTCCTTGTCTTTTCTGTAAACAAAGAAAGGGGATTCTTGCCACGAGGCTGCCTGGCTGCTCCACACTGTGCAAAATGACAATTCCCACGGCTGTCCTTCTTCCCCAACTAGGCAGGAAAAATAATTTTGTGGGCTTCGATTGTTGTGAGTGGCAAGTTGCAGGGGAATATATAATTTACTGCTTGCTTGCACAGTTTTTGTTTTTTTTTCTTATGTTTGATCCCAGGCTTTCTTTTCTGTTATTTAAGTTACTGTTATCATATTATTTATGGTTTGCTCCCTGCTTGGGATCCTGTGGCTCTTTTTGATTTATTTTCTGTGTTGCTCTGCTTGTTTTCATTGATTTATTATTTTGTTGTTTGCCCAGCTGTGCTGCTAAGGATTTCTTTTCTTGTTTTTCTTTCCCTGATTATTTGTTTATGTTGCGCCCTGCTTGTTTTTAGTGTCTCCTTTCTTTCTGCTCCATATTTATTTATAGAAACATAGAAACATAGAAGTTGACGGCAGATAAGGACCACAATGCCCGTCCAGTCTGCCCATTTCTTGTTCTACCTTATAAATGTGCCATTGGCCTTTGCTCTGTCAATGGCCTATCTATTCATACTCATCTGTATTGCTCCCTTATGCCTATCCCATGCCTGTTTGAAGCCCTGCACTGTATTTATATCCACCACTTCCTGAGGTAGGCCGTTCCATGCATCCACCACCCTTTCTGTGAAAAAGAACTTCCTCACATTACCCCTTAATCGGCCTCATTCTAATCTAATGCTGTGTCCTCTTGTCCTGGAATTTTTCTTATATTGAAATATGTTAGACTCTTTCACCTTGTTAATGCCCCTTAAGGTGTTTGAATGTTTCGATCATAGCACCTCTCTCCTTCCTTTGCTTTAGGGTATACATATTGAGCTCCATTAATCTGTCCTCATATGTTTTCTGATGCAGTCTCCACACCATTTTGGTTGCTCTTCTCTGGACTGCCTCAATTTGGTTAATGTCCTTGAGAAGGTGTGGCCTCCAGTACTGCATGCAGTACTCCAGATGGGGCCTAACCAGTGTATTGTAAAGAGGGGATTATTACCTCCCTCTTCTGACTTGTGATACTTTTCTGAAGTCAGGGTAGGTGACATCAACTGCTTCACCTTGGTCCACCACTCTGGTTACCCAATCAAAGAAATCTATGAGATTAGTTTGACAGGACCTTCCATTTGTAAACCCATGCTGTCTTGGATCCTGTGCTCCTGTGGATTCCAGGTGTTGCATGATCCTTTCCTTGCCTCCATAATCTTGCCCACTACTGAGGTAAGACTGACTGGTCTGTAGTTCCCTGCCTCCTCCCTGCTACCACTCTTGTGGAGCGGGATCACATGAGCCATTTTCCAGTCTTCTGGAACCTCTCCTGTGCTCAGAGACTCATTAAACAGTTCTGATCATGGCTGTGCTAGTTCCACCTTTAGCTTCTTTAGTACCCTGGGATGTATGCCATCAGGTCCCATTAACTTGTCCACCCTGAGCTTATCAAGCCCTTGTAGGACTCTTTCTTTTGTGAAGGGACTAGTGCACACCTCCCTCCCCCTGTGTCCATGGTGCTGAGGTGTGGGCCCTGCCCTACCTTCTCTTTAGTAAATACTTAGCAGAAGTATCTATTTAGGATAGATGCTTTTACATGGTCCTCCTCCTCACACGCCCCCTTATCGCCTTTGATTTTAGCAATACCCCCTCTGAACTTTCTCCTTTCACTAAAATATCTATAGAAAGTCTTGTCACCTTCTTTTACTGTTTGTGTTAGTGTTTCCTCATGTTTCAGCCTTTGCCTGCCTTACTGCCTTCCCTGTGTCCCTTAGGGAAGTTTGGTATGCCTCCCTATCTTCATCCCACTGCGTTCTCTTATATTTCCTGAAGGCCAGCCTTTTGGCTCTGACCTTTTCTGCTATTATTTTTGAGAACCAAAGTGGTTTCCTTCTTCTTTTGCACTTCCTTTTCTCACTAACACAATGGGATGTTGCTTCAAGTATTGCATCCTTAATGCTTACCCACTTTGCCTGTACCCCCTCACCTGTATTTCTTTTTGTCAGGGCTAGCTTAACTCTGTTGGCCATCTTATCAAAGTCAGATCCTCTGAAGTCCCATATTTTTGCCTTGGAATGGGATGATTTAATTCTAGTGGCCAAATTGAACCATACCTTCCACCTGGAGATCTATGATCCTTTCCCTGTTAGTCAGTACTAGATCTAGGATAGCCCTGTCTCTTGTGGGTTGTTGTACCAGTTGTTTAAGGCCCTTCCCCTGCAGGGAATCTACCATATGTCTAGTTCTGGCAGATGTTCCTGCTGGTATTGACCAATCTGTATCTGGCATGTTGAAGACTCCCATTATCAGAACCTCCCCATTTAGCTGTCATGTTTTCTATATCTTCTAACAGTAATGTGTCTATGTCCTCCCCCTGGTCTGGGGGCCTGTAGGCAACCCCAGTTCCTATGGCTGTCCCATTTCCTGTTTCCAGGGTGACCCACAATTCTTCTCGCTCCTTATGTGTAATCTGAATTTCTGTAGCTTTGATATTTTCATTGACATACAGGGCCACTCCACCCCCTTTTGGCACCTCGGTCTCTTCTGAAAGACCAGTACATAGCCAAGTGCTGAAGTCTCCCAAGTGTGATTACTGGTAAACCATGTCTCTCTAATTGCTACTATGTCCAGTTTAGCCTCTGTCATTATTGCCTGAAGGTCTATGATCTTGTTTCCCAGACTGTGAGCATTTGTGTACATGATTTTCCATTGGCCAGATTTTGGTGTGTTAGTTGTTGGGTGAGGTCTGGTGTTTCTCCTGTGCATCACATGGGGAGCCGGACCTTTTTCCTTACCTGTTGATGCAAATGAACTGCAAACATACTGAACTCATATCTGACCACTAGCTAAGGGGGGAACGGGTGTTCTTCCCATTCGATGTATAGGGTTCTGCACACCTCTCCCCATTTTATAGTTTAAATATTCTGCGAAAACATCAAACTTCTGCCCCAATGCACTGACTCCCTCCTTAGTCAGATGCAGTCCATAAAATTTAAAGAACTTTCGCTCCCAAAACTGTTGCCAGTTCCCTACAAATGTGTGTCCTTTTTCCTGGCACCAGCCCTTGAGCCACATGTTTAGCTCTCCTATCTCCCCTTCTCTGACCTTCCATCTATCTGTCCCCACTCTCCCAGACTGGCAGGATCCCAGAGAAGGAGATGCCAGACGAAATGGATGATAGTTTGTCACCTAGCCTGGTCAGGTGTTCCTTGGTCTCCACACTGACCGGCTGGTGAGATCATTATTCCCTATGTGTAACAGGATGTCAATGTTTTCTCCTGCTTCCTGAACAATTTTAGCAATTCGGTCAGTGTCTCTCCACGCTGATGTACCTGGGAGACATCTGACCATTACCCCTGGCTGGAGATGGGTATCAACTCCCAAAATCATGGATTTTCCTATGATCAGAAGGTTTTTGGATTTCCTTTTTGCTTTTTTTTTGTTTTGGTTCCTGTTTTGGGTGAGTTTTGTTGTGCTAGCTCATCTGCTGCAGTGTCCTGCTCTACAGTGTCCTCTGCCCCTCTGTTTGATTTCGGAGATAGAGGCAGATACCTGTTTGTAATTTTTATATGGTTTGTGGAGGTAATATGTTGGAGAACACTGAGTGATGGGGCACCTGATTTGCCCTTCCTAACCACTTGCCAACTTCCCAGATCAACTACCCTCTGCTGTCGAGGTGCTTCTGTTGGATGTTGGGGAAATGGCGGGTGGTTCTTATATTTCCTCTTGAATATACAATTTGAGGCATGCAATCTATTTCTGCCCATGCTGCCTGGAGCTGAGCCCTTAAATCTCCAATGGTCCAGAATGTAGGACAGTGTCCTAAATCCTGTAAAACTGCCCTTCTGAAAAGTGTTCCACAGTACCTGCAGTTAATGATATCCATTCCAGATAAGTTGATGGGTTTATAACCTGGTCAGAATAATTAGAAGGAAGAAAATGAAAGCAAAAGTTTGATTTTGTGTTGTGTTTGTTTGTTTTTGTATAACTTGTTATGACATGTTAAATTACTAGTGCCCCTGTAAATGAGGTCACCATGTGGATACCCCACTGATCCACCCCTTCCTGCTTTGCTACAGGAAATGTCATGACTGTGCTACCCTATAAATGGAGTGTAGTGTGGGGTGGTTGGGGATGGAGGTGGGTGGCTGGGCCCTTCCTTGCTGAGAAAGAAGAACCACAGATGAAAGAAACAAGGAGGTAAGAGCAGAAACTATCAGCCAGCAATAAATGCAGTAGCCCTGAAAGCTTATCCTAATGATAGATAAAACTGTAAAATCTGTAAAGCACCACCTGTAATAATTTCACAGAAGATATACCCTGTATGAAACACTTTGCTACAGAGAAAAATAAAGCAGTAACAGAAGATATACCTTGCAAAAGACAAATTGAATCAGACGAATGCAGCAGTAATCTGTTAGCACACACCTGTAGACACACCTTGTAATAATGCAGCAGAAGGTACACCCAGCAATAACAATTTGAATCAGAGAAAAATAAAGCAATAAAATGTTAGCAACAAATAGTAACAATCCCTGTGAGTACAAAGTAAAAATAACACACAGTAAATCTGCCAATCAAAAGAAGCCTTAATCCTTTCCCTTCCTCTGATAAGGTTCTTTGCTCTGTCCTTTCAAGCAACCTAGAAGGAAAGAGCTCAGGTGAAGATAGGTGCCTTGGCCAGCAAACCTAGTCTTCCACCTTACAGTATGTGCTCTGAGTGGGCTTCTTTTGGTTATTTATGTTAGAAAGGAGTGGCAGGTGCACTCCAAGTGGTGACCCAGGAAGGCAACAGTTCAGGAGGAACGGAGCTCAACCATGAAGTGCTGAGGGACCCAAGTGGCTGTTTTTTGGTCCTATGAAGCCACGGTCCATTGCTCTTTTGAGGGATGCCAGTGTACCTTGCAGAGCCATGTTTGCAAAGTAACACCAGCTGCATGGAGCCACGTTTGCTTGTATAGCTCCCTGTGTGGCACTGTCCTTGGGGCAGCTGTCAGGGAGGGCAGAGCGGAGCTGTAACTTGGGTTGGGAGCCCTGTTCAGACTGGGCTGAGGCCTGGAGTGTGCTGCTGGGTGGATGGACTGTGGCCTGGGAGGCTGCATGCTGGCAGTAGTGGCAGATCAGCAGGAGCATTGTGGAGAGCTTGACTTACTGCAGAGAAGGGAGCAGTTCTTGTGGAGTGGCCTTGAGATGCTGTCCAACATGGCTGGCAGGGAGGGCAGAGTAGACCTAGTATAAGCAGTGGTGTAGTGCAATACAGCATCAGTAGCAGCAGGAAAAATGCCCAGTACTTGCATGTTTTCATTTTGGTTTGGGATTTTCTCCTCTGCAGTGGTGATCCCCTCTGTGAGAGGCACTGGTCTGTGGCTAAAAATTGTACAGGTTGCTTGTCTGGCCAACTAGTACAGTTCTAGAGGAACCCTGCCATGAGGTGGGAGCTGGGGAGGGGGGTGTAGTTTGTGGAGCTCTGATGGTGTTTGGATGAATACATTTTTTGCACTCGTCTGCAGGTGATAAAAGGCTGGAGTAGCAGTGTCCCTCATTTATTTTGTATACATTGTCCTGTGGCTCATTATTGCAGGAGGGCTGCAGATAAAGGCAGGAGAAAGTTCATTCTTGTAGGAGACAGTTAATTGTTTTTTGTTTTTTTCTTCACTGCAGCCTGGGCTGTGGTGCAGGAGATACTCAGAGCTATCCAGGCATACTGGGGTAAATGACTCTGCGTACCATGCGACGCAGACAAGCGAGATGGGATCTGGTCAAAAGAAGGGCCACATTCTCCACCATGTGTGGTGTATTGGTTTGATCTGCCACTAAAAGACCCTTATCTTCTCTCTGGTCTGCCAGACCCATCTGTTGCTGCTGGTGTGGACCCCCTGCTGGACCATGCAAATAAACTGGACGGACATGGAAATAAATTCATAAATGTTTTTTTCTGTACAGCAGACATGTTCTCTTCCAGAGGTCTAGCCCCAGACTGACAAAGAGAAAGAAAGCCAAGGGGTTTCTTAGGAGTCCCTGCTAAGACAGCAATTAGCATAATATTTGCTACACAGTTCTTAGAGCACTTAAAGGGACAGAAGCGGCATTAGCCCAATTCATAAGTACAGAAGTGTACTCCACAATACATTGTGAGTTGAGGACACAACATGGGTAAGACTATTTACAGGTACATTGCGTATCAGGTCTGTAGAGAACATACAATTCATAGCTTACAGTTTTGGAAGGCTAACAGAACAATGCAGGGATGCAAATAAGCAAATTATAAAACACAGTAAAGTAGATAAATAAGACCAGTAAGGCGATTGTGATAATCAGCCCAGAAGGCTGACAACTAGAACTCTTATTCATCACTGAATGAAATTCTGTACCCAGTAATGTTATGTTCGATGATAAACTGAGCACACCTGAGTTTAGAAGGTTGATAACTCCCACTTTGACTGCTTCCCTTGGGAACTTGGTACATAATGTAGCTTATCATTCTGTGTGTGAAACAATGCTTCCTCATATTACCCTCATAGCATCTCCCTTAAGCATGGGCTATGTACACTAGTTCCACTGCCATAAAATAGCTGAAAACATTCACCATGATTCACCTTGTCCATTTCTTCAAAATTAAAAAACAAACAAAAGCAAACCTGAAATATCTCCACTAAGCCTTTTCCCCCCATCGAAAACATACCTAGCTTGTCTAAACATTCTCCACAGCATTTTCCAGTCCCTTAATCCTTTTAGTTGCTCTCTGCTGCACTCTTCTGATGACTGTAATATTCTTTTTATTCTGCCGTGACCAAAATTGCACACATTAGTCCAACTGTTGCCTTACTAGTGCCATATGAAGAGGCAAACTCACTTCAATTTCATAGTATGTTATACCCCTTTCAATGCAACCCAGAATTCGATTTTTCTTATCTACTGTTACTGCGCATTGCTGTGACAGCTTCAGCTTATGATCAGTGATAACCCCCATGTCTTTTTCATTTTATGGTTCATTACAACTATTTGTCTTCTGTTTAAATAGTACCACTGCCTTCATTTTGGGGGGAAAAGGAGCATGGTCTTAAAGTTTTCATACTGAATTTCATTTGCCACTTGTTGACCCACTCCCTCAATATTGATAAGTCCCTCAGTAGAACATCTTCCTCTTCCCTTGAATTTACAATAGTGCTCAGCAATATGTTCTGTTATAATCAATGATATCTTAATACTATTATCACATTTCCCTTAGTCTTAATTAGTTGTAAAACTGTGAACTGCTATAATGACTACTCCCTCCTGCTCTCACCCCTCTACTCCAAGCACCCCTGTCCACCCGCCACACTCGGCAAACTACAACGACCCATTTCCAGGTACCACACTGCAAAACCTCCTTGGGCCAAAGAACATTTAAGTAGCTGGCTCCTGGCTGGCTGAATTCCATCCCAAATTCCTTCCTCACAGAACCTAAACTTGGTCTGTTCAAATCCCACCTCCAAGACCTAATCACCCAAGATTCAGTCTGTGACTGTCCCTGATTTTCTCAGGCACTCCTGTATCTCACCAGAATTTTGACTTCCCTGGTATTGCCACCCTATAGCATGTGTATATATGACAATGGACTCCTATGGTCCAACCTGAAATTTGCAAATAACCACCAGGGCATGGCTATACCACCATCCAGTAGTGTGCATTCCTGTTAGCTGCTACTCTGCTTCCATTCTGGTAACTCTGTGTACCATTGTATTACTTGCTGCAATGTTTCCACCACCTGTAACCATGTTTGATACTGTACTGATTGTAGTACTTGCTACTTTTGTTATCTCTGCTCACACTGTTGCCATTGTATATGTTGAATTATTTGTTGTTTGCTTCTGTACTCAATTGACATGGAACTTTGTAAAGGAGTCTTGACTGAAAGGTATGTCTCCGATATTCCTCAATAAAATAAATACTTCAAAATGTGTCATGTTAATATTATTAATCATTCCTAGGCTAGCTGATGTTACTGAACATTACTGATTGAGCGGTCTTAACATGGCACATTCTTTCTCTGAGTAATACTGTATCACTCTCATTATTTTTGAGGCATCCAAAAATTGAATACCTTAATTGAGACCCCTTAGCTCATGCAGTCAATTAAAATATTGAACATTAGGGAGACCAATACTGAACTCCATTGATGAGTTCCTTCCAGTCAGATGATGCTCCATTCACATAGAGTACAGGCACTTAGTCATATTTCTTAACTGGTCCTGGATCCATTGAGCTGTAATTTTGGTAATTCCAAATTTACTCAATATCAGAACCAATTGAGGAACTATGTTAAATGCTTCACTCAGTTCTGAGTATATTATATTAATGGGAACTTTTTCAAACATGGTCTGGTTCCTGGTTTGACTACCTGATACCCCCACCCACAATATCAATGTGAGTGATTTTAGCAAAAACCTTATTTTAGAACACTGTGTTCTGAATTACAAAGAATTGATTGACTCAATGAGTGAGTGATTGCTTACTTGGTTGACTGAGCCTAAGTGCGGTGAGATGATTTAGAGGTAATATTTTAAGTGAATCAATTCCCTTTCCCCATTTACTGTAATTAATTTACTTCCTTAAAAAGGGACCAACATGTTAGATTCCCTTAGTGAACTCAAATTAATTTTTCTTAAACAGCATGAATTTCCCCAGATGGCCATAACTGAACCTTTGATTACTGTCTACAGCATTTCTACCACAATAAATGTCAGATTCATTGGCCTAAAGATTAGTTACATGGATCAGTTTTACTTATCTATTAATGCAGTAATGTCACATTAGCCCTTGTCATGTACCCTCACCTCACAAGGTTTCAATGACTTCTGGCAAATCACTGTCCTAGTTACTGCTGTCACACTCACATTGGCAAAATGGCTGCCAGTCTAGGCAGGTTGTCTGACCTGTGAGCAGAGTGCTCGTGTTTTGTGTAAAAAACATTGTTTTCAGGTTCAGCAGCATGAATTTCTATTGCAGTTTATGTTTTAGTTTCTATAGTTTAGTGAAGTGGTAAGTTTGTCATTTTAGCATAGTTTTTAAGTGTTACTAGTAGGAGGTAGTTTTTGTTATATTTTGGTGTAGACATGAAGCAAAGATTCACTAGGTGCATTATATCACTCTGGTTAGTAGTGTAATAATTTTAACACTAGTTGTAATGCAACCTCCATTAGTAGCATTCATTTTACATTTTTTGAACTGTCAGTTGTGTCAATGTTCCTGCAGAGAGATCTGGGTCTTCTGAGGTGTACACTGTTGCTTAGGGGGATAGTGCAGGCTGGTAGTGAGGTTCCTGCATGTTCTGGCCCATTTTTCTGCTCACTTCATTGGAAAAGTGAAAAGTCGAGTGAGAGTGAAGTAGGAGCTAGAAGGGCTGTGAGGATGCCAGGAAGGGAAGTGGCTTTCACCCAGTATGTGATCTGGGAGGGGATGGCCTAACCAGGTTTTGTGTTTGCCTTCAAGTGCCTGTAGAGGGGTTTCATTGGCCTAGTCAACCATAGCAGCAACCACATGGTTTTCAGATTGTACATTAGTTAGGTAGTTTGTCAGCTTGTGGTGTTGTGACCTGGGCTGCGGTGAGAGAGTGGATATGTTTTCACACTTTTTTTTGCCATAGAGGTTTTTCTGCTCCCTGGCAAGCTTGGATGGCTGCATTAGCCTGTCCCATGAGCACCAGCCATCCCAATCCCCCCTCACCAATTTTGGAACCTGGTAGGCCATTAGTGCTCACTCAGGGAAGCCTTTATGTAGCCCAACCCCCACATTTTCCATTGGTTTTCTCCCCTGTAGCCTGTGGACATGGAATGAACATGATGTCCAAGTTCTACTTCCTCAGAGATGGCCCTGGTGTCCTGAACATGGGATTCCTTCCCTTGCTTGGTGGCATCATGTGTGCTGATATCCAGCCACCACTGGGTATCAGGCAAGCAGCGTGTCACACTAACCCCCCCCCCTCCATGTGGCAGGAGAGCTGTTCTAAGGATGCTCAATCCTTACTCTCCCCGCCAGCGCCTAAGCAACCCAAGTCTGTTCCTGACCCTAGGTTGCTGGTGTGGAAGAAGGTAAGGCACCCAGTGCCTCAAACCTCCATGCCACCAGGCCGACTGTTTTCACACTTTTTGTTGACTATTCAGTTTAATCAGTTTGTTATTTGTTATCTGCACCTTTAACTCTGTATTTTGAATTGAGTTTGGCCACCATATGGCCCAATTAGTATTGCACTGCATTCCCCTGCTGAAGACCCCAGTTCAGGAACAAGCTTGGGGAGCCAGCTGGGTGGTCTGGGGGCTGCAGAGCACTCCCAGCCCAGGGAGAGAAGGTGCCAGGTTCTGCCGCATTGGCAGCACCTGCATGGCCAGGGATCTTGCTCCTCTACAGGGCCATCAGTGACATGTCAAGGCCTGCAGGGGTTACACCCAACATCAGTGAGGGTAGGAGGGGGAAAAAACAGAAAATGTAGGGTAAGATGCCATGACAGCCTCATCTGGTTGCTCCAGTCAGTGCCACCACCTGGGACATAGACAATTCTGGATGTGAACCTCGGGGGTGGGGAATGTAGACTCCAGGGAGTGTCCTCCCCTTCCTGGTCCCACCATGATAGGACTTCTGTAGAGGAGTTGCAGACTGGAAAGTACTGGGGAAGGTGGTCACCATTTGGGGTGAGTGTGGGAAGAGATTGTAGAACCAGACTGCTGCTGAGGGACAGAAAAAGCTTTATAGAAAACAAAAATTGAATTGGAGTGTTTGGGGTGTGGAGTGTGGAGTTGTCAGGTGTGATTGAAGTATGACTGGGGGGGTTGTTTTACATTTTTGGGGTTATTTTATATTTTATTTGGTGGGGGTGGTGGGGGTGGTGGTGGGGGTTCTGGAATGATAAAACTGGGGGTGTTGTAGTTCTTGGGCAGCTTAAAGCACAGTGCAATGAAAAGTTGTAATTTTTGCACCTGTAATTTTAGTTTAGTTACAAGTTGCTTGATGTCCTTTTTAAAATATTCTAAGGGTTTCCTTTGGATCTTTATTATTTTGTAATTAATTTGTTGGACATGTTTGTTTTTTTCATGTGACTTGTCACACAGTAAATTAATTTTCAATAACTAATTACAGTTTTTATTGTAATAAAAAATAATAAAGAACAAAAGAAAACCCTTAGAATAACTTAAAACTGACATCAAGTGGCATGCTACCAAACTAAAATCATAGGTGACTGCAAAATTATAACTACCGGTATTCGTTTCACTGCTGCTTTAACATGTGTTAGGAATTGGGTCCCTAAGTTCAACTACTGTACATTCTGATCAACCTCTGTCAACTGTGAATGATGCTGGCAGAAATCTGGCTTGGTTGAGGACCACCTTAGATTGACGGCCCTCTATAAGGACTATCAATCAGCAATCTCCCACAAGAAGGCAGAGTTCCTGTCCAGGGACATTGTTGCAGTGAGTAATCTACCAGCTCAGCTCTTCCGAACTGTCGACAGGTTGTGCAGTCCAACCTGTCTTCAGAATCGGAGAGCATTGTCACAGACTAAGTGTAATGAGTTCATTCGATTTTTCGCAGATAAGGTGGTTACCATCAGGCCAGAGACCTGTGTAGCTCATTCTAATGAGCAGGGTGGTGGTCGGTGGGAGGTTAGTAGCGCCCAGTTTGTTTGGTTTGACTTTGACCGGTTGGCGATCATGGACATCATGAAAATTATCCAGGGTATGTGACTGACTTACTGTAGTTTGGATCCTGGTCCAGTCCACCTCCTGGGGAGTGTGAAGGTCATTGAACAGATCCTAGCTGAGATAATCTGGTGCTCATTGGAAACAGGGGTGTTCTCAGACCCTCTGAAGGAGGCGGTGGTGACACAGCTTCTGAAGAAAGCTTATCTCAACCCTGACTGTCTCGAAAACTACAGACCAGTCTCTAACCTGACTTTTGTTGGCAAGATAATCGAGAAGGTAGTCATGTTGCAACTGGAGGATCATCTTACCACCCATGATGTCTATGATCCTCTCCAGTCAGGATTTCTGAAGATACATAGTACCGAGTCTACACTGGTTCGGGTACTTAATGATCTCCTGATAGTGAGAGATATGAGGTGCAGTTCAATCTTGGTCCTCCTTGATCTCTCTGCAGTGTTTGACACTGCGGACCATGGTGTGTCACTGGAGCACTTGCAGCTAATCTGTGGACTGTCAGGTACTGTCCTCAGGTGGGTCCATTCTTTCCTCATGGGCAGGACTCAGAGAGTGGTGTCGGGAATTTTTTCCTCGACCCCTCTCCCCTGTCCTGTGGAGTTCCACAGGGCTCCATTTTATTGCCCATGTTGTATGCGGTGTATATGCTTCCATTGGGACACATTATAAGGTAGTATGGGCTGAGTTTTCATTACTGTGCTGGTGATACTCAGCTGTACATGTCCTTTGTACCTGAACAGGGTGAAGCTATCTTGGTCTTTAACAACTGCCTCACTGAGATTCAAGACTGGATGAGTACAAACTGGTTGAGGTTGAACCCTGTCACAATTGCGGTGTTGGTTATGGATCCGAGTCATCAGGTAGATGGGTCATCTTCTGGCCAACCATCCGGATTATTTCTAGGTGGCAGCCAGTTGATGACCTCTGAATGGGTGTGAAATCTGGGCGTTATGCTTGATGGTGGGCTGACACTTAAATCTCAGGTGTTGGAGGTAGTCAAGACCTCATTTTACCATTTGAGGAATATCACCCAGATAAAACACCTTGTTCCGCCTGATGATCTTCCAACATTGGTCCACGCCTTTGTGATCCCTCGCCTGGATTACTGCAATGCTCTTTACCTAGGACTGCTGGGGGTGGACATCCACTTCCTGCAGCTGGTGCAGAATGCAGCGGCCATGTTGTTGACTGGTTTATGGTTTTGTGGGTTGTACCTGGGAGCTAGCAGTGCCTCTGCTAGAGTAAAGAAGCAGGGAAAAATGGGGAGATGGCACCTGCAAAACACAGTCTTTCAGGCCTAACACATAGCCTAAGAACTTGTATTGTATTCACAGACAGTGCTGTAATTATTCCACTTTTCAGTGAAATGCATTGGGGACAGGTTGTGGTTACTTCTGTATACTTGAATTGAATCACTGCCATGAATATGTTGAATGTAAATGGATGAAATCTTAAGAAGGAACAACTAAAAGCTGAATTTTATTCCTGATATCCGGGTCTGGACAGCACTTATTGGGATAATGACGGCACTGTCTGTGAGTACAATACAAGTTCTTAGGCTGTGTTAGGCCTGAATGACTGTTTTGTAGGTGCCGGCCCCCCATTTTGTCCCTGCTTGGTGACTGGTCTACCTAGATCTTGCCATGTCACTCTTGTGCTCAACGTTGGCTGCCGGAGTAGTGGAGGATCACCTTCAAGGTCAGTTTGCTGACCTACTGTACAGTATAGGGCCCTACAAGGACAGGGGCCACATTATATGCAAGATCTCCTCTGCCTCTACTGCCCCCTCTGTCCGCTCCACTCTGCCGACAAGGAATTGCTAGAGATTCCCAGAATCCATTTGAAGATTTCGGGGGCTAGATCCTCTTCTGTTGTGGCTCCTACCCTATGGAACTCTTTACCTCGTCGGGTTAGAGACTGTCTGACCACTGAGTCCTTCAAATCTGCCTTAAAGACATATTTGTTTAGTTTAGATTTGCTGATGACTGTTAGTTTTGCTGCTTTTTTTATTGTATATTTTTATTGGATAATTAATGTTTTATTCTGTATATGTATGTATAAGCGCTTTGGCTTTTGAAAAGCACTTTTTACAAATGAAATTTAATTGAATTAAATTGAACTGTGCCCCTTTTCAGACCCCCCTCTTTGGTGATAGCTTATCACTGTTGCAGGGGGTTGGATATTGGGAGGACAAATGTGCATGGTGCGAGAGTTTTGGAGAGAGCTAAGAGGAGGGCATTATTAGAAGGGTGAGGACCAGCAGCCAATGGGGGGGGGGGAACTGGGAAAAAGAGAGAGGCCAGACATATTTGTTCCCATACCCACAGCTTCCACCAGACTGAATGAACAGGTAGCAGCTACCTATCCCCTTTGAATAATTCTGTGCAATGCCAGGTTGCTGTGAAACAAGTTGCTGTGCTCTACTAGCAGATTTTATTTCTCATCCCTCAGCCAACCTGGTTTATATCATGGAGACCTAGTTGGTCAATGACTCTAGCACGGTGCTGGAGGTAGATAATCTGGCTGGTTACTCCGTGGTACACTGCCAAGGAAGAATCAAGGTGGGGTGTGGCCATCTGTATTAGAGCCTGGTTTAGCTTCACTGTACACCCATTGGGTGAGACCTTATCATTTGAATGCATGGCCATGCACAGGGGGCCATGTTGAATGGGTTGCATCATCCTCTTCATGTTCCAGCCCTGCAGGGCACAGAGGGTTTCCATCTGAAAATGTAAGACTTCATTATCAGCAGGGTCTAAAAGCCATCCAGATGGTTAATTCTCAGTGACTTTAATACCTGGGTCAAAGACAAGTCCTCACATTTTTTGTCAAAATTTCCTCCAGATTATTTATTTATTTATTTATTTTATTTATTCTTTGGTAACCGGGTAAGGCCCACTTTTTTCAGAGGTGACCCAGGAACAATGTGGTGGTTGAGTGGCTTGCTCAGAGTCACGTAGTATACAAGTCGAGGTTGTGGGAATCAAACCCAGGTCTGTCTGCTGGATGTACCAAGCTCATTCACAGCTTGTTACTCTAAAGTAATTATGGATACACTGGACCTTGCAGAGGATGTTACTTCTGTGTCCCACCAACAAGACCATATCTTTGACTTTTTCCTGGGACTCGATATTAGTAATCATGAGATTGATCCAATCTTCTTGTCAGAACATTGTACGGTGAAGTTCATCTTTGGGGGCCTCCCCCTTGGACCCACTTTCTGTGGAGGCAGTATGGTACCATTCATTAGGAGGGCTGGAGCTGGAGAGAGAACCCTAGTAGTGCTGGAAGTCTCAGGTCGGTTGGCAACTTGTGAGATGGGGTGGAGGAGGCTGTGGAGGCCTATAACAGGGTCCTTGCTGCATCCTTCGATACCATAGCACCATACCATGTGCACTCCCTGGTTTATCTGTGAGGACTGTCATGGGTTGATGAGGAGGTGGGTGGTCAAAGCCAGGGGTAGAAGGTTGGAGCATTGTTGGAGGAATTCCAAGGCTCTGAATGACAAGATAACTGACTTCTCATTTTGAGGAATATCAAAGTGCAACCAATCATCCATAAGAAGGCAGCTTTTCTTGGCTTGGGAGATTGCTGCTGGGAGGAATTGACTTGTTCTGTTCTTCCAGACTGTGGACAAGCTTTTACACCCTGCCTGTCTGGAGTCAGGATGGGCTTTGTCAACAACAAGATATAACGATTTCCTTTTATTCTTCTCAGACAGTATATGTTATCTATTTCTGCCAGTATTTCTCCAAGTAGCCTGTGTTGAGTCTGGTCATAACAGGAGTGCCCATCCTTTGTAGGGAAGAGTTTAGGCCAGCTATGGTGGAGAAGGTCTGTGTGATGCTTTGAGAGATGAGACCTACTTTTTGTGAACTGGATCTGAGCCTGATGGGGGCTACTAATGGGCTACATGGATTGGCTGGGTCCAGTGTCTGCTTGGATCATTGGATGCTCCTTGTTGGGGGTAGTCTTTCTGAGCGCATTGAAAAATTTATTTTTGAGACCCCTCCTGAAGAACCAACACTGGACCAGGAGATTTTGGCAAATTATAGATCTCTGTCTAATCTGCTTTTTCTGGGAAAGGTTATAGAGCAAATTGTGGCATGGCAGCTTGAAGTGTACTTCATGGCCTTCAACATCTTTGAGTCCCTTCAGTCTGGATTTATGTCAAGGCATAGTACTGAAATGGCAGCAATTTAGGTGTCTTATTACCAGCTCAGGGCTACAGATAGGTGTGAGTAGTCAGTTCCCATTCTCCTCAATCTTTGTTTAGCTTTGGATACTATGGATCATGGGCTGTTAGCGGACAAACTGAGGGAGTATTGGTGGCCTCATTGTCATGGTCAGCTGCTGGTTTGTGTCCTTCCTCAGGGATTGGATGGAGAGGGTTTTGCTGGGTAATTACTCTTTGCATCCCCCTGCTTTGTGGGGTGCTCCACAAGCTGGTCTTATTATCCATGTTGTTCGGAGTGTACATGCAGCCCCTGGTTGGGACCATTAGATGCTACAATCATGGTTATCATTGTATAATGCAGATAATACCAAGATGCATATGTCACTTGCATCCTGGATAGGATGTTGTGATAGTGTGTTACAACTTCCTAACCAAAATCTTGGATTCTATGGCAGCAAAATAAGGGAGGCTCAACCAGGATAACACAGATGTATGTATGTATGATCTATTTAGGTCTACAGAGGGGAGCAGAGGTAGCCAAAGAGGTTAGAGGGCTTCATCTTGGGGCACTGAGGCTGTCTACCTCTGCCATATTGAAAAATCTGGGGGTCATTTTAGATGGTAAATTGATGCTGTTGCTCAAAGTGGTGTTTACCATCTAAGTAGCATCAACTGGATTAAAACCTTAATCCTACCTGAGGACCAGAAGATACTGGTAAATTCTTTGTGACAACAAGGCTTGACTTGATTACTGCAACCTCAGGATAAATGGGATTTGCTATATAACCCGTACTCAGTTCACCCATGTGAGGTACTTTAGGTCCCTATCATGTCCCTTCTCACTCTCCTCTCTTCAAGGGTGTACATACTGTAATCTCTCAGTCTCTTCTCATGCAGCCCCTGCACCATTTTAGTTAACCTCCACTGAACTATCTCCACCCTTTGAGAATGTAAATAATTATTTTCTGTTGTTAGTTATCAAATCTGTGGACTTGTCTGGATAAACGCATATTTAAAGTGTGATGGAATTGTTGAATTTTACTGATATATTGTGTATACATGCATGTTTTTTGTAATCTATGTAGTGAATTTGTTTGTCTTATATGTAAGATTTGTTCCTGTAATATAATTACATGATGTCATTGTTTTTTGAAATTGTAATCTTAAACAGGACAACTGTGATAAACAGGGCCTTTGGTCCTAAAAGTTATTAACCTGTTAAAAAATAAAACTTTTTATCTTATCTATCTCATCTACCCTGTCTGTGTCCTTTTTGAGGTATAACCTCCTAAACTGGACACAGTACTCCAGGTGGGGTCTCTCCAGTGAACGATACAGTGGCAACACCACCTACCTCCACCTGCTGGATATATCCCTCTCTAAGCACCCCAGCATCCCACTAGCCCTACCCACAGCTTCGTCACACTGCCCTGCCACTTTGATATCTTCAGATATGAAAACCCCAAGGACCCTTTACTGCTTAACGACTGTCAGTACCTCCGCCCCCATCCTATATACAGCTCCTGGGTTCCAATGCCTTCAGTGTATGATTTTGCCATTTTTGGCATTGAACCCCAACTGCTTGCTCTTGACCATTCCTCAAGTTTCTCAAGGTCCCTACACATTCTTTCCATCCCCTCCTGAGTGTTCAGCTTTTGGTGCCATCTGCAAAAAGGCATATGTGCCCTTGCAGTTCTTCTGCAATGCCATTCATGAAGACATTGAAGAGGGTGGGTTCCAGTACTGAGTTCCAGTATTGAGTGTGGCACCCAACTGGTCACTTCCCCTTATTAGAGTGAATGCTGTTAACCACCACCCTCTGTCAACTATCTATTAACCAGTTACTTACTGAAATCACCACTTTGGATCATGCCCCTAGGCTGCTCAGTTTCTTTATTAGTCTCCTCCATGGCACAGTGTTGAAGGTCTTATTAATCTACCACCTTGTTTAACTCCAGATAAGCCACATCTACTGCCCTCCCCTGATCTATTTCTCTGGTCATCCAGTCAAAGAAATCAATCAGATTCATCTTGTCTGACCTCCTTCATGTGAATCCATGCTGTCTTTAGTCTTGCAGCCCATTGGATTCAAGATACTTTACAAACCTTTCCTTTAACAGGGTTTCCATTAATTTCCCCACCACTGATGTGGACTGACTGGCCTATAGCTGCCTGCTCCTTTCCTGCTGCTGCTGTTATGAAGAGGGACTACATCTGCTGTCCTCTAGTCTTCTGGAACCAGACCTGTTTCCAGTGAGCGGTTGAATAAGGGCGTCAGTGGGGCAGCTAGCACATCCATGAGTTTCTTTAGTACCCTTGGGTGTCTCCAGTCCAGTTCCATAGCTTGTCCACTTTCAGAGCTGCATGTTCCTTCAGGACTCTTTCCTCGGAAAATGGACTTGGGTTCATACCATCTTTGTTCCTGCTGATCCCTGGTGGTCTGTCACCCTCCACTGTAAAGACAGAGCAGAAGTGCCTGTTCAGGGTATCTGGTTTCACTTGATCCTCTTCTGCACAGTCTCTTCCTGCTGCCCTTCATTTATTTATTTATTTAGCTTGCTTTCATTGATCAGGTAAACATGCTAGACAAATATATGCCTGTTTTCATGTTTGACCTGGGAGGTTACAAAGATATGCAGACAGTGCAAAAACTGTTAACAGTGAAAAGACAGTGACATAATAGATAAGGGTAACAATGGTCAAAGATCACAGCAAATATAAATAGTATATACTTAGGTTATAATTGTACACAAGCATAGATCTGAACAGAACCTGGCTGAATAATAAAGTACACCACTCATTAGAGGGGTGTGGAAACCAGAATTAAGTGCAATTACAGGCAGAGTTTGACTTCAAGTGATCCCATAGGGACCTTCTAAAACAGTGGTGGGAGGTGACACAATGAATATGTACTAGGATAGAGTTCCATAGCCTAGGTGCACAAATGGCAAAGGCCCAGTCCCCCATCACTGTACAGGGCTTAGGAACAAAGAACACAGATGACTCATTAGACCTGAGGCCTACTGGGTCAACATGTTGTATGCTCTACAGCGCATGACATAACCGTATAGTAGGAATAGCTCAGTAGGGAATAGTGAGAGGGTGAAAAACCATGAAAGGATGTATGCAAGGTAGTGCACCCTCTCACTCTTCCCAGTAAAGGATAAGAATCCTGCAGGGGGTAAACTGGCCTGGTGGTGCTGAGAGTTGAGGCACTGGATGCCACACCTCATCCCACGCCAGCGACGGACTAGGGTGGCTGGGGGTCGGCAGGGTGAGGAGAAGATGGAGCATCTGGAGGACAGCTCTCCTCTCCCTGGGGCAGGATCCATGGATGCCCAATGTCTTATCGGCCCTCGATGGAGATTGGGGGCACTACAGGATCACTGGCCAACGTAAGGGACAGAGTGTGGCAGATGCCAGCAGGGCAGCTGTGTGCAGGAGTCATTGCATGCTGCACTCGTCGGGAGGAAACAAGGAAAAAACCCTGTACTCGGGGCTAGGTGAAGGCACCTCTGCCCCAGGCCACAGTCCCAATACCAGCTCTCTCCACTGCAGGCCCCAGCTTGTCCAGCCCTGCACTCTAGATTGTAGATAGAGCACCCTGGATGGATAGGGCAGCCCCACCTTGGGGGATTTAGAGCTGGGGGGTATGTTGGGCTGGAATGAGGGAGTGGGAGGTGTCTCAGGTGGGAGGTAGAGTCCGGAGGTCAGAGGATGCTGGAGAAAGTTCCCTGTAGGACAGTGAATAAACAGAACTGGTGAAAGAAAAAAAAGAATCCGTTGGGACGTGGGTCCACTGAGCAACTGCTGTGTCTCAATGGGATGAGCCACTGGCAGCAAGGGAGGCAGGCAGTGCATTTGGGACTGGGTTTCGATTCCTGGCCCCAGACGCATGGGATTTTTTAAAATTTTTTACACTTTGTGTGATTTTAATTGTTAACCCCCCCAGAGTTAGTTATTTTAGTTTTGGGGGGTTTGGGGGGCTCAGCCCACCATAAGGGGGTGTGCAGGGGTGGAACCCACCACAAAGAAAAGACTTATGCCACTGGCAATATATTGTGCTGTATTGGTAGTGCAGTATATTGCTATGGCGTAATGTCTTGTGACATTATGACCCCATGCTGACCTGAGGGGGTAAGTTGGATTGACACTCCTTAGGTGCCCTGCCATGACTGGTGGACTGGCAGTTCTGATGACTTTATCAATAAAGTAGTTCAAAGCAAAAGTATAATAGTTCCCTTGAGACATAGGTTACATATGTTAATACAGAGCATAGAGGACCATAGTCCATATCACTCATCAAGTATGACCAGATATACCCCTGAATTTTGTTAGCTATCAAGTACTTGTCCAGTTTGTTTTTCAATCAATCAATCAATCAATCAAATTTTATTTTTAAAAAAGCACAAATCATACAAGTATCTAAGTGCTTGTACAGAGTCACAAGAAAATTCAGCAGTTCAAACAATAACAATTAAGAACATCAATATCAAAAATATAGTACTCCATAGTTCATTCCTACTCCAAGAAAGTGAGTTTAAATAAATAGGTTTTTAAAGTGGTTTTAAAGCTCTCCACAGTCAGGCACTCTCTTATCTGGTGAGGTAGAGGATTCCACAGTGTAGTGGTCACAAATACAAATGCTGTAGTTCCAGAGGTCTTTAAACGAATCCTTCGGAACCTCTAGCAATCCGTCATCAGCAGAACGGAGTGGGTGATAAGGACACAGACATTCTTGCCGATAGCTTGGACTCTGTCCATGTAGGGCTTTATAGGTCAGCAAACCAGCCTTGAAGGTGACCCACCACTGAACTGGCAGCCAGTGCAGACCGCTAAACACAGGCGTGACATAGCAAGTTCAAGGTAAGCCAGTCAGCAACCTGGCTGCTGCATTCTGCACCAGCTGCAAGCAGTGGATATCAACCCTTGGGAGCACTAGGTACAGAAAGTTGCAATAGTCAAGGCTGGAGGTCACAAAGGCATGGACCAATGTTGGAAGGTCATTGGGTGGGACCAAGTGTTTAATCTGAGCAATATTCCTCAGATGGTAAAATGCAGATTTGACAACGGCTGACACCTGCAATTTAAAGGTCAGTCCGTCATCAAAAATAACTCATAGATTGCACACCAATCAGAAGTCAATAACTAACTGCTCCCAAGCCAAAGCCCTGAATGCTGCCCAACTGACCCCTCAACCCAAAGACCTGGGTCCACAACCAACACCTCAGTCTTGTCAGGTTCAATCTCAGTCAGTTGGCACTCATCCAGTCTTGTATTTTGGCAAGGTAGTTGGTTGTTAAATACAGACACAGTATCTTCCTGGACAGGCACAAAGGATATGTAGAGCTGAGTATCACCTGCACAACAGTGAAAACTCAGCCATACCACCTCACAATGTCTCCCAACGGCAGTAAATACACCATGAACAACATGGGGGACAACACAGAGCTCTGCGGGACACCACATGGCAGGGAGACCTGGTCCGAGGAAAAAATCCTAGACACCACTCTCTGTGACCTGCCCATGAGGAAAGAATGGAACCATCTGAGGACTATACCAGACAGTCCACAGATGCACCACAGGTGCTCCAGTAGCACACCATGGTCCATGGTATCAAATGCTACAGAGAGATCAAGGAGAACCAAGATGGAATGAGCCCTCCGATCTCTCGCTATTAGGAGATCATTGAGCACCCGGACCAGGGCTGTCTTGGTACTATGCCTCTTCTGAAAACCTGACTGGAGAGGATCATAGATGTTGTGGATGGTAAGATGGACCACCAGATACAGCATGACAGCCTTCTCAACAACCTTACCCACAAAAGGAAGGTTAGAGACTGGCCTGTAGTTAGTTAGACACTCGGGGTCAAGTTAGGATTTCTTAAGGAGAGGTATTACTACCACCTCCTTCAGTGTGTGTGGAAACACACCTGTTTCCAGTGAACACCCGACTATCTCTGCTAGGACCAAGCCAATGACTTCAACACACCCCACAAGAAGGTGGGTTGGGCCTGGGTAAACTACAGCAGGTCAGCTGCAAACTCTGGACGATCTTCACAACATCCACGATTGCCAACCGGTTGAAGTCAGACCAGGCAAAATAAGGTGCAGCAACCTCCCACTGATCAGCATAGCTCTCATTGGAATGTGCCATGCAGATTTCAGACCTGATGCTGGTAACTTTATCCTCAAAGAATCAAGCAAACTAGTTACATTTCTCTTGTGAAAATGCTGTCTGAGTCTGGAGACAGGCTGGATTGCGCGGTCAGTCCACAGTCCAAAAGAGCTGAGCTGGTTGATTCTGTGCAGCAGAAATCTCTCTGGACAGGAACTCTGCCTTCTTATGGGAGATAATGGATTGATACTCCTTATAATGAGTCATCAATCTAAGTCTGTCGTCATCAAGGCTGGATTTCTGCCAGCATCGTTCCAGCCTTCATCCAACTTGTCTCAACTCCCTCAAGGTCCCATCAAACCAAGGGGACCAAGGGCAGAGAGTGAGTGGGCAAACCTGGACAACAGCAATGAAATCCAGAGCCTTCACCACAGCCCTATTATAGGCCTGCATGAGATTCTCAGGATTCATGATTACACTCGGTATGCCCGATAGATCCAGCACTGCTGCAAGGCCATCTGGGGTCAAACCCCTCAAAGGGTAGTAGTGAACCATCTCCACAGGGACCAGCCTATTAGGGGGAGCCTGAAAATTGAACCTTATAGAGTGATGGTCAGGCCAACCGACCGGATCCACCACCAGGTCAGAGGTCTCCATCCCCAGCAGGAAGACCATGCCCAATGAGTGACCATGGATATGGGTTGTTTTTAAACTCATTTATACTGTTGCTGGCCAACTGTATGAACTAGACATCCAGTCTAGTTTGTTACAGAGATCACAGTGATGAATGAGTCAAGCTGCAGAGAGGACAAATCAACATACATTATTGTAAGAAACATCCCATTTACATAGACTGGACTTGGTAGTATGGGTAAATGTAAGGAAACCATAATTAAAGGTGGGAAAGATCACTCCTCTCACCACAGCAAGATGTGCAGCTGACATGAACATACGTTTGGCCCTGTAAGCCAGGCCCCATTTGCAAGGTAGTGCCTTACATATATTGTTGATATGCAGGGAGATGTCTAGCTGAGGGTCAAGAGTGACTACCAAAATAATCTTCATATCAGCCTGTAAAACAACACACTCCCCCTCATGGCAGAAGTTTGCATGGAAGGTCAGGGCATGCTACTTCTATACACCACTTATACAGAGTAAGTGGAGCCAAGCTCACTCACAGACATGCTGGAGAAAATGTTCTGAGACTAAAGCCCATAATTCACACATCTTCTGGCACTGCCCTGCTTTGCAGACTTATTGGCAGCAGATTATGGTCATGCTACATAACCCTTTTTGGAATCACTTCTACCTTGTCCATGCCACATAGGCTTTTGGGTCTTCCGCCACCAGAAATTCATGGGCAAGGCCAAACATATCTATAGAATATCCTTCTTAAGGCCACACATTAGGCCATTACATGGCAATGGCTCAAGGAAGAACCCCTGCTTTTCCAACACTGGTTGAGCATTGTCAATGATATCCAGGCAATGGAATTATTTTACAAAGTCAACCTGAAACTTCCCATTTTCATGCGTAGATGGGCTCGTTGGGCCCACTGGAGAGAAGCCTCTCAGACGGATCCTACTTAATCACATATTCGGTGGCTGTACACATTGCCCTGTTAGTGCCTGTCCTGGCCTTCCAATGGAATAGACACTTGATGCCTCAGGGCAGCTACGTGGGGTTCAGAGTTAGCAAACACTCATAAGAATGCATATCTCCTGACATTAGTAATTAAATGCCATTGTAATAGTGTGATCATGCCACTATTACTAAATGATGTATATGCTGTAATCCACTGAGCTGCTGCATTTGATAAGTGATGAGGTAATCCCAATGCTTTTTATGTGCCCAAGCTTTTCAATAAACTTGAATTAAAAAAAAAAGAGTGACTCCCAGATATTTAAAAGAGTCAGCAACCATCACAGGGGATCTTTCAACATGAGTGACAATCAAGGATTCACGGCACGCTCTGATTTTGACCCGGGTGCCGAAAAGCATAGCCTATGTTTTCCTGAGATGAAGGGCTAATTTATTTAGTGAGAGCCAAGATTGTATTTGGTAAAAATTAGCCTTTAGTTTAGAGTTAATGATACTGATATCCTGAGAACTGATTAGTAGCACCAGGTCATCAGAAAAAAGGTGGAGTCACTATGGGCTGGCACCTGGGGTAAGTCATTAATAAATATGTAAAATAAGATGGGTCCCAAGACAGACCCCTGTGGTACACCATCCTTATCCTCACTATCTATCCCCTTGCTTTCCTCTTCTTACTTATGTACCTGAAGAGAGTCTTATCTCCTTTAGCCACCCTTTGGCTATTCTTTCCTCTGTCTGCACTTTTACTCTCTTCACTGCTTATCCTGCTTCCCTCTGTTTTACTTGGTGTACCTTCCTGTCTTCCTCCTTCTGTGTTTCCTTATACTGTAGTCCCTTATTATAACAAATGGCTCTGGGTCCATTCTATTCATTCATCACAGTGAGGGTTCTTTATAAGGAGGAACTGACATTTTGTGTAATATGAAACAGCGGAAAACAATCTACTCTGAATGTTTTACAGTAGCTGGTTTGGAATAGCTTGATGTAGGACCATTTTATGAAGCCAAACTAAATGTGTTAATTTCTAAAAAAGTACTGTACAATTATTTTATCTTGAGCTGCCCTTTGCCTCCAGCCAATGAAACTGATGGTCAGTTGACAGAACTACACTTAGTGCTCTGAGAGTGGTCTTTAATTAAAGTAATAGTAGTAGAGAGTAGAGAGAGAGAGAGAGAGAGAGAGAGAGAGAGAGAGAGAGAGAGAGAGTGACAAGAGAATGGTGTCTGGGAACAATTGTTTATTATTTTTATTAAGACACTGATGGCAGAAAAAGTAACAATAGAGAATGATAGTGGCAAGAGAGCAAGAGTAATGAACAAGTGGCATATGACATCAGAACTGGAGTCAATACGGTGGCAGTGACAAGCTGGTACTCTGTTGGGGGGTGGGGCAGTGAGGCAGACCGTCAGGTTATCTCATGCAGCACCAACAGGAGTACAAAGAAAGCCAGTATGTTGATTTTATTTAATTTTCTTCCAATTTTCAGCTACTGACTGACATCAGTGTCATCTGATCAGGAGTATAAAGGGCATCAGGAGTGTAAAGGAAGCCAGTTGTGGTTTGATAGGGACGCAAAGGCAACAGAAAGAAAGGGTGTCAGTAGGGGACAGTTGGGGTAGCTTCCAATGCTTTCAGTACAACAGCTAACAAACTGAAACTCACTCATTAGCAAGTGCTAATGATTTCAGCTAGAAACAATGGGAGCCAAAAGAGCTTTCCATTATAAATGAATTTGTTATACTGGTGGACAATATAGTAGAGTGGCAAGGGCTACAGGATGACCTAAATAAACTGGAGGAGTGGTCAGAAATGTAGCAATTGGGGTTCAATGCTAAGAAGGACAAGGTGCTGCACTTCAGAGTAAGGAAGACTGGGAGGAGCTACCATTTGGCAGGGGTTCAGTTAGGTACCTCTGAGGGAGAAAAGGATCTAGGGTTGGTTTAATGGGGAACATGAACAACTCAGCTCAGTGCAGGAAGATGGCAGCTAAAGCCAGCAGGATGCTGGGGTGTATTATGAGAGGAATCTCCTCCAGAAGGAGGGAGGTGATCCTGCTTCTGTTCAGGTCACTGGTCAGACCACACCTGGAGTACTGCATGCACTTCTGGCACCCATTTCTGAAAAAGGATGTCATATTATTGGAGGGGGTACAGCGCAGGTCAACAAATATGATTCAGGGTTTGGAGGACAGACCCTATGAGGACAGGCTGAGGGAGCTGAATATGTACTCACTGCAGGAGAGAAGGGATCGGAGGTATATGATTGAGACCTTTAAATACATGACAGAGATAAACAAGACAGCTACAGAAGGGATATTTAAGTTGAGTAGGGGAAGGGACATGAGAGGGCATGGTCTCAGATTGGAGGGGGGAAGATATAGGAGAGAGGTGAGGAGACATTTTTTCACAGAGAGGGTGGTGGCTAAGTAGAACACTCTTCCCGATGAGGTGGTATCCTGTAGGATGGTGGGAAGTTTTAAAGAGGATGGGACAGGGTGGGGTAAACATGAGGGGGGGAAGGGCGCAACTGCAATGTAGGGGGAGTAGCTGCACATTTGAGCAGACTTGATAGACCATGATGCCTGTTTCTGCTGGCAGATTTGTATGTTTGTTTGTTCATATGTTCATATATGAGACTCGTTATAATGAGAGAGAACTGTACTCCCTGAAGGCCAATCATTTTTCCATCACCATCTTGGCCCCCTTCCTGGAGAATCATAACGGTCTGTTTTTCCTTCTACTCTTACTCACTTCTTTCATGCAGAGGTTGGTTGCCTTAATTATGCCATCCCTTATTTTTCCATATTGTGCCTCTACCAATCCTTGGCAATCATCCCCCCCCCCAAAAAGCAGTCTCTGGGGCAGTTTCTCATTTCTTTAGAATCCATCCTCCTAAAGTCAAAGACCATCGTCCTCATGCAGTTTGCCTCTGTTCCAATCTTAATGTTAAAAACCACACTGTGCAATGATCACTGGTACCTAGGGGACTGCCCACTGTGACATCTGCAATGCTGTCCCAGTTTGTAAGCCCCAGGTCAAACACTGCCCTATCCCTATTGGGTTCCTTGACTAGCTGCACGAGAAAAGCCCATTGTAGAGAGTCAAGGATGATCCTGCACCTTGCTGAAGGTGCAGCTGAACAGCTCCAATCCACATCTGGCAGACTGAAGTTTCCAAGTAGCTGCACCTTCCCCCTTACTTGTCATCTTGATGATGGCTTGGCTTCCCCAAGTGCCTTATCCAAATATTCTTCCTGTGCTGGTGGACTGCATACCACCTCTGTATGGACAGCAGCCCCAGTTCCTGCCTCTGGAATGACACTCGGCACCTCCGGCCCTTTTTTTTCCCTCTGGGTGCGTGCCTTGACTTCCATGACCTTGATTCCCTCCATCACATATAGTGCAACCCTTCCTCCCCTCCTCCTTTCCTTGTCTCTCCTGAAGACAGAGTTGCCTGATATGGCCAGGTCCCAGTCATGGCTGCCAGAGCACCATGACTCTGTTATGGCCGCCAAATCCCGACTACCCTCCACTATGATGGCTTCCACTTTTGAAATTTTATTTTCCAGTCTCCTTGCATTGGTGCACATGCCTCTCTATAGGCTACTCCCTCCCAGTCCACTTCCCTGCTTTTCCCTCCTCCTGCTTGTGCTATTCCCTGAAGCTTCCCTGACACCTCTTTTCCCTTGTTACCCTCTCTGTTACCCATCTCCTTTGTTCCTTTCTTCTTGTTTTCCTTAGTTACCTCTTTTGTCCTCTCTCTTGTCTCCACTCCTGTCTTCTTGCACCCCTGCCCTGGGGGGCTCACTCACTTCAGGCTCTCCCTCCCTGCTGCTTCATTATCTGGAGGGGCAGTTGTTGCTTCCCTTCATTTTACAGCCTCTCACCTAGCTAGTTTAAATGCTTATCCAAGTAGCATTTAAACCTCCTACTAAGGACAGTGGTCCCTGTATTGGAAAGATGCAAGATGTCTCTACCATAGAGGCCCACATCCTTCCAGGTTGTCTCCCAGTCCCAAATATAGCTGAATCACTCCTCCATCAGCCATGTTTTCAGCCAGTTGTTAAAAGCCCTGGTGCAGAGTTTCCTTTCTTCTTCCTAGATGTACACAGGTAACACTTTGACAAAAGCTACTATGTGTACCACATGCTTGAGGCCCCTCTCCAGCTCCTGGAAATTTCCCTGCACTACCCCTGCCCTGTTCCTTGCCAGGTTATTTGTCCCCAGGTGGACAATGACATCTGGCTCACTTCCATCTCTTGCTGCCTTAGCAATTCTCTGGTCAGCTCTCCATCCCTCCAAGCTGAAGCACCTCTCAGGCACTTCACCTCCCTTTCCCTTACTCCCCAGCTCCCAAGTATATCCCCCTAACAATATAATCCCCCACCAGCAGTTGCTTCTTCCTCAGCAGGGGGCCTCTTCCTACCTCCTTAAGGCCGCCCCTTTTGAGAACCCCCACTTCCTCCCTTCCCACTCCTATGGGTGCCTCCTTCTGGTTGCCTCATCCCACCAGCACGTTGAAAAAATTGCGCAGTGTTACATGCCAAGGAATGCATGCCTTTCCCACTTCCCCCACCCTCTCCAAGCCAACCAAAGTCCAGCTGCTCTTCCTCTATCTAGGCATCTTCTGTGGGAGTGGTGACAGGCTTGGAGGCCCCTGGGTGGGGCAGAAGTTTTTCCACACCCTTGCCAGTTCATCCTGGAGTCCAGTAACTTCTTCCTTCAGCCCAGAGAGGTGACTACAAATTGTGCAGTACCTCAGTCTCAAGAAGGTGTCCCAAAAGACTAGAGATCCACAGCAGTTGCACTGCACCACTACTGTGCTCTTTTCTTCCTTTACGATAGTGCCTGTTGAAACTTCTCTGTACCTTAGTGCCTTTTTCTATACATGTTTAATTCCCACCTCTCCCTTTGCTCATCTGAAATGTATTTGGTACCCTACCCTAGATAGGGTATCTCCTGTTTTCCCTTTTTTAACCCACCTACATGTGCCTAACTTGGTCTTGGTAGCTACAACTCCTTACCAACTTGCCCAAATGTATTTGTTACTCTAACCTGAATAGGGTGTCTTCTACTTACCCTTTTCAGCCTCCATACCTGTACCTACCTTATCCTGGTTCCTACTACTCCTTATTCATTAAATGTTTAGCCACTACCTGTAGCTGCCTACCATGAGGCTACTTCAGTATAGCAGAACACAGTAGTGTTCTATCTCCTACCTTGGCCTGGTGTTCCTCCTGCAGAGTCTTCTGCAGACTGCTGACTATCTAAGTGCCCGCAGACAGCTTAAGGTAGATGTTTCACTCCTGCACTGTTCCACTCACATACTGGGACACGAGAGTGATAGGACATGCTGGGTAGGGGAGTCTTTTTTAGTGCTCTTGTTAGAAGGCACTAAGCCTATGGCAGCTATCCCCCATCACACACCTGATTCACAGGGCTTTCTTCATCTACTCACCACCAAGATTAATTTCAACAATGGTCTTGAACTTTTGTGTAACTGGACTCAGTAATTCTTCTAGTGGTATTCTCTCTTAATAGTTCCTGCAGGAAATGCTTTCTGGTACCCCATTCCAGTGCACCTGTTGCTCATGCATGGCATTAACCTTTTCCTTGCTGGAATGTCTTTTCAAATGCACAGTTCCATGTATATTTTTATTACTCTGCCACTGTTTATTGCAATATTCATATCTTGTGTGCTGGGTATTCTCCAGCTGATACCTATTCCCTCTCTTCCTTTCCCCCTTCCCTGCACTGTGGAACTTGGCACCCTAAACAAGCTTCAAGTTTGCTGTGGTGGCTTCCCTTCCCCTAGTATGTCTCCGACTGGTCACCATTGTGGTCCAGATCCTTCCCTTCCCTTCCCTTCCCATCATGGCGATCTACTGTTCAGTTACCTGCTGTCCTGCCCTGCTTACAATTTTTTGAAAACTTTTCTTGTAGCCGAATCCCCGCTGATACTACGGGCATCCACAGGTATGACACACCACATTGCTGCTGTTTAAACTAGAGCTCTGCATACTGCCAGCTGAAACAAAGGACTTTTGAATCTTGGTGCCTTTTTCAGGGCACAGACAATTTCCATCGGCTGAGCAATGCTGATCGTTTTTATCTCCTTATTTTGTGCCCTAATACTATGTTTGCTCACTAGCCTTAGGGTGCTTTAATTTCAGCTGTGGCACTAACCCAATTTCACTGCAAGTTGTTTTAATTAGCATACATTAGTTTAATACAGCTGGCAATCAATCTGCAAGTAGCTTTAATTAACTTATCTAGTCCAGCTGCTGTTATGATTTAAAACATAGTTCAGCTGCAGTTTCCCTAGGAACAACCAGTTTCTGCCAGGAGTTTAAATAGGAGTTGTAATTAATTTATCAGCTCAGCTGTTGTAAAGAGCTTGCTTCAAAACATATTTCAGCTGCAGTTTCCCTGAGAACATCTAGCTTCTGCCAGGAGTTAATCTTGCTTACTTCTGCTACCATTTAAATTAGGTACAAACTTGAATGTTAAAGCCCACTAATTCGGCCTCATAGTACAAGAAATAAAATGGGTGAAACTGTGAGCCCCTCCTCCTGCATACCTGTTAAATAATTTGCCTCTTTCCTCTCTTCCCCAGTGTCCGTGAGGAGGTTGTGAGTGCCTCGCTAGTCCTGCCCTCCCCCAAGCCAAACCCCCATTGATAATACAGGCATCCACAGGTATGACACACCACGTTGTTGCTGTTTAAACTGGAGCTCTGCATACTGACAACAGAAGCCCTGCCAGCGCTATGTGCCGGCTGCCCCACCACCCCTGCCACCACCCTAGGTGGACTCCACCTTATATAGGCAGACAGGGTCACGTGATTTTCCCTATCAGCCCACTTTTCCCTTAGCAGGCTATCTGCTTTCACCACTAGTGGCCACTCTAAAATACTGAGCTGCATAAACAAACCAGCAATTCTGCTTCCACCATTAGTGGCCACTCTAAAATACTGAGCTGCATAAACGAACCATTAATTCTTGTAATGTTCCCACTGCAGCTCACCATACTATGCCTGCTCATACCCTTAGCAGCCCTCCCAACCGCCTTTCACCCACAGCCACAACCACACACCAATCTCTTATGCAGCAGAGCATCTCCACCTCCCTACCAGGCCGCCACCATCACAGAGCTGCCACATCAACATCTCTTGGTAAACTGGGATACCAGCGCTTCTATCCTGCTGCCCTCTTTGCACACTGGATAAATTGTACTACATTTTTCCTATCCAATTAAATCTCAAAAACCCTCACAGCCACTCCAGGCCCTCTGTAAGTCGCAAGGGCTCTTGCCCAAAACCAGACTGCTTCTTACACTGCTACTGCTTCTCACAGGTGATTTTGAGCAGAACCTTGGCCCACCTCACCCCAACCCCTCCCCAAATCCTAATCCAAGTAGGGGTCTTAAACTAATGCATCTGAACATATGCAGCATATTGAGCAAGATCACCCTCCTCCAACCTAATATCCTTACACTGCGCCCAGATATTCTGATCATAACCACAACATGGCTGAAGCCCTATAATTTGGATGCTGAATTAATAATCCCTGGCCACACGCTAATTCAGCATGACCGCCAGGGAAACAAAAGGGGTGGAGGCGTTGCCATGTTCATCTCCGATCACCTTCAATTCACCCCATCCAGCTCTCCATGCCCACGCTTTCAATTGACTCACTGCTGATTAAGCTCTCACTCCCACACTCAATCCCTATATATGTAGCTGGGTCCTACCGTGCCCCTGACACCCCATGCCTCCCATAATGAACCACATGAGCACCCTTAAACAGCTAGGCTCTGGGGGAGAGATCCTTATTCTTGGTGACTTCAACTCTAACTGGCTCTCCAGTACAAGCTCCGAGCTTCAGTGCCATGTAGCTGCACTAAATCTGTCCCAACAAATTTCAGGACCAACACATTTGAATCACAAGTCCCTAAACTAATCCTTACTAGATTGGGCCCTTACCACACAACGGCACCACATTCGCGACTCAGGACTCCTTCCGGACTCACTAAGTGATCACCACATGATCTACATGGTAAGGAGATATTCAGGCCCAAAACTCCCCCCCCCCATATACTGCTCATCAGGTTCTACAAATCCCTAGACCTCTCATCACTACTATATGATCTCTCCAACTTGTACTGGTCCTTTATCCCTCAGGCCTCCTCCATTGATGCCACTCTTGACCTTTTCAAGTCTAATTTCCCCACCATATGGAACCACCATGCACCGCTGAGGAGGACCCGTGTCAGGGGTGCCCACCTGCCCTGGGTCACAGCCAATATTATCGACCAACTACATGCCAGGGACCAAGCATAGAAAGCCTATAAGGCATCCAGTACCCTGGAAGCACTCCAGATCTACCGAACACTCTGCAACTCCTGCACTCGGCTCCTACGGCAGGCCAAAGCAAGCTATTTCAAGGCCTCTTTCCATTCTAACCTAAATCATCCTGTGAAATTCTGGAAAACAATCAAATCACATCTCACCCCCCCCCCGGCCCAGCCTCTCACCCCAACCCTAAATGTTGATGTCTCCACCATCACTGACCTAGGTGAAGTGGCCTCAGTCTTTACCATCTTTTTCACCAGCTCTAGTGACTCTCTCTATCCTCGCTCCCCAGTCTCACCAAGCCACCCTCCCACTTCTCACACTCCCCTGGGCTTCACATTTCACATGGTCAAACCTACAGAAGTGCTAAAATCCCTACGGGCACTTAACCCCAGCAAAGGTAAATGTCCCTTGGGTCAGGACTCCAAAATGCTTTACCTATCTGCCCCTGCCATTGCCTCCCCTCTGACCGCTCTTCTCAATCTGTCTTTCTCACTTACTTCAGTACCTTCTGACTGGAAAATTGCTACTGTTATCCCCCTTCCTAAAAGGGGTGACCTCTCTACTGCGAGCAACTACCACCCCATCTCCCTAGCCCCCATCCTGGCTAAAATCCAAGAGCGACTTGTGCTTGACCAGCTCTCCTCCTTTCTCTACGCCTCTTCCTTCTTCACACCCTACCAATCGGGATTCAGGAAGATGCATTCCACCATCACATCCCTCCTCAGGCTTACTGACACTGTCCTCGTGGGTATGAATCATGGGCACATCACCTCAGCTATTTTTGTCAACCTCGCCAAGGCATTCGACACCGTCTCCCACACCCTTCTATTATCCAAACTCATCTCTTGAGTATTTGCACCAAATGGCTCAATTCCTACTTAACAGGCAGATCCCAATCTGTGAGAATTGGTCATCACACCTCAGCCCCCCCATCACCTCAGGGGTCTCCCAAGGCTTGGTACTTGGCCCAATCCTGTTCTCCATTTTCCTGAATGACCTGCCCTCTGTATGCCAACACACATCCATTCATATGTATGCCGACAACACGGCACTGTATGCGTCTGATCCCTCACCCTCTGAAGTGGCCTCTAGACTGCAGGATGACTTCAATGCTGTTCAGCACTGGTTTTGATCAAACCAGCTCTTTCTCAATCCCCCCAAAACTATCTTCCTAATCTTTGGTACAAGACAGAGGCTCACCCGGCTCCACACAACCCCCACTTATCATACTATTGGCGGGATTTCTTTGGAGGCCTGCACCTCCTTCCAGTACCTTGGGGTCTAGCTCGACCAGCACCTCGACTTCTCAGCTCATATTGACTCAATACACAAGAAACTTCACCCCAAGCTGAGCACCTTATGTTGTAACAAGGGCTGCTTACCCCTGGCAACTCCCAAAGCAATCCTACAACAAATGATTCTCCCTATAGTTGACTATGGTGATGTCATTTACAGCGCCGCTCCCAAGTCCACCCTCACAAGACTGGACCCCCTCTTCCATTCCTTCTGCTGCTTTGCCTTGGACTGCACTCTATTGGTGCACCACTGCAACCTCTACAAGATGCTAGACCTCCCCTTGCTACAAGATTGGATACTTACCCACTGTGCCAGGATTACGGCAAAATTCTGGATGAAGTCCCTTCCCCCTACCTAGAGCCTGCCTTTGCAGTTCAACTCCCATCGGCGTATTCTCTCAGGAACACTGATTCCTGGTTACTGCATGTCCCACTCATGTCCACAGCCAAAGGCCAGGCCGCATTCAGCTAGCGCATGCCTAAACTTTGGAACTCCTTGCCGGCTGACATTAGGCACACAGACAACCCTCAGTGGGTAACCAACTCCTCAAGCCATTCTTCCCTCCCCCTCCTGCTCATGCAGTCCTCTCCACAGAAATGCCATGCATCCCCCCTCCCACTCTTAACCTTACTGCTTTTTGGCTCATCACTACTCGCCATGTCCCAGGCCCTAGTCCAGTACCTGGAGAAAATCTGGTCTGTAGCACCCGCCGTAATCACAATTGTCCTTCCAGCGTTACTTATTTTCACTCAAATTGCATAGCTGGATTGTGGGCATACTGGAATTGTTAGTAGTTGGTACTCTGTTAGCTGTTGCCTTAGGCACCTAGGATACTAGCTCTGTTATTGTACTGTCTAATCCTGTTGTGTTCTGCACTGTAAATTATCTGCACTGTAATTCATGTGTCTCAATGCTGTACTTGTCCTCTCCCCCCTTCCCCCAGGATGCATCTGGAATCGAGCGGTACTCCACTCAGTATGCCTTCCTGGTGAAACTCTTAAATAAATAAATAAATAAATATTCTATAATGCTTGCTTGTTCGAGTGGTGCTCGCATTCACTGTCCCAGGGTGGTGTGGAGTACACTTTAGCATTGGGCTTAAGGTTCACTGTCACCCCTTTAAGAGCTCTGAACAAATGTTGGTGTGTTATTACTGTTTTAGGAGGGGGCTTGGGTGGAATCTCTGGAATTCTCAGTGGTCAGGGGGTCAGTGTGAGTCTGCTCTCTGGGCTAGACTCGTTTGGGTATGCTGTCTCTGTAGTCTGAGAATAAACTCCTTCTACATTTATTTTATGTATCAGTCTGTTATTTCAACGGTCCAGAAGGTGTCCACCACAGAAGCAAGAAATGGGCCTGGCAGATCTTGGAAGAAGGTAAGGGTTCATTGTGGCAGAACAACACTAAAACACCACACTAAAATGAAGATTGATAAAGCAAATATGAGTATGATCTACATAAGCACATTTACCAGACTGTACTACAATGCTTACATTTTCTGTTCTACATAAAAAAAACGATTAGTATCCCATGTACGAACTGTATTTTAGTCACAGCACTTGATCTTGCCTTTGGTAATTGTTAGCTTGTGATATTCCAAAATGTGCACTAAAATGCATGGATGGCAATGTTGCAGTACAATAAATTGTAGAGCGTATTTTTTTTGTACATAATTACTAGAATCTGCCTCAAACTGATGGATAAATCTAGATTGTGGGAACAGTGATTGATTCAAATGAAGAAAGTATTGGCAGGTTTGTTTTGCCTAGACATAAATAGCAGCTGTACTTGTAGCCTAATTGTATTTGTTCTTTAAACAAACAAAAAGGGCAACACCATACTAACAACAAACAAAAAAAAATATGTGTTTTTTTCAAAGAGAATGCAGCGGTATAGGAATTTTTTTGTTAGTGCAAGGCATATTTTGATCCATCAATAAAAGCATAAATGAAACACTCTAGTTTATAGACAAAAATTTCTACAATTTTATTCTGGCGTGATAGAAGTGGCTGTTCAGGTGTAGTGGGAATGGTACCATAACGACATTTACTGTACTATGTTTAGAGAACAGTAAATGCAGTGAGCACTATGGAACAGATGTGAGTCAAAAACTGGCAGAATCACGGAGACAGGGGAGACATTGTTTATTTTTAAAAAGGAGGGTGCTATAAGAGGGAGTGTTAGAGGTGTAGAAAGTTTAAAATGACATATGATTTACACTTTTAATTATAACTGACAACACTGTCTATATTGGGTGGAAGTTAGATTTTGGCAGAATAAGATTTAATGACCATGATCATGGATTTTTAACTGCTAGACTGGACTTTTCAAGATAATGGCAGTCAAAAAAGAATACTAGTAATATGGAAACTTTCTATTTACAGTTAATATGCATGTGATTAGGCTCTACAAGTATATTAATAAGGAGGTTACCATAAGGCTGATGAAATACCATCAGCCAATCACAAATCACCATTTCCTAGGCCCTTTTTATAATGTATAAAACAGGGCTAAATTGCCCTTGAATTAGTATCTTCTTCAGCCTACTGCAGCATGTTTTGTGATGTACTGCTGCATTACTACATTGCAGCTTGGCTGACACTGCTGCACCTCTGGCTGTAGAGGTGCAGTCCCCATGGGACCTTCTGTCTACAGAAGAGCAGGACCCCATGGGGCCTGCGCTTCTGCAGCCACACATGCTCATGCATGCAGTACAACATATTCACATGGGTGTGGCTGCATAAGTACAAGCCCCTGTGGGGCTAGTGCTTTTGCAGCAGCAGATACAAATCCATGAAGGTAGCACATCAGTATTTGTCTTGCCTGGTGATGGCTATCTGTGGTTGTGTGTGTGTGGTGCTGTCCTTTTGCTGCTTTGGGGGTGGGGAGTTAGGGTTAGAAACCATAACACCACAAATACCTACTTTTGCTGTGTTTCTTTTAAACTTAGCTGGAGCATTAACACAGTTATTTTTCAAAGAATTTCTTTTCTTTTTGAGATACTGGAGTCATATCCTCGCTCATGCAGGTCCTGAATATATCTGTACCAAGTGAGGATCCCATCTAGCTACAGAAGCACAGGGCTTTCAAGGCCCACCACTTCTGTGTGGCTATAGATGCAAACACACAGGGCCCAGGCCCTGCGCCAAGTGAAGATTCCATCTGGCTGCAGAAGGGGCTCTGTGCTTTCATGCAGCTACAGATGCAGATGTTTTGGGCACTGCACAAAATGTGGAGTCCATCAGGCTGTGGAAGCACAAAAAATATTTCATTCAAAACTGTATAATTTAATTATATTTTACACCAAACTTTCAAGATAGCCTTCTTATGACCCCACCTTATGAACCCCGTAGATGAAAATTTTCAAATTCTCACAGATGCAAAAACAAATTTTGGGCAGGATTTGAAAAAAGACATCTGTCATATTCATGAGGTGGTATGAAAAAAATTGCTATTTTGAAAATTTTGGGTCAAAATATTGAAAATTGCCAGACTTAACAGTGAGCATAGAAAAATTCCAACATATGCTCATAACTTTGCTGTTTTAAAATATTTTAACCCCACATTTTAAACATAGCTGTGTAATGACCCCACCTCATGAACCCAGTAGGTGAAAATTCTCAAATCCTGACCAAAACATCATGTTTTGCCACAAGCATGAAAATGCACATCGGCCAGGATTTGAAAAATGGCAGCTGCCATGTTCATCAGGCGGTGTGAACAAATGGCTATGTTGAAAATTTGGGGTCAGTATATTGAAAATTACCAGTGTTATGAGTGTGCATTGAAAATTTATTTGTTTTTTATTTTGGGATAAAGCCTTTGAGCTCAGAGCTCATTTACAAAGGTTCCATGTCAAGGATAACAATACAATGGCAGACAAGCATATTGGGTATACAGCAGCAAGTATGAATTTACAGAGCACAAAACATCGTAGTCAAACCAAATACAAGTAAAACTATACAATAAGATAAAAATATGACACATAGACATACTATAAAAATAAGGGAGGATATGGAGATCCATGGGCCAGCTCCCAGAGATGTGGGATTGTCACAATTGTATCAGTAAAGTGAGTATGGGAGGCCAGAAAGTGAGAGATGGGTACAAATGGTTGGGAGGGGGAGAAGGTTCCATGGGGAGGGTACAGGGTTAAAGGTGTGCAGTTGAGGTTAGGTAGGCAGTGGGGAAGAGGAAGTAGAAAGAGGTGGCAGGGAGATAAAGGGGGATATAAAAGGGTTAATTAGAGGTCCTTGGGATAAGGATGGGGTGAAGTCAGCTTAGCTAAAGCAGCAAGGACAAAGCAGTCTTGAGGACGAAGAGATCGAGGTCATTTAGCAGTCACAGCTGCTAGAGGTAGCTAGGTAGTGCTTCAATTCTTTTTTAAAAGAGCTGTTGTTTGAGTTGGCTAGTTCAGCAGGGAGTTCATTAATTCAATGTGGGGTTCTGTAAGCAAAAGAGCACTGAGTGAGAGAGGTTCTTCTGAATGGTGCAGATAGTGAGCATTGTGCAGCTCCCCTGGTACAGTGCTGAGTTTGCAAGAATTGCATTAGGTTGTGGATGACAGACAGGGTGAGGCATACTTGGGGAAAACACACTTGGCCAGAGACAACATAGATTCCATACATTCCCATGAGGCATACTTGGTACTTTACTCACCCTGGTTGGTTTAGCCATTGTGTTTCGGCATACAGCTTACACATGTGAGTGAGCCTGTCAGCACCCAGGAGAAGTCGGCAGGCTTTGTTGAGTGCTGTTTTGACATGCTTTGGGGCTGTGTCGGTAGCAGTACTATATACAATCAGCCCATAGTCAATAACTGACAGGACTGAGCTGGTGACGGTGAGATGCAAGGCATTGGGGTTTAGGTGGCTCCTGTGCTTATACAGGACTCTAAGTTTGATATTGACAGCCCTCACTACGCTGTCAATATTTGAGAAGGAGAGGGAGTCATCAATATGTACTCCCAGGTACTTGAATATTCTTACTTGTTTGAGGGCTTCATTTTTTTTATTGACTAGGTTGAGACTGAGGTTTTTCTTTTTGGAGTGTGGGCCAGTGAACAGCATTATTTTAGTTTTTTTTATAGTTGAGCAGCGATTTGTGCCTGGTGAACCAGTCCTCTAACTGGTAGAAACTGTTTTGCAGGTCCTGGGAGAGAGGGCTTAGTTGTGGGCAGAAATTAATGATTACGGCATGGTCCATGTAGAGGATAATTTTGGATGTGCAAGCTTCTGGGAGGGTATTGAGAAATACACTGAACATCAAGGGTCCCAGGATGGATCCCTTGGGAACCCCTAATAAGACCTTCCTGGGGCTGGACAGCACAAAGCCTATCTTCACACACTGTGTTCTGAGAGATATTTAGAAAACCAACAACAGAGGTAAGGGACAGAGTAACTTTTCTAGCAGTAGATGGTGGTTTACTGTATCAAATGTTTTTGGGAGGTCAATAAAAATTGACCCCACTAGGTGGCCACTGTCAGGTGCATCATGTAGGAGGCTTAAGAATTCAATTAAGGTGGTGTTTGTACTATGGCATTTGCAGAATCCATGTTGTTGGGGGCATTGCAGGTTGTATTTTTGTAGATACCCATTCCATTGGTCTGCTACTATCCTCTCTAGGGCCTTTGACAATGGAGATAGGATGGAGATGGGATGGAAACTGGAGGTACTTGTGTGGTCCCCGCTCTTGTGCACTGGTGTTGCAAGAGCTACTTTCAAGAGGTTTGGGAAGTTACCAAGTGTGAGGTACTTATTGAAGATTTTGGTAATTGAGGCTATTAGCTCATCAAGTGCAAGCTCCATCATTTTCATATCTATGTTGTCTCTGGCCAAGTGTGTTTTCCCCAGTACCCTTTTGATGTATTTCTTGGCCTCAGAAATAGTTATGCATTTGACATAGAACTGTGGTACATTGTTCAATGGCTGGGTTGACGGGTGGGGTCTAGGAGCTGAGGGGGCTTGTGGTGACAGATGATTGGTAGGTAGGATGGAGCTGAGGTTCATGAATGCTACGTTAAAGGCTTCAGCAATTGAAAGGGGGTCCTCAGTGAGAGTGCCATTGACATTTAGAAGTGAAGGGGAAGTTGGTCCTTCCCAATCAAGTCTTTAATGTTACTCCAGAAACCCTTACTGTTAATCCAGTTCCTTTCTAATTGGCTTTTGTAGAAATTAACCTTAGCCAGCCTGATTGTTTTTGCAAATTTATTTCTGGCTGCCAGGTAATTTTGAAAATCATGCGGTGCCCCTGTGGCCTTCACCTTATGCAAAAGGTTGTCTCGTTCTTTCATTTGCTCAGTCAAGGCCACCATGACCCACCCATTTAGTACACCCCTCACTTTACTCTTTCTTATTGGTGCAAAGATATCACAAATGGCATTGAATCTGGAGATAAATAAATCTAGGGATAGGTCAATGTCCTTGATATTATCAAGAGGTGACCAGTTGATCCAGGCGAGGTAAGTTTTGAAGGAGTTTAGGAGGCCTCTACGGCATACTCGGCCAGTGATGATGGCTGTGGTAGTCTTCGCCCCATTGTGGACCAATTGAAGAAAATAGGCAAGTGGTCACTCAGGGTATAAGGGAGAACTGTGACATTGGACAGCTTTGATGGGGAATTAGACAGGACCCAATCTATGAGGGAGCTAGTACCAGTTTTATAGTTGATTCTTGTTGGCTCTCTAACCAGTTGGGAGAGGTACACACTGGCAACCTGATCCTGATGCAGGGTGGATTCAGGACAGCTAGTTTATGTTGAAGTCACCCACCATTATTAATTCATTGTTCTGCTTCAGGGCATTTTTTTTTTTGTTATATCTTTATTCTCCTCATTGGCATGGTCAGCTATACATCCAGCCGCCGTCCTGCACTCCTGGCTCCACATGCAGACCCTCACTCCTCAGCTACTTCCACAGCTTACCCCCTGTGATGGGGCAGTGGGGAGTCCCCCTAGCTCACCCACCTCAAATTGGATCCAGTGCTGGGAGCGATGTCTCTGGAGCCGGAGTGCTGGTATGGCCATCAAGCCACCATGACCGGCTGACCTTGTTTCCAATTTACTCCCCTTGTGGGTGCGCAGCGTGCAATGACACCTGTGGTGGGGTCACGCACGCTCCTGCATGCGACCCCACCAAGCGTCTGCCGTGTTTCCACCCCACGTTCTTGTGGCACCTTGCCCCTGAGGCCCAGCCTCCATTAGGGGTCAGGCATGCACCGGCCGCTGATCATCCCCCTCCTCGGAGATGGAGAGGCATTTATTGGACGATCGATCCATCTCCTCCCTGCCAACCCCCGGCGGCCTATGCTCATTCCAGAATGTGAGTCACTGGTATGGTATGATTTGTGGCATCCAGTGCCTCAGCCCTCAGCACCACTGGGCTGGCCTGCTTTAGGGTCTTAGTGATGTCAATTACTTTATCCAAGCCCAATTTTGCTTTTTCTGGTGGCAGGTAAACTGTGGCAATTGTAATGGACTAGCATTTAGCATCACCAAGTAAAAGTTTTATGGTCAGCAGCTCAAAATCAGTGGATCTTGCTGACGAGGGGATCACTAGGCCTTAGAGTGGGCTCTTTATATAAACAAGACACCCCCTCCTCTTTTGCTGGTTCCATCTTGCCTATAGATGGTGTAATCTTCTAGCATGATGGATGAGTTCATTATTTGGGGGGAGAGCCAGGTTTCCATGAGGCAGATGACATCGGGCCTATGCTGGGTGACCCAAGCCTGGAAGACAGTGAACTTGGACAGGAGGCTGCAAATGTTTAGAGATGAAATCTTAATATGCCCCTGTTTCCCATTGTTTCTTCCCCCAGCGGGCGCTGGCCCTGGGTTAGGGTAGATGTTTCCAGAGAGCAGCTGGAGGATTAGGACCAACTGTTTTGATGAGATACTATTGGTGTAGAATAGCACTTTTGTCCTGAGTTGTATAGAATTAGGGTGCCTTGGTAGAGAGGGTAGCTTGACGGTTACCAACAGGGAGGAGTAGTGGCAGTTTGATGCCCTCTTCAGTGGCTGTTTCCCACACGTGATGCAGAGCAAATTGGGGAAGATTTTGTCTGCGTGAGACCTTAGTGGTACCTGTGGGATGCCAGAGTGGATGGCTCATTATTGGTGAATGCTCTAGGGCATAGAGGGAGGTTACGGGGGGGCTTGGAGGCACATCAGTTAGTATTATTAGCAGTATAGCAGCTAGCATGGTTAGTGTCTACATTGTACTCACACAGACTAAAGGGTGACAAGAGTGAAAGGATAGATATGTAATCTGCACTAAGTAAGCAGACTACAATGGGATAGTGAGGCTTATGTTGCTCCTAGTGGCCCAATGCTAAAATGAGCAAATGGGACAACCAAAAAAGTGAGAAGGAAAACATGCCCAGCCATTGTCCAATCATGTGACCTAGGTTGACTATAAATGTATGTGCCCACCTAAGGTGGGTGGGGGGAACTGCACAAGAGGGTAACAATAAAATAGAAGCAGTTCAAGCAGTTTATGTAAAGCAGGGACACAAATTACTAAAGCTAAGTTCTAAACTGCACAGGAAAAAATGAAGCTGTATAAGGGCTGTATAGCGAGTTACTGCAAGTGCAGTAAGCACTGGAAAGCAGTGGGGATGAATCAGGAGGAAGGCACAAACAGGGGTGTAGCCAGGAATTTCTGAGCTGCACACCAAGTAGACTCACACTGCTACCCACCCCCCCCTTAGGGTGAGCTACCCCCCCCACTGTCCATGCCCCTCTCAGACGCTTAGTGTAATTTTCTGTGCTGTATGCCAGCACAACACCATTCCACCACCAACAGGTATCATACTAACAGACTGGCTTTTGGTTACAATACTGCATTGTGACAAGCCTCTGTACCAGATTGGCCAGGTTACAATGTTGCATTGTGACAAGCCTCTGTACCACATCAAGGTAGCCAGTCCCACAGAGGTTCATTCACACTAGCCAGCCACCAGACTAGCTTTTAGTTACAATGTTGCACTGTGACAAGCCTCTGTACCAGATTGGCCTAGTTACAATGTTGCATTGTGACAAGCCTCTGCCATATCAAGGTAGCCAGTCCCACAGAGGTCCATTCACACTAGTGTCTTAATCTTACACTATCCATTCACTACCCATTCACTATCCACGAACACAGAAGGCCCACATCCAAGCTCCACACACCAGCCACTCAAAAGCCCCAAGTCACAGAACCCAAAAGGTTCATTACCAGTTTAGATGTAAGCAAGATCCAAATACTCACCCAGTCCACACAACATGCATACCAAAATCAACCGTTGAAACATACCCACAGTGGAGCAAAGTTACACCCACTGCAGATAAGTACTTACCCACACAGCAGACTCCATCCACATTACAAAGAGGGTTGTGGTAAGCCAGATGGTGCTTTGGCTGGTGTTCAGATTTGTTCAGTTACATTAACTGAAACCATCGATCACAAAAAAAGCCTCATTCCAGGCACAGCATTGTGTGTGTACCTGCTCAGGTTCCGGACTGACTACATGCAAAATCCAAGATAGTTGCACACCTTACAACCACAGTCATGCACTTCTGCCCACTCACACCCAAAGTAGCCCAAACCCACCACTGCAAGTGGCCACATACCCACAGCAGTGTTACAAGTAGTGCAAGTAACAGCTGAGCCCTCAGCCACACATTCATGCTTTTCTGCCCACTCACACCCAAAGTAGCCCAAACCCACCACTGCAAGTGGCCACATACCCACAGCAGTGTTACAAGTTGTGCAAGTAACAGTTGAGCCCTCAGCCATATTCATGCACTTCTGCCCACTCACATCCAAAGTAGCCCAAACCCACCACTGCAAGTGGCCACATACCCACAGCAGTGTTACAAGTAGTGCAAGTAACAGCTGAGCCCTCAGCCACACATTCATGCTCTTCTGCCCACTCACCCAAAGTAGCCCAAACCCACCACTGCAAGTGGCCACATACCCACAGCAGTGTTACAAGTAGTGCAAGCAACAGCTGAGCCCTCAGCCATACATTCATGCTCTTCTGCCCACTCACACCCAAAGTAGCCCAAACCCACTGCTGCAAGTGGCCACATACCCACAGCTGTGTTCCGTTACATGAACACTACACAATTTGTCAGGTAACCGTAACATTGCGCTCACTGTTATACAGAGAGTCTGGATAAGCTAGATGATGCACTGGTTTTGTTACCTTAACCAAAAGCATTTGCGCCAAATAGCCCAATAGCCCCATACCATGCAGTAAGTGTTCAAAGTCATCCTGTTGGCTTATTTGAGAAGCATCTGTCCTGGCATGGGTCAAAGTCTTTCAGCACCTGTTCCACATCAATTTCCATGTCTCTGTGTATATGTAATAGCGCGAGTCCTGTCAGGCAATGTTCCCCCATGCTGTTTCTGAGACAGGGACTTCAGCCTCCTTAAGGCACTGAAGGATCTCTCTGCACTTGCCACGCTGACTGGCATCATTGCCAAGACTGATAATACTGCATTAACATTTGGGTAGAGATCTGCATTCACATCCTGTAATGTCACGAGAATGGTCTCTAGAAGGTCTGCCATAGGAACATCGGCCCACTTTTCTTTCCATCTTTCCAGCTCCACCTTAAGCTCCTCCAGGCTGCCCAGGTCAGTCTCGTAGGCACTGTACACTGCTGCTATTTTGTCCTCCTGTAGCAAATGCAGTTTGCATGGTAGAAGATACTGCCCAAGGAACCATGGCTGACACTCTACAAGTTTATCCTGCAATTCCGAAATGACATGATCTAGGAAAGGAATGAAAATGTTGACTCTGAAGTAGTCTTGAGGGCTTGCAGCACTGATGTTGCTTCTATGCGTTTGCTTACCACATATGCGAGGTACCTCCTCCTGAATGAATGCAGCCTCCGCTAGAGTCAGGATACTCTGATACCGTTCTGCAAAGTGGCTTTCTGACCTGTCCCACATTTTCTTCAATACTTGCACAAGGTTGGAGGCCTCTTGTGTTGCTTGTAGAAGGTCAGTGTTGACACGCTGCAGATACAGATGAAGAGGTTTCATTCGGGACAAAACATAATCAACTGAATGAAGAGTCATAAGGAAGTCGAATCTCTGCATGCAGAGCAGCAATCTGCTCTCTTCACTGTCAAACTCTGCAATTTTCTCAAGCGTACTTGCTACTACCAAAAATGTTGCTTTTAACCTTAATAGAGAATCTGCCTGACTCATCCACCTGGTGTTTCCAGCTACAGAATAGTGTAACTCCGATCTGATGGCTCATCATCATAGTCAGATGGAAAGTTGTTGAATTCTTTGAGTTCTGCCTGAAAGATGTTACTGCGCTTGTAGGATGACTTGAGTGTAGAGATAATCTTTTTCGTGGTATCAAACATATTGGAAACTTGTCGCAAGGAACATGAATCCACTATAGCTGTGTTGAGGCCATGAGCCTTGCAAACTGTGTACACAGCTTCAGGGACAACTGCTGTGATGTGTGCTTGCACCCCATTGAATTTTCCACTCATGTTACTCCCCTTGTCGTACCCTTGGCTGCGCATTAGTTTTGTGTCGATGCCCCAAGCCTTTAAACGCCACAAGAAGAGTTCTGCTAAACCATGGCCAGTTGTATCCATGCCTTCAGTGAACTCGACGAAATCTTCACGAAGTTCGATTCCGCCTGAAAGGTCCCGATGTACATAGCGAACCAATAAAGAAATCTGCACCTTGGTTGACACATCTGTTGTTCCATCCGCTATCAAGCTGAACCATTTTGCCTCTCTTACATTGCTTAGTATTTTCCACTGTATTTGCCGACCCATCAATTGAATTAGTTCATTCTGAATTTGTGGGGATGTGTACAGTGCATTCCTTGGAGCTGCTTGTAGGTGTTCTTGCAGACTGCAATCTATTTCTGCGGTGTATTGCAACAAGCCATGGAAATTTCCGGTATCATCATACTTACCCCGAAGAGCAACATTGTCTCCCACAATAGAAAACAATCTTGATGATTCTGCGTAGAAAGTGAAGAGTATTCTCTGTCACCCTGTTGTTGTGCTCCACCAGACAGTGGCCTGCCATTTTCATCTTCCCAGCACAAATGGAGAGAAACCCATCCGCTCTCATGACAGCATTTCCATGGTCCTTAGACTTGCTATGCCTCTCCAGAGTCTTCTTTGTATTTGACCAGTCCCTCATTGGTACAGATACCAGAATGGTGCTAGTGCTGGAACTGTTGAACACAAAGCACGGACCGCAGAATACACCATCCAATAGCTTTGACTATCTAGTAAATTTGAAGTCATGCAACACATGACCGTTGAACCACCTGTAACGCTGGCTCGGACCATCTGGACCCATCAGATGACTGGGAAACTGAAATCCTGGAGGTGGTTGCCACTGATGTTCAAGAATTTCCTTCCTCTGAACATCTGTGAGATGGGATCGATTCATACAGCTGATGTCATCAGTATTTGGTGGATGCACATCTGGTTCCCAGAAAATGCTTGGAATCGGGACTGCTTCAACAGTTGCTTCTTCCACGGTCTCCAGTAACTGGGAGTAGACGCCCACTTCCTGCTGATCTTCCATGGACTCCACTAACTGGGAGTGGACATCAGCTTCCAGAAGACCACCATGTGAGGCTGTGTATTCTAGAACTTCACCAGCACCCTGTTCTTGTGCAATCACGCATGCATGGTTATTGGATGTGCAAGTGTCCTCCACACCAGTTCCAGGCTGTGGCTCTGTGTTGTGGACCCATCAAACAAAGGTCTGCAGTTAGCTAAGCTGTTTACCTATCAAAAGCACTGTGCACTGTGTCTTATGGTGGAATTTCTTACCCAGAGCTACATGAAGGACGAGTGAGGAAGGACTGCATCAGCTTTGACATTTGTGCCATTTCCTCCATTCTGGCCCTCTTTGCTTTTCGCACCTGTGCTCCAGATGGTTGTTTTCTTTTTACTGCCTCCATTCTGGAAACAGTAAAAACAGTTTACCCCTGCACTACAAGTGACAGAGGGGGCAATATGGAAGTAGGATACAGGAATAAGGGAATGGAGGGGCATGAGGTGGCAAATTAAAAATAATCAGATACCTTACCTTAATGCAGCAGTTGGTGCAGTCAAGAAGTTTTTAAAAAAGTCAGAATATGTAGCAGTCGCCTGTAAACCACTGATGCTTCTGCCTCTACCCGCGAATCAAACACTGCAACTTGTTTTTAGTAACTTGCAGTGTTAATGCTGCTGGCACCTGTCCCGAGTAACCACACTGCTTACCTGTCACAGCTGCCACCCCTCAATTGAAAAAACAAAACAAAACAAAAGACACCTCATTTGACAGCCCATGGGATTGCATGCAACTAAATTATCATAAATTATACTGCTTCACTGTAGCAATACCAAACTGTCTAGGCACAAGGGTAAAGCACACAATTCCCAGCATCCACCAACACCCTATCACCAGCAAGGCTGCCCCAGTTGTCAAACTGTGGAACCAGGTAGCATGCAGAACAATAACTGTTCCTCATACATCCCTCTGAACTATGCTACACAAAAATGCCACAAAAAAATCACTTGCAGGCATGGTATCTGACACTTGCTAGCATACACAGGCATCACGTCAGAGGTCCAGCACTAGAGATTGAGACAGAAACAGACTCCCACAATGTGGTTTACAGGATTTTTGGAAGTGGCTCTTTACAGGACAGTGTAAGTTAGCTCATAGGATGTATACAGAGACAAAGGTTTAGCCGACAGTCATGTTAGTGGAAATAATGCAAGATCAGTTACCTCACAACAGAAGTTGAATGCATAATGCAAGAGTATTTGGACACATTGATTGTGCTGATGGCAGCTGTCAAGGCAACATTTACTGTACATTGCTACGAAGATAATCCCTCTGGTTGCCCAGCATCAGATTCAATGTACTTAAGTTACATTTATCTACAGTGTTTTTACAACCCAGCCCAAAAGTAAAGAGCCTATGAAACTGGGATGGAAGCAGGCTACATGCTTACAAAATAACATTCAGGAAAACAAATCCTTCACTACACAGTGGGCTCCAGACTTACTCAGATGTAAGGCAACAGACTGCTAATAATGCAGTTAAAATAAATATAGCTACAGTAATTTATACTCCATTTCAGTCGGTTGCTCAGGCAGCATCTGCTTTCTGTTTGCAGAGGCCCTATGTGCGCCAAGTGTTACATGACATAGTATCACTTCATGATAAATTCCAGCACTTCAGAAATGTTACCCGATTACAGATTCAACTACAACAAGACACTAAAGAGCAAACATACAACTTAACCTGCAAAAACATATGCTTCTCTGTTGACTCAGATGCTGGGCAACTGCCCCTACCATTTTATAGTGTCACTGCAGTACGATACAAATAGAGATACTGATTAAACAGCATAACAGCCAATGGCCACTATTCCAGTAATAGCCATGCATCAGTTAACTTAGGTTGTCAGATTCTGGCATGATTATTGGCAGTACAGTTGGTGAGCTTCACATTTCTGAACAAACCACCAAGCACACTGACATTGTTTTTACAATGTTCCAACATACACTAACCAAATACTGGCTGAGCAAAGGTGCAGCACCCAGTGTGTTCACCCCGAGGGGGTTCAGATTCCCCAAGCCTCTCCCACTTTAATTGATGCGAGGTCTGTCTTGTCGAACCCCTCTTGAATGAACAAACTGGTTCTACCTTGCTCAGCCAGATTCTATATACACTCAAGTTGTACCAGGTGATGAATGATCTCTACAGTCTCTTGTAGGTCTCTACAGAAGAGAAGATTAGTTTGTGGTCTGCGAGATCAACATTCCGGAAAGAGACCTCCTGGCATAAAGAAGTTGCTATGGTTACTCTTTACCCCCACCCGTCATAAGCGAACAGGAAATAATGCTGCTGCATTTCATGCCATAATAAAGAGTTTTAATAAAAGAAACCCATGCCTTTCTGTGTGTCCTTATAGTTCATATTGTCATTGCACAAAGTGGGGCCCGATTAGTAAATGCAGTAGAAAGTGAAAAAATAACTTACTCGCATCCAAGTAATTTCAGATTGTATCTGGTTGATCCTGCCCCCTCCTTGCCAACATTTTAAGAATCAGAGCCCTCTCTGTTACATCCACAAGCACCCGCGACTGTCCCCGTGATGACATTTCAGGCAGGGAGCAGCCGGGGCCATCTGTGTACTTAATATGTGGCTCCTTTGTAAATTACCTCCGGTTGGAGCCTTGACATTCGTGGGCATGCCGGATACAAATATTGGCAAACAAGTACTCTGCCAGTCGGTACTTTGCCTCATGGTAACCAGGACATGAGGATTCTAAACCACAGCATTTTGAATATCTGGCAAAACAATTACTATATTTCCAAATCTTCAAAATGCTCCAGTTTAGAATCCTCGTGTTCGGGGGCAGTGTACTGCACTGCTGCAGTAACAGTCACTAGTACGAGTACCAGTTAAGATACCAGAAAGTACAAAAAAAAAAATCACACAGCTGCAGTGGATAGCAGGTTCACATTGCTAAAATTACTATGTGGCACAATAAAAGGTGTCTGATGACACACGTCACACACATACTCACACACACTAATGTGTAGCAACTTGAAAACTTCAGAAATATAACCACATATTTTAATTATGCACTGCTGCACCACAACAATCAGCAAAAAAAATGGCAAGAATTATTGAAACTATTACTGTGTACATTAACAGTTATACAAGAAAAATATCACCAAAACATAAGGAACTGTCTTTTTCTCCAAGTTAATTCACCTATACCACAGATACGCCCCTCTACCAAAGCACACTTTCACTGTCTCTCAGTACACAGACTGAATGTTGTAGATTAACATTCAAAATCCACACACAAACAATAAACGCTCGATGATATGAGCACAGAAGGGTTTCCTTCAATCGATGAACTAAAGTTTCAGCAAAAAAAAATTACTCAAAAATACTTTAACAGCTTTTAGAAGGTTTGAATCGAAGAGTAGACTGTCTCCTACAGCTTCCTACATACTCTATCCCAAACATGAGGCTATGCAGAACAATCTAGAGCCCATGTGACCTGAAATCCCATGAATCACTGCAACATTTGCCTTTGGAGCTTAAAAACAAGATGAAGTGAGGCGAAGTACATTGTTTTCAATGGACTTTGCGTTACCTATTATAACGCTAAGTACTCCACTTTGCTTTGCAGACCACTCCGCAAATTCACTTTTCTTCGCAATTCATTTTGCAGAGCGAATTGGGGCCACTTCACCCATCTGTAATCTTCAGCTAGCCTGTGTGGGTCATCACAACCTTCCGTACCACTTGTCTAGAACAAACAGACTCCCAGGGCTCAAGCGAGCCTTTATATACCCACCCTGGGGATGACCTGAACACTAACTAATTACCCTTACACACTAATTAATTCACACAAAGTGCATCAAATGGGCCTCTTAAAACCAGTCAGACACTGTAAACCCTTCCACTGGACATCCACTAACCAAACTTGATGACCCCCCCACATATAAAAGCATTTACAGAGAAGAAAAAGTAGCAGAAAGCTTTATTGATCATCGTGCTACAATATGGGAATGCTGTGATTGTACTTGAGCAAATATGGGTCCCTTTAAATGCACAGAGAGCTGGCTACTAATGGTTGCTAGGGGACCTGGAAGTATCTAGCTCCCTAAGGCTGCAGGAACACTGCTCTAGCTCTTGCTTCCTGCTTTCTTTCAGGCCAGCTTGTATGCCTTTAGCAGGCAATTCACTGATGTGTTGTGGGGGAATCAATATCCCTATCCCTGCCCTGTCTCTAGATCCCATTTACTTAAAGGAAAATTATTAATGGCTCTCCCAGCCTGCTAACATAATCAGCTCTCATTCATCACCCATGGCTTACCACAGACTCATGGCAACCAGGGCTACCTACCCTTCTGGTGCCACGGCTGGGAGAGCTTAAGGGGGACACGCGTGGGTAGAATGCCTGTCTAACTATCTTTGGTGGGTCTCTCTCTCTCTCTCTCTCTCTCTCTCTCTCTCTCTCTTCTTCGACCTCTGGCACTGCCTTGCCTGCTGGTGGTCTCACCTGGAATGCATTCAGTACAGTGGAAAGCACCTGCTGAGCCAGGCTGCTGTTCTCCATGAATACACTCTCTTTACTCAATCAATGCCAACAGAGTGGCAGCTTACCTAAGTGACTAGAGGTGTGCACATCACAACTGATGGTCTCACTGTCTCATTCTGTCAGTCTGCCAAGGAACCCAGTGGTGGGAGGCTAAAAGGCAGCAGCAGAGACTATGTTCTCTGAAAGCTCTAACCTCTCCCACTACAGTCAGGCGTAGAGGACTGTAAACCATGCCATTCAACTGAAGGGTGGGGGCAGGTAACAAAGGAATAAACCAAAAGCAAAAATCTAAAATACCCCATGTCAGTTCTGTACAGCAGGTCTATTCCAGGCCCCTTAGGGCTCCCATCTCGGACCTATGGCGAATTTACTAACAAGCTCATTCCTTTCAAACCTAGGAACACTTAAACTCAGCTGCCTCAGGCTGGTCAGTTCATTTTACATTTTTTAGCAAATTTTTTAGCACAGCAAGCAACAAACACTGCAAAGTCTGCTGCAAGGAAGTAGTAGTACTATTGCCCAACTAGTACAGCAAAGTGAATTCAAGTTGGGGGAGGGAGCAGCAGAGTCACACTAACACTAACTGACTGATGTCTGTGACTCCGTAGTCTCCACTCTCCGCTCGGTTCTTACCTCACTGTCTGCCTGCAGCCCTGCGATGATCCTGTAGTGGACAACTGGAAAACTCCTTTGGAATTAGTGCAACAGCAAATCCAGGGGACACGATGCCTTTAACAGTCAGCCACAGCCACAGCCACTCAGCCAGCCCCTTGGTGCCTCAGCTAGTCCTCCAGTCAGTCGCTCGCTCTGTCTCTTCACTCTCCACGAAAACTGTGCACACTGCAACTGATGTATTAGTGGCAGGATGGAAGCAGCTCCGACGCTCGGCTCTACGCTACTACTGTAGCTACGCAGCAACCGCACAGCTCTTCCAAGTCCCGGCCGTCCCGACTCCCGATAGCCCGATTGTTGATATCTGCTGCTGCTGGCTCCTCTCGGGCTAGTAGACAATGCTAGACTCACTGGCACAAGATGCTGAAGCTGAAGTCACTCAAGAAACACGAGTCCCGATAAACAGACTTCTCCACTCGTTTTTCACGCATTTAAAGGGACCGCCGGAATCAGACCTGCCCACTGTCACGCCTCTTTTCTACAATCGGACCTGATTGAGATATCTTGAGAAGACTAGCAAGAGATTTCTCAATCAGGTCCGATAGGGGGGCGGGCTCTGTGCGTCACAAAGCTCCACTTTGAAGAACCCACCCCCCCCCAACCATTAGAGGAACATCTCACAGCCCAGCCCGGGAAAGCCCACGAAAAAAAAAAAGGGGGAACAAAAGAATGCTGAGGGAGACTAGCACACTCTGCTACCCCGCCGATCTCTGCAACACGCCATGGCGTGTTGGGTGTATCGGTAGCTACGTCCTTGGGCACAAAATTCAAAAGGTGAGCAGCGTGAATGTTATTTGCATACCTTCAGGCTCCAGGGGTAGTTGGGTGGGTGGCTGGCCGCAGCTGAAGGTTGCTTGTCCACAGAGTGCAGATCTTCAGAGAGCCCTTATCAAGGGCTGTGCTTGACCCAGAGTCCTGAGGATGAAAAGGAAAAAGAAATTAGAAGTGGAACCACTTAAGTGGCAGCAGGACTAATCACTAGTCTGGGGGAGGGTTCCAACAAAGAGTGGATGTTAATGGGGGGGGAGGGTTGCAGGAAAAGGCTGTAGGGAACATTCAAATGGAGACAGAGAGAAATTTACCAGGCTTTGAGTTACAGAAAGAAGTTTTAAATTCAGAGCAGCAGCCATGCGGTAGCTTGAGTGGCATACCTCTCAACCTCCTGCCTCATAAATCAGGAACAAGGCTTAAAAAAGTCAGGGACAAAGGACCAAAATCAGGGACACATCTTCAAAATTGTTGATACTGACTCAGGAAGCTTTATTTATTTTTTTATTTTATTTTATTAAATTTTGCTGACCAGGTAGGCCCACTGAGCCCCGAAGGTCCCTATTTCAGGGGCGACCCGGGATAACAATACGTGTTTTGATACAGTGGAAATACATTTGGTTACAACATCATTCAGGCTTACATGGAGGTTACAGACATGGTTATCATCATGACACAGTTATACCTAGTTACCACATGGCATAGTTTTATACATGACAAGTGATTAGCAGTTTTCGGGTGGAGAGCTACCTCCACTGCAAAGTTATCTATATAGGACCAAGGTATCCTGGACCTTGAGAGGGGTACCTGGGTAAGCTCACTTTAGCGAAGATTGATGCGGGAGAGGAGGGCAAGTTATGAGCCGAGGCAGTGGCATGTGCTAAAGTCAATCATATGAGCCTTAAGTCTGGTGCGAAAGTTCCTAAGTGAGGAGGCCTCCTGCACCAGAGGAGGGAGCTTGTTTCACAGGTTGTGGGCTAGGTAGGAGAAAGATCTGCCACTAGCATTAGTCCTGACTCTGCAGACTTCCAGTAGAATTCATTCTGACATCTGTAGGCTCCTGGGGTTATGTTTAATTGCTATGGTTCCTACTATGCTAGGTGGAGCGGGCAGCTTGAGTAGCTTGAAGGCCTGGGCAAGCAAGGGGTAGTGGTCAAAAAGGGCCACCGTATCGGGGTCAATGTATCAGTGGTGACGTTGTGGGGGGTCCTGGGTAGTGAACCGAGCTACCTTGTGGTACAAGATTTGCATCCTGGAAACCTCTTGTTTAGCCGTGCCCTGTATAATCTGTGCAGCATAGGTCAGGGTAGGGAGCAGGACACTTGTGGCAATGGAAAGCCTGACCTCAGGGATGAGCTGATCCTTGAGTCGGTACAAGGTTCCAAGTTTACGGTGTAGGATCTTGGTGACCTGGTCCACGTGGTTATGGAAGGTGAGAGATTGGTCAAGAGTCAGGCCTAAGTATTTTAGGGAGGGCACTACTTTGATGCCTTTTCCAGAGAGTGTGGTGAGTTGCAGGGATGAAGTCCTATCTTGGCCCAAGGATCTGGGCCCAAATAGAACCGCCTTGGTTTTGTCTGCATTTAGTACCATTCTGTTCTCACTCAGCCAGAAAGCTGGTAGAATAAAGGGCTTAGTGTAAAATGCATTTTCAAAGGAAGAACAAGTCTGTAACTTTAATGTTTAACATTATTTTGTGCTTACAACCTCCACTGTTTGGTCACAGAAACACAAATTTTAGGAGGGACAGAGTAAAAATTTTGGGCAAAATCAGGGACATCCCTGAAAATCAGGGACAGTTGAGAGGTATGTTGAGTGGGAGAAGGTTGGGGGGATGAGAAAGGAGAGGGAGAGAGACGGGTTACAGGACACAGCAGATGAAAAAGGAGAAATAGCTTTAGCAGAATACTAGGCGTAGGAATAAGCACTAATAACTCTGGACACTGGATTAATTAATAGCAGAGTGAACTAAACTAATAAATAGGATGCATGATCAGTTTAACAGCAGAGTACAATGAATATTTCCCCATTAGCAACAATCAAGCAAGAGAGTAACAATAAAATAGAAGCAGTTCAAACAGTTCATGTAAAGCAGGGGCACAAATTACTAAAGCCAAGTTCTATACTGCACAGGAAAAAATGAAGCTGTAGAGGGGCTATATGGTGAGTTACTGCAAGTGCAGTAAGCACTAGAGAGCAGTGGGGACAAATCAGGAGAAAGGCACAAAATTAAAAAAGTGAGCAGCGAGGCTGTTATTTGCATAGCTTCAGGTTCCGGGGTAGTTGAGCAGGCGGCTAGCCACAGCTGGAGGTTGCTTGTCTGCAGAGTGTGGATCTTCAGGGAGCCCTTATCAAGGGCTGTGCTTGGCCCAGAGTCCTTCAGGCTCCAGGGGTAGTTGGGTGGGTGGCTGGACACAGCCAAAGGTTGCTTGTCCACAGAGTGTGGATCTTCAGGGAGTCCTTATCCGGGGTTGTGCTTGGCCCAGAGTCCTTCAGGCTCCAGGGCTAGTTGGGTGGGTGACTGGCTACAGTCGGAGATTGCTTGTCCACAGAGTGTGGATCTTCAGAGAGCCCTTATCAGGAGCTGTTCTTGGCTTAGAGTCCTTCAGACTCCAGGGGTAGTTGGGTGGACGGCTGGCCACAGTCAGAGGTTGCTTGTCTGCAGAGTGCATGTCTTCAGGGAGCCCTTATCGAGGGCTGTGTTTGGCCCAGAGTCCTTTAGGCTCCAGCTGTAGTTTGGCGGGCGGCTGGCTGCAGATGGAGGTTGCTTGTCCACAGAGGGCAGATTTTCAGGGAGCCCTTATCAGGGGATGTGCTTGACCCAGAGTCCTTCAGGCCCCAGGGGTAGTAGGGTGGTCTGCTTGCTGCAGATGGAGATTGCTTGTCCACAGAGTGTGGATCTTCAGGGAGCCCTTATCAAGAGCTGTGCTTGGCCCAGAGTCCTTCAGGCTTCAGGCGCAGTTGGGCGGATGGCTGGTCACAGCCAGTCGTTGCTTGTCCACAGAGTGTGGATCTTCAGGGAGCCCTTATCAAGGGCTGTGCTTGGCCCAGAGTCCTTCAGGCTTCAGGCGCAGTTGGGCGGATGGCTGGTCGCAGCCAGTCATTGCTTGTCCATAGAGTGTGGATCTTCAGGGAGCCCTTATCAGGGGCTGTGCTTTGCCCAGAGTCCTTCAGGCTCCAGCTGTAGTTGGGTGGGTGGCTGGCCACAGCTGGAGGTTACTTTTCCACAGAGTGCAGATCTTCAGGGAGCCCATATCAGGGGCTGTGCTTGGCCCAGAGTCCTTCAGGCTCCAGGGTAGTTGGGCAGGTGGCTGGCCACAGCCTGATATTGCTTGTCAGCAGAGTGCGGATCTTCAGGGAGCCCTTATCAGGGGCTGTGCTTGGCCTAGAGTCCTTCAGGCACCAGGAGTAGTTGGGCAGGATTGTAACTTTGTTATTTTTAAATATGTTTGCCTCAAAATAGTCTTCTTATGTCCCCATCTTATGAACAAGGGTAGAGAAAATGTTCAAATCCAGCCCAAAAGGTGATTTCATACAGTGATCATGAAATCACCTTTCGGGATGGATTTGCATAATATGACTGCTCTTGTTCATGAGGTGGAGTCCCAAAAAGGTCATGTGAAAATTTCATGTAAATATTATTAAAAAATACAAAATTATAACTAAAAGTTCAAGCCCCCTTGAAATAGATTGTCACACTTACCCTTCATTCTTATATTGCAGCCACTGGTTCCAGCAGCAAAATGTGTCTTTGATCAGGGAGTGTATCTATGTCATGGAGCATCTTCAGGTAAATGGGAGTGTGTGGAGTGGTGTGTGCTGAGTGGGGATTGAGGTGGGGTGGTTGGGGGTGCTGGGAAGTCAGATAGCTAATGGACCATTTTCTTTTTTTCAAGTGACAAAAAAAAAGATCAGTGAGGAACAGTTTCCTTTATTGTAGGGGGACATAAGTTGACTCTGGGGATTGGGCACCCCTTGTCAGGATGATCTTTGCTGGCACCAGGGTGGCACCCTAGTGCTGCCATATATTTTTTGGGGGGTGAAAGACACTGTCCTGGGGTAAGCACTCCGGTTTCCTATTATTTTATTATATTAAGAAGGGGATCCAGAATCCCCAAGGGTATTAAAAACTATTTTTTCCCAGCAGGATCCTTCCTAGGTGATGCAAACTAACCTAATTTGTTTTATTACCTGGTGTCTAGTGCCCCCCCACCCCACCATCACACTACAATGGCCCAACCCACTGACAAATAACTCTCAATGAAAAATATTCAGATTTTTTTTTTTCTTCTGTCAAGTGGTAACCCACCACTTTAGATTCCCCAACACTGCCATATCACCCTCACTGATTGTATAACAACTGGCGCAGTCCATCTCTCACCTCTTTGGCTAGCCATCATCTGACAAATGCAAACCATGCTTTCAGTCTAGTGGTTTGCATTTGTGAGATGGTGGATTGCTAAGGAGGTGGGAGGATAGTCGAACTAGTCACTTTACAGTCAGTGAGTGTAATATGTCAGGATTGGAGAATCTAAAATATGGGGGAGGCACTGGACATCGGATAATAAAACTGAATTAGGATACTTTTCATTCACAATCCACATGCTGAAGGGAAAAAAGTACTTTTTAATGCAATATACAGCAACCTGTCAGAAGGTGAGAGGAGGACTGTGCCAGTTGTCGTGTGAGGTTGAGGATGATTTGTCTATGGGTTTAGGAAACTGGAGCATGTTGGGTGGTGCCACTGTCCACCAGATAATAAAACCTGATTAGGATAGCTTGCATTGACTGGGAATAATCCTGCTGAAAAAAAATTGTATTGAATACTCTATACATCAGCCCATCAAAGGGGGCTGTCGGTCAATAAACAGTGAGGGGAATTTCAAGTGGGGGGTTACCATCAGATGAACAATGATGGGAGATCTACAACTAGTATAATACTGTCAAATTAAAGCAACTTCTTTGCCCCGCTGGGACTAATCATATGATTTTCAGTCAGAAACTAGGCAGGTGTAGTCTGTTTTGCACTGAAAAAAATACAGTTATGAAAAGACTTGTCTCACAGGTAAAAGAGTCTTATTTTAAAAGAAAAAAATGTAATGTTGGGTAACTATGGAACTAAAATGATCATATTTTTGTTATTCCAATACAGAGACTTTTTTCAGTCCTTGTTCTAATTGTTTTGGCTGAAAAAATAATATTCAGTTGACTGACATGCTCAAAAACATACCTTATCTAATTGGCAATGACTTATTTTTATGTGTACTGTAAGATACACTGAATAAGAGTGCCATTGTTCCTCTTGTCACAGATGATTCTTAAATTACAAACCTGAGACTGGCTTCAATTGACACTCGCTTTAACCCACATGTGCTATCGTGCTCCCTTTCCCTCACTGACTCTCTTCCCCCCATTGTCAAATATAAGCTTGCTATCAGCAGACCAAGATGACTCAAATTGGCAGCCAGCCCATCAGATGTACAGTATTAGCTAGATGTGATGCAGGGAGAACAGTCAAATAATGAAAAAAATAAAATTTAAATTAAAAGGTAAGTATGCATCCCTCCACCCACATGTTAAATCCACCACTGTCAGTACTAACAGTAAGGGCTTGTTCTGCTGTTTTGGTTGCATATTGAGTTTTGCTAGTAAGTGAGCCCATTTTAGTCTCCATTGCCTTCATTTGAGTCTAAAACTCCTCCATTTTCTTGTTGAATGATTGTGTTGTTGTTAGCAGATCACATTAGTAGACTGGGATGGACTGTTCTTGCTGGGTGCCATCAGCAGGTCTTTACTGGTGACCTGTTGGGGAGGGGGTATAGAGTATTGGTAATTGGGGTGGCCAGCCCACTTCACTTTAGATAGATCATCTAGACAGATAGGCTAGATGGATGGATAAGTAGGTAGATGATAGATAAACAGATAGATAGATAGATAGATAGATAGATAGATAGATAGATAGATAGATAGATAGATAGACAGACAGATAGATTGACAGACATATGAGAGACTGAGAGATACAGTAGATAGATAGATAGATAGATAGATAGATAGATAGATAGATAGATAGATAGATAGATAGATAGATAGATAGACAGACAGACAGACATATAAGAGACTGAGAGATACAGGAGATAGACAGGCAGACAGATAGACAGACAGACAGATAGATAGATATAAATAGATAGATGAGCAACTAAGAGATACAGTAGATAGAGAGACTGATAGATAGATGAGAGACTGAGAGAAACTGTACATAGATAGACAGAGACAGACAGGCAGGCAGACAGACAGACAGATAGACAGATAGATAGATATATAGATGAAAGACTGAGAGATACAGTAGATAGATGGACATACAGAGATGGAGATATGATGGATAGATAGATAGACAGACAGAGAAGGAGATAGACAGACAGGCAGACAGACAGAGACAGATAGACAGATAGATAGATAGATAGATAGATAGATAGATAGATAGATAGATAGATAGACAAACAGATGAGAGACTGCAGGAGTGACAGAGAGATATATTGGGTGATCGCTGGCTCACTGCTCCCATTCAGGCCAGCAGCACGACTGTAGCTGTGGCTACTCTAACCAAGAAGGTCCTGCTGTTCTTATACAGAGAATATGGTTGAATGTCTCCTCTCACTAAGCTGGGCACACTGACTTCTGGGTGCCCAGAAAATGTATTTCTGGCATTATTTAAAAAAACAAACAAACAGCTGAATATAGCTAAATAGGTCCCATTTAGCTAGGCTCAGGTGTTTGCTTTTGTAAAAATTCACAATTTTAATATATTTTGCATGTTTTTTATTTCAGGGGAAAAAGACGGCAGCCATTATGACCCGAAAAATATAGTGTTGTGAGAAGCAAGTGGTGAGAAACCAAAAATGGTCTTGCAATATAACATTTTTCATCTCGTATCAGAACGTTATCTTACTGAGCATGCTCAAAACAGCTGAAAAACAAAATTTTAAATCCTTATAACTCTGAAACCATTTAACACTGTTTCATGAAACATTTGAAAGGCATTACATTTGAACAGCCTGCTTTTACCCTGAAAGTTTTTTTGGGAAAAATGTCATACTCTCTAGGCTATACATGACAGCAACACCAAAACCCCATGTTAAGAATAGGAAAAAAATAGATATCTGCAGGAAAATGACATATGTAGGTCTCAAAAACTGAAAAAGCTGCCATCACGAAACTTTTAACATTTTGAGACCGTGCCTACTAGATATTGCACACCAAATGTCAGGCAATTTCATCAAATGATGCAAAAGCTATTAAGGTGCAATGTTAGAGGTTTAACATTAGCCAGCCCTCACTATACTGGTGCTGCTGCACCAGAGTTATATAGATAGATATGTTTTATAGGGGTGCATTTGCATCTCATAGTTAGGGATGAGTAGGGTGTTTAGTGCTTAACCTCTACCTTTGCACCTCAACAGCTTCTCCCCAATTCAATGGAATTGCATGAAATTTTACATGCCTGAGGGGTGAGGTCTCTTGCATTAGCAAGTTTTGTAATGGTCAGATGTCCAGATTCTGAGATCCAGATAGTGCAAATAGTGGAAAAGTGGAAAATTTTTTTTTTTTTTTGCTGCTTGCTTTACTCCACCTACAGCCCAAATGGTTTGGAATTGTGTTCTGAAATTTTTAGTGTAGAAGGGGCTTGCCATAGAAAGGGGCCTTTTTTGGTTTGGTGAAAAACTACTAATCAGTTCCCAAGTTATAAGGATTTGAAATTTCAGTTCTGAGCATGCTCAGTAGGGTCTTCCATTTGCACATCTGATGCAAAAGAAGAACTGAGACTTCATTTTTCTCATGAAAGAAGATTCCTCTTTCATGAGCTGAAATTCTTTTTCGTGACAAAAACTTATTTTGTATGGTAGCCATTTTGATTTTGATTTTTTCCAAAAACAGAATTGAAAACCCATAAAAAGTATGCCCTGGAGAAAAACAAACACATGACTCTACCTACACAGGGCCCATTTAGCTAGATTCTTTTGTTTATTTTTTGGAAAAAGACCCAATTTATGTTTTGTGACATCAATAAAATCCTAGGTGGAAGGCTTCGTGAACGGTAACGATTCTCCTTTTGTGAGTCAAACTTCTTCTTTCATGAGTCTGACTCTCATGAAAGAAGAATCTAAGCTTACAAGAAAAGATTGGATAACTTAATTTTTTCATAGTTCTTCCGTGAGCAGAACTTCTTCTTTCATGAGTCATGAAAGAATTCATGAATGAAGAAGGTTGGCTCACAAAAGAAGAGGATGGGATGTAGTTTTTTAAGTAGTAGTTTTGTGCACTGAACTTCTTTCATGAGTAATGAAAGAACTCATGAAAGAGAAGTCTAAGCTCATGACAGAAGAGGGTGAGAGTTATTTTTTTACAGTTCTTTTGTGAGGTCATACGAAAAAGCCATTGTTCTTTTGTGACATCTCATGAAAACTATCCATAAGCAGGACTTTTTTTTGTCCTAAAACTTCAGCTGGAGTCATGCTATCAGCTTCAACTGAAGCAGATCTCCTGATCTGTCTCCCAGTCTCACTCAGACTCTCATGCTGTCTGTCTGTCTGTCTATCTATTTATTGTTAAATTACAGTTATTCTATTTCTGTGTGTTGTGGGAGAGCCACGGGTCTGGCGTTTTTCGGGACATAATTCACCCGAGGAGGTGAGCGCTCCCTTTGACTCTATAAACATTTTACATTTGGAAGTGTGAGCCTGCAATTGCTCCTGTTACATTTTTAAATGGAAAACTGTTTATATATGGACTCTGGACTTTGATATTACTGAATTTTGATTGCTTACAGGCTTCTAAGTCCTGTATGATTCTCATGTTCTTGTTTGTAAATTTTTGTTGGGTTAGGGTTGGGGTATTTAAATGTTTTAAATTGTAATTTTGTTGCTGTCTGCAAGTTTGTTTGTGTTTTTGGGTGTATGTTTGTTGTCTGTATAGCTGTCTGATTGTGGATAAGTGTGACTGTGTCTTTGTTTTCTTTGTTTTGCTGTTTTGCTGTTTTTCTTTTATTGTTTAGTTTTGCTTGAATTATGTGTAGAGATGTTGAGGTTTTGAGACTCACCTACTCAGTGGACTTCCTGTGGTCACTTCATCCTTTTTCAGGGCTTCAATTGCCTTTGCTGGCAGGGGTGCTTAGCCTCTGTCAGGAGCTGGGAGTTCTAAAAGGGGGAGCATGTGCCGCAGTAAGGCTCCCCAGTCTGGTGATGTGGGGGGGCAGGATTGATGTGATACAGCCCAGGAGATGCCGAGAGAGGAGAAGATCCTAGGAAAGAGGACCATCATGCCTGGTACTCCTCCCCAGGGCTCTGCCAAATGTTTTTGGTCAACAGGTAGTCATCTGGCTTGCACAACTCATCCCCTTTAGGCCATTCTTTGTAACACAAGATGACTGAGGAATAAGATTGTGGTGATGGAGTCTTTCATTGCCAATTCCTCAACTGACCTTCTCAGCATTACTGAGACTTGGGTGGGTGACGGCACTGGCCCTGTGCTGGCGGCCTCTTTTCACCCAGATTACTTGGTTTTGCATTGTCCGAGGAGGGAACGCTTAGGGGTCAGGGTGACCATCTGTTTTAGATCTGCCTGGGCCTCACTTCATTCCCAGTGAGAACACCAATGTCTTCAGACTGTGTGGTCATAAAGTGCACCTTGGGAGTCAATGGCAGGATAGTCCTCATCTACCGACCTCCAGGGGGTGGGGGCCTTTTCCTGAAGGAGCTGGCAGACTTCATCACTGAGTAGGTGTTGGATTCCCCCCAGATCTTGGTCCTGGGGAATTTTAACACCTGGGTCAGTGATGAATCCTGTCATTTTGGCAAGAGCTCCTCCAGCTGATGAATCAGCTAAGATTGTCTCAGGTAGTTTCCTCTAAGATGTACATACATGGCCACATTCTTGACCTGGTCTTCTCACGTGGACTTCACATTATGGTGGTCAAGACTGTTCTAGTCTGTTGGTCAGATTGTCATGCTGTTAATTTCGTGTGTGGGGCCCCATGTCAAATAACTCCTTCTACGGAGATTATCTGGTGTCATCCAAAAAATAAATAGGAGCCTCAACAGCTCCAGGAGTCACTGGATGTCTCGAGCTTGTTGCTAGCCTGTGCTTAGGGGTCAGAGGCTGGTGTTGAGGCTTATAATACAGCCTTAACTGAAGTCCAGAACTTGATTGCACCTTTCCACGTTTGCTCATCGGCCTCTCGATATCCCTCACCGTGGCACTGTGTTGAGCTGCTTCAGCTGAAGACCAAGGGGCTTAGCTTGAACTGTGCATGGAGAAGATCTCACTCTGAGGAGGAGAAGGAGGCACTGAGGCACCATTATTTGGAGTATCAGCGGGCAATCGATCTTAAGAAAACTGAGTTTTTGTCTCATTTGATTGCTGTGGCAGGAAATCACCCAGCTGCGCTCTTCCACACTGTTGACAGTTAGTTGAATTCCTCCTGTCTGCAGTCCAGGACAGCATTTTCCACTGAAAAGTGAAAGCAGTTTGGGTGTTTCTTTGCTGACAAGGTGTCCTCTTTGGTCCAGCTTCTGCTGCAGATGATTGGCCTGTTGGTAAAGATTCTTTTCCGAGCTGGAGTGAGTTTTGGATGGTTTTGGTAGTTGAGGTCCTCCATGTGATTACCAGCATGAATCTCACCAGCTGTGCCCTGGACCCAGGCCCAACATGGCTTGTCATCAGCTGCTTGGATTTCCTAGGTCAAGTGTTCGTGGAGATTGTAAATGGATCTTTAAGTGATGGTATCTTTCCTATTGCCTTAAAAGAGGCTGTGGTGTGACCCCTCTTTAAAAAGTCAGCTTTCGACCCTGATGTTCTCTTGAACTATAGGCCTGTCTCTAAACTTCCCTTTCTGGGGAAGATTATTGAGAAGGTGGTGGTTGACAAGCTGATTGAGCTTTTGGAGAGCTTGTCCATCTTCGAACCTCCCAATCGGGTTTTTGGCACCACCACAGCACTGGAATGGCCTTGGTCAGGGTGACACTTGATCTCTTTATGGTAAGGGACCAAGGGCAATCTACCATCTTGGTGCTCTTTGACCTATCCATGGCTTTTGACACAGTAGATCATGGGATGCTATTGGATTGTCTGTGGAACTATATGGGCACTACCAGTGCAGTTTTGCACTGGCTTAGCTCATATTTAACCAGAAGATCACTGCGCATTGTCCTTGGGGATTTTTCTTGGGACTTTTCATGCTGCCTTGTGGTGTTCTGCAAGGTTCTATATTGGAACCCCTGTTGTGCTCTGAGTATATGCTGCCACTGGGAGAGATCATTATGTGGTACAATCTGGGGTTTCACTGCTATGCAGATGACACCCAGTTGTACCTGTCTTGTGCCCCAAGTGACTTCTCCACCTCAGGTATGCTGTGCCAGTGTTTGGCTGAGGTTAATGATTGGATATCTGCCAACTGGCTATGTCTCAAACCTGGCAAGACAGAGGTCATGGTGATTGAGCTGGGTAGTGGAGGTGTTTACACTGACAGGAGATTGATTGCCCCAGTAGTTGGTGGGCAGCCCCTGTCTGTGGTAAGTGCAGTTAAAGATCTTGGCATCTTTATAGAGGACTGACTTTCCCTTATTCAACAGGTGTCATCGGTTGCTTAATTAGGTTTCTTCCATCTCCAGAATTTCCCCAGGATCCAGTCATTCTTGATGGCTGATGATCTGACGACAGTCATCCATGCATTTCTCACCAGCAGATTATTTATTGCAATGCTCTATACCTAGGGCTGTCTGAAGGATTGACGCATCAACTGCAGCTAGTGTGGAATGTTGCAGCCAGAAATTTGGATCCATGATGGGTGTTCGACAACATTTTTGCTGAACCCACCGACAGCGAAACCAGCAGGTCGACTGCGTTTTGCAGTTGGCTGCCAGTTTCCATTGGCACTAAGTGTTTTTTTGGGGGGGCTTTCCCACCGAACCCTCTGCATGGGGGGCTGCACCCCTGCACCTCCCCACTTAGGATTATCAACTCGAAGTTGGAGCTGATTGAGGGGGTGCAGGACCCCCAACAGACAGTGCTGGGGTCCAGCCGATTACTTACAGTGACGTGACACTGTACTCACTGAAGGGGACCTCGCTGTCAAAAAGTCACTGTCGGGTGGGATTACCTAGGAATTTGAAGGCTTCCTCAATGAGGGATAATGTCACTCCTGTTCTGCATGATCTGCACTGGCTGCCTGTGAGTTCATGCATCACCTCCAAGATATGCTTGTTATCTTACAAGGCCCTACATGGTTCAGGACCTGACTACTTCAAAGGGCTCCTGGTACTGTATCAACCTATCTGCCCCCTACGTGCCACCAAGGCTGGCATGCTTGTTGTACCCTTTTCTCATCTTAAGAGATTAGGCAATACAGCTTTTGGTACTGCTGCACCATCTTTGTGGAATTCTCTTGCACCATAAATACATGTGTATATATATATATATATATATATATATACAGCCAGCCTCTTTAAAAACTTTTCTTTTTAAGAAAGCTTTTCATTTTATTAAAAATCTTTGATTTTGATTCCTGGGGTGTTTTTATTGTGAAGCACTCTATGCTGCTGGATAGGACACTATAAAACATCTGTCTGTCTATCTGTCTGTCTATCTATCTTCTATCTGTATCTATCCATCTAGCTATCTATTTTTCTATCTCTGTCTAGTTATCTAGCTGTCTGGCTACCTACCTACATATCTATCTGTCCAGCTTGAAGGTAATATTTATTCTAAAAAAGAAACATGTTAGATTGAGTACTAGTTCCATCAATCTGACCATGTAGTTAGTGGGTACTGCCACATAGAATTCTTCATCCCTAGTATCCAAGAAATGGTTGCCAGATTCTCTTCATGAGTAATATGGTAAGCAAATAATCCACATTCAGTGTGGCTTGAAACAAATCAGATTCCATTTACCGATCCTCTATGATTTTATTTATTTGTTTGTAATTTATTTATTGAAATGTTTCACCAGAAAGGCATGCTGAACAACAAGTTGCTCATCTCCTGGTGTGACCTGGGGGGTAGGGGAAACAAGTAGATTTGATACAGAAATATGGTGCAATTGCATAATGGAACTAAAATGTACATACGAATACATACAATACAATCAAGTAGGCTATACAGACAGTAATAAAATAGAGGAAGCTAACAGTTTGGACTAAGGAGCTGGTAAAACAAAATTAGATACAGTATCACAACCTTTACAAAAAATGCAAGTACTTGGTAACTCCTAACTTGTATAGGAAATGGCTGACAGTTTGATCTAAGGAGATGGTTGGTAAAACAACAGAAAATAGTTACAGCATCACAACCTTCACAGGAGAAAGAAAGCACTAAGTGATGCCAGCTGTATAGGAAAAAGACTGAATGGACTAACTAGTTATTTGGATTTGGTCATATACTGAGGAGTAACACAGATGGTACAATTTACAAGGTAAACCGAAGTGCAAAAATAGACTAAGTGCAAACAGAGAATTGGGCAGCCATAAAATAAGCAAAATAGGGCTGAGTAAGGAAGGGTGATGAGGGATGTGGGAGGCAGCGAAGGGTGAGAATGAGAGGTAGAATTGGGGAGGTGGGCTGGTAACCAGTTCAGACCCCTTCAGGATGCTGAGAACCCTGTCAAAGGATGAAGCAGGCATAAGAAAGGGCCTAAGGCCCAATATTGGAGAGACATAGGAGGGTGGAGGAGAAGGCAGTTGAGGGAAACAGACAGGGTTTGGAGAGGACACAGGGCTTGACATGCACAGCAAACCCTGGGCGCTGGGAACCCCATCAGGTGGCAGGACCGACAAATGGATGAGAAGGGGAAAGGAGATGGAAGAAGTGAGATAACCTGCCAGGGTCTGGCCCTTCCCAGATGTTGAGTACCCTGCCTGCACAAGGCAGAGGTGGAGCATATCAGGAAGGAAACAGGTAGATTGGCAGTGAGGGGGAGTGGACATCACTGGTGGAAGAGGTGGCAGGTGGTAGTGAATGACTCCTCCCAGATGTTGGGTACCCTGCCTGCTCAAGGCAGAGGTAGAGCACAGCAGGAAGGAAACATTGAGAAGGCAGTGAGGGGGAGAGGCACAGAGGAGGGGAGTAGTCAACAGGAAACTGTTAGCAGGCAGTACGGGGGAGATGGGAGGTAAGGAGGAGTAGGAGTTAAGGTAGGAGAGAAGAGAATTTGTAAGGGAGGGAGAGGGAATAGGGGAATGATGGTAGAGGAATTGGAGGTATAAATAAGGTGCAGGGAGCGGAGGGAAATTAAGGTAGATTGAAGCAGAAGCAGTTAGAAGAGAGGTGATTATGTAAGGCAGCACCAAGGGAGTGGTGGGAGAAGGAGTGGAGTATGTGAGGAGGGAGTGAGTTTCAGGCTTTGGAGAAGTGAAAGGAGAAGGCAGACTGACTGATAAGTGTGGAGCATCGAGGGACTGTCAGAGTAAGAGTGTCAGATGATCTGAAGAAATGGAGAGGTGATAGAGGGGTTGATAGCAAGGAGTGGAGGTATGGAGGTAGGTTTCCCATACAGTTTTTTGAGGTGAATTTGGCACAGTAGAGAAGAGTCTGTTATCAAGCACAGGAAAGAACATGGCATGGCAGAGCTCGCAGTGATGGGTCTGGGGAAAGCATCCAGAGTGAAACAGCAGAAAGAGTTGAAGAGAGTGTCCAATCTGGCCAAGGAGGACTTGAGAGCAGCAGCATAAACTAAATCGCAGTAGTCAAATATCAAGAGCATCACCTTCTGGACAAGTTCATGCCTGGCCGTAGGAGAGATGCAACTATGGTTCCTGTACAAAGCGCCAAGCTTGGGGTGCAGTTTTTTCAGGATGGCATCAATATGTCCAGAGAAGTTGAGGTATTGGTCCAGCCAGACAACAAGGTAACTGAAAGAGGTAGTGTCCTCTAATGTAGTCCAATCAAGGGTGTGGAAGGAGAGTAGCCTGGGCAGCCTTGAGAGTCTCTGCCTTGTGCCACAGGTCATGGAGACTGTCTTCTTGGCATTGAGGAAGAGCTGATGGGATGCAAACCAGAGCTAAACCTGGTGGAAGTCATTCTGCAGGGTGGTAGCAACATCAGCTGGGCATTTGCCGGAGGAGTACAAAACAGTATTGTCAGCATACAAGTGGATGGAGGAGTTAGGGGAACTGACTAGTGGAAGATCATTTAGAAAGATGGAGAATAGAATGGGGCCAATCATTGAGTCCTGTGGGACTCCAGTGGTGAGGAGGAGAAGAGGGGAGATGGATTCAAGGACCTTGACAGATTGGATTCTACCTGTGAGGTAGGACCTGAACCAGTTGGCAGCAGATGTAGACATCCCGGCTGTCACAAGGGAGTCTATGAGGAGTGCATGGGAGAATGTACCGAAAGCCTTGGTGAGGTCAACAAAGATTACTGAGGTGATGAGGCCATTATCCATCCCATTTAGGATGGAGTCAGTGAGCCTGAGGAGGGAGGTGGTGATGGTGGAGTGATTTTTCTGAAAGCCAGATTGTAACGGGGTGAAAAAGGAGGAGTCAGTGAGGAAGGAGGTAAGCTAAGAGAGGACCAAGTGTTCTTGAAGTTTAGCAAGAGTCGGAAGGAGAGAGATTGGGCAAAGATTTTCCAGAGAAGTAGGGTCGCCGCTCTTAGAAGCATAGAAACATAGAAACAAAGACTCTGACAGCAGATAAGACAGCTTGGCCCACCTAGCCTGCCCATTTCCCTACCTACTGGATAAGCTGCAGATCCTAGTTAACCAACAGCCTATTTCTTCCTACCCCCCACAAGAATTGCCTTATTTCTGTCCCATGCATTCCTGAATTCTCCCACAGTTTGAGACTGCACAACCTCCTCAGGAAGGCTGTTTCATGGATCCACCACCCTCTCTGTGAAAAAATACTTCCTCACATTGCCCCGAGCCATCCCCCTCCATTTTCCAGTTGTGTCCCCTTGTTCTTGCATATCTCTTTTTCTGAAAGATGCTACCCTCTTGGACTTTGTTGATTCCACTGAGGTACTTAAAAGTATCTATCATGTCCCCTCCTCCTTTCCTCAAAGGTAATACATGTTAAGCTCCTTTACTTTCTCCTCATATGGCTTCTCTTGCAGATCCTGCACCATTTTGGTTGTCCTCCTCTGGACTGCCTCCATCCTGTCTATGTTCTTGTGGAGATGAGGTCTCCAGAACTGGACGCAGTACTCCAGATGGGGTCTCAACAATTGTCTGTACAGAGGGATAATGACTTCCTGTTTTCTGCTGGTGATTCCTCCGCCTATACATCCCAGTATCCCCCCAGCCCTCCCAACTGCCTTCTCACATTGCTTGACAACCATAAGGTCATCTGATATGATTATCCCCAGGTCCCTTTAAATTTTTATTGTTGTTACTACCTCCCCGTCATTGTGTACTCTTTCCCTGGGTTTTTGTTTCCCAGGTGCATTATTTTGCACTTCTTTGCACTGAATCCAAGCTGCCATTCTTCTGACCAATGGAAGAATGGTGGTCCTACAAGATTTCATGTGCATACAACAAAGAAATTAGTTATCTTCTTGCAAATAAATTCGTACATTTTTGAGAAAATTTGTTTGACCTCCCTAAAGATTTAACACAAAATAGAGGGATAAATGATATATAAAAGCCTCTGATTCTCTAAACCTTTTTTTGTTACTTTTTTAGTTATGTTTTATAGTTATAGTAACCCCTGCCATTTTTTTAGTGTGATGCAAGAATATAAACAATATATTTTTCCTTCATTTTTCCATGATTTTAGTAATTGTTGTTAGGAAAACATTTGTTGCAGTGTTTAACCATACTTATTGAAGATTAAAAAATTAATAAAAGTTTAATAATTGTATATACAGAAGAAACACTCAGTAGTAAAGGAAAAATAGGGGTCTGTGAGCAATTGACAGGGGCAAAGGTTTTAAGGTGCTTTTTATATGAATAAAAGGTGCTAAAACAGATGAGCTTGGGGGACCCTCTCAAATATTTGGGCAATTGACGCTAGGTGGCCAAATTCAAGATGGCCACCAAAAATCTCTAAAATGGCACATCTCAGCTTATAGTTGTCGTATAAAGCTATATTTGGCATCTAAATGGGGGGGGGGTTGAGGGTCAAGGAATTAATTTCTTATAATAAAAATGTCCTTTCTTGAAGACACATTTTTATATATATATGGTTTATCTTTTCACAGGTGTATACAAATAAAAGTTCTGTGATTGGTGATTGGGAAGATGTTGACACCCTTGATAAAACCAGTACAGTAGTCGAAAGGAAAGAAGAGGAGAAGAGTTGAGATGATTAAAGAACTGTGTATATTATGTGATAAACAGAGTGATAAAGACAAAAGTGACTATCTAATTGATTCATGGAACAAACTGAAGAGTCTAGCACTGGAATGGAGGGGGTTGGATAAATATGGAAGTGTTTTTGAGAAAATAAACTGTGACGATGGTCTAACTGGCATGTTTTTTTACAAATTGTGTAAGACTGGATTCATGAGTAAAAGGAAGCTTCATCAAGCCAAACCTAGGAAGGAGAAATAGCAGATGTAAGAAATCCTCGTATCCTGATCTGAGTATGACGGTGCCCCTGAAAATGCTCCTGGCCCTTCTGCTAGACTTTCACAGTGTGGTCCTCTAAAGTACAAGGATCCCTGCTTCTGGTGCATGATGCCGGAAGACAAAACACATCTTGAATGAGACAAGTGGTGTCTTTTCCAACAAATGAATGCATGGCACATGTTCAAGGCTCACACATTGTACTTAGAAGATGCTACAATGCGTGACTGTATCTTAGCCAGAACTGATTGTACAACAGATCATTTTGCCACTGAGATTCAGTATCATCCCTCTTGTTGGAAAAAATATGTCTCTCCAATATACCACTAGGACAAAAACATTAATTCAGATCTCCACTTACAGCAGGTTCATCTTGGAGAAATTAGAGAAATGTTTTTCAAATATGCAAAGACAGCTGTACTGGATATGAACGAGCCAAGAACATTACAAGGACTACTGATGGACTACAATAATCTGTTGACGAATTTTGGTTATGATGCAAGTACAACAAAATCAAGCACAACTAAGCAGATGATTTAAAAGGAATTTGCAAACAGGATCAGATTTAATGATTGTTTCCACAAAAACAAGAGTACCATAGTGTATAACACATCAGTAGGTGGAAGTTATGTGGAAGCAGCAATCTACTCGTGGGGAGTGAGTGACGAACAATTACTGAATACCATTGCCAGGTGCTTGAAAGATAAGTTATCGCCTGCTACAGGCATGAGCTGGCCTCCACATATTGATGAGCTTGATGACATTGAAGAACCTAATCCTGAGCTGCAGAAGTTTCACACCTGGCTAAAGAATCCTGCTACTAGTGACTTCAGTGATGCCTGCCAGGATCCAGAGATTGCAGCCTTGTCATGACTGTTTTTTTCATTCGTCACAGGGAAACACGCTTCCTTAAAGGTCATGTTATCAATGACAATTCATGGCCTGACTAGAAGTCAGGAAATTATAGACATGATGAAGAAATTATCACTCAGAATAAGCTTTCAGGATGTTCTTAATCTGTATGCTACATGGGCCAAATTTGAGCTTGAGAAGAATGACAGCTGTCCTGAAGACCTTGCCAATGATTTTCCTGGAACTGCCATTCTAGACAATGATGACTTTCAGGATGACACATTGACAGGAAAAGAAACATCTCACCACACAAACGTGATATTTGTTCAACCAGAGGATCTTGCTACTACCGAGAAACATCTTAAACTGGCCATTGCAAAGTCTCTTAAGATGAAAAATATCAGTGCAGAACAACAAAGAGTTCAGCCTTACAAGATGATCAAACATGGCCTACCATCAGTTCGAGCTGAAGTTAATATCTCACCACAAAGCACTCAAGACCAAATGATTCAAGAAATATTCCATTCTTTGGCTTGTTTTGATAGCAATGGCACATAGGTTCCTGCAGAAAGCCAGAAGATTGGAGTATTTGTTGGATTTCAAGCCACTATCCAGAAGTTGGCTACAAAGAGCAAAGCATACTACTACCTCACATTGCCCAAGCCACCCCACAAGCCAGTAGTGCATGAGGTGATGTGTTGCATATTTACTGTAGTGAAAAAGAAATCAATGCCTTTCATTCAACTGGTTGGAGACCAGCCAGTCTGTGCTCTGATTGTTCAGTTGAAAAACAAGAATTCTACACAGTTTGAACTCATCCTACCATTCCTAGGTCCACTCCATGTGCAGTGTTATTTCATATCAGCAATCAACAAGTGATTCAAATGATCTGGTTTATCTGACATTCTTGTTGCAGCTAGTGTGATTACAGACTGAGGGGTCAGTTGACAAAGTACTCCATGGAAAACATTATAAGAGAAGCATCAGATGTCTTCAACTGATGCACAAGGTACTAGCTCACAGAATAATTTGAAAAGGACTTAGTGATGGTCTACACTTGTCTCCAGAGCTACAAGAAAAGCTGGAAAAATGAAGACACCCCTCCACAAACACACAAGAAAAGCTCAAGATGATCTGTGATGAACTAGAGGCTGACCAAGAGTTATCTTCATTTGTTGTGAAATCATTCAAAATGGTTGAAAAGTCTGATAGTTCAAGGGAAAAGTATTGGCTCAGTTTCATGTACATGACTGAAATGCTGATGATGAATATCCATGCGTTAAGAACTCAGGATTGGGAGGCATTCAAGGCATCACTCAGATTGATGTTGCCATGGCTGCAAGTATATGACAATGGCAAGTATGTAAGATGGCTCATCAAGGTCTGGCTAGAGACTAGCTGTCTGCCTGAGGAGAAAGTCAAGTACATTCATGATGGTTTATTTGCACAATCAATGACAGGGAACCCTTACTGTTGCTTGCTACTGGATCCATGGATAGAAATAATAATGAACAACGGATCAAAGATGAAAGCTGGTTGGATGACAATTTTGAAGAATGGGAAAATGCTGCTGACTCACGCTCGAAATACAAACTCTATAAATTGAGTTAGAGTCTCTCTGCATGCCATTGCAAACATGAAGAAAACCTTTCAATGCCATAGTGAGAATTCAACCACCCAACTCAGAACAGATGAACAGGCAGAACCGAATCTCAATAGTTGCACCACAAAATTAGACTGTGATCCTTTTGACCTTACTCTGAGGACTCTCCAATCAGGAATGATTGCATCTGAAAAACTTGCCCAGGTCTTTAAAACCACAAATGAGAATGGTGCATCACTAGTCAACAGATTCTTTCAGGAGTGGATGTTTTCAACTAAAAAAATAATTTGAGGCAACAGTTCACAGAAATTTAAGGTACAACTTCAGCAGACAACCTATTATCAGAGATGGAACAAAAAACATTGTAACAAGGACTAGTGTAATGGAAAACAATGCCATGGCAGAAGTAATCTATCTTGCTCAAAAGAGCAAGGAGAAATTTGATCTGTCACAAGTAATGGAACATTGTGTGACAGAGGAATGTTTATCAATATTCAATCCTAATGGAACTATGGTCAAAGTGCAAAAATCAAAGTTAGTTGAAAAGTTGAACCTGCTTCCACTACACCCTATCAGTAGCTACATTGCCTTGGTAGACATGGGATTCATTTGGAGGCTTGTCACTACCTCTGCAGAGGATAGAGAAAAGCATGATGAGACTGATTTCACATGGGCAGATTATGCTCATAAGGTATTTGCACTTGTCCTGGTTCGACACCCCAAAGCTTCTGAGATCGTCTTTGTGAATGATCCATATGACTTGGAGATGACCAACAAAGACAGTGAGCATGAACGTAGGACAACATGCACATCAAACACAGGAGGAATGCAGAATATATATATATATATATATATATATATATATATATATAGATATATATATATATATATATATATATATATATATATATAATTCTTCAAATGAGTTCCACAACATACTCAAAAACCCAGGCAACAAAATACGTATCCAGCAATTCTTGAATGGTGAATTCAGGGTGTTTGCACATCAACATCCAGCCATCCGATTTCTATATTCTTTGAGGACCAACTGTTGGGATCTGTCTTCTGAGGATGAGCATGCCCAAATTAGAGTTCCAGTGTCACCACATTGAAGCAGACATGTTATTTCTGTATATATACTCACAACTGAGGAAGAATGGCGTAAAAGGATGTTATTGTACTTGGTGCAGAAGACAATGATGTAGTAGTCATTGCTGCATGTGTATCACACCAGGTTGATGGTATTCTTGGCTTGAAGAGGAAGAAGGACGTATTTGACTGCAAGGCACTGTGTTTGAAAGAAGTTGCTCAAGTCATTGTACCTCTTCATATACACATGGGAGCAAATGCAATCTCAGGGTTCTTTGGACACAGAAGGAAGTCAGTAGAGTATTTCAAAGTGCACTGAAAACCGAAGCAGCACATAGGTTGTTGTCAGGTGTTGGAAAGAGTCTCTGAGTGACATCAAATTTTTCTGACAACATGGCGAAGTTCACTATCAGGTTTGTCTATCGAGACAGTATCAGCAAGATGCTAGCTGAGGTTCAGGCATCGAATTCATGCAAAATATAGAGAGAAAGTCAGCCCAGAAAATACCTCCTGACCATGAGCCACATGATTTGAAGATGACGCAAGTTAACTGCCAGGTGTACATCATGCTCACCTATGACAAGCCTGATCCTCTACCATCACCACTGGACCATGGCTAGACTCTGATTGAAGAGAAATGTCAATCTCTCCAACACACAAAGGCACCTCTATCAAAGAGCCTCAGGGATATTGAAGCACAACAGAATGTCTCAACAGCTGAAAAAGATGATGCAGAATCTGATGAAGAATCTGGTTCAGAATCTGATACAGATTCTGATTCTGATAATAACTCTGAGAATAACATGGAAGAAGAAAATAAGTAGGAGATTTGGCCATTATCAATGGAAGATAGTACTTCAAACATTAATTAGAGAATGTTACAGCAATAAGGCTTTGAACATTATGGATATTAAATAATTATACAATCTGACTAATGTTACTAAATTAGATCTTTTCAATTAAAAATGTTACTAACTATGCAAAACCAGATTTTGTAAAAATAAATGGTTATTTTTCTGACACTGAAAAATTACATGCATTATACTGTATATTTAAGTTTAGAAACACAAATGTTAAGTTTTGGGGGTGGTGGAACTTGGAATTAGGCAACCATAGATACATAGATACATAGACAGTGTCGGCAGATAAGGGCCTATCCTGCACCCTGTTCCTCCGAGTAAGATACTTATATGTCTCTATCACATCCCCTCTCTCCCTCCTCTCCTCCAGGGAGTACATGTTCAGTTCCTTCAACCTGTCCTCATAGGACTTGTGATGCAATACATGCATCATCTTTGTTGCCCTCCTCTGAACCTTCTCTACCCTCTCTATGTCCTTACATAGGTAAGGTCTCCAGAACTGTACACTGTACTCCAGGGGGGGCCCCACTAGTGTCTTGTATAGTGGAATTATGACTTCTCTTTTCCTGCTGCGATGCCTCTGCCTATGCATCCCAGCATCCTATTTGCTTTACCTGCTGCCTTGTCACACTGTTTCCCTACCCTGAGGTCATCAGAGATGATAACCCCAAGATCTCTTTCCTGCTTGGTGCATGCTACATTCTCACCCCACAACTGATATATTGTGCCAGGGTTTTTGTGCCCCATATGCATTATCTTGCACTTCTTTGCATTGAATTTCAACTGCCAAACCCCTGACCATTCTTCAAGTTTCTGCAGGTCCCTTCTCATTCTGTCTACACCCTCTGGTGTGTCTACTCTGTTACAGAGCTTTGTGTCATCAGCAAACAGTGAAATTCTGCCTTCTAGGTCCTGCGCAATGTCACTGATGAAGATGTTGAATAGGACCAGTCCCAGCACTGATCCCTGTGGTTCCCCACCGGTCACTCTTCCCTCTGTGGAGTGACAGCCATTTACCACCACCCTCTGTGTCCTGCCGCCCAGCCAGTTACCTACCCACCACACTACTGTCCTGCTCACACCCATATTCCCCAGTTTGTGTAATAGTCTTCTATGTGGCACAGTGTCAAAGGCCTTGCTGAAGTCCAGATAGGCCATGTCCACTGCCCTCCCTGATCCACCTCCTAGTCACCCAGTCAAACAATCCAACGAGGTTGGTCTGACATGACCTCCCCCTGGTGAGACCATGCTGCCTTGGGTCCTGTAGTCCATTGACAACCAGATGTTCCACCAATCTCTCCTTCAGTAGTGCTTCCATGATCTTCGCCACCACCGAGGTGAGGCTGACTGGTCTGTAGTTCCCCGCTTCCTCTTTGTTTCCACTTTTGTATAAGGGGACAACATCTGCTATCCTCCAGTCTTTGGGTACCTCCTCTGTTTCCAGTTATCAGCTAAACAGGATAGCCAGAGGTTTAGCCACCACCTCTCTTAGTTCTTTGAGGATCCTGGGGTGCACCCCATCTGGCCCCATTGCTTTATCAACTCTTATTACTTCCAGTTCCTTCAGGACCCTTTCTCATGTAAAGGGACTTGTGTCCATTTCTGCACCATTCTCACCCCTTGTACTCCCATCAGACCCATTACTCTCCTCTTCCTCAGTTAAGACTGAGCAGAAATACCTGTTCAATATGTCAGCTTTACTGTTGTCATCCTCCACGTGGCCCCTATCCTCCCCCTTCAGTTTCTGTATCCCTCCCTTTGTCTTTCTTTTTACACTTATGTACCTGTAAAAGGTTTTTTCCCCTCTACCCACTGATTTTGCAGTGTGTTCGTCTGTCTGAGTTTTGGCTTCCCTTACTGACCTCCCTTCCTCCCTTTGCTTCTCCTGGTACTTCTCCCTATCCCCCGCTGCCTGTTTCTTTTTGTATTTCCTGAATGCAGTCTTTTTGGCTTTCACTTTCTTTGCTACCTCTTTGGAAAACCATAATGGTCTCCTCTTCCTTTTCCTCTTGCTAATCTGCTTAATGCATAATTCTGTTGCTCTTGTAATCCCCATTTTAAATACTACCCACTGTTCCTCAACCTCTGATTCCTGCCCCATTCCCCTTAATGCCTCTTTCAAGTATCTCCCCATTTTCCCAAAGTCTGCCCTCCTAAAATCCAGGATACGTGTTTTTGTGTGGTTTGGTTCTGCTCTTTCTGTGATTTCAAACCACAATGACTGGTGGTCACTGTTCCTCAGCTGCTCCCCCACTGTTACTCCCATCACACTGTCCCTGTTTGTGAGCACAAGGTCCAGTATTGCCTTCTGCCGAGTTGGTTCCATGACCAGTTGCTTGAGGAAGGCACCCTGAAGGGAGTCCAGGATAAATCTGCTCCCTAGTTGATGCTGCTACTGGGATGCTCCAGTCCCGTCTGGAATATGAAGTCTCCAACCAGTACTACCTCACCCTTGTCTGCCATCCTTTGGATGGCTAGCATCAACTCCCATCTGTTTCTCCTCCTGGGCTGGTGGTCTATAGACCACACCTGTGCGGATAGCTGGCCCCATTTTCCTTTCCAGCTTAACCCAAAGTATCTCTCCCCCATTTTGTTCTTCCTGGATCTCTGTGGACCTTATGTCATTTTTCACATACAGTGCCACTCCTCCTCTCTTCCTGCCTGCCCTGTCTCTTCTGAATATGTTGTAGCCAGGTATGGCCATCTACCAGTCGTAGTTATCATTACACCAGGTTTCAGCGATAGTCACAATGTCCAGGTCTGACTGCACCATGACAGCCTCCAGATCTTCCATCTTGTTGCTAAGGCTCCTGGCATTTGCACACATGGCTTTCCATGATTTGACCTCCCTAGACTGTTTCACTGTTCTACTCCAGGCCCTTCCTTGGTTGTCCTTTATCCCTGGTTCTCCTTGCTGTCTGCCCTTCTGCAGAATTTTTCCCCTTTTCTGCCTATCCACCACTTGGGTGCTAATCTCCATCTTTTGCACACTGCTTTGTAGAGATAGCCACTCCTGTTGTACACTGGTTCCACTGCTAGCTGTGGGGAGTGAGGAAGTAGGTACCCTCCTTGCTGGCCTGCCACCCCCCTTGGCTAGTATAAATGCTTGTCAATGTAGCATTTAAACTTATGATTGAGTGCTTGGATTCCCCTCCAGGATGGATGCAGGCTGTCAGGCTTGAACAAACCTCCATCCTTCTAGGTGGGTCCCCAGTCACCAATGAATCCAAACCCTTCCTCACAGCACCAGTTCTTCAACCATGAGTTAAAGTTCCTGGTGCATGCACCCCATGCTCTCCTTTGCCTCTCGCAGGTAGTACTTCTGAGAAAGTGACAGAAGTAGCTACTTGCTTGAGACCCCTCCCCAATTTCCTAAACTCTTCCTGAACTTTCTTTGGCTCCCCATTTGCCAGGTCATTAGTACCTAAGTGGATAATGACATCCAACTCACCCTCCCGTCTTGCCTTCCCAGTGATCCCCAGGATCTTCCTTCCATCCCTCCATGCCGTGGCACCTGGTAGGCACCTCACCTCCCTGTTCTCCCCCTCCTGTGTTCCTAGCTGGATCCCTCTTATGATGGAGTCCCCCACCAGAATTTGCTTCCTCCTCCTCTGGGGTCAACTGCTTTCCCTGCTGAGGGCACCTCCTTGGCCAACCTCCACATCCTTTCCTTCCACTTCTCTGGGTACCTCTATTTGGTTGTCCCCATTTTCCAGTGCGGCATATGAGATCTTGAGTGGACTAGGATCTGGGATGTGCCTCTGCCTGACCGCTCTAACCCTCCCTGAGCCCACTGTCATCCAACTGCTCCTCGTTCTCAGCATCCTTTGAGGCAGTTACATTGGACTGGGTGGTCTCTGGATAAGGGTGATGGTACTCCTGACCCAGTTTACTTCTGCTCTGAGTCTAGCTACCTCATCCCACAGTCCAGAGAGATGCATGCAGATAGGGCAGCACCTCAGTGTCCAGAAGGTATGCCTGAATATGGCTGCCCCACAGCCACTGCATTGCACCACTCCCCACATTATACTGCAATTATACTGCTATTCCACAACTTGTCTGTTACTGAAGCTCTCCTAGTTCCCTTTTTATTAATTTACTGTCCTAAAAATCCTGCCATTGATCCTCAGATATTTTTCTTTAAAAAAAAAGAAAAGAAAACAAGAAAGAAATAAATGAATCAAAACACTTGTCGTGCTGAGGGTGGGCTTCTTCACCCTTATGCCCCTACTACTCCACACCCCTTACTATACCCTGTGTTTAGCTCCTGTCAATCAGATTTAACAGGGCATATAATTAAGAGTTGGGGGAAGGGGAGGGGGGCCAAAATTTGCAGCAATTAAAGACAGCAAAGAAATACATCTCCACTACGTTTTAAATTTTCAACAGTCCAAAAACCATTCTAAGTAAAGACAACAAAGAAAGTACAGTGTCACTGAAAGCCCACAATCTTAGTTTAACAGAAATATAGCAATTACCAGTTACTGTAAAGCACTGAATTGAATATGTTTCCTTCCCCTTCTGGCTTCTTCTGAGAAAATAAAACTCACTTGCTACCTCAACTCACTAAGCCCCACCTCCAGTTATCACGTAGCTGAGGTCAGAGGCCAGACAATTAACACCCCTCACCCAAACTACAGGGCAAATCAGACAAGCCAAGGCTAAATTTGCAGCAATTAAAGTCAGCAAAGAAATACACCACCACTATGTTTCAAATTTTCAACAGCCCAAAAACAATTCTAAGTAAAGACAACAAAGAAAGTACAGTGTCACTAAAAGCCCACAATCTAAGTTTAAAAGAAAAATAGCAATTTTAAAAGAAAAATAGCAATTACCAGTTACTGTAAAGCACTGAACTGAATATGTTTCCTTCCCCTTCTGGCTTCTTCTTTGAGAACATGTTGTCATAGTGTCTTTGGCTTTAAGAAAGAAAATTTTTATTATAAGAAATGCATTCCGGGGGGCGTGGTCAGGACCCGACTGTAATGGCAGCCTAGAATGTGAGCTCCATCCCAATCTGGTGAAAGATCATCTTTAATCCACCAACATGCAAGACTGAAATTCACCTAATTCAACTGGAAACTCCCCTCTTACATCTGCCACCTTGAAACTGGCACTTTGGGAGACTGAAAGTCAGGGAGGAGGGTAATGCCTGATGTAGCCTTGCTGGGAGCCAAACTGCTCATATAGGCCACAGGAGCCTGAGTAACTGTTTGCCTGGTCACCCACATTTCCCTGGTAACATCCAGAATACTTTGGCACCCGACGTGAGGAAACGGGTCACGATCCTGAACACATCCCGACTACCAGACGGGTGAAGAGGAAGGCTTGTGGCTCCTTTTTTTTTAATTGCTCTCCTGCAGTATGATTCATATGGAGGGGTTAGCTAACAAAGCACTGGAGACATGCAGACTGCAGGTCTCTTCAACCCTTGACAATGCACAACTTGGCGATGCACTAGCAAATATCACTAAAATGCTGAAGGCATTACTTACAAGAGTAGACAGCATTGGAGCATCACTGGCTGGAAATGTGGAGGACGTCCAATGACTTGTAGATAAGCAAAACATGCTGGAGCAAAGGGTGGAGGACCTAGAGCAGCAGCACTTAGCCATGTTACAGTGCCTGAGGGACCATGAAATGAAACTGATTCAGTTGTGGTACCATGCTGAGGACCAAGAAAACTGGAGTCGCAGGAACAATGTGTGCATTTTGGGAGTCCCAGTGGGACTGAAGGGATCCGACATGGAGCACTTCTTAAAAGTGTGATACCCCAACTATTGGGGGACAGGTAGAAGGATCTGCGGGTGTGGAGAGGGCTCATAGGGGCCCTGGAAGAGCTGATTCCAATTCCCCATGAACAATTGTTTCCTACATATTAAAATACTCAATAAAAGAGAATCTCCTTCGGACTACCAGAGACATGGGGGAACTCACTGGAAAGGAGCCACAATCTCGTTTTACAGAGACTTTTCTATAGAAATTGCAGCAAAGAGGAGAGAATTTGGCCCTATTAAAAAACTTCTTCAAGCTAATGCTTTCCAGTATTGATTTAAGAAAGTCACCGCTTTACAAATCTACAAGGAAGGGAAGGCATTCTTTGGTGGAATCCCTGAAGGAGGCCAAAATCTAGATCAATCAGCAGTGTCCTAATCTGATCCCTCAAACTACCTCTCCCAGATGTCTCTGGGCTCCAGGGGATCAAATGCTTAAAGGAACAACAGGCACGGGGAAGCACTTACCACAGGAAGAAATGCATAACCAGACAGGTACCACAAGAACATGGTCCCCAACTCACACATTGCAAGCACCGCAGCAAGCTCTAGGGAGTGGAAATGGGCATTGGGCAACTTCCAGCCAGCAAAACATGGACAGGCTGCTTTCTATAGAACCAAAGCCACAAGATAAAATGGGTGGCTACACTCGGCCCTCTACTGCTCAAAACTGTCAGAGATTGAGGAGTCCCACGCAGCCCAATGCCAACAATTGCTCCTCCTCCTCCCCCCAGCTAAACTTTCCCAGGCAGCTGCAGTGCAGATGGATGGATGGACTGCACTGTTCGGACTCGGAACCTGGAGAGTTAATGGAGGCTGTCACCTCTTTGGACTGGGCTACAAAATGGAGGATGAGGAAGCCAGGCGAGCAGTGGAGTCAGGGGCCCTGAGACCTGGGAACAAAACCTTCTCAGAAGCGCTGGGCTCTCACCCCAGAACAGACAGAGCTGAAAAATCCTCTGAAGGGACACATGTGGCATCTGGAACTGACGGCTGACAATCCGGACTTTTATGCCTTATCTAAATCATTTTTTTCTGGCAGGACTATTATACCCTAATCAGGGGTTTTGCGTAGTTCCCTCCTCCTCCCCTCAGTGGCTAACTGAGACGCTCTGGAACTCCAACATCTCGGAACTGTCCACCAAGCCCTATGGGGGGGTATGATAGTTTAGTGGGGCACTCCCACGCTGATGTTAAATTCCCCGACTGACAGAATATCTGTGTCACCCAGGGGCCTCCAGCTACTTGTCTCAAGCAATGATCTTGGGATATCCGTCCACTAATATTGCTGCTTTTTATATGACCCAAATAAGCCTTGTCACAGTAATCCACTGCTTAGAGTGTGGCGTTAGAGGTCCCCTTCCCTTCCCCCTTCCCACTATCCTTCCAGTTGCTTAATTTTTGTTTTGTTCGGGGCCATGGGCCCCTGCATATGGTCGCACTGAGGTTCAGGGGCCAGATGGGGACAGTACATCCATGGTGGTGGTGACACATCCCCAACACTTGGTGCTAGAAATAGTGTGGCACAGAGCCTAATTAGCTCTCTCACATGATCACTTTGGTATCATTAGTTGGTTCATACCAGCTTGAGGTACAGCTTCTAGTTCTTAAATACTGTTTAGTATTTTTTCTCAGAGTGGTTAAGTCATTTTAGGCTATTGAGTGTTATCTGTGTGTTTCATCCTTAGAAAGTTTAAGCCATCTTCTTAGACATGCAGTGGCAGTCTGAGACTTCTGTACAGCTCTCTATCTCTGTCCATTGAAAGTTCCTAGCAGATTAGAGACCTGCCTGGTCTGAGCTTCTACCAGGTGCCTTCTCCTCTCTTTTCCTGCTTCCTTCTCCTGGTACTGCTGGTGGGTGAGTACTCTTTTGGTTGATATCTTTCCAGTATCCTGCTAGGATGGCAACAGGGAACATGGCTGGTGGTTCATCTCCTACCCAGGGCTGGAAATGTGTCTCCTGGAATGTAAAGGGACTCAATCATCCAGCCAAATGCACAAAGATGCTTCAGTTTTTGAAATCTATGGGAGCAGACATAGCACTTCCACAGGAGACCCATTTAACAAACAGAACATTTCACTGGTTGCAAAAACTCTGGGTAGGATCATTAGTTGCCAGCTGTGCAACCTCCAGATCGCGGGGGTGGTTTTCTTACTGCAAAAAGCATCACCTTGGGTTATTGATGACAAATGTACCGACCTCCAAGGTCATTGGGTGATGGCTAGACTTTTGTACCCAGGGGGAAAGGTCGTGATGGTAAATGTGTATGGGCACAACGACGACTCAGGAAATATTTATACAGAAGTCAGCCATTTCCTTACAGAGCTTATGTCTGACTTCTCGGATATACCAATACTGCTAGGGGGGAATCACAATCTGGTCCAAGATATTTTTTTGGATAAATCCCTTCCAACCCCACAAATATACCTCAAGACCCTGGCTGGTATGATGGCTATGATGGAGGAATGGGGAATGTCAGACTCATGGATAATGAACAATCCTAAGGGGAGAGACTATTCTTTTTACTTCTCAGTCCAACGCAAGTATAGTAGAATAGATTATTGGCTCGTTAATCAGATGGCAGTGCCGGGTATTCTGGATGCCTCGATCGATAGTATAATAATATCAGATCATGCTCCGGTGTCCATTACTTTTCTCCCACCTGGCCAAGGTGTGCAAGCCACCAGATGGCGATGTAATCCACTACTTATACAAGATGATGCTTTTCAATCCTTCTTAAGGGAAGAGACTCGTGCGTATTTCACCCTTAATACAACGTATGAAGTCTCAACTTCCACAACATGGGAAGCCTTTAAGGCTGTCATCCGGGGGAGAATCATATCGTTCACCGTGGCCAGAAATAATGCCCAGGCTGCAATGGTATGCCGGCTGCAGGAGGAGCTTACGAATTTAGAAAAGCAGTTTAAGGTTGCTGCTCACTGCCCACTTAACGCTCCACTACTATCTCAGCTTACAGGTCTGAAATATCAGATCAATTCACTACTACATAAGAAGGCAGAATGGCAGCTATTATGGGCGAAACATAAGTCATGGGAGGGGGACAAAGGGGGGAAAATTACTTGCTTATCAGCTGCGCAAGCAGCAAGCTGCATCCAGAATCCTAGCACTTAGAAATAAAGAGGGCAAGGTTGTCTCCACACCCCAGGATATTAACGATACAATGCAAGCTTACTACCAGCACCTTTATCAGACACATTCCTCACTAACACCTCAGGAGCTCTTGGCACAGGTCACAGAAATCTGTGAAGGGACCTTCCTCCCTCCCCACACTGTCTCAAGAGGAGCACAGTTCCCTAGGGGCTCCCATATCACCAGAGGAGCTGTGTATGGCCCTCTCTCAAATGGCAAAGGGAAAATCTCAGGGGCCAGATGGTATGACAGTGGAACTCTACCAACTCCTGGGTAAGTAGATTACCACCTGACTTTTATGAGCCCTCACAGAGACTCAAGCAGTGACACTACTCCCTCCTACAATGAGGGAAGCACTAGTGACACTGATCCCAAAACATCCTCGGATGCACTAGACTGTGCAAGCTTTCGGCCCATTTCTCTATTGTCAGTAGATACCAAAATATTGTCCAAAGTGCTTGCTAACAGATTGAAGCAAGTACTCCACAGGCTAATACACCCTGCACAGTCCAGTTTTTCCAAGGGCATGTCTGGGGCAGACAACCTCTGCCTGGTTCTCGACTTGAAGTGGATAGCGCTCCACTCTAAGATGTCAATGGCTGCACTAGCTATTGAATTTTTGAAAGCTTTCGATTCCTTGGAGTGGAATTATCTACAGGAGGTACTTACCTTATATGGATTGGGTAGCCACTTTCGAGCATGGGTCTCTGCCCTATACCATCTTCCCACAGCCAGGATTGTCACCAACCGAGACACCTCCTCCCCATTTCCTCTTCAGCGGGGGACCAGGCAGGGCTGCCCCCTCTCTCACTTGTTATTCATCATAGCCCTTGAACCACTCATTTGCAAATTTATTGATACGCCTGGCATCTCAGGCATTCCGGTTAAACAAAAGATGTTCCTAGTTAATGCATATGCGGACAATATGTTACTCACCATGTCAAGCCCTGAGACATACCTCCCCTTGGTTTTACAGGTGCTACGGCAATTTACTCATATTTTTGGTATAGTAACAAACCAGAAAAAGACACTTCTCTCCCCATTGAAGTCCAACTGTGGCAGAGTATGCCTAAAGGGTACTGATATATTCAGGGCCCCTCAGGACTTCCTGTACCTGGGGATATACATATCTGCAGCATGGAATAACCTGGAATAAGTGAACTTCTCCCTCCTCATAACCATTTTGATGGCTGAGATGCAACACTGGTGAACGCTTCGACTGTCCCTGAAGGGCAAAGTCGAGGCTCTCTGTATGTTTATTTTATCATGAGTCTCGTATCTGCTGAACAACCTCCCAACAGCTCTCTCCAAAAAATGATTTTGGTCACTGGACAAACTTCTCACCTCCTTCCTTGGGGAAGGAAAAGTGGCATGCTGGGGATGAGCCAAATTAAGGGCCCATTGAACTGGAGGAGGGCTGGGAGTACCCTGGTTTCAGGGGTACTACCTAGCCTTTCATGTGGCCCAAGCTACTGCATGGTTTGCTTCCTCAACTTCCCGCCCTTCCCAATGGGTTAGTCTCGAATCCACTCTGGCAGCAGAACACTCTTTGTTCACTCTGCTCAGAAGTAAGAAAGGTTTAGGGCATCAAATGACCCCCCCTTCTGATAGAAACCTGCAATGTTTGGCACTGGGTGATGAACCTGACTTGCATATCAGGGATTGCTAGGTCTCCCCCATATCTCCTATGCCCCCCTGTGGCGTAATAGGGTCATCACAGTGGATCAGGAGCCCATACATTGGCCAAACTGGGATAAGAAAGGGATCCGCACAGTTGCAGACCTCCTCGTCCTGAATAGTAACACGTTAATGTCATTTGAACAGCTGCAAAATAGCTATGACTTGCCCAAAAAGGATTTTTGGTGCTACCTACAGATGACGAGTGCGCTCCAAGCTCTGCTGACACAGCCTATAGAAGAGCCAACATGGGGATGGCTAAGATCTCTCCACAAACCAAGGCAAGGCCCTGGCCTGGCCGGTACCTTCTACAGGGTCCTGAATGATACGCAGCCTGACACCACCTCTGCTTGCAGGCAGGCTTGGGAAAATGACCTACAGAGTCTAATCACCCAGCAGAAATAGCCAACTGCCTGAAAGCTGCACATACTACGTACGAGGATACCAGGAACCAACTGATTCAATTGAAAATCCTCCTTAGGTGGTATAGAACCCTGGCTTTCCTGGCCAAGATCAAAGTACTGAAACATGCTGAGTGCTGGAGGTGTAAGTCATCACCGGTGAATCTACTGCACATTCTATGGACATACCCTGTACTTCAAGTCTTTTGGTCCTCTGTGTTAAAGGACTGCTCAAGAATTATAGGCAAGCCCATACTCTTGTCCCAACATTCCCTGGTGATAGGAGATGTTTCACCCCTACAACCTCTGCAAGGACTGCTCATAGCTTGGTCAATGACTGCAATCATGGAAGTGAAGAGAGCCATACTGATGAACTGGAAACAACCTACCGCTCCCATGGTCTCCACGTGGAGGGTGGCTGTGTCAAGACTAGCAATTTTTGAGAAGTGCACAGCAGTGGGAAAGGGCTGTCTTCCCAGATACTATAGAAAATGTGATGCATATCTGTACTCACATATATGTATGGTTACGCCTACTCCCCCTGCTAATCCACCCCTGGGACATTAGTCATCTTTCCATTTTTCTTTTTCTCAGTCCTATACCACCCAAACCAGCACATGACACACTGGATCTCATACCTTCCCTGCAAGTTATCTGGCACCTTTGCTATCCCACTATGTGTTCTTCTTCTACTCAATCCAGGGACTGCTGCTAGCATAAGCTAGATGTATCTGTCAAACACTATAGTAATTTCTAAATGTATAAATGTCTTATTCGTGATGTAAATGATACACCTATAGGACAGGTCAATATATAGAACTTTATTAAGATACAGTAATCTGACAAGAACTATCATGATAAGCTGCAGTGCTCTGCCTACTTAAAGTTTTTTTGTGAGAGGCAGACTGACTATTGATAAGATCCTAACTAGATATGTACTCTGGCTGGCTATATGTATAAAGTAATTGCTAAGTGTGATGTAAGGCAAGTGATGTGTTGTATATGAGTAAGAAAAATCAGTAAAATCTTGTATGATAAAAAAATAAGAAATGCATTCCCTGACCCTCTAAACCCCATTTAGATACCAAATACAGCTTTATATGGCAACTATGAGCTGAGATAGGCCATTTCAGAGATTTTTGGTTTCCATCTTGAATTTGGCCACCTAGCAGCAATTGCCCAAATTTTTGAGATTTATCTCAAGCCCATCTTTTTTAGCACCACGTATTCATATAAAAACCACCTTCAAACCTTTTTCCCTGTAAATTGGTCACATGCTCCTATTATTTTTCCTTTACAATCAGAAAGCAGATAGAATTAGAAAATAGATGCAATATTCAGGAGCTGTACTAGTTGAAGAAAGGACACTCCCAAAAGCCCTCTCACAATTCAAAGTGATATCAATGCATTCATACACTTTACATACAAACATACTGGTACTCAGCTTGTTTCCTGTGTTTTTGTGTTTAGCCTTGTTTATTCATGTTGTAATGACTGAAATGTTTTAATATTTTTGTTGTTGTTGTTTTAGTGTCAAAACAGGTAGCCTATGATGATGGCAACTGGGACTGAGCACTTTCAAAAAGGGTGACTCAATCACAATGCTTGTGCACAGGGCTACCGAGCAAGGAGGGTGACCAGATAGGGAGTCGGTGAATATAGCGACAGGATGTCAACGGTGGGGAGGGATCATGATGTGCAATGGGTGGAAGGGGAGGGAGGGTTTGTGGCGTGTAGTGCAATGGTGAGCTACCGAGATGGCCATGTGACATGGTGGGTTGGTGGCAGGCTAGAGTTGGGAGGGTGATGGGTTCGGTTCTGGGTGAGCTCGTTTATTGTACCAGTTCTTGATTTTGTTTTTTTGTGTTTTTTTGCATCTTCTCCCCAACATGCACCCCCCTGGAGTTGAGAATCCTTATGTAGAGGGATGTGGGGGGCAAGGCCTCCTGCAGGAATGTGTTTGCATGAGACATAGCCCCCCACATAAGAAAAAATCTAAGTCTCTATCACCCTTTTGCTGCGCACCATGACTGTACATCACCAAAATTGAATTTCGATGATGTACACTCACCAAAACAGTGATTGCCTTTCTGCAATTGCTGTTGTCACATGGAACCGTCAAAACACAAGTAAGCACAGTAACGAAGCTCCTTATCTATAATGATCAATGAGTGCAGGAATCAGTTAGAACATGTTTTGCCTGCTTTTTATCATATGTGAGAAAGCATTAATTCCATGAGAAGCATTCACTGCCTCATGGTTATATAAATGATACAAGTTGTGCACCTCTGTCATTCCCTGAGAAACAAATCACTATAATGCACCACATATGAAAGAAGTAAACAAACACACATACTGTACATGGAATGGGAAGCAGGGTAAAGTTTCAAGCAGTCAGAATTAGGAGTTACTCATGAACCTTGCAGCTTACTTTTCCAGTCTTGTGGTTGGGCAAGGACTTCAAAGAGAAAAGGAAGAGAAAGGCAGAGAGGTGGCAGAATTAGGGAGGAAAGTTGGTATTCTGAACCTTTGTTAGGTAGAGAAGGGCACACCCCAAAAAGCTTTTTCACTGGAGACTGGTACAAGTATGTTTGCATGCTTTGAAAGCAAACATGGGGGGGGGGGGGGGGGGAGTTAAGAAAAAAGCTCACAAAACAAGATGGAAGGGAACTTCCAGTTTTAGTAGCTGAAAAATCCTTTCTTAAACAAAGGAATACAAATGAGGAAATGTAAATATATGTGTAAAGAATACAGAGTATGGGAAAGAACCAGGTAATTTAGGAATGTAGTAGTTCTTTATGTGAATTGCTTTAGGTGAACTTTGGAGCAGCAGTGGAAGAGAATTCTTGAGGCAGCTACATAGAAGGTGAGCAATTCAAGAGGTATACTTATGGTTCCGGTCAAAAACATCAAGATAAACATATCATGGCACACAACAAAGCAGGCAACACATCGCCGTCGACAATGTCGGCATGTAAAGTCATCGCCAACCCAAACCCCATGGGCAGTGCTCTGGATGAATAGGCATGATGACCACCAAGTCCCCCATCACACTGAACAATGGCCCTAAGAACAGTAAAAGCAGCCAGCTGCAATGTGATGGCCATTACCCCCAACCCACCACTGCCACCTGAACGAGCGTGTATACATGTACGCGCTCATTCAGTTTGTTCAGAGCGGCCAGCCGTGGCGGTGAGTGGAGGGCTGTGCTGGCTGCCTGGGGTATGTTGGAGGGGTGCAGAGGGTGGGCATCTACCTGCTGGGGTGTAGTGGGGGTGGGCGGTCCACTAGACACCAGGGATATAGTAAACTGCATCGTGTCATGGGACACAGGTAGGCGACTGGTGTCGGCGGCAGGTTGGGGGAAACCATCCATCACACTGTGGCTGGCTGCTGTTACTGCACCTGGGGCCATCGTTCAGTGTGATGGGGGACTCGGTGGTCACCATGCATATTTGTCCAGTGCACTTCCCATGGCGTTTGGGTCGGCGATGTCTTTACATGCCGTCATTGTAGACAGCGATGTGTTGCCTGCTTTGTTGTGTGCCACGTTATGTTTTCCATGATGTTTTCGATGGAACCATTCTTGAACAGTGTCTGCAATGAGGTGGGGAGCTCTTGACACTTGTGAAATTGTGTAATAACTTAGCAGCATAGGAAAATAGGAAGCAGGTGGGGTAACTGTGTAAAAGCTTGAAAGGACATGATGTAGGGCAATGTGAAGTTATTGGGTAAACCTCAGGGTCTGAGGTTTGCTTTCAGGGCTTGTTTGGGGCTACTCAGAGTGTTTTTCTGAATCAAAGGGCTGGGGGTTGTTTTGGTGTGCTTTTTGAAGGGGTACAAGTGAACTGGGTGGCTAGTAACAAAATAAGCAAACACTATCTAAGTTGTTCTCTGATAAGATCTACAGTAGTTGTTGCACAGGTTTTCTCTCTCTCTCTCTCTCTCTCTCTCTCTCTCTCTCTCTCTCTCTCTCTCTCACTCACTCCCTCCTCTCTATCTATCTCTCTCTCTGTTTGATTATGGAAAGCCAAGGAAGGTCATGTAATTGATGAAAGACCAACTGAAACCAAGCAGGATGTGTTGCCTAAATTAACTAGAGCAGAGCAGGAAATCTTGCCTGGAGGTGACCATACTGGGAGGATAAAGGCTCCACTTCTAATGTGTCTCATTAATGTTCATGTCCCAGAAGGTGAATAGAACAGAAGAGGAGTGGACAGCTGAAAAGATTGGCATCTTAGACATTGGGAAGCATCCACAGGAGACAGCAGGCATACAGAGAACTCTGCCAGTACACTAAGGTAAGTTGGACTTCCTGTATACTTGTTGCCAGCTGTGTTAAGGAGTACAGGAACTGTAAGCACCTGTTAAAGTGTGTATTGATATAACACTCTATCTAGGGTAAGGATAAGCAGCAAAGAAAAAGGAGCAAAAGGGGAGAACTTTAAAACCCCCATCTTGGGCCAGGTAACAAAGGGATAAGATAAACAAAAAGGGGAAAGTTAGAAAAGTCAAAGGTTTAGGGGGCTGGGGAGGGGAAGGGACTAAACAGACAGCTCACATGGTGGCCTCTCACTGAGGTGCTACCTGTGATGATCAGGGAAGGTAGGAACACTGCACCAGGGCCTTCAATGACTGGTTGAAAGCATGGTACAGGGTATAGGGTTTTGACTACATTGGGGACTGAGGTCCTACCTGGGGAGATAGTGGCCTGTACAAAGGAGATGGCCCCTATCCATCTGGGGAACAGCAGTCCAGATTGGAAGGATTAAATGCTGCTTCAATGGGCTTTTAAATTAGTCAAGGGAGGGACCAGCTACCAGCACAGAGGTAGCACTACCACTTTCTGTGCCAGTGACCCAGATTCTGCAGCAGACATGAAGCACCAGCGAGTCAGCCAGGAGAGGAGGATCGCATCTGTCAGATTGCTCTCCTACCTCCAGGTGGGGTGGGAGCCAGAACTCTGCAAAAATCTGAATCTGGTGGTGGCTGGGAGTCAGTGCACCTCAGTACCTCAGCAGTGCTGGGGACAGGTGGCCATGGGAGACATTAGCACACAATGTGCAGGAGCATGCACTGCATACCACTGATATAACTTGTATGTCTACTTTGCAAAGGAGACAGAACATATGAGAGAAACACTGTTAGCCACAGCACAGTGACTCCTGATTCCCTCTCCTGCCTTCCCAGAACCCCAGATTGGCATATCCTTACTCCATCCTCTAGCCATAGTTTGTGAGGAAGCCCACTGTGTAGGTCAAAGTAATCTCCTGTAATTTTTTTTTTGGGGGGGGTTCTTAAGGCTACAAGGGCTGATAAGGGGTATATTCCCACAGGCTCAAGGAAGCCAAAAATAGAATTGCAAAAAAAAAAAAAACAAAAAGAAACTAGTCTACGGAGAGAGGCAGAAAAAGTGAGGAGGGCAGTGAATGACCCTCCAAAAAATGAAGCAGCAGAGAGAAGCCCAAGGGAAAGAAATTCCCCAGGGGTAGAGGGCCATAGGGACAAAGGGGAGGAAAGGACATAAGGGTTGAGTGGTGGATCTAAGGCTGAGAGAAGAGTTCGGGAGAGTGGGCAGAGGGAGAATGAGGAATAGAAGGGAGGACAGTACAAGAGACAAGGGAAGGGCAAAGGATGGAATTGGTAAGGGAAGGCAAAGTAGGGGGATCAAAGGATGAAAGGTGTGGATGGCCATGTGTGCCAACACAAGGAGCTGTAGAATTAAAATTCCTTACCTTGGTGTAACCATTGTGGAAGGGAACCTGGATCTGGTGACCTTAACAGAGTCATGGTGTACTGAAAACCATAGCTGGGATGTGGACATTACAGGTTACACCATGTTCTGGAAGGACAGAACAATGAGGAAAAGGAAAGATTGTTTTATATGTGAGAGAAGGTATAAAGGCCATGGAGACACAGGGACACAGGGATAAAAGGAAGACCGAAGGTTCTTTGCATTGCCTAACAGACAGGGTCTGTGGCCTTTATCTGCATGGGGGTGTACAAACCACTGACATAGAGGGATGAGTTAGACAAGGTTTTGGGGGAGACCACTGGCAGAATGGCAGGCAAAGGGGAGTTACTGATTATGGGGACTTCAATCTGCTGGATGTAGATTGGAGCATTCTGGCATAGCTATAACAAGAAGCAGGGCCATCCTCAACTCATTACAGTGGGCATTTATAAGATAAATGGTAATGTAACCCGCTACAGAAGAGGCAGGGCTAGACCTGGTACTTACAGTTAAGGACAACATTGTAAACATCACAGTGGATAGCCCATTGGGTACAAGCGATCACCTTACTGACATGGAGCCTTTGAAAAAGAGTCCCTGACTCAAAGGGTTGTAATTCCTAGACTTCAATAAATAAATAAAATAAATACTCTGTGGATTGGCATATGGATTATGCAAGAGAAATACCACACTATGACAAGTGTCCTGGAATTCAGGGGAACAGATTTCAAAGAAATTGGGACTGCCTCAGTTAATATCTTGATGTGGAGGATGTCCAGGGGCCAGTGGAGGCACAATGGAGAAAGATCAAAGAGGGAATAACTAAGGCAACAGCAAGCTGTTTGAAGGAATTAAGCAGGGGTAGGAGGAGGAAGAGGCCATTATGGTTTTCCAAAGGAGGTAGCTAAGGCAGCAAATGAGAAACAACATATTTTAGGAAGTACAAGAAAACCCAGATGGAGGGGAACAGGGATGTATACCTAGATAAACAAAGAAATGCAGGAAGGAGGGTGAAGGTAGCTAAGGTACATATGGAGAAGAGGATCGCCAAGAAGGGAAGAAAAGGGGATAAGACTTTCTTAAGGTACATGAGTGAAAAGAGGAAAGGAAAGGGTTGGATAGTGAGGTTACTGGGGGTACTGAGCAGAAGAAGATCAAGAAAAAGCTAAAATCTTAAATGAGTTCTGGTGCTCAATCTTCAGTGTTGGAGGATGGACCAACATGTATCAGCAGGCAAAGGGAAAGGGGAGTGGACACAAGTCCATTTTCAGAGGACAGAATCTTAAGAGGATTGGAAACCTTAAAGGAAAACAAAGTGAATTAAGCATGGTGCTAGCCACCTCTCTGGCAACACTATTCAACACCTCACTGGAGAACGGGGTGGTCTGAAGGACTGGAGGAGGGCCAATGTGGTCCCTCTGCATGAGAATGGCAGCAGGGAGGAAGCTAGCAATTACAGGCCAGTCAATCTCACTTCAGTGATAGGGAAATTAATGGAGATGCTGCTGAAGGATAGCTGATGCAGTACCTGGAGGCAAATGGGTTGCAGGACCACCAGTAGCATAGTTTCACAGGGGGAGGTCATGTTAAATAAATCTCATAGATTTCTTTGACTGGATAACTAGGGAGGTGGATAAGGGGAGGTCAGTGGATGTGGTCTATCTGGACTTCATTAAGGCCTTTGACACTGTGCCACACAGGAAGCCAATAAAGAAACTTAGAAACCCAAGGGTTGGAGAGAAGGTGCTAAGCTGGGCATCAAACTGGTTGAAGGATAGGAGGTAGAGGGTGGTGATAAATGGCAGTCACTCAGGGGTTGGAGGTGTGCAAGAGTGGTGTCAGAGGGATCAGTACTAGGTCCTGGTTTTCCTCAATGTCTTCATAAGTGACATTGACAAAGAAATGGAAGGAAAGATGTGTCTCTTTGCAGATGACACAAAAATCTGCAACTGAGTGGACACCCAGGAAGGGGTAGAGAGAATGCAATCTGGGGAAACTAGAGGAATAGTCTAGAATGTTGCAGCTGAGATTCAATGCCAAAAAGTGCAAAGTCATGCACCTGAATGAGGAAATGGGTGGCTGTGTGTAAGATATGGGAGGTATTTACAGTCACCAAGCAAGAAAGAGACCTTGGGTAATCATATCTGATTATCTCAAGGTGGCAGGGCAGTGCAACAAGGCAGTAGGCAAGACTAGCGTGGCTGCTGGGGTGCATAGGGAGGTGGATTTTGGCAGAAGGGAGGTGGTGTTGTCACTGTATCGCACGCTAATGAGACCCCACTTAGGGTACTGTGTCCAGTTCTAGATGCCACACTTTCACAAGGATATCAACAGCACAGATAAAATGCAGAGGAGGGATACCAAAATGGCACTGGAGATGCACAAGAAACCATATGAGGAGAGGCTGCGAGCTCAACATGTACTCCTGAAGGAGAGCAAGAGGAGAAATGATTGAGACTTATAAGTACCTCACAGGTGAACAAAGAGCAGGAGGGGAGTCTATTTTAGAGGAGGAGGAGCTCCAGAACACTGGGGCATGCAATGAGGGTTTTTTTGGGGGGGGGTTAAGAAGGATTTGAGGAAATACATCTTCACTGAAAGGTGGTGGACAACTGGAACAGCTAGGAAGAAGAGGTAGTTGGGGTGAAAACAGTGGGAGCTTCAAGAATGCTTGGGAAGTTTCATGGGCATGGTTAGTAGAGGAAATGGATGAAAGATGGACACAGTTTATCAAACAGGGTCCAGGATGTAGTCATAGGCAGGAAAAATAGAGCAGACTAGATGAGCCTACTGGTCCTTTTCTGCTGTCAAATTCTATGTTTCTATGTTTCTGTGCAGTTTTCTTGAACTTAACTATAACAGATATGGTTATTCAATTAGAATGATATGGCAAGGATATGGAATAATGCAAATAGCAACTGCTTTAGTTTTGCCTAGTTAGGTTTTGTTAACTGGGAAAGGAGGACAAGACAATACTATTTTCTGCCTCATTCTTGGGAGTGGTGGGGGATACAGATGCAAAATTAACTGAGTGAATTGTGCCTAATTGAAATCTGCACACATGTGTCTGTCATGGGTTACAGGGTTTAAGCCATTAATGAAGTTTGTCTAGGATAATAGCCATTTTTGTACAAACGAGGGATTTGAGACCCACTCCCCTAACACAAGAAGAGGTGAAGACATAACAAATACTATGAGCAGATCTCAAACATTTGTAAATACTTGGTTTGAGATTCTGATGATTTAGATATTTCACAGACTGTCTACCTGTCCACCCTGAGGAAGCTGTTTGTACAGTGAAATATTGCTTGTATATAACGATTAGTGTACAGTGTGTGCCTGCCATGTTTATAGTAAGTTAATGATATATCTGTTTTGTGTTGGGGGAGTGAGGCTATTTCCCAGAAGGTAAACAATAGGATATTAAAATTTCACATACACCCATGAGGATAGAATATCTGACCTAGGGTCATCCTCAGTGGAGACAAGAATATCCAGAGAAGACATAACCATTTTCATATTCGGAAAGTAATAACATCACCTGATCACATAAAGTTTCTAAATTTCATCATCTGTTGAATATTTATCCATGTATTACTATTAAGACCCAATTTATTCATTATTTGATTATAAACAGTTGTTGTTCAGATACAAATAGGAAAAAATTAAAAAATGTTAACATTTCATAATTATATTTACTCCTCCCGCCTCCCCAATCCATTATGGTGGGCTACGTGGGGTCATCACTTAATGCTGGCTGGGCATTATAACTGGTTCACCTGACAGCCCTCCACCCTATACTATTTTTATACAATACCCTCTTCCCAAACTGACCCTCCCAGTGCCTTCATTATGGGCATGGGTCATGATGTCATACATAATAACAGGCAGCACATAACCTGCAGGCAAATGCCACCTGCACGCCGGTCAAAACACTGACTATCACAAAATGCTATCCTCCCATTCAAACAATAGGAGCGCCAAAACAGCTGTCTTGTTTCGTTGGGAGCCGCACCCCTCATGCCCCCTGACATGGGGGGCTTTACCTCCCACACATGCCGGAATGATTATAATCAACTTCAAGGAGGTATGTTGCAACTTGGGATGGGGGAAACTTTGTTTCTTGGTGAAAGAGAAAAATAAAATGTTGGGAGACAGGGAATCAGACCCTGATCTCCTGGTCATCCCAACTGCATGGTCTAGTGTCTTAGCTGCTCTGCCATGGGAATGGCTCAACCAGACCCCAGGCCTGCAGCCACTTCATCCTTTCCTCACTCCTCCATACAGTGACAGGGGTAGCAGTTATTTCCTATCACTTTTATAACCCTGTCACTCTGAAAGGATTCACACTTTACACAGCGCGGTTGTTCTTGCACTGTTCTTGTTGCGCTATATTCACCTGGTGGCTGCATCATGTAGCTCAATGCCCCATGTTTTGGAATTCTTAACCAACCCGCCAAACTGTGATAGGTGGCAATAGTTCAGTGGCACTCAAGGCTACTTAGTCATCCATTCCCTATATTATGTGTACCACAGTCCATTTCAAGAGTGGGGAGAACAGTCTGTCTCGAAGCATAGTTTTTAATTCACCTCCCTCTCCATCCCTCTCCATCCTCTACTTGCTCTCTTTGCCAATTTCTGATCCTTCTGTCTAATTTATTTTAAAATCTGTTTTTCTGGAAAGCTTTAATGTCTCTTTTTCAATTTACCAGTGAGGGCAGATGTGGCAGCTTACCTATTAGATAAGTATATTTTTCTTTAATCTAATGATTTGCTCTAACTTTTATTCCCAAACCCCTTTGGGCCTTTTTGTTTTCTATTATTTTACATTTCTGTCAAGATAATGTACAACGACTATCTTCCTGACATAGACCAACCAGGTAAGCAAACTAGTTCTTAAAAGAATTACCTATGCATAACTATCCAGTTGTAAGGTTCTGGAGGTTAATGGATTTTAGAGATACAAGGAGCGGTAAGTGTAAAACGCTAGGTACTGTAAGTCAAGGGAAATTGTTAGCATGGGATGGATTTCTGTGTAACTATTCTTTCTTTGTACCTATGAATGTGTGCCATGTATTAATGTGGAACTCTTTGTAAAGAGCTTTAAGCTCAAAGGTTGTAATCCAAAGCATTTAAATAAAGTGTGAAATGACATACTGTACAGCAATAGGTACTAGGGCACCATTTATTTTGTTTATTTATTTATTAGTATCTTGATTAGTACCTTTAAGCTAAAAGCTCTTTAGAATATTTATAATCTGTGATGTGAGTGCTTATGTACTGTGTACGGTATCAGTATTTGATCACAAGAAAACTCAACTTTAATTCAAAGAGGCACTTATGAACTAGTAAATGACCAATAAAAAATATGTACTACTTTGTGATACTAAACCCTCCTAAACTGAACCGCCCTGACTCCTTTTTATGTCTACCTGCACACATGCTCAAAGTGAATATATTGTTACTGTAGTGTAATGGGCTATGTAGGTGTGCACTGTATAAGCCAAAATACGCAAAGTTGGCAAAGTTAGCTCCATGAATGAAGTTGTGAATTTCCCACAATTTATGAAGTGCAATTCTTGAAATTTGCGCAATTCATGGAGCGCAGATTGACCGTGAAGTGTGGAATTTCATGGGTGAAATTCCATGCTTCGCAGCAAAACTTCCTGGTGTCTAGTGGCCCCTGCCAGTCACTGAATTAAATTAATTGAATCGCTGGTGTCTAGTAAATTTTTTTGTTAGTTTCTTTCTCTGACCAGCCCCTTCCACTGTCCTCCCCAGCCCCATCACTCCAGCATCCACCGGACTCACCCCAGCCTCACTAGCTGGGTGCGGCGCCTATGGAGGTCGGCATTATCCTGCTAGTTGGGTATCCTTTTTCCTGTTTTCCCCATCCCTGAGCATGGAGAGAAGGTATGCAAGACACTAATGGCAGAGTGCATACGCCTCGCACAGCATGCTCAGCCTCTGCTCCACATCCATGCCCTATGTTATGGGTCCACTGTACCAGCCCCCAGCCATCGCCAGGGGTTAGTCAAGCAGCAGACACCATCCCACCCCTTCCCAGGAGAGGAGAGCAGTCATCCAGATGCTCAATCCTCTCCCTCTCTCCCCGGCCGACCACTGGTGGCCCACTTGTACCACGATCAGGGGTCACCAGCATGGCAGGAGGTAAGGCACAGATGCCTCAACCCTCCACACCACTGGGCTATATCACTGGTGTCTAGTGGTTCCCCCCACTGATCACCACCCCAATGTAAAAATAAAACATTATTAATTCAATCCCTGGTGTCTAGTGGTTCACCCATCACTGACCCAATGCTGAATAACACTTCCCTGGTGTCTAGCGGACCCTCCTCCCTATCCCCATCCCCAAATGTTGCAAATTTCCAGGTGTCTAGTGGACCCCCCCCACTCTGTAAGGTAGTGCCCCACCACCCTGCACCTCCCCACACTGACTCTGCATGGGCAACCAGCACAGCACTCCACTTCCACCATGACAGTTCACCCAACTGAGCTTGAATGAATGAGCTCATACTTTTACAAGAACACAATAGCTTCAAATATGTTAGCATGTCAATAATGAACAGCAACAACCAGCAACAGCTGGTTTAAATTACATATTGTTTATGTTCCATTTATAGAGCCCCCCCATAGCAGTTGGATAACTTTGAAAAATGTGAGCATTGGATACAATTCAGTTTATCATTCAAATACATTTGCAGCCCTTTTTTACTTTTTTCAAATGGATGTTATCCTGCTGCCCCTCCCCACCGGCTCCCATCTGCAGTCAAACCCCAGCCCCTTAACCCGATGTCCAGGACTTTATCCATCTACTTCTTATGTCATTGTGTGAGTGGGTGTCATGTGGTTCAGTACCTTCAGGGTCACAGCATCATCCTGCAGACAGGAGTTCTCCTCTGCCCATTACTCCTGTTGAGTCAAAGCTGGCAGTGTACAATGGCACACACATAGACTATGAAGATGGTGCATGCTTTCAACACCCACCTCTGACTTTCAATTCTGGTGATCACTGCTGTGCCACCTACCCTCCACTAGATGGCAGCCAAGCAGCAGTACACACTTTCCCCCACTTCGAAGGAGGGGATCTATAAATGGACACTAAATCCCTCCCCCCACTGCCCCAAAGTGAACTTGGTCCATTCCAGAACCCAATTTGCCAGTATGGTAGGAGGTGAGGTATCTAGCTCCTCATCCCCCTATGCCACTAGCCAGGCTACAAGATTACTGTAGTTCAGATTTTCTTAGATACTACTGTTTATGTTCCTTAGGTGGACTGAACCAGAAACCTACTGTTTCACAGTCCAGTCTTTTACCTTATGTACCATTCAACCAGAACTATAGCTTGACTTCAGCAAGGCCTTTGATTCTGTGCCTTATGAGCGGCTTGGGAGGAAGCTAACTGGTGTAGGGATGGGGCAAAATGATGAACTGGATTACAAGCTGGCTGAGTGGGAGGCTGCAACAGGTAGTGGAGTGAGGGAGCTCTCAACTCCAAGGTCAGTGATGAGTGGGGTTCCACAGGGCTCTGTGTTGGGGCCAGTATTGTTTGGGCTCTTCAGATCAGACATTGCACATGGGGTGGTGAGCAAGATAAGTCTGCTTTCTGAAGACACCAAAATCAGAGCAGGGGTGAATGGAAAGGAGGGATGGAAGCAGCTGCAGGGGGACCTAAGCAAGCTGGAAGAGTGGTCAGAGTGGTGGCAGCTGGGGTTTAATGCTAAGAAGTGTAACGTTATGCACTTTGGGGGGGAAGAACCCAAAGAGAGAATACTGGCTGGGAGGGGTGAAGCTAGGAATCACTGAGGAGGAGAAGGACCTAGGGGTAATGATAACAGAGACCATGGACAACACTGCTCAGTGCAGGACAGTGGCTGCAAAAGTGAACAAAATGTTGGGGTGCATAGCGAGGGACTTTTTCATCCAGGTGAAGAGTGGTGATCTTTCTCCTCTACAGGTCGTTGGTAAGGCTGCACTTAGAGCACTGTGTGCAGTTTTGGAGGCCATATCCAAAGCATGATATCAGGCTACTGGAGGGGGTGCAGAGGAGGGCAACAAAGATGATATGTGGAATGGAAGGGACAGACTATGACAGCAGGCAGAGAGACCTGAATATGTACACCCTGCAGGATAGAAGGGACAGCGGGGGCATGATGGAGACATTAAAGTATCTGAGGGGAATCAATAAGGATGAGGCAGATGGGGTCTTTAAGTTAAGGAGGGGGAAGGTCACCAGGGGGCATGAGCTAAGAATAGAGGTGGAAGATTTAGGAAGGAAATGAGGAGACACTATTTCACAGAGAGGGTGGTAGCAAAATGGAATGCCCTACCAGAATGGGTGGTATCATGTAGATCTGTGAACAGTTTCAAAAGGGCATGGGATAGGGAACAGGGAGAGTGAGGGTGGGGGAGGTGGGGGTGAGGTGGGATGACAAATGGGAGGGTGGGGCAGCTGCAAAGCTAGGGTGCTAGCTGCACTTAAGCAGACTTAGATAGACCAAGTGGTCTGTTTCTGCTGGCACATTCATATATACATATGTTGTATAAATTCTTTCCCATTTTCTTTATTACTGAGTGAAGTGACATAAAAGTAAGATTAGTGTCCCTTGGACTTTATCAGCTTTGGATACTTGTCTCACATGACATCATAATGCCCTGTTTATGAGATCATAATTATCTCCAGCAACAGATTGAGATTTCATAAACAGAATTGTGACTGCAGAAGTAGACAAGCAGACAGAGCAAATAAGGCAGAGATAATGTTTCCATGCAGATGTCCTTAGTTATATACAAATAAGGGTGACAATTACAAAAATAGGTGAAATATAAGCTAAATTGTGTCGTGATATTATGTTTTTCAGAGTTGTCCCAGCAACATCATGGTCTCTTTAAAGCTCTTTTACACTGCAAGCAAACATACAGCATTGACAAATGCTTGTTTAATTATTACTCCCTCCTAATTTTGCTTGCCCAACCTGAAAATAAATGTTGCCTTTTAAAAAATAATCCGTTTTTCAAATCCCTCCTTGTAACACTTCCCACACCTCAGCTCATGTTTTTTCTTTACTTATTTTAATGTTTGTTTTTGAGTTTTTTCAAATACATAGATAAACATTCCTGGAGTGTTGGTTAGCATTTGATTAGAGATTGATGAGGTTTCACATAGTATTTAACAAACCTCACTCACAGTTGTAACCAAACTAGGGAAAGAATTCAGATTACTAACTTTTGTTGGCAAAAAGATATTTTTTATCAGAATAAACTTTTGCAATCATGGAGTAACCCCATTAATGAATAGTCATTAACATATATCATTAATGTATAGGTAAACCTGTACACACTGTACTAGGTTTCCTGAGGTCTTTGGGATGCATTTGTTGCCGAAGATATTTATTAAATAATCCCCATCATGCTTCACTCCTGCTGTTGCTTCCATCCCAAATCCTGGTCCTGACTTCTATTAAACATCATTTCTCCTTCTGTGTCCCTCATGTTGTCACTTTCCATTACGATCCATGGCCTACCAGTTTCTCTCACATGTCCCTCTTTATTCTCCTATTTCAGATTATCAGAGTTGTTAAAACTGCACCCTTCTGACTGGGAGCGTGGACAAGTGGGCCATCAAAGTCACTGAAAATACCTGTCCATCACTGGCCAGCAGGAGGTGTGTAAGAACACTGAGTGGCTTGTGCTCTTCATCCTGTGAACTAAGCTCCTCATCCCCATTAAACATTTGGTCCCCAGCTGGCACACCTCCACCACCGTTTGTTCTCTGCAGTAACACATTACAAACACTGGTCAGCCTTTTTGGTGTCATCCATTTCTTGTTGTTCTCGGGAGTGGTACACATCATCCCTTTTCTGCCATACAACATGCCCATCACTGCTCTAATAATTTTGCTTGTGAGATGTGGGATGGACTGGGGAAAGGCCTTCTACGTATAGCTGTGTCTTTGAATAAGCCCACATTTTATATGCTTGTTATTGGATGTATGATGTCATGATTACTTACAAAGTTATAATTTATGGATCTGAACCTCACTAAAATATAGTTAAAGGAATAATGAAGTACAGTGTTATAAATAAAGTAATCGACTATTTAATGAATTGCATCCCAGTGTGCCTATCACTTTTAATTTGCAGTACAACTGCAGCTTGAGGTGATTTTAGACAATGTCAACTGCTATTTTTGTGGTGTCTCAAGAATCTTTGGAATATGGTCATAGAGTTGTTGCATAAAACCTTGTTAGGTAGAGAAGGGCACACCCCAAAAGCTTTTTCACTGGAGACTGATACAAATATGTTTGCATGCTTTGAAAGCAAACATGGGGGGGGGGGGAGTTAAGAAAAAAGCTCACAAAACAAGATGGAAGGGAACTTCCCGTTTTAGTAGCTGAAAAATCCTATTTTAAACAAAGGAATACAAATGAGGAAATGTAAATATATGTGTAAAGTATACAGAGTATGGGAAAGAACCAGGTAATTTAGGAATGTAGTAGTTCTTTATGTGAATTGCTTTAGGTGAACTTTGGAGCAGCAGTGGAAGAGAATTCTTGAGGCAGCTACATAGAAGGTGAGCAATTCAAGAGGTATACTTATGGTTCCGGTCAAAAACATCAAGATAAACATATCATGGCACACAACAAAGCAGGCAACACATCGCCGTCGACAATGTCGGCATGTAAAGTCATCGCCAACCCAAACCCCATGGGCAGTGCTCTGGATGAATAGGCATGATGACCACCAAGTCCCCCATCACACTGAACAATGGCCCTAAGAACAGTAAAAGCAGCCAGCTGCAATGTGATGGCCATTACCCCCAACCCACCACTGCCACCTGAACGAGCGTGTATACATGTACGCGCTCATTCAGTTTGTTCAGAGCGGCCAGCCGTGGCGGTGAGTGGAGGGCTGTGCTGGCTGCCTGGGGTATGTTGGAGGGGTGCAGAGGGTGGGCATCTACCTGCTGGGGTGTAGTGGGGGTGGGCGGTCCACTAGACACCAGGGATATAGTAAACGCATCGTGTCATGGGACACAGGTAGGCGACTGGTGTCGCGCAGGTTGGGGAAACCATCCATCACACTGTGGCTGGCTGCTGTTACTGCACCTGGCATATCGCTCAGTGTGATGGGGACTCGGTGGTCACCATGCATATTTGTCCAGTGCACTTCCCATGGCGCTTTGGTCGGCGATGTCTTTACATGCCGTCATTGTAGACAGCGATGTGTTGCCTGCTTTGTTGTGTGCCACGTTATGTTTTCCATGATGTTTTCGATGGAACCATTCTTGAACAGTGTCTGCAATGAGGTGGGGAGCTCTTGACACTTGTGAAATTGTGTAATAACTTAGCAGCATAGGAAAATAGGAAGCAGGTGGGGTAACTGTGCAAAAGCTTGAAAGGACATGATGTAGGGCAATGTGAAGTTGTTGGGTAAACCTCAGGGTCTGAGGTTTGCTTTTAGGGCTTGTTTGGGGCTACTCAGAGTGTTTTTCTGAATCAAAGGGCTGGGGGTTGTTTTGGTGTGCTTTTGAAGGGTACAAGTGAACTGGGTGGCTAGTAACAAAATAAGCAAACACTATCTAAGTTGTTCTCTGATAAGATCTACAGTAGTTGTTGCACAGGTTTTCTCTCTCTCTCTCTCTCTCTCTCTCTCTCTCTCTCTCTCTCTCTCTCTCTCTCATCTCTCTCTCTCTCTCTCTCTGTTTGATTATGGAAAAGCCAAGGAAGGTCATGTAATTGATGAAAGACCAACTGAAACCAAGCAGGATGTGTTGCCTAAATTAACTAGAGCAGAGCAGGAAATCTTGCCTGGAGGTGACCATACTGGGAGGATAAAAGGCTCCACTTCTAATGTGTCTCATTAATGTTCATGTCCCAGAAGGTGAATAGAACAGAAGAGGAGTGGTACAGCTGAAAAGATTGGCATCTTAGACATTGGGAAGCATCCACAGGAGACAGCAGGCATACAGAGAACTCTGCCAGTACACTAAGGTAAGTTGGACTTCCTGTATACTTGTTGCCAGCTGTGTTAAGGAGTACAGGAACTGTAAGCACCTGTTAAAGTGGGTATTGATATAACACTCTATCTAGGGTAAGGATAAGCAGCAAAGAAAAAGGAGCAAAAGGGGAGAACTTTAAAACCCCCATCTTGGGCCAGGTAACAAAGGGATAAGATAAACAAAAAGGGGAAAGTTAGAAAAGTCAAAGGTTTAGGGGGCTGGGAAGGGGAGGGACTAAACAGACAGCTCACATGGTGGCCTTCACTGAGGTGCTACCTGTGTATGATCAGGGAAGGCTAGGGAACACTGCACCAGGGCCTTCAATGACTGGTTGAAAGCATGGTACAGGGTATAGGGTTTTGGCTACATTGGGGACTGAGGTCCTACCTGGGGAGATAGTGGCCTGTACAAAGGAGATGGCCCCTATCCATCTGGGGAACAGCAGTCCAGATTGGAAGGATTAAATGCTGCTTCAATGGGCTTTTAAATTAGTCAAGGGAGGGACCAGCCTACCAGCACAGAGGTAGCACTACCACTTTCTGTGCCAGTGACCCAGATTCTGCAGCAGACATGAAGCACCAGCGAGTCAGCCAGGGAGAGGAGGATCGGCATCTGTCAGATTGCTCTCTACCTCCAGGTGGGTGGGAGCCAGAACTCTGCAAAAATCCGAATCTGGTGGTGGCTGGGAGTCAGTGCACCTCAGTACCTCAGCAGTGCTGGGGACAGGTGGCCATGGGAGACATTAGCACACAATGTGCAGGAGCATGCCCTGCATACCACTGATATAACTTGTATGTCTACTTTGCAAAGGAGACAGAACATAAGAGAGAAACACTGTTAGCCACAGCACAGTGACTCCTGATTCCCTCTCCTGCCTTCCCAGAGCCCCAGATTGGCATATCCTTACTCCATCCCCTCTAGCCATAGTTTGTGAGGAAGCCCACTGTGTAGGTCAAAGTAATCTCCTGTAATTTTTTTTTTGGGGTGGGAGGTTTCTTAAGGCTACCAGGGCTGATAAGGGGTATATTCCCACAGGCTCAAGGAAGCCAAAAATAGAATTGCAAAAAAAAAAAAAGAAAACAAAAAGAAACTAGTCTACGGAGAGAGGCAGAAAAAGTGAGGAGGGCAGTGAATGACCCTCCAAAAAATGAAGCAGCAGAGAGAAGCCCAAGGGAAAGAAATTCCCCAGGGGTAGAGGGCCATAGGGACAAAGGGGAGGAAAGGACATAAGGTTGAGTGGTGGATCTAAGGCTGAGAGAAGAGTTCGGGAGAGTGGGCAGAGGAGAATGAGGAATAGAAGGAGGACAGTACAAGGGACAAGGAAGGGCAAAGGATGGAATTGGGTAAGGGAAGGCAAAGTAGGGGGATCAAAGGATGAAAGGTGTGGATGGCCATGTGTGCCGACACAAGGAGCTGTAGAATTAAAATTCCTTACCTTGGTGTAATCATTGTGGAAGGAACCTGGATCTGGTGGCCTTAACAGAGTCATGGTGTACTGAAACCATAGCTGGATGTGGACATTAAGGTTACACCATGTTCTGGAAGGACAGAACAATGAGGAAAAGGAAAGGTTGTTTTATATGTGAGAGAAGGTATAAAGGCCATGGAGACACAGGGACACAGGGATAAAAGGAAGACCGAAGGTTCTTTGCATTGCCTAACAGACAGGGTCTGTGGCCTTTATCTGCATGGGGGTGTACAAACCACTGACATAGAGGGATGAGTTAGACAAGGTTTTGGGGAGACCACTGGCAGAATGGCAGGCAAAGGGGAGTTACTGATTATGGGGACTTCAATCTGCTGGATGTAGATTGGAGCATTCTACATAGCTATAACAAGAAGCAGGGCCATCCTCAACTCATTACAGTGGGCATTTAAAGATAAATGGTAATGTAACCCTGCCACAGACGAGGCAGGGCTAGACCTGGTACTTACAGTTAAGGACAACATTGTAAACATCACAGTGGATAGCCCATTGGGTACAAGCGATCACCTTACTGACATGGAGCTCTTTGGAAAAGAGTCCCTGACTCAAAGGGTTGTAATTCCTAGACTTCAATAAATAAATAAAATAAATACTCTGTGGATTGGTATATAGATTATGCAAGAGAAATACCACACTATGACAAGTGTCCTGGAATTCAGGGAACAGATTTCAAAGAAATTGGGACTGCCTCTGTTAATATCTTGACGTGGAGGATGTCCAGGGGCCAGTGGAGGCACAATGGAGAAAGATAAAGGAGGGAATAACTAAGGCATCAGCAAGATGTTTGAAGGAATTAAGCAGGGGTAGGAGGAGGAAGAGGCCATTATTGTTTTCCAAAGGAGGTAGCTAAGGCAGCAAATGAGAAACAACATCTTTTAGGAAGTACAAGAAAACCCAGATGGAGGGGAACAGGGATGTATACCTAGATAAACAAAGAAATGCAGGAAGGAGGGTGAAGGTAGCTAAGGTACATATGGAGAAGAGGATCGCCAAGAAGGGAAGAAAAGGGGATAAGACTTTCTTAAGGTACATGAGTGAAAAGAGGAAAGGAAAGGGTGGGATAGTGAGGTTACTGGGGGTACTGAGCAGAAGAAGATCAAGAAAAAGCTAAAATCTTAAATGAGTTCTGGTGATCAATCTTCAGTGTTGGAGGATGGACCAACATGTATCAGCAGGCAAAGGGAAAGGGGAGTGGACACAAGTCCATTTTCAGAGGACAGAATCTTAAGAGGATTGGAAACCTTAAAGGAAAACAAAGTGAATTAAGCATGGTGCTAGCCACCTCTCTGGCAACACTATTCAACACCTCACTGGAGAACGGGGTGGTCTGAAGGACTGGAGGAGGGCTAATGTGGTCCCTCTGCACGAGAATGGCAGCAGGAGGAAGCTAGCAATTACAGGCCAGTCAATCTCACTTCAGTGATAGGAAATTAATGGAGATGCTGCTGAAGGATAGCTGATGCAGTACCTGGAGGCAAATGGGTTGCAGGACCACCAGTAGCATAGTTTCACAGGGGAGGTCAGTTAAATAAATCTCATAGATTTCTTTGACTGGATAACTAGGGAGGTGGATAAGGGAGGTCAGTGGATGTGGTCTATCTGGACTTCATTAAGGCCTTTGACACTGTGCCACACAGGAAGCCAATAAAGAAACTTAGAAACCCAAGGGTTGGAGAGAAGGTGCTAAGCTGGGCATCAAACTGGTTGAAGGATAGGAGGTAGAGGGTGGTGATAAATGGCAGTCACCAGGGTTGGAGGTGTGCAAGAGTGGTGTCAGAGGATCAGTACTAGGTCCTGGTTTTCCTCAATGTCTTCATAAGTGACATTGACAAAGAAATGGAAGGAAAGATGTGTCTCTTTGCAGATGACACAAAAATCTGCAACTGAGGGGACACCCAGGAAGGGGTAGAGAGAATGCAATCTGGGGAAACTAGAGGAATAGTCTAGAATGTTGCAGCTGAGATTCAATGCCAAAAAGTGCAAAGTCATGCACCTGAATGAGGAAATGGGTGGCTGTGTGTAAGATATGGGAGGTATTGACAGTCACCAAGCAAGAAAGAGACCTTGGGGTAATCATATCTGATTATCTCAAGGTGGCAGGGCAGTGCAACAAGGCAGTAGGCAAGACTAGCGTGGCTGCTGGGGTGCATAGGGATGCGGATTTTGGCAGAAGGGAGGTGGTGTTGTCACTGTATCGCACGCTAATGAGACCCCACTTAGGGTACTGTGTCCAGTTCTAGATGCCACACTTTCATGAGGATATCAACAGCACAGATAAAATGCAGAGGAGGGATACCAAAATGGCACTGGAGATGCACAAGAAACCATATGAGGAGAGGCATGAGCTCAACATGTACTCCTGAAGGAGAGCAAGAGGAGAAATGATTGAGACTTATAAGTACCTCACAGGTGTGAACAAAGAGCAGGAGGGGAGTCTATTTTAGAGGAGGAGGAGCTCCAGAACACTGGGGCATGCAATGAGGGTTTTCTTTTTTTTGGGGGGGGGTTAAGAAGGATTTGAGGAAATACATCTTCACTGAAAAGGTGGTGGACAACTGGAACAGCTAGGAAGAAGAGGTAGTTGGGGTGAAAACAGTGGGGAGCTTCAAGAATGCTTGGGATAGTTTCATAGGCATGGTTAGTAGAGGAAATGGATGAAAGATGGACACAGTTTATCAAACAGGGTCCAGGATGTAGTCATAGGCAGGGAAAAATAGAGCAGACTAGATGAGCCTACTGGTCCTTTTCTGCTGTCAAATTCTATGTTTCTATGTTTCTGTGCAGTTTTCTTGAACTTAACTATAACAGATATGGTTATTCAATTAGAATGATATGGCAAGGATATGGAATAATGCAAATAGCAACTGCTTTAGTTTTGCCTAGTTAGGTTTTGTTAACTGGGAAAGGAGGACAAGACAATACTATTTTCTGCCTCATTCTTGGGAGTGGTATACAGATGCAAAATTAACTGAGTGAATTGTGCCTAATTGAAATCTGCACACATGTGTCTGTCATGGGTTACAGGGTTTAAGCCATTAATGAAGTTTGTCTAGGATAATAGCCATTTTGTACAAACGAGATTTGAGACCCACTCCTCTAACACAAGAAGAGGTGAAGACATAACAACATTATGAGCAGATCTCAAACATTTGTAAATACTTGGTTTGAGATTCTGATGATTTAGATATTTCACAGACTGTCTACCTGTCCACCCTGAGGAAGCTGTTTGTACAGTGAAATATTGCTTGTATATAACGATTAGTGTACAGTGTGTGCCTGCCATGTTTATAGTAAGTTAATGATATATCTGTTTTGTGTGGGGGAGGAGGCTATTTCCAAAAGGTAAACAATAGGATATTAAATTTCACATACACCTCATGAGGATAGAATATCTGACCTAGGGTCATCCTCAGTGGAGACAAGAATATCCAGAGAAGACATAACCATTTTCATATTCCGGTAATAACATCACCTGATCACATAAAGTTTCTAAATTTCATCATCTGTTGAATATTTATCCATGTATTACTATTAAGACCCAATTTATTCATTATTTGATTATAAACAGTTGTTGTTCAGATACAAATAGGAAAAAAAATTAAAAAAATGTTAACATTTCATAATTATATTTACTCCCTCCCGCTCCCCAATCCATTATGGTGGGGCTACGTGGGGTCATCACTTTAATGCTGGCTGGGCATTATAACTGGCTCACCTGACAGCTCCCCCACCCTATACTATTTTTATACAATACCCTCTTCCCAAACTGACCCTCCCAGTGCCTTCATTATGGGCATGGGTCATGATGTCATACATAAACAGCGCAGCACATAACTTGCAGGCAAATGCCACCTGCACGCCGGTCAAAACACTGACTATCACAAAATGCCATCCTCCCATTCAAACAATAGGAGCGCCAAACAGCTCTCTTGTTTCGCTTGGGAGCTGCACCCTCATGCCCCTGACATGGGGCTTTACCCCACACATGCCGGAATGATTATAATCAACTTCAAGGAGGTATGTTGCAATCTGGGATGGGGAAACTTTGTTTCTTGGTGAAAGAGAAAATAAAATGTTGGGAGACAGGGAATCAGACCCTGATCTCCTGGTCATCCCCACTGCATGGTCTAGTGTCTTAGCCGCCTACCATGGGAATGGCTCAACCAGACCCCAGGCCTGCAGCCTCTTCATCCTTTCCCATTCCTCATACAGTGACAGGGGTAGCAGTTATTTCCTATCACTTTATAACCCTGTCACTCTGAAAGGATCTACACTTTACACAGCGCGTTGTTCTTGCACTGTTCTTTTTGCGCTATATTCACCTGGTGGCTGCATCATGTAGCTCAATGCCCCATGTTTTGGAATTCTTAACCAACCCGCCAAACTGTGATAGGTGGCAATAGTTCAGTGGCACTCAAGGCTACTTAGTCATCCATTCCCCTATATTATGTGTACCACAGTCCATTTCAAGAGTGGGGAGAACAGTCTGTCTGGAAGCATAGTTTTTAATTTACCTCCCTCTCCATCCCTCTCCATCCCTCTCCATCCTCTACTTGCTCTCTTCACCAATTTCTGATCCTTCTGTCTAATTTATTTTAAAATCTGTTTTTCTGGAAAGCTTTAATGTCTCTTTTTCAATTTACCAGTGAGGGCAGATGTCGCAGCTTACCTATTAGATAAGTATATTTTTCTTTAATCTAATGATTTGCTCTAACTTTTATTCCCAAACCCCTTTGGGCCTTTTTGGTTTTCTATTATTTTACATTTCTGTCAAGATAATGTACAACGACTATCTTCCTGACATAGACCAACCAGGTAAGCAACCAGTTCTTAAAAGAATTACCATGTGCATAACTATCCAGTTGTAAGGTTCTGGAGGTTAATGGATTTTAGAGATACAAGGAGCGGTAAGTGTAAAAACGCTAGGTACTGTAAGTCAAGGGAAATTGTTAGCATGGGATGGATTTCTGTGTAACTATTCTTTCTTTGTACCTATGAATGTGTGCCATGTATTAATGTGGAACTTTAGAAAGAGCTTTAAGCTCAAAGGTTGTAATCCAAAGCATTTAAATAAAGTGTGAAATGACATACTGTACAGCAATAGGTACTAGGGCACCATTTATTTTGTTTATTTATTTATTAGTATCTTGGATTAGTACCTTTAAGCTAAAAGCTCTTTAGAATATTTATAATCTGTGATGTGAGTGCTTATGTACTGTGTACGTGTATCAGTATTTGATCACAAGAAAACTCAACTTCTTAATTCAAAGAGCACTTATGAACTAGTAAATGACCAATAAAAATATGTACTACTTGTGATACTAAACCCTCCTAAACTGAACCGCCCTGACTCCTTTTATGTCTACCTGCACACATGCTCAAAGTGAATATATTGTTACTGTAGTGTAAGGGCTATGTAGGTGTGCACTGTATAAGCCAAAATACGCAAGTTGGCAAAGTTAGCTCCATGAATGAAGTTGTGAATTTCCACAATTTATGAAGTGCAATTCTTGAAATTTTCCAATTCATGGAGCGTAGATTGATGAGAAGTGTGAATTTCATGGGTGAAATTCCATGCTTCGCAGCAAAAACTTCCCTGGTGTCTAGTGGCCCCCTGCCAGTCACTGAATTAAATTAATTGAATCGCTGGTGTCTAGTAAATTTTTTTTTTTGTTAGTTTCTTTCTCTTCTGACCAGCCCCCTTCCACTGTCCTCCCCAGCCCCATCACTCCAGCATCCACCGGACTCACCCCAGCCTCACTAGCTGGGTGCGGCGCCTGCGGGAGGTCGGCATTATCCTGCTAGTTGGGTATCCTTTTTTCCTGTTTCCTTTCCCATCCCTGAGCATGGAGAGAAGGTATGCAAGACACTAATGGCAGAGTGGCATACGCTTCCGCGTACAGCATGCTCAGCCTCTGCTCCACATCCATGCCCTATGTTATGGGTCCACTGTACCAGCCCCCAGCCATCGCCAGGGGTTAGTCAAGCAGCAGACACCATCTCACCCCTCCCCAGGAGAGGAGAGCAGTCATCCAGATGCTCAATCCTCTCCCTCTCTCCCCGGCCGACCACTGGTGGCCCACTTGTACCACGATCAGGGGGTCACCAGCATGGCAGGAGGTAAGGCACAGATGCCTCAACCCTCCACACCACTGGGTTATATCACTGGTGTCTAGTGGTTCCCCCCACTGATCACCACCCCAATGTAAAAATAAAACATTATTAATTCAATCCCTGGTGTCTAGAGATTCACCCATCACTGACCCAATGCTGAATAACACTTCCCTGGTGTCTAGCGGACCCTCCTCCCTATCCCCATCCCCAAATGTTGCAAATTTCCAGGTGTCTAGTGGACCCCCCCCACTCTGTAAGGTAGTGCCCCACCACCCTGCACCTCCCCACACTGACTCTGCATGGGCAACCAACACATCACTCCACTCTCCACCATGACAGTTCACCCAACTGAGCTTGAATGAATGAGCTCATACTTTTACAAGAACACAATAGCTTCAAATATGTTAGCATGTCAATAATGAACAGCAACAACCAGCAACAGCTGGTTTAAATTACATATTGTTTATGTTCCATTTATAGAGCCCCCCATAGCAGTTGGATAACTTTGAAAAATGTGAGCATTGGACACAATTCAGTTTATCATTCAAATACGTTTGCAGTCCTTTTTTACTTTTTTCAAATGGACGTTATCCTGCTGCCCCTCCCCACCGGCACCCATCTGCAGTCAAACCCCAGCCCCTTAACCCGATGTCCAGGACTTTATCCATCTACTTCTTATGTCATTGTGTGAGTGGGTGTCATGTGGTTCAGTACCTTCAGGGTCACAGCATCATCCTGCAGACAGGAGTTCTCCTCTGCCCATTACTCCTGTTGAGTCAAAGCTGGCAGTGTACAATGGCACACACATAGACTATGAAGATGGTGCATGCTTCAACACCCACCTCTGACTTTCAATTCTGGTGATCACTGCTGTGCCACCTACCCTCCACTAGATGGCAGCCAAGCAGCAGTACACACTTTCCCCACTTCAAGGAGGATCTATAAATGGACACTAAATCCCTCCCCACTGCCCCAAAGTGAACTTGGTCCATTCCAGAACCCAATTTGCCAGTATGGTAGGAGGTGAGGTATCTAGCTCTCATCTCTATGCCACTAGCCAGGCTACAAGATTACTGTAGTTCAGATTTTCTTAGATACTACTGTTTATGTTCCTTAGGTGGACTGAACCAGAAACCTACTGTTTCACAGTCCAGTCTTTACCTTATGTACCATTCAACCAGAACTATAGCTTGACTTCAGCAAGGCCTTTGATTCTGTGCCTTATGAGCGGCTTGGGAGGAAGCTAACTGGTGTAGGGATGGGGCAAAAATGATGAACTGGATTACAAGCTGGCTGAGTGGGAGGCTGCAACAGGTAGTGGAGAGAGGGGAGCTCTCAACTCCAAGGTCAGTGATGAGTGGGGTGCCACAGGGCTCTGTGTTGGGGCCAGTATTGTTTGGGCTCTTCAGATCAGACATTGCACATGGGGTGGTGAGCAAGATAAGTCTGCTTTCTGAAGACACCAAAATCAGAGCAGGGGTGAATGGAAAGGAGGGATGGAAGCAGCTGCAGGGGGACCTAAGCAAGCTGGAAGAGTGGTCAGAGTGGTGGCAGCTGGGGTTTAATGCTAAGAAGTGTAACGTTATGCACTTTGGGGGGGAAGAACCCAAAGAGAGAATACTGGCTGGGAGGGGTGAAGCTAGGAATCACTGAGGAGGAGAAGGACCTAGGGGTAATGATAACAGAGACCATGGACAACACTGCCCAGTGCAGGACAGTGGCTGCAAAAGTGAACAAAATGTTGGGGTGCATAGCGAGGGACTTTTTCATCCAGGTGAAGAGTGGTGATCTTTCTCCTCTACAGGTCGCTGGTAAGGCTGCACTTAGAGCACTGTGTGCAGTTTTGGAGGCCATATCCAAAGCATGATATCAGGCTACTGGAGGGGGTGCAGAGGAGGGCAACAAAGATGATATGTGGAATGGAAGGGACAGACTATGACAGCAGGCAGAGAGACCTGAATATGTACACCCTGCAGGATAGAAGGGACAGCGGGGGCATGATGGAGACATTAAAGTATCTGAGGGGAATCAATAAGGATGAGGCAGATGGGGTCTTTAAGTTAAGGAGGGGGAAGGTCACCAGGGGGCATGAGCTAAGAATAGAGGTGGAAGATTTAGGAAGGAAATGAGGAGACACTATTTCACAGAGAGGGTGGTAGCAAAATGGAATGCCCTACCAGAATGGGTGGTATCATGTAGATCTGTGAACAGTTTCAAAAGGGCATGGGATAGGGAACAGGGGAGAGTGAGGGTGGGGGAGGTGGGGTGAGAGTGGATGACAAATGGGAGAGGTGGGGCAGCTGCAAACTAGGGTGCTAGCTGCACTTAAGCAGACTTAGATAGACCAAGTGGTCTGTTTCTGCTGGCACATTCATATATACATATGTTGTATAAATTCTTTCCCCATTTTCTTTATTACTGAGTGAAGTGACATAAAAGTAAGATTAGTGTCCCTTGGACTTTATCAGCTTTGGATACTTGTCTACACATGACATCATAATGCCCTGTTTATGAGATCATAATTATCTCCGCAGCAACAGATTGAGATTTCATAAACAGAATTGTGACTGCAGAAGTAGACAAGCAGACAGAGCAAATAAGGCAGAGATAATGTTTCCATGCAGATGTCCTTAGTTATATACAAATAAGGGTGACAATTACAAAAATAGGTGAAATATAAGCTAAATTGTGTCGTGATATTATGTTTTTCAGAGTTGTCCCAGCAACATCATGGTCTCTTTAAAGCTCTTTTACACTGCAAGCAAACATACAGCATTGACAAATGCTTGTTTAATTATTACTCCCTCCTAATTTTGCTTGCCCAACCTGAAAATAAATGTTGCCTTTTAAAAAATAATCCGTTTTTCAAATCCCTCCTTGTAACACTTCCCACACCTCAGCTCATGTTTTTTCTTTACTTATTTTAATGTTTGTTTTGAGTTTTTCAAATACATAGATAAACATTCCTGGAGTGTTGGTTAGCATTTGATTAGAGATTGATGAGGTTTCACATAGTATTTAACAAACCTCACTCACAGTTGTAACCAAACTAGGGAAAGAATTCAGATTACTAACTTTTGTTGGCAAAAAGATATTTTTTATCAGAATAAACTTTTGCAATCATGGAGTAACCCCATTAATGAATAGTCATTAACATATATCATTAATGTATAGGTAAACCTGTACACACTGTACTAGGTTTCCTGAGGTCTTTGGGATGCATTTGTTGCCGAAGATATTTATTAAATAATCCCCATCATGCTTCACTCCTGCTGTTGCTTCCATCCCAAATCCTGGTCCTGACTTCTTATTAAACATCATTTCTCCTTCTGTGTCCCTCATGTTGTCACTTTCCATTACGATCCATGGTCTACCAGTTTCTCTCACATGTCCCTCTTTGTTCTCCTATTTCAGATTATCAGAGTTGTTAAAACTGCACCCTTCTGACTGGGAGCGTGGACAAGTGGGCCATCAAAGTCACTGAAAATACCTGTCCATCACTGGCCAGCAGGAGGTGTGTAAGAACACTGAGTGGCTTGTGCTCTTCATCCTGTGAACTAAGCTCCTCATCCCCATTAAACATTTGGTCCCCAGCTGGCACCTCCACCACTGTTTGTTCTCTGCAGTAACACATTACAAACACTGGTCAGCCTTTTGGTGTCATCCATTTCTTGTTGTTTCGGAGTGGTACATCATCCCTTTCTGCCATACAACATGCCCATCACTGCTCTAATAATTTTGCTTGTGAGATGTGGGATGGACTGGGGAAAGGCCTTCTACGTATAGCTGTGTCTTTGAATAAGCCCACATTTTATATGCTTGTTATTGGATGTATGATGTCATGATTACTTACAAAGTTATAATTTATGGATCTGAACCTCACTAAAATATAGTTAAAGGAATAATGAAGTACAGTGTTATAAATAAAGTAATCGACTATTTAATGAATTGCATCCCAGTGTGCCTATCACTTTTAATTTGCAGTACAACTGCAGCTTGAGGTGATTTTAGACAATGTCAACTGCTAATTTTTGTGGTGTCTCAAGAATCTTTGGAATATGGTCATAGAGTTGTTGCATAAAAACCTTTGTTAGGTAGAGAAGGGCACACCCCAAAAAGCTTTTTCACTGGAGACTGATACAAATATGTTTGCATGCTTTGAAAGCAAACATGGGGGGGGGGAGTTAAGAAAAAAGCTCACAAAACAAGATGGAAGGGAACTTCCCGTTTTAGTAGCTGAAAAATCCTATTTTAAACAAAGGAATACAAATGAGGAAATGTAAATATATGTGTAAAGTATACAGAGTATGGGAAAGAACCAGGTAATTTAGGAATGTAGTAGTTCTTTATGTGAATTGCTTTAGGTGAACTTTGGAGCAGCAGGGAAGAGAATTCTTGAGGCAGCTACATAGAAGGTGAGCAATTCAAGAGGTATACTTATGGTTCCGGTCAAAACATCAAGATAAACATATCATGGCACACAACAAAGCAGGCAACACCGCGCATAGCGACATGTAACGTCATCGCCAACCCAAACCCATGGGCAGTGCTCTGGATGAATAGGCATGATGACCACCAAGTCCCCATCACACTGAACAATGGCCCTAAGAACAGTAAAAGCAGCCAGCTGCAATGTGATGGCTATTACCCCAACCCACCACTGCCACCTGAACGAGCGTGTATACATGTACGCGCTCATTCAGTTTGTTCAGAGCGGCCAGCCGTGGCGGTGAGTGGAGGGCTGTGCTGGCTGCCTGGGGTATGTTGGAGGGGTGCAGAGGGTGGGCATCTACCTGCTGGGGTGTAGTGGGGGTGGGCGGTCCACTAGACACCAGGGATATAGTAAACCGCATCGTGTCATGGGACACAGGTAGGCGACTGGTGTCGGCGGCAGGTTGGGGGAAACCATCCATCACACTGTGGCTGGCTGCTGTTACTGCACCTGGGGCCATCGTTCAGTGTGATGGGGGACTCGGTGGTCACCATGCATATTTGTCCAGTGCACTTCCATAGGCGTTTGGGTCGTGATGTCTTTACATGCCGCCATTGTAGACAGCGATGTTGCCTGCTTTGTTGTGTGCCACGTTATGTTTTCCATGATGTTTTCGATGGAACCATTCTTGAACAGTGTCTGCAATGAGGTGGGGAGCTCTTGACACTTGTGAAATTGTGTAATAACTTAGCAGCATAGGAAAATAGGAAGCAGGTGGGGTAACTGTGCAAAAGCTTGAAAGGACATGATGTAGGGCAATGTGAAGTTGTTGGTAAACCTCAGGGTCTGAGGTTTGCTTTTAGGCTTGTTTGGGGCTACTCAGAGTGTTTTTCTGAATCAAAGGGCTGGGGTTGTTTTGGTGTGCTTTTGAGAGGGTACAAGTGAACTGGGTGGCTAGTAACAAAATAAGCAAACACTATCTAAGTTGTTCTCTGATAAGATCTACGTAGTTGTTGCACAGGTTTTCTCTCTCTCTCTCTCTCTCTCTCTCTCTCTCACTCTCTCTCTCTCTCTCTCTCTCTCACTCACCTCCATCTCTATCTTCTCTCTCTCTCTCTGTTTGATTATGGAAAGCCAAGGAAGGTCATGTAATTGATGAAAGACCAACTGAAACCAAGCAGGATGTGTTGCCTAAATTAACTAGAGCAGAGCAGGAAATCTTGCCTGGAGGTGACCATACTGGGAGGATAAAAGGCTCCACTTCTAATGTGTCTCATTAATGTTCATGTCCCAGAAGGTGAATAGAAAGAAGAGGAGTGGTACAGCTGAAAAGATTGGCATCTTAGACATTGGGAAGCATCCACAGGAGACAGCAGGCATACAGAGAACTCTGCCAGTACACTAAGGTAGTTGGACTTCCTGTATACTTGTTGCCAGCTGTGTTAAGGAGTACAGGAACTGTAAGCACCTGTTAAAGTGGGTATTGATATAACACTCTATCTAGGTAAGGATAAGCAGCAAAGAAAAAGGAGCAAAAGGGAGAACTTTAAAACCCCCATCTTGGGCCAGGTAACAAAGGGATAAGATAAACAAAAAGGGGAAAGTTAGAAAAGTCAAAGGTTTAGGGGGCTGGGGAGGGGAAGGGACTAAACAGACAGCTCACATGGTGGCCTTCACTGAGGTGCTACCTGTGTATGATCAGGGGAAGGCTAGGGAACACTGCACCAGGGCCTTCAATGACTGGTTGAAAGCATGGTACAGGGTATAGGGTTTTGGCTACATTGGGGACTGAGGTCCTACCTGGGGGAGATAGTGGCCTGTACAAAGGAGATGGCCCCTATCCATCTGGGGGGAACAGCAGTCCAGATTGGAAGGATTAAATGCTGCTTCAATGGGCTTTTAAATTAGTCAAGGGAGGGACCAGCCTACCAGCACAGAGGTAGCACTACCACTTTCTGTGCCAGTGACCCAGATTCTGCAGCAGACATGAAGCACCAGCGAGTCAGCCAGGGAGAGGAGGATCGTGCATCTGTCAGATTGCTCTCCTACTCCTCCAGGTGGGTGGGAGCCAGAACTCTGCAAAATCCGAATCTGGTGGTGGCTGGGAGTCAGTGCACCTCAGTACCTCAGCAGTGCTGGGGACAGGTGGCCATGGGAGACATTAGCACACAATGTGCAGGAGCATCGCTGCATACCACTGATATAACTTGTATGTCTACTTTGCAAAGGAGACAGAAACATAAGAGAAACACTGTTAGCCACAGCACAGTGACTCCTGATTCCTCTCCTGCCTTCCCAGAGCCCCAGATTGGCTATCCTTACTCCATCCCTCTAGCCATAGTTTGTGAGGAAGCCCACTGTGTAGGTCAAAGTAATCTCCTGTAATTTTTTTTGGGGGGAGGTTTCAAGGCTACCAGGGCTGATAAGGGTATATTCCCACAGGCTCAAGGAAGCCAAAATAGAATTGCAAAAAAAAAAAAAAAACAAAAGAAACTAGTCTACGGAGAGAGGCAGAAAAAGTGAGGAGGGCAGTGAATGACCCTCCAAAAAATGAAGCAGCAGAGAGAAGCCCAAGGGAAAGAAACTCCCAGGGTAGAGGGCCATAGGGACAAAGGGAGGAAAGGACATAAGGGTTGAGTGGTGGATCTAAGGCTGAGAGAAGAGTTCGGAGAGTGGCAGAGGGAGAATGAGGAATAGAAGGAGGACAGTACAAGGGACAAGGGAAGGGCAAAGGATGGAATTGGTAAGGGAAGGCAAAGTAGGGGGATCAAAGGATGAAAGGTGTGGATGGCCATGTGTGCCAACACAAGGAGCTGTAGAATTAAAATTCCTTACCTTGGTGTAATCATTGTGGAAGGGAACCTGGATCTGGTGGCCTTAACAGAGTCATGGTGTACTGAAAACCATAGCTGGGATGTGGCCATTACAGGTTACACCATGTTCTGGAAGGACAGAACAATGAGGAAAAGGAAAGGTTGTTTTATATGTGAGAGAAGGTATAAAGGCCATGGAGACACAGGGACACAGGGATAAAAGGAAGACCGAAGGTTCTTTGCATTGCCTAACAGACAGGGTCTGTGGCTTTATCTGCATGGGGTGTACAAACCACTGACACAGAGGGATGAGTTAGACAAGGTTTTGGGGAGACCACTGGCAGAATGGCAGGCAAAGGGAGTTACTGATTATGGGGACTTCAATCTGCTGGATGTAGATTGGAGCATTCTAGCATAGCTATAACAAGAAGCAGGGCCATCCTCAACTCATTACAGTGGGCATTTATAAGATAAATGGTAATGTAACCGCTACAGGCAGAGGCAGGGCTAGACCTGGTACTTACAGTTAAGGACAACATTGTAAACATCACAGTGGATAGCCCATTGGGTACAAGCGATCACCTTACTGACATGGAGCCTTTGAAAAAGAGTCCCTGACTCAAAGGGTTGTAATTCCTAGACTTCAATAAATAAATAAAATAAATACTCTGTGGATTGGTATATAGATTATGCAGAGAAATACCACACTATGACAAGTGTCCTGGAATTCAGGAACAGATTTCAAAGAAATGGGACTGCCTCAGTTAATATCTTGACGTGGAGGATGTCCAGGGGCCAGTGGAGGCACAATGGAGAAAGATAAAGGAGGGAATAACTAAGGCATCAGCAAGATGTTTGAAGGAATTAAGCAGGGGTAGGAGGAGGAAGAGGCCATTATTGTTTTCCAAAGGAGGTAGCTAAGGCAGCAAATGAGAAACAACATCTTTTAGGAAGTACAAGAAAACCCAGATGGAGGGGAACAGGGATGTATACCTAGATAAACAAAGAAATGCAGGAAGGAGGGTGAAGGTAGCTAAGGTACATATGGAAGAGGATCCCAAGAAGGGAAGAAAAGGGGATAAGACTTTCTTAAGGTACATGAGTGAAAAGAGGAAAGGAAAGGGTGGGATAGTGAGGTTACTGGGGGTACTGAGCAGAAGAAGATCAAGAAAAAGCTAAAATCTTAAATGAGTTCTGGTGATCAATCTTCAGTGTTGGAGGATGGACCAACATGTATCAGCAGGCAAAGGGGAAGGGGAGTGGACACAAGTCCATTTTCAGAGGACAGAATCTTAAGAGGATTGGAAACCTTAAAGGAAAACAAAGTGAATTAAGCATGGTGCTAGCCACCTCTCTGGCAACACTATTCAACACCTCACTGGAGAGCAGGGGTGGTCTGAAGGACAGGAGGAGGCTAATGTGGTCCCTCTGCTGAGAATGGCAGCAGGGAGGAAGCTAGCAATTACAGGCCAGTCAATCTCACTTCAGTGATAGGAAATTAATGGAGATGCTGCTGAAGGATAGCTGATGCAGTACCTGGAGGCAAATGGGTTGCAGGACCACCAGTAGCATAGTTTCACAGGGAGGTCATGTTAAATAAATCTCATAGATTTCTTTGACTGGATAACTAGGGAGGTGGAAAGGGAGGTCAGTGGATGTGGTCTATCTGGACTTCATTAAGGTGACACTGTGCCACACAGGAAGCCAATAAGAAACTTAGAAACCCAAGGGTTGGAGAGAAGGTGCTAAGCTGGGCATCAAACTGGTTGAAGGATAGGAGGTAGAGGGTGGTGATAAATGGCAGTCACTCAGGGTTGGAGGTGTGCAAGAGTGGTGTCAGAGGATCAGTACTAGGTCCTGGTTTTCCTCAATGTCTTCATAAGTGACATTGACAAAGAAATGGAAGGAAAGATGTGTCTCTTTGCAGATGACACAAAATCTGCAACTGAGGGGACACCCAGGAAGGGTAGAGAGAATGCAATCTGGGAAACTAGAGGAATAGTCTAGAATGTTGCAGCTGAGATTCAATGCCAAAAAGTGCAAAGTCATGCACCTGAATGAGGAAATGGGTGGCTGTGTGTAAGATATGGGAGGTATTGACAGTCACCAAGCAAGAAAGAGACCTTGGGGTAATCATATCTGATTATCTCAAGGTGGCAGGGCAGTGCAACAAGGCAGTAGGCAAGACTAGCGTGGCTGCTGGGGTGCATAGGGATGCGGATTTTGGCAGAAGGGAGGTGGTGTTGTCACTGTATCGCACGCTAATGAGACCCCACTTAGGGTACTGTGTCCAGTTCTAGATGCCACACTTTCATGAGGATATCAACAGCACAGATAAAATGCAGAGGAGGGATACCAAAATGGCACTGGAGATGCACAAGAAACCATATGAGGAGAGGCTGCGGAGCTCAACATGTACTCCCTGAAGGAGAGCAAGAGGGAGAAATGATTGAGACTTATAAGTACCTCACAGGTGTGAACAAAGAGCAGGAGGGGAGTCTATTTTAGAGGAGGAGGAGCTCCAGAACACTGGGGCATGCAATGAGGGTTTTCTTTTTTTTGGGGGGGCGGGGTTAAGAAGGATTTGAGGAAATACATCTTCACTGAAAAGGTGGTGGACAACTGGAACAGCTAGGAAGAAGAGGTAGTTGGGGTGAAAACAGTGGGGAGCTTCAAGAATGCTTGGGATAGTTTCATGGGCATGGTTAGTAGAGGGAAATGGATGAAAGATGGACACAGTTTATCAAACAGGGTCCAGGATGTAGTCATAGGCAGGGAAAAATAGAGCAGACTAGATGAGCCTACTGGTCCTTTTCTGCTGTCAAATTCTATGTTTCTGTGCAGTTTTCTTGAACTTAACTATAACAGATATGGTTATTCAATTAGAATGATATGGCAAGGATATGGAATAATGCAAATAGCAACTGCTTTAGTTTTGCCTAGTTAGGTTTTGTTAACTGGGAAAGGAGGACAAGACAATACTATTTTCTGCCTCATTCTTGGGAGTGGTGGGGGATACAGATGCAAAATTAACTGAGTGAATTGTGCCTAATTGAAATCTGCACACGTGTCTGTCATGGGTTACAGGGTTTAAGCCATTAATGAAGTTTGTCTAGGTTAATAGCCATTTTTGTACAAACGAGGGATTTGAGACCCACTCCCCTAACACAAGAAGAGGTGAAGACATAACAAATACTATGAGCAGATCTCAAACATTTGTAAATACTTGGTTTGAGATTCTGATGATTTAGATATTTCACAGACTGTCTACCTGTCCACCCTGAGGAAGCTGTTTGTACAGTGAAATATTGCTTGTATATAACGATTAGTGTACAGTGTGTGCCTGCCATGTTTATAGTAAGTTAATGATATATCTGTTTTGTGTGGGGGGAGTGAGGCTATTTCCCAAAAGGTAAACAATAGGATATTAAAATTTCACATACACCTCATGAGGATAGAATATCTGACCTAGGGTCATCCTCAGTGGAGACAAGAATATCCAGAGAAGACATAACCATTTTCATATTCGGAAAGTAATAACATCACCTGATCACATAAAGTTTCTAAATTTCATCATCTGTTGAATATTTATCCATGTATTACTATTAAGACCCAATTTATTCATTATTTGATTATAAACAGTTGTTGTTCAGATACAAATAGGAAAAAATAAAAAAATGTTAACATTTCATAATTATATTTACTCCCTTCCGCTCCCCAATCCATTATGGTGGGGCTACGTGGGGTCATCACTTTAATGCTGGCTGGGCATTATAACTGGCTCACCTGACAGCTCCCCCCACCCTATACTATTTTTATACAATACCCTCTTCCCAAACTGACCCTCCCAGTGCCTTCATTATGGGCATGGGTCATGATGTCATACATAATAACAGCGCAGCACATAACCTTGCAGGCAAAATGCCACCTGCACGTCGGTCAAAACACTGACTATCACAAAAATGCCATCCTCCCATTCAAACAATATGAGCGTCAAAACAGCTCTCTTGTTTCGTTGGTAGCTGCACCCCTCATGCCCCCTGACATGGGGGGCTTTACCTCCCACACATGCCGGAATGATTATAATCAACTTCAAGGAGGTATGTTGCAACTTGGGATGGGGGAAACTTTGTTTCTTGGTGAAAGAGAAAAATAAAATGTTGGGAGACAGGGAATCAGACCCTGATCTCCTGGTCATCCCCACTGCATGGTCTAGTGTCTTAGCCGCTCTACCATGGGAATGGCTCAACCAGACCCCAGGCCTGCAGCCTCTTCATCCTTTCCCCATTCCTTCATACAGTGACAGGGGTAGCAGTTATTTCCTATCACTTTTATAACCCTGTCACTCTGAAAGGATTCACACTTTACACAGCGCGGTTGTTCTTGCACTGTTCTTTTGCGCTATATTCACCTGGTGGCTGCATCATGTAGCTCAATGCCCCATGTTTTGGAATTCTTAACCAACCCGCCAAACTGTGATAGGTGGCAATAGTTCAGTGGCACTCAAGGCTACTTAGTCATCCATTCCCTATATTATGTGTACCACAGTCCATTTCAAGAGTGGGGAGAACAGTCTGTCTGGAAGCATATGTTTAATTTACCTCCTCTCCATCCTCTCCATCCCTCTCCATCCTCTACTTGCTCTCTTCACCAATTTCTGATCCTTCTGTCTAATTTATTTTAAAATCTGTTTTCTGGAAAGCTTTAATGTCTCTTTTCAATTTACCAGTGAGGGCAGATGTCGCAGCTTACCTATTAGATAAGTATATTTTTCTTTAATCTAATGATTTGCTCTAACTTTTATTCCCAAACCCCTTTGGGCCATTTTGTTTTCTATTATTTTACATTTCTGTCAAGATAATGTACAACGACTATCTTCCTGACATAGACCAACCAGGTAAGCAACCATTTCTTAAAAGAATTACCATGTGCATAACTATCCAGTTGTAAGGTTCTGGAGGTTAATGGATTTTAGAGATACAAGGAGCGGTAAGTGTAAAACGCTAGGTACTGTAAGTCAAGGGAAATTGTTAGCATGGGATGGATTTCTGTGTAACTATTCTTTCTTTGTACCTATGAATGTGTGCCATGTATTAATGTGGAACCTTTGTAAAGAGCTTTAAGCTCAAAGGTTGTAATCCAAAGCATTTAAATAAAGTGTGAAATGACATACTGTACAGCAATAGGTACTAGGGCACCATTTATTTTGTTTATTTATTTATTAGTATCTTGGATTAGTACCTTTAAGCTAAAAGCTCTTTAGAATATTTATAATCTGTGATGTGAGTGCTTATGTACTGTAGTGTATCAGTATTTGATCACAAGAAAACTCAACTTCTTTAATTCAAAGAGGCACTTATGAACTAGTAAATGACCAATAAAAATATGTACTACTTTGTGATACTAAACCCTCCTAAACTGAACCGCCTGACTCCTGGCAGTGCTCTGGATGAATAGGCATGATGACCACCAAGTCCCCATCACACTGAACAATGGCCCTAAGAACAGTAAAAGCAGCCAGCTGCAATGTGATGGCCATTACCCCAACCCACCACTGCCACCTGAGCGGCGTGTATACTATGCAGCGCTCATTCAGTTTGTTCAAAGCGGCCAGCCGTGGCGGTGAGTGGAGGCTGTGCTGGCTGCCTGGGGTATGTTGGAGGGGTGCAGAGGGTGGGCATCTACCTGCTGGGGTGTAGTGGGGGTGGGCGGTCCACTAGACACCAGGGATATAGTAAACCGCATCGTGTCATGGGACACAGGTAGGCGACTGGTGTCGGCGGCAGGTTGGGGGAAACCATCCATCACACTGTGGCTGGCTGCTGTTACTGCACCTGGGGCCATCGTTCAGTGTGATGGGGGACTCGGTGGTCACCATGCATATTTGTCCAGTGCACTTCCCATGGCGTTTGGGTCGGCGATGTCTTTACATGCCGTCATTGTAGACAGCGATGTGTTGCCTGCTTTGTTGTGTGCCACGTTATGTTTTCCATGATGTTTTCGATGGAACCATTCTTGAACAGTGTCTGCAATGAGGTGGGGAGCTCTTGACACTTGTGAAATTGTGTAATAACTTAGCAGCATAGGAAAATAGGAAGCAGGTGGGGTAACTGTGCAAAGCTTGAAAGGACATGATGTAGGGCAATGTGAAGTTGTTGGGTAAACCTCAGGGTCTGAGGTTTGCTTTTAGAGCTTGTTTGGGGCTACTCAGAGTGTTTTCTGAATCAAAGGGCTGGGGTTGTTTGGTGTGCTTTTGAAGGGTACAAGTGAACTGGGTGGCTAGTAACAAAATAAGCAAACACTATCTAAGTTGTTCTCTGATAAGATCTACAGTAGTTGTTGCACAGGTTTTCTCTCTCTCTCTCTCTCTCTCTCTCTCTCTCGCTCTCTCTCTCTCTCTCTCTCTCTCTCACTCACTCCCTCCATCTCTATCTACTCTCTCTCTCTGTTTGATTATGGAAAAGCCAAGGAAGGTCATGTAATTGATGAAAGACCAACTGAAACCAAGCAGGATGTGTTGCCTAAATTAACTAGAGCAGAGCAGGAAATCTTGCCTGGAGGTGACCATACTGGGAGGATAAAGGCTCCACTTCTAATGTGTCTCATTAATGTTCATGTCCCAGAAGGTGAATAGAACAGAAGAGGGGTACAGCTGAAAAGATTGGCATCTTAGACATTGGGAAGCATCCACAGGAGACAGCAGGCATACAGAGAACTCTGCCAGTACACTAAGGTAAGTTGGACTTCCTGTATACTTGTTGCCAGCTGTGTTAAGTACAGGAACTGTAAGCACCTGTTAAAGTGGGTATTGATATAACACTCTATCTAGGGTAAGGATAAGCAGCAAAGAAAAAGGAGCAAAAGGGGAGAACTTTAAAACCCCCATCTTGGGCCAGGTAACAAAGGGATAAGATAAACAAAAAGGGGAAAGTTAGAAAAGTCAAAGGTTTAGGGGGCTGGGGAGGGGAAGGGACTAAACAGACAGCTCACATGGTGGCCTTCACTGAGGTGCTACCTGTGTATGATCAGGGGAAGGCTAGGGAACACTGCACCAGGGCCTTCAATGACTGGTTGAAAGCATGGTACAGGGTATAGGGTTTTGGCTACATTGGGGACTGAGGTCCTACCTGGGGAGATAGTGGCCTGTACAAGGAGATGGCCCCTATCCATCTGGGGGGAACAGCAGTCCAGATTGGAAGGATTAAATGCTGCTTCAATGGGCTTTTAAATTAGTCAAGGGAGGGACCAGCCTACCAGCACAGAGGTAGCACTACCACTTTCTGTGCCAGTGACCCAGATTCTGCAGCAGACATGAAGCACCAGCGAGTCAGCCAGGGAGAGGAGGATCGTGCATCTGTCAGATTGCTCTCCTACTCCTCCAGGTGGGGTGGGAGCCAGAACTCTGCAAAAATCCGAATCTGGTGGTGGCTGGGAGTCAGTGCACCTCAGTACCTCAGCAGTGCTGGGGACAGGTGGCCATGGGAGACATTAGCACACAATGTGCAGGAGCATGCGCTGCATACCACTGATATAACTTGTATGTCTACTTTGCAAAGGAGACAGAACATAAGAGAGAAACACTGTTAGCCACAGCACAGTGACTCCTGATTCCCTCTCCTGCCTTCCCAGAGCCCCAGATTGGCATATCCTTACTCCATCCCCTCTAGCCATAGTTTGTGAGGAAGCCCACTGTGTAGGTCAAAGTAATCTCCTGTAATTTTTTTTTTGGGGTGGGAGGTTTCTTAAGGCTACCAGGGCTGATAAAGGGTATATTCCACAGGCTCAAGGAAGCCAAAAATAGAATTGCAAAAAAAAAAAAGAAAACAAAAAGAAACTAGTCTACGGAGAGAGGCAGAAAAGTGAGAGGGCAGTGAATGACCCTCAAAATGAAGCAGCAGAGAGAAGCCAAGGGAAAGAACTCCCCAGGGGTAGAGGGCCATAGGGACAAAGGGGAGGAAAGGACATAAGGGTTGAGTGGTGGATCTAAGGCTGAGAGAAGAGTTCGGGAGAGTGGGCAGAGGGAGAATGAGGAATAGAAGGGAGGACAGTACAAGGGACAAGGGAAGGGCAAAGGATGGAATTGGTAAGGGAAGGCAAAGTAGGGGGATCAAAGGATGAAAGGTGTGGATGGCCATGTGTGCCAACACAAGGAGCTGTAGAATTAAAATTCCTTACCTTGGTGTAATCATTGTGGAAGGGAACCTGGATCTGGTGGCCTTAACAGAGTCATGGTGTACTGAAAACCATAGCTGGGATGTGGCCATTACAGGTTACACCATGTTCTGGAAGGACAGAACAATGAGGAAAAGGAAAGGTTGTTTTATATGTGAGAGAAGGTATAAAGGCCATGGAGACACAGGGACACAGGGATAAAAGGAAGACCGAAGGTTCTTTGCATTGCCTAACAGACAGGGTCTGTGGCCTTTATCTGCATGGGGGTGTACAAACCACTGACACAGAGGGATGAGTTAGACAAGGTTTTGGGGGGAGACCACTGGCAGAATGGCAGGCAAAGGGGAGTTACTGATTATGGGGGACTTCAATCTGCTGGATGTAGATTGGAGCATTCTGGCATAGCTATAACAAGAAGCAGGGCCATCCTCAACTCATTACAGTGGGCATTTAAAAGATAAATGGTAATGTAACCCGCTACAGACGAGGCAGGGCTAGACCTCGTACTTACAGTTAAGGACAACATTGTAAACATCACAGTGGATAGCCCATTGGGTACAAGCGATCACCTTACTGACATGGAGCCTTTGAAAAAAGAGTCCCTGACTCAAAGGGTTGTAATTCCTAGACTTCAATAAATAAATAAAATAAATACTCTGTGGATTGGTATATAGATTATGCAAGAGAAATACCACACTATGACAAGTGTCCTGGAATTCAGGGGAACAGATTTCAAAGAAATTGGGACTGCCTCAGTTAATATCTTGACGTGGAGGATGTCCAGGGGCCAGTGGAGGCACAATGGAGAAAGATAAAGGAGGGAATAACTAAGGCATCAGCAAGATGTTTGAAGGAATTAAGCAGGGGTAGGAGGAGGAAGAGGCCATTATTGTTTTCCAAAGGAGGTAGCTAAGGCAGCAAATGAGAAACAACATCTTTTAGGAAGTACAAGAAAACCCAGATGGAGGGGAACAGGGATGTATACCTAGATAAACAAAGAAATGCAGGAAGGAGGGTGAAGGTAGCTAAGGTACATATGGAGAAGAGGATCGCCAAGAAGGGAAGAAAAGGGGATAAGACTTTCTTAAGGTACATGAGTGAAAAGAGGAAAGGAAAGGGTGGGATAGTGAGGTTACTGGGGGTACTGAGCAGAAGAAGATCAAGAAAAAGCTAAAATCTTAAATGAGTTCTGGTGATCAATCTTCAGTGTTGGAGGATGGACCAACATGTATCAGCAGGCAAAGGGGAAGGGGAGTGGACACAAGTCCATTTTCAGAGGACAGAATCTTAAGAGGATTGGAAACCTTAAGGAAAACAAAGTGAATTAAGCATGGTGCTAGCCACCTCTCTGGCAACACTATTCAACACCTCACTGGAGAACGGGGTGGTCTGAAGGACAGGAGGAGGGCTAATGTGGTCCCTCTGCACGAGAATGGCAGCAGGGAGGAAGCTAGCAATTACAGGCCAGTCAATCTCACTTCAGTGATAGGGAAATTAATGGAGATGCTGCTGAAGGATAGCTGATGCAGTACCTGGAGGCAAATGGGTTGCAGGACCACCAGTAGCATAGTTTCACAGGGGGAGGTCATGTTAAATAAATCTCATAGATTTCTTTGACTGGATAACTAGGGAGGTGGAAAAGGGGAGGTCAGTGGATGTGGTCTATCTGGACTTCATTAAGGCCTTTGACACTGTGCCACACAGGAAGCCAATAAAGAAACTTAGAAACCCAAGGGTTGGAGAGAAGGTGCTAAGCTGGGCATCAAACTGGTTGAAGGATAGGAGGTAGAGGGTGGTGATAAATGGCAGTCACTCAGGGGTTGGAGGTGTGCAAGAGTGGTGTCAGAGGGATCAGTACTAGGTCCTGGTTTTCCTCAATGTCTTCATAAGTGACATTGACAAAGAAATGGAAGGAAAGATGTGTCTCTTTGCAGATGACACAAAATCTGCAACTGAGGGACACCCAGGAAGGGTAGAGAGAATGCAATCTGGGAAACTAGAGGAATAGTCTAGAATGTTGCAGCTGAGATTCAATGCCAAAAAGTGCAAAGTCATGCACCTGAATGAGGAAATGGGTGGCTGTGTGTAAGATATGGGAGGTATTGACAGTCACCAAGCAAGAAAGAGACCTTGGGGTAATCATATCTGATTATCTCAAGGTGGCAGGGCAGTGCAACAAGGCAGTAGGCAAGACTAGCGTGGCTGCTGGGGTGCATAGGGATGCGGATTTTGGCAGAAGGGAGGTGGTGTTGTCACTGTATCGCACGCTAATGAGACCCCACTTAGGGTACTGTGTCCAGTTCTAGATGCCACACTTTCATGAGGATATCAACAGCACAGATAAAATGCAGAGAGGATACCAAAATGGCACTGGAGATGCACAAGAAACCATATGAGGAGAGTGCGGAGCTCAACATACTCCTGAAGGAGAGCAAGAGGAGAAATGATTGAGACTTATAAGTACCTCACAGGTGTGAACAAAGAGCAGGAGGGAGTCTATTTTAGAGGAGGAGGAGCTCCAGAACACTGGGGCATGCAATGAGGTTTTTTTTTTTTGGGGGGCGGGGTTAAGAAGGTTTGAGGAAATACATCTTCACTGAAAGGTGGTGGACAACTGGAACAGCTAGGAAGAGAGTAGTTGGGGTGAAAACAGTGGGAGCTTCAAGAATGCTTGGGATAGTTTCATGGGCATGGTTAGTAGAGAAATGGATGAAAGATGGACACAGTTTATCAAACAGGGTCCAGGATGAGTCATAGGCAGGGAAAAATAGAGCAGACTAGATGAGCCTACTGGTCCTTTTCTGCTGTCAAATTCTATGTTTCTGTGCAGTTTTCTTGAACTTAACTATAACAGATATGGTTATTCAATTAGAATGATATGGCAAGGATATGGAATAATGCAAATAGCAACTGCTTTAGTTTTGCCTAGTTAGGTTTTGTTAACTGGGAAAGGAGGACAAGACAATACTATTTTCTGCCTCATTCTTGGGAGTGGTGGGGGATACAGATGCAAAATTAACTGAGTGAATTGTGCCTAATTGAAATCTGCACACGTGTCTGTCATGGGTTACAGGGTTTAAGCCATTAATGAAGTTTGTCTAGGTTAATAGCCATTTTGTACAACGAGGATTTGAGACCACTCCCCTAACACAAGAAGAGGTGAAGACATAACAAATACTATGAGCAGATCTCAAACATTTGTAAATACTTGGTTTGAGATTCTGATGATTTAGATATTTCACAGACTGTCTACCTGTCCACCCTGAGGAAGCTGTTTGTACAGTGAAATATTGCTTGTATATAACGATTAGTGTACAGTGTGTGCCTGCCATGTTTATAGTAAGTTAATGATATATCTGTTTTGTGTTGGGGGAGTGAGGCTATTTCCCAAAAGGTAAACAATAGGATATTAAAATTTCACATACACCTCATGAGGATAGAATATCTGACCTAGGGTCATCCTCAGTGGAGACAAGAATATCCAGAGAAGACATAACCATTTTCATATTCCGGAAAGTAATAACATCACCTGATCACATAAAGTTTCTAAATTTCATCATCTGTTGAATATTTATCCATGTATTACTATTAAGACCCAATTTATTCATTATTTGATTATAAACAGTTGTTGTTCAGATACAAATAGGAAAAAAAATTAAAAAAATGTTAACATTTCATAATTATATTTACTCCCTTCCGCTCCCCAATCCATTATGGTGGGGCTACGTGGGGTCATCACTTTAATGCTGGCTGGGCATTATAACTGGCTCACCTGACAGCTCCCCCCACCCTATACTATTTTTATACAATACCCTCTTCCCAAACTGACCCTCCCAGTGCCTTCATTATGGGCATGGGTCATGATGTCATACATAATAACAGCGCAGCACATAACCTTGCAGGAAAATGCCACCTGCACGCCGGTCAAAACACTGACTATCACAAAAATGCCATCCTCCCATTCAAACAATAGGAGCGTCAAAACAGCTCTCTTGTTTCGTTGGGAGCTGCACCCCTCATGCCCCCTGACATGGGGGGCTTTACCTCCCACACATGCCGGAATGATTATAATCAACTTCAAGGAGGTATGTTGCAACTTGGGATGGGGGAAACTTTGTTTCTTGGTGAAAGAGAAAAATAAAATGTTGGGAGACAGGGAATCAGACCCTGATCTCCTGGTCATCCCCACTGCATGGTCTAGTGTCTTAGCCGCTCTACCATGGGAATGGCTCAACCAGACCCCAGGCCTGCAGCCTCTTCATCCTTTCCCATTCCTCCATACAGTGACAGGGGTAGCAGTTATTTCCTATCACTTTTATAACCCTGTCACTCTGAAAGGATTCACACTTTACACAGCGCGGTTGTTCTTGCACTGTTCTTGTTGCGCTATATTCACCTGGTGGCTGCATCATGTAGCTCAATGCCCCATGTTTTGGAATTCTTAACCAACCCGCCAAACTGTGATAGGTGGCAATAGTTCAGTGGCACTCAAGGCTACTTAGTCATCCATTCCCTATATTATGTGTACCACAGTCCATTTCAAGAGTGGGGAGAACAGTCTGTCTGGAAGCATAGTTTTTAATTTACCTCCCTCTCCATCCCTCTCCATCCCTCTCCATCCTCTACTTGCTCTCTTCACCAATTTCTGATCCTTCTGTCTAATTTATTTTAAAATCTGTTTTTCTGGAAAGCTTTAATGTCTCTTTTTCAATTTACCAGTGAGGGCAGATGTCGCAGCTTACCTATTAGATAAGTATATTTTTCTTTAATCTAATGATTTGCTCTAACTTTTATTCCCAAACCCCTTTGGGCCTTTTTGTTTTCTATTATTTTACATTTCTGTCAAGATAATGTACAACGACTATCTTTCTGACATAGACCAAGCAGGTAAGCAACCAGTTCTTAAAAGAATTACCATGTGCATAACTATCCAGTTGTAAGGTTCTGGAGGTTAATGGATTTTAGAGATACAAGGAGCGGTAAGTGTAAAAACGCTAGGTACTGTAAGTCAAGGGAAATTGTTAGCATGGGATGGATTTCTGTGTAACTATTCTTTCTTTGTACCTATGAATGTGTGTGCCATGTATTAATGTGGAACCTTTGTAAAAGAGCTTTAAGCTCAAAGGTTGTAATCCAAAGCATTTAAATAAAGTGTGAAATGACATACTGTACAGCAATAGGTACTAGGGCACCATTTATTTTGTTTATTTATTTATTAGTATCTTGGATTAGTACCTTTAAGCTAAAAGCTCTTTAGAATATTTATAATCTGTGATGTGAGTGCTTATGTACTGTGTACGTGTATCAGTATTTGATCACAAGAAAACTCAACTTCTTTAATTCAAAGAGGCACTTATGAACTAGTAAATGACCAATAAAAAATATGTACTACTTTGTGATACTAAACCCTCCTAAACTGAACCGCCCTGACTCCTTTTTATGTCTACCTGCACACATGCTCAAAGTGAATATATTGTTACTGTAGTGTAAGGGGCTATGTAGGTGTGCACTGTATAAGCCAAAATACGCAAAGTTGGCAAAGTTAGCTCCATGAATGAAGTTGTGAATTTCCCACAATTTATGAAGTGCAATTCTTGAAATTTTCGCAATTCATGGAGCGCAGATTGACCGAGAAGTGTGGAATTTCATGGGTGAAATTCCATGCTTCGCAGCAAAAACTTCCCTGGTGTCTAGTGGCCCCCCTGCCAGTCACTGAATTAAATTAATTGAATCGCTGGTGTCTAGTAAATTTTTTTTTGTTAGTTTCTTTCTCTTCTGACCAGCCCCCTTCCACTGTCCTCCCCAGCCCCATCACTCCAGCATCCACCGGACTCACCCCAGCCTCACTAGCTGGGTGCGGCGCCTGCGGGAGGTCGGCATTATCCTGCTAGTTGGGTATCCTTTTTTCCTGTTTCCTTTCCCATCCCTGAGCATGGAGAGAAGGTATGCAAGACACTAATGGCAGAGTGGCATACGCTTCCGCGTACAGCATGCTCAGCCTCTGCTCCACATCCATGCCCTATGTTATGGGTCCACTGTACCAGCCCCCAGCCATCGCCAGGGGTTAGTCAAGCAGCAGACACCATCCCACCCCTCCCCAGGAGAGGAGAGCAGTCATCCAGATGCTCAATCCTCTCCCTCTCTCCCCGGCCGACCACTGGTGGCCCACTTGTACCACGATCAGGGGTCACCAGCATGGCAGGAGGTAAGGCACAGATGCCTCAACCCTCCACACCACTGGGCTATATCACTGGTGTCTAGTGGTTCCCCCAACTGATCACCACCCCAATGTAAAAAGAAAACATTATTAATTCAATCCCTGGTGTCTAGTGGTTCACCCATCACTGACCCAATGCTGAATAACACTTCCCTGGTGTCTAGCGGACCCTCCTCCCTATCCCCATCCCCAAATGTTGCAAATTTCCAGGTGTCTAGTGGACCCCCCCCACTCTGTGAGTAGTGCCCACCACCTGCACCTCCCACTGACTCTGCATGGGCAGCCAGCAGCACTCCACTCTCCACCATGACAGTTCACCCAACTGAGCTTGAATGAATGAGCTCATACTTTTACAAGAACACAATAGCTTCAAATATGTTAGCATGTCAATAATGAACAGCAACAACCAGCAACAGCTGGTTTAAATTACATATTGTTTATGTTCCATTTATAGAGCCCCCCATAGCAGTTGGATAACTTTGAAAAATGTGAGCATTGGACACAATTCAGTTTATCATTCAAATACGTTTGCAGTCCTTTTTTACTTTTTTCAAATGGACGTTATCCTGCTGCCCCTCCCCACCGGCTCCCATCTGCAGTCAAACCCCAGCCCCTTAACCCGATGTCCAGGACTTTATCCATCTACTTCTTATGTCATTGTGTGAGTGGGTGTCATGTGGTTCAGTACCTTCAGGGTCACAGCATCATCCTGCAGACAGAGTTCTCCTCTGCCCATTACTCCTGTTGAGTCAAAGCTGGCAGTGTACAATGGCACACACATAGACTATGAAGATGGTGCATGCTTTCAACACCCACCTCTGACTTTCAATTCTGGTGATCACTGCTGTGCCACCTACCCTCCACTAGATGGCAGCCAAGCAGCAGTACACACTTTCCCCCACTTCGAAGGAGGGGATCTATAAATGGACACTAAATCCCTCCCCCCACTGCCCCAAAGTGAACTTGGTCCATTCCAGAACCCAATTTGCCAGTATGGTAGGAGGTGAGGTATCTAGCTCCTCATCCCCCTATGCCACTAGCCAGGCTACAAGATTACTGTAGTTCAGATTTTCTTAGATACTACTGTTTATGTTCCTTAGGTGGACTGAACCAGAAACCTACTGTTTCACAGTCCAGTCTTTTACCTTATGTACCATTCAACCAGAACTATAGCTTGGACTTCAGCAAGGCCTTTGATTCTGTGCCTTATGAGCGGCTTGGGAGGAAGCTAACTGGTGTAGGGATGGGGCAAAAATGATGAACTGGATTACAAGCTGGCTGAGTGGGAGGCTGCAACAGGTAGTGGAGAGAGGGGAGCTCTCAACTCCAAGGTCAGTGATGAGTGGGGTGCCACAGGGCTCTGTGTTGGGGCCAGTATTGTTTGGGCTCTTCAGATCAGACATTGCACATGGGGTGGTGAGCAAGATAAGTCTGCTTGCTGAAGACACCAAAATCAGAGTAGGGGTGAATGGAAAGGAGGGATGGAAGCAGCTGCAGGGGGACCTAAGCAAGCTGGAAGAGTGGTCAGAGAGGTGGCAGCTGGGGTTTAATGCTAAGAAGTGTAACGTTATGCACTTTGGGGGGGAAGAACCCAAAGAGAGAATACTGGCTGGGAGGGGTTAAGCTGGGAATCACTGAGGAGGAGAAGGACCTAGGGGTAATGATAACAGAGACCATGGACAACACTGCTCAGTGCAGGACAGTGGCTGCAAAAGTGAACAAAATGTTGGGGTGCATAGCGAGGGTTTTTTCATCCAGGTGAAGAGTGGTGATCTTTCTCCTCTACAGGTCGCTGGTAAGGCTGCACTTAGAGCACTGTGTGCAGTTTTGGAGGCCATATCCAAAGCATGATATCAGGCTACTGGAGGGGGTGCAGAGGAGGGCAACAAAGATGATATGTGGAATGGAAGGGACAGACTATGACAGCAGGCAGAGAGACCTGAATATGTACACCCTGCAGGATAGAAGGGACAGCGGGGGCATGATGGAGACATTAAAGTATCTGAGGGGAATCAATAAGGATGAGGCAGATGGGGTCTTTAAGTTAAGGGAGGAAGGTCACCAGGGGCATGAGCTAAGAATAGAGGTGGAAGATTTAGGAAGGAAATGAGGAGACACTATTTCACAGAGAGGGTGGTAGCAAAATGGAATGCCCTACCAGAATGGGTGGTATCATGTAGATCTGTGAACAGTTTCAAAAGGGCATGGGATAGGGAACAGGGGAGAGTGAGGGTGGGGGAGGTGGGGGTGAGAGTGGGATGACAAATGGGAGGGGGTGGGGCAGCTGCAAACTAGGGGTGCTAGCTGCACACTTAAGCAGACTTAGATAGACCAGGTGGTCTGTTTCTGCTGGCACATTCATATGTACATATGTTGTATAAATTCTTTCCCCATTTTCTTTATTACTGAGTGAAGTGACATAAAAGTAAGATTAGTGTCCCTTGGACTTTATCAGCTTTGGATACTTGTCTACACATGACATCATAATGCCCTGTTTATGAGATCATAATTATCTCCGCAGCAACAGACTGAGATTTCATAAACAGAATTGTGACTGCAAGTAGACAAACAGACAAGCAAATAAGGCAGAGATAATGTTTCCATGCAGATGTCCTTAGTTATATACAAATAAGGGTGACAATTACAAAAATAGGTGAAATATAAGCTAAATTGTGTATGATATTATGTTTTTCAGAGTTGTCCCAGCAACATCATGGTCTCTTTAAAGCTCTTTTACACTGCAAGCAAACATACAGCATTGACAAATGCTTGTTTAATTACTACCTCTAATTTTGCTTGCCCAACCTGAAAATAAATGTTGCCTTTTAAAAATAATCCGTTTTCAAATCCCTCCTGTAACACTTCCCACACCTCAGCTCATGTTTTTCTTTACTTATTTTAATGTTTGTTTTGAGTTTTTCAAATACATAGATAAACATTCCTGGAGTGATGGTTAGCATTTGATTAGAGATTGATGAGGTTTCACATAGTATTTAACAAACCTCACTCACAGTTGTAACCAAACTAGGGAAAGAATTCAGATTACTAACTTTTGTTGGCAAAAAGATATTTTTTATCAGAATAAACTTTTGCAATCATGGAGTAACCCCATTAACGAATAGTCATTAACATATATCATTAATGTATAGGTAAACCTGTACACACTGTACTAGGTTTCTTGAGGTCTTTGGGATGCATTTGTTGCCGAAGATATTTATTAAATAATCCCCATCATGCTTCACTCCTGCTGTTGCTTCCATCCCAAATCCTGGTCCTGACTTCTTATTAAACATCATTTCTCCTTCTGTGTCCCTCATGTTGTCACTTTCCATTACGTTCCATGGCCTACCAGTTTCTCTCACGTCCCTCTTTATTCTCCTTTTTCAGATTATCAGAGTTGTTAAAACTGCACCCTTCTGACTGGGAGCGTGGACAAGTGGGCCATCAAAGTCACTGAAAATATCTGTCCATCACTGGCCAGCAGGAGGTGTGTAAGATCACTGAGTGGCTTGTGCTCTTCATCCTGTGAACTAAGCTCCTCATCCCCATTAAACATTTGGTCCCCAGCTGGCACACCTCCACCACCGTTTGTTCTCTGCAGTAACACATTACAAACACTGGTCAGCCTTTTTGGTGTCATCCATTTCTTGTTGTTCTCGGGAGTGGTACACATCATCCCTTTTCTGCCATACAACATGCCCATCACTGCTCTAATAATTTTGCTTGTGAGATGTGGGATGGACTGAGGAAAGGCCTTCTACGTATAGCTGTGTCTTTGAATAAGCCCACGTTTTATATGCTTGTTATTGGATGTATGATGTCATGATTACTTACAAAGTTATAATTTATGGATCTGAACCTCACTAAAATATAGTTAAAGGAATAATGAAGTACAGTGTTATAAATAAAGTAATGCACTATTTAATGAATTGCATCCCAGTGTGCCTAACACTTTTAATTTGCAGTACAACTGCAGCTTGAGGTGATTTTAGACAATGTCAACTGCTAATTTTTGTGGTGTCTCAAGAATCTTTGGAACATGGTCTTAGAGTTGTTGCATAAAAAAAAAACCTTGACATAAAACTATGTTGCATCACTGATTTGTTCAAACTGCTTAGTATTGCAAATAGGGCTCTTATAAGTGTGGTAAAGGATATTGTTTTAAATTATATTATTTAGCTATCCTGTTCTGAAGATTAAAAGTTATATTGCAATGCATGCTAAATTCTTAATACACTGAGTTTAATTGTACAAAAAAGGAGAACATATAATCTACATATGAAATTTATAAAGCATGCATAGTCATGTAGAGGAAACTAGCAACGGTCTTTTACTACAAAAGGCACACTGCCATTTTTTTTTTCACAAGCTAGAAGCATATCGGTTCAGATCACACTTTAACCACTAAAGGCATGCTGATACTCTATAGTAACAGCCCAGCCTGTGTTGTTAAAAATATGAGACAGTCCACTTGATATGGATAAGGTTTATTATATTCAACTATTTACAGAAACATTGCTAAAATACATTTCAAACTGATGCATCATTTGTTCTGTTCCTTCTTATTCCCTATAAATTAGTACTTGTGCACATCATTTTTATTTGTTTGTGCTTATGAAGTGGGAGCAGATGTAATGGAACTAACAATTCTTCCTACCTTAAATTTATATAATACTTTTTGTTTTTACAGTGGGTTAAATGTACACCTACTTAATGAACAAAGAAGAAATAAGATGTACAGTAGCTTTACTCAGTTCTCGTACTGGATCATCGTGATCAGTAGAAAAAAAGGTGATGACAACCTTTTTTTTTTTTTACAATTTAGTTAGCAATGATAGCCCAGCTGAGATGCAATATCTGGTTTTCCTTGGGATTTCTATTTTTACCAGTTTTTACATGTGAGGAGACTGAAGCATTGAAAGGTGACATGACATTTTGAGGTATGCACTGGTCCAGATATTCAAAAGGGTTGCGCCCCGGCATGATATTCAAAAGGGGAAAGTGCGCGGCACAAATTCTGATGCAACGGAGAGCATCAGTAATGTATGCAGGTGCAGGTAGGGGGGGGCATGCCCATGCATGCTCTGCGCAGTCCTATATTCAACCCAAGATGTGCGGAGCCGTGCATGCGCAACCCCTACCTGCGCCAGTATAAAGTTAAGCAAAAAAAAAAAAAGAAGCAAGGGCTGGCCACCCACAGGTGAGCTGCCAAATTGCAGGGCGCAACACAGCAGCTGCCACCTGTCGGTGGCCACCTGAGCTTCAACTGCACCTCTGTGGTGGTGCCCACACCCCCATGCCTAATTGACACCCCCATGCCTGATTGCGGGCATCAGTATAAAAAGATGCATTCTAAATACTTGGTGGTCCAGTGGACCGCTGCCTGCCTGATCGCAGGCTTCAGTGGATAAAAGAAAACTCCTACTATCCCTGGTGGTCCAGTGGACCGCTGCCTGCCCAATCGCAGGTTACGTAAAGAATAGATATTTCCAATATCCCTGGTGGTCCAGTGGACCTGACCGCCCAATCGTGGGCAGTAGCAAAAATAGAGGAAGTGCTATCCCTGGTGGTCCTTTGGACCGCTGCCCTCCCAATCGTGAGCTTCAGTGAATAAATGATAATTCCAATATCCCTGGTGGTCCAGTGGACCTGACTGCCTGATCGCAGGCTGTAGTAAAAATAGAGGAAGCACTATCCCTGGTGGTCCAGTGGACCACTGCCAGCCCAATCGCAGGCTGAAGTAGAATTAGAAGAAACCCATCATTCCTGGTGGTCCAGTGGACCCCCACCCACCCACGATCCCACTGCGCTCCCCGTTAGTGGCGGGTGGCACACCACCACCTGCCACCGCCGGCCGCCCGACTGAGCACCATCAAGTGGGCTGTCGCCCGATGGTCCACAGCGTAAAGCCATGGCTGTGCAGCCCATACCGTACTACACATTCCAGACGTAGCGAAAATTCATATATCTGAATGTTTGGTACGGTATGGGCTGCACACCCATTAGCTCACGCTGTGGACCAAGTAAACCCCTACTGATGATGTAGTCGAAAGAGTAGAGTGGCAGGTAATGAAATGCTGCAGCCACCACCAGGGGAGGCGGGTGGTGGGGATCAGTGGACCACGTGGGAGGGTCCACTGGACCACCAGAGATGATGGGTTTCTTCTAATTCTACTTCAGCCCGTGACCAGGAAGACAAGTCCACCGGACCACCAGGGATAATAGGAATTTTCTTTGATTCACTGAAGCCCGCGATCAGGTGGGCAGCGATCCACTGGACCACCAAGGATAGCGCTTCCTCTATTTTTACTACAGCCTGCGATCAGGCAGTCAGGTCCACTGGACCACCAGGGATATTGGAAATATCTGTTATTTACATAGCCCATGATCAGGCAGGCAGTGGTCCACTGGACCACCAGGGATAATAGGAGTTTTCTTTTATTTACTGAAGCCCGTGATCGGCTGGGCAGTGGTCCACTGGACCACCAGGGATAGCGCTTCCTCTATTTTTACTACAGCTTGTGATCGGGCAGTCAGGTCCACTGGACCACCAGGGATAGCGGTTTCTGTTATTTGGATACAGTCCGTACTCGGGCTGTGGGGCACAGCGCCGCGCTGCAGGGGGAGTCTGTCCCCAACGGCTGCTGCCTGGCAGGGCGCCAGGCGCAAGTCGTCAGGGATTGGCACACCTGCATGCAAATGAGGCCATAATGACATTCAAATGGCCCCATGAGCACCTTGCATACATTATGGCCCCATTTGCATGTCAACTTTTGAATGTCACGGTTGCTGCACCTTGTGCAATGGAACTTGCACTAGCGCATCCCCATGCTCAACCCTAGCCACTGGCACTGGCGCAGTATCACTGCGCCATGTGCACTGCGGGTGGCCAGGGTGTGGTATTCAACACTGCTGAGCCATGGTGCAGCTCTGTTGAATATCGCCCAGTCTACGCCCCTGCGCAGCCAAGTTGCCCAGTGCCCTGGCTTGCGCCACAGCCTGGCGCAGTTTGAGTATCTGGGCCACTGTGTATAAGTGGCTCTGATGCAATCTAAGCCTAGGTTTATAGGGATGTGACAAATGTGTTAGTGACACATTAGGCTTGAATTCTATTTCGGGTCCTTTTATTTTCTTTAACATAATGTAATTTGTGATGACACTGTGCTTCTCACCAGCAGTTCAATAGTCACCCTCCACTCCGAGCTGCAGGCATCCTTCTACAAGCTTGAAGACTGGTTCTGTAGCCATAAACTTCTATTAAACTACAAAAAAAACAAGGTGATGCTCACAGCCAGACCACAGCACAAAAAGAAGCTCCCTCCCCTCACCATCTCCAATAAAGTCAGTGAGCTGCTGAATCAAGTTCAGTCCTTCAAGTACCTGGGGGTCACCAATGATGACTGCCTCACCTTCACCCAACACATCAACACAGTGGTAAAGGCAGTGAACACCAAGCTGGGTATACTACATAAGCATAAAAAGTATCTCACTCCAGAGGCCCTCCGTCTCTCAGTCTCCAGCTCCATCCTTTCTACCATCGACTATGGATTGGTGATCTACGGTGCAGCAACAGACACTGCGCTAAAAAGGATTCACATTGCCCTCAACAAGGCATGTAGGCTCACAATGGCTGCAGATCAAAATACCCACACCTGCTCCTTATAAGAGGAGATTAATTGGCTGCCACTAAAGAACAGGATTATATTCCAAACATGTCTCCTTGGAAAAAAGGCGCTAATGGGTAAAACCACCCCGTGCATTTCTAGCATCCTAACACCAAGTGCTACCAGCTACACCACCAGAGGCAGGATGAGGGGAGCCCTATCAACACCTTTCCATCAAACTGTGCAGGGACAGCATGCTTTCAGCTATAGGGCCCACCAATGGTTCAATGAAATCCCAGTGCACATTCTAAACTCCCAATGCATCTCGCAATTCAAAAATGGCCTAAGACAACACCTTCTTACTAGGACAGTTTGTGACTGCCACTAGGACTCTAACACCCATAGTGCCCATTCATCCAAATTCTCCTTCCCCTTCCTTTTACCCCCACTCTTCCCTCTTGCCCTATCCCTCTGTCTTCCTCTCCACCCTGTGCATTTTCTCCCGCTGGATCAACCTTAAAAGCAACCTACTACCACTGCCTCCCAACCTCCTAGACAAAGCCACTTATTTTGGCCGCCCACTCTCCCCCTTCCACATTCTCCCCTCCCCCTCATCTTGACTCCTCCTCAGATTCTCACACTAGGCGTCACACCTCCTTTTCTCCTTCGCTACATATAAACACTGTCCTTTACCCTAGTTGAATGCTCTTGTTTCTGTACTATCACCATTGGTACTATGAATGACATTGTAACCTTATTGTATGCTAGCTACCTACTATTTGAGTATCGTATATAAACTGATTGTTATTGCTGTCATTGTCACTGTTTGATGTAGAACCTTTGTAAAAGAGCTCTGAGCTCAAAGGTATGATCTGAATCCCTAAATAAATAAATAAATAAAAATTTAGCCCAGAAGCTCAACCATCAATGTAATAATTGACATGGAGGTAAATACAAAACCTGGTGGAAGGGGCAAAATATGCTATGAGTTCAGCACTGAATAGTTACTATTCAAAACTGTTTTCAGGAGTTCATGTTGACATGGCAGTGCTGAGTATTGCTTTGTTTGACTGGGGTGATGGAGTCCATCATCCAAGTCATGGCCTGCTGGCCCCATTTATTTTCTAATGATATGTAATGCACCAAAAATGAATGCAGTAGTATACAAAACAAATTCAAAGAAATGGAACTTAATTGCATATTTATTCAGCTCCATCATTACTTAGCTACTCATTTACTAAACAATATTGTAATATTCATCAATGCATATGTCACAACTGCAGATTTTATCTTTGGCACATCAGCAACTTTTCCCAGCCTTCAGAGACTCCATGACACAGAGCTTCTAAGTGATGTCCAGGACAGACCTCTTTCTTTTAGCCATGCTAATGATGGTAATCAGTACAGTAATGTGATGTGCTCTAGGCTACCTACTTTTATCACCTGCCAATTACCAGCCTATCACCTCTTAAGTGATTCAGTGAAGTACTGTCAGCGTGCATTGTTTAACTGCAGTACTGTAAGTAGCACAGTCATCGGCACTAATGCATTAATGCATTTGCAGTAGACTCTAGGACATAGAGGATTGTGTATGAGTAATCATACACAACAAAGCAGTTGTACAATCGAGAGGTTTCCATGGTAACATGGGACCCCGAAGGCATAGCTCGAGAGATCTGTTACCATGGAAACCTCGAGACTGTAAAATTGCCTTGTCTGTGTATGATTGCTCATACACAATCTTTTATAGTGAATGGGCACTCATATTTAAGCTCTGTTTCTCAAAAAATGCCTTCCCCCCCTGTATTGAAAGATACGTTTGTGGTGCTGCCGCATGCTTCCTTGTCTGCTGTCACCTTCACGGCCCAACATCGTGCATAAATAAATGCGTTTGATCTTGTTGTGCTGTACTGGTGACATAGTCAATGCAGCACAACAAGATTGTGATGCGCTGAATAAAGTACAATAATGCTGTTCTGGGCATAGATTTCCATGATAAGCAGCATTCTACCATACACTATTGTTACTGACAGCAGACAGCTCAGGGGACATGTCTGAATTTTGGATAACTGAGGGTTTCAGTTATCAGAGGTTCTGATAAACAGGCTTGAACTGTATATATTCATATCTCTGTCTCTGTCTCTGTTTCTATCTCTGTCTCTATCTCTATCTCTATCGCTATCGCTATCTCTGTCTCTGTCTCTATCCCTGTATCTATTTCTATTTCTATCTCTATCTCTATCTCTATCTCTATCTCTGTCTCTGTCTCAGTCTCAGTCTCTTTCTCTTTCTCTGTCTCTGTCTCTGTCTCTGTCTCTGTCTCTGTCTCTGTCTCTGTCTCTATCACTACCTTTGTCTCTACCTCTATCTCTATTGCTGTTGCTGTCTCTATCCTGGAGCCAGTCAGGATACAACACATTGTCTCAAGTTACTGTATGACAAAACAGGTTAACTGCCACTGAAAGTGTCTTAAGCTGCAGTATTACATTGCATGTATATACTGTATACTCTATCTATCTATTTATCTATCAGTCTGTCTGTCTGTCTGTCTATCTATCTATCTATCTATCTGTATCTATATAAGCGATATGCAATGAGCTGCCTCAAAATATGCAATTCATCTTCAAGTCTGAAGGGGCAGGACCATAACCCATGAGTGGCAGAGCCACAAGTTTGTTATGAATGTCCTGCCTACTCACAAGTCATGATAAATTGCATATTTTGAGTCAGGCTAGTGTATATTAAATAGTTATTTATTTATTTATTTATGTAAGAATTCAGAATTACAACCCTTTGAGTCATAGACTCATTTCCAAAGGCTCCACGTAAGAATAAAACATAGACATTTATACCGTACATACATAGAATAAATGTGGGTGAGCAATCATACAGAGTATAAGTACAATGAGCTCTGGTCAATGCCTATGCATTTGGAAGCTAAAACAGGGCATAGCTATTGACATATTTACCTAATGAGTGATTAATCTATACAATTGGTAGCTAAAGCAATGCATGATATTTACAACATTAGTTACAAGTTACACCTTTTAAATCTGCCATTTAAAGATTTTGCTGTGTTTCTTTAATTTTAACAGCTGACTTCAGTGCTGCACTAGGCATTGTTGTGTCATCAGTATTGTGGAAGCTGCTGTCTGATTGGTTCAAATTTCCAAAGTGATGACAGTAAATTAAAAACATCCATTCTGACAACAACAACAACAGCAACATATTTTAATATGTTGCTGGTTTTTTTACACTTATTTTACAGTTTTTGGCCAGGGAAGACACATTAAACCAAGGCCTATTTCCATGTGCATTCTGGGAGCAAAGAGAAATTAAGTGACTTGCTCATGGTTACACAGTATCTACATGGTGGCTGTGGGTTTCAAATCCAGTTCTTCAGGTTTGCAGCTCAGAGCTCTTAACCACAGTAGCTAAGATATCTTTTCTACTGTGTCATGCTTATCCCCACTCATGTTGTCTATTATATATATATATATATATATATATAGATAGATAGATAGATAGATAGATAGATATAGTTGGAATGTGGTCACGCCCCTATAGTTAGGAATGAGTAGGCACTTCAATGTTAAACTCAACCTTTTGCACTTTAAACAGATTTGTATGCAAATTGACATCCACTGCCACCCAGTGTAGCTCTCTGCATGTGGTAAGTTATGTTCTGGTTAGATGTACAGTTTCCGAGTTCCAGATATGTGAAAAAAGCATTTTTTTGCTCTTTGACTTTGCTGGGATTTTTCTTTGAACTTGCCTACAGACCAGACAGTTTGGGATTTTGGTCTGAAATAGTCAGGGTAGAAAGGTACTAACCCACAGATGTGCCTTTCGCTAGTCTGGCAAAAAAAAGTAACAAGCCATTTGTAAGTTATTGCTCTTTGCTCCCATAGGCAAATAAGGCTACGATTACACTATTTCAAAAAGTAAGAAAATTATTTGCAAAAAACTACATTAATGCATTAATTAGGGAGATATCAAACCATAAAAAAGAGAGAAATACAATGTTAGGGTTTCCAACCCTAACAACCCACCCCCACCCTGCACACACCAACAGGCATCGGGGGGGGGTGCCTTGGGTTCGTCTGTCATAACGCATAAACCATTTCAGTGTTAAAGTCAGCACATTTTAAGGGCTTTTCTTGAGCAGTAAAGTGCTGAATGCATCTAAGGGCATCCTAATAAGCAAATTACATATGTTGGTTCCTACCCAGAATATCATCTTTTGGGATTTCCAAATTTGAATTTCTCAGGCATAACTGAGAACAAGATGGTGGGTATATGAAAAAGGAATTTTCCCATATGAAACAGGATTCCTTTTTCATTTCATACAGCTATTTTTTAGTGCTTACTGAGCATGCTCAGAAACTAATTTTTTCAAATGTTTAAAATGCAATAACTTACAATCAGCTTATTTGTATTTCATCAGACCAGTAAAAGGCACATTTGCAGGCTAGTTCATTTCTTCCCTGAAAATCTCAGACCAAAATTCCAAACCATCTGGGCTTTAGGCAAGTTCAAAGAAAAATCCCAGCAAAATAAATGAGCAAAAAAATGCTTTTTTCATCTCTTCAGAACTCAGAAACCACACATCTGACCACAACGTAACTTGCCACATGCAGAGATCTTCACTGGGTGACAGTGTTTGCCAACTTGCTTGCAACATCCATTGAATGGCTGTAAAGTTATTAAAGTGCAGCATTTTGAGTTTAACATTGAAGTGACAGCTCAACCCTAACTATAGGGGTGTGACCACTGAGCATTAGGCTTGAGAACCCCAAGGTACACCCCATACCTTGTTTGCTGCCTGCAAAGTGGTGGTGGGGTGTTAGGGTTGAAAACCCTAATGCTACATTTCTTAACTTTTTCCCTTCAACTCTAACTAGTGCATTAATGAAGCTTTTTGTAAATTGATTTCTTATCCATATTTCCATGTGGGGACACAGGGCCCAGGGAGCCCTGTGCTTCCATCCAAGCCTAATTTTTGACATAGTTTAATAAACCACTGACACCTCAATAAGAACTTTGAAAAACATAATATTTGGACACAAAGCAGCTTATATTTCTCATTAGTTTTGTATTTCGTATCCCCTTTATGTATTACTGAGGTCATATGCATGAAAACAAGAGAGTTGTTCCTTAAGGGTTCATCTCCTCCGATTGCTTCTTTCCAACCTGATGTCACAATACTCTGCTTATGACATCACAGTTATTTCCATGGTGATAGACTGTGATGTCACAAAAGATCATTATAATTTCAAGTAGGGAGCATGCTAAAGAGGCAGATGAACTCAAAGGGATAAAGATCGTGTTTCTGTGGGAATTTCTTCAGTAACAAATAATGAAGAGGAAAAATCTATAGACAATAAATGAAATACAAACTGTACTGTGTCCAGCTATTGCGTTTTTGAGAATTTCCCCAGTGGTGTCAGCGGCTCTTTAATGATACTCTTATTTGCCTATGGAAGTGCATTGCCCTCTGGGCCCTGCTCTCCCATCCCTCCATAGTTGCATACATATATGTTGCCATGGAAGCGCAGGGTACGGACGACTCTGTGCTTTCATTTGTAAGACAACAACCAAATTGTCAGCATAGCCTTTCTATTACCCCCCTCTTGTACACATTACAGAATCCTTCAAAATCACCAGCAAAATGTGACCCCGCACCACTGCAAGATCACTCCACACGACATCACCACATGTAAAAAAAGACAGCTTTGGTAGGATTTAAAGAATGACAGCTGTCATGTTCATGAGGTGGTGTAATAAAAAGGCTATGTTGGAATTTTGGGGTCAAAATGCTTAAAATCCCCAAAGTTACAAGCATGTGTAGCAACGTTTTAACATACGAACATAACTTTGCCATTTTTGCATATTTTGTGCCCAAATATTCAATATACCCTTCTCATGATCCCTCCTCATGAACAAATGTGGTGAAAATGTTCAAATCCCACCCAAAAGGTGATTTTACCAAATGACCGTGAAATTACTTTTCAGGCCGGATTTGCATAATTCCACTGACAGTGCTCATGAGGTGGGGTCTCAAAGGTCGCATTGAAAATTTGGGGTGAAAATATGCAAAAATGACAGAGTTATGCATCAGAATTGAAAACCTCATTGAAATACATTGAACCGCAGGTACCTTAGCTTCTCATATAGCATTCAGTGGTTCCAGCAGCAAGACATATCTAAAATGGTAGACTGGATCTTCACACTTGGACCAGTTCAGGTGAGTGATAGTGTGTGGGGGTTGTGGGGTGGTCTGTGCTCAGTGGGAGGTTGGGGTGGGGAGGGCAGATCATTGAGGGATCTTTTTTTTTTGAAGGATTAGAAAAAAAAGACATTGAGGGACCATTTTCTTTATTACAGGTATACACAATGAGGAGATGCATCATAGGGTGGGGGGATGCTACTGGACACCAATGACAAAATAAATTATTATGGGGACATGATCAGAGGGTGGGGGGGTACCACTGGACACCAGGAAGCATTAAATAAATAAATTATGAGTTCTGTGATGGGAGGGTAGGATGATTCTGCATTTGTAATAACTTATAATGAATGCTGAAAGCTGAATTATGTATTGCATTGTGTGGAACGGCTGTGGTAAGCCCATTTAAAAATCCAGTTTATTGAAGAGGTGCTGATCTGCCTGCTACAGTGTCTTTGCTTTAAGAGTTTATACTGAATGAACTGTGTATGGGGTTAATATAATGCCCTACTATGCTGAACCACTCTATTTCCTACTCACATACTGCATGCAGTTTCATTTGAAAACCATTGTTGTACTACACAACTCGGTATTCAATCACCCCACCCCAACACCTCCAGTAGCACAGCTACAGTAAATAAGGAATTATCTCCAGTCCCTTGTGAAGCCTGAACCACACCACTACAATGGTGCATAATCCCAACCGACCCACCCAGTGGCTCTCACTTCCACCCCCCCCCCCATGTTATGATCAAAGTAATATCGGAAAGTGAGTTTGATATGCGACTTTCCATAGTGGAGCGGCTTGTGCTCATTGAGTTATGAGATGCTATGAATGGAGGATGACCTCTCCTCATACTATTCTAATACCTGATTGGCTGACAAGCACACGTTCAAGTGCTACAATAGGATGCTGTGTCACCATTCATTCATACCTACAAATACAGTAGCTATGAGAGCACAAGTTGCACCACTGTTGGATCAAACTCACTCATCATAGTCACTTTCTGTGATTACTTTAATGTTTATCGGCAGAGTGAATTGTGTGCTAGTGGGTGGGTTGTGTGGTGTTGTGCATTATGCATTATTTTAGTGGGTGGCTGTTGTTCTGCATTGTTCCACACTGGAGTGGGAATGACTCTTCAGGTAGCTTTGGGGCTGGTGGTGTTTTATTATATGCTAGTGTATGCCTTGCCCATTATGGTGTACCTGCCTGGCTTTCACCTGTACATTTACACACAACAATCAATATTTATCAGTCACTGTTTATTGGAAGGGAAATTGAGAGCAGGAGATCTCTTTTACAATTGTGTCCAGTACACAAAGAACAACAGCAGCATAAAATACTCAGTTGCACCACATAAGTTACAGACATTAAATACAGTTGCAGATGTTCAGTAACAGTTTTTGGAAAGTGATCAAAGCTGTATACAAGTCAACCATAGTTGTCACACCAGCAGTGAAGCAGTCTAAGTAAGCAGGCCTTTAGTTAATGACATGTTTTTGGGAGTAATGTTATGTCTTACTGTATCTTGCACCTTACTACTTGCTAATAAAAAAAAATCCATGAAATGTATGAGAGTAGATGCGTTTTTATAGTGCTCTCCATAGTATGACTTGAGTATACAGGGTTACTACATAATACATCAGCTAGTAAATCCGCACAGGACAAAATACAGAGCTGAACCACAAAATAACACAGTGGACTCCCCTACTTTAGATCAGAACTGTTCAATAATGTGTCACACATTAGAATACTGTAGTATAGTTTATATGAAAATGAGTAGGTGCTGTTTGAATATGCTGCAGAGCATAGCTCAGTGGAGCACAGAAACTGCAGTATTCATGATTATGGAAATCACTCAGTATCCAGGTTTCAGAGATGTAGGGTGGATTGACAGAAATATGTCACATAACCTACAGATAATATATATATATATATATATATCCAGAATATGCAAGCACAACAATATGAATTATTTATCTTATAAAAGAAAGCACTGGATGTCAGCTTGGCAAACAGCAGTACTTAACCGTGATGTGCAACTACTATCACAAATATTATTGCTGAGAAAACAAATAATAATAAAACCTAAAACAAGAAAAAGGGAGTTTACAGTTAAATGGTGCAAAATAAGATAACAATTGTAACAGAAACTACTGCTAATTTCAGGTCTATAACCAAAATCTGCCTAGAGAACAACATGAGATATAAAATGTAGAGAAGTAACACTGAATGAGGGTGTCACTCACTGAGAAACTGAACCGGGATGCCAAAGTTCTTTTATCAATACAAGTGACCAGCCAATGCCAAAACCAAAAAGGGTGAAACACAAAACCAGGAAAGGAAAAGTTTAAGATAAGGTTAGACAGATTTGGCAAGAATTACAAAGGGAGGGAGACTAAAGGCTGTCAAATGAATGAGAAGCTACAAGCAGTAAACTGATTTAAGACAACCAGATGAGTGCAGTAGCCCCCGAATGATGTCATCATGCAGAGCACCGCACAGCCACAGTGGCAGTGCAGACAGCATCTCAATAAGTCTGGAGCACAATATAAAAACGGAGCACACCACAAGTAAGGGAAAATACATGTTTTATTACAAATCATGACACAGAACACCAGATATATCAATTATAACTGCGTTATTAATGATAAGAAATTCAGATTCATTAAAAGGAAAGCTTTGCTCATGATCTTTAAGTACTTGCAACTCACTACCTAATGTGCATGTAATCCATGTTGGTGGGATTGATTTAGGATATAAAAAAGGTCTTATTCTGACCTTGCAAGCAAAGTCAGATCTCTCTCGAATGTGGAAATGTTTCTGAACTGCAAGGTTCTGTATTTAAACTTTGCAGAGTGCAGAGTTATACACCCATCTTGGAAAAAAAAGCGTGAGAATGTATATTTTCAAATACAGTATCTGGTTACCTCAAATATCATGGAATGCAAGTGCAAAGACACCCTTCAATCAGACATACTCATAATTGGCTGTTCCTAAATGATGGGGCTCTCTTGTCTGACAAGGGCAATGAACTGCTTCTTTCATTTCCAGCATGCACTACAACACCTGTAATTATCACAGGAAAATTACCTAGATGACCCCAAAAATACTGTACTACTTCAATAGAGGAAACAAATGGCTCTTTTCAGAGCCACCCATCTGTGTCAAAAAATAGAAAAGAATACATAAAAATATACATACAGCAGGCACCATAAATCATCACCCCAAATTAGGGGAGAGGGCTGGATGTGACAAGACTTCACCCATTTTGATTCTTTCTCTACCCCAGGACATGCTCAAAATGAAATAAACAATATATTGTAGTTATTTGGACTTGATTCACCAGACAACTAAAAGTGAGACAACATTGTATTTGCAGTTGCACCATTACACTGTATGATAATACAGTGTAATAGTTCAACTACAAGTACTGTAACTACTGTACTCCCTTTGATGCAATACTACTAAAAAATATACCTTACCAGGGTACTGCGGATTGTATGATAATGGTAGGAATGTCCAGTCATACCTGTAAGAGAACAATAACAATGAGGTCACAAAACATCTGCAGCCCTTTAGTAACTGTGTGGCCACACAACATTCGAAAAAACTGAAACAATACTTATCTGATACATGCAGTCAGTGCCATCCAATGGCTGTGCTGATGTCCATTGTAGACATAAAATGAAAAACAGATTATTATAGCAATAAAAACATCAGCTGTGTAGGGTGGGAAGATATGATAGATTTGTTTTGGCTGTTTCAAATGGGTTAGTGGGTAAGGCATGCAAAGTTAACATGGCACAGACCTGGTTTTGTAAATGGACTTGTATCACTCCTGATGCCGGTGTGGGGAGGGGAAGTGGACAGAATTCAGCATCCCTGCTGTCACTCTCACCTCGGGGTGTGGGTTAGTGGGTAGAGATGGGTGAAGTGGCCCCAATTCACTCCACGAAGTGATTCATGGAGTGAAGGCGAAGTCGCAGAGTGCTCCACAACATGAAGCGGAGTACTTCGGTTATAATGGGTGAAGCGAAGTCCATTGAAAACAAGGACTTTGCCTTACTCTGCCTTCCCAAACCACTACTCCACCAATTCTTAAGGCGAAGTACATTGAAAACCATGTACTTCGCCTCACTTCACCTTGTTTTTAAGCCCCAAAGGTGAATTTTGCAGTGATTCATGGGATTTCAGGTCACATGGGCTCTAGACTGTCCTGCACAGCCTCTGTTTTGGGTAGCGTGTGTAGGAAGCAGTAGGAGACAATCTGATCTGAGAACTCTCTGTGATTCAGACCTTCTAAAAGCTGTTAAAAAAGCCTTTTTGACTATTTTTTTTTTTTGCTGAAACTTAAGTTCATCGATTATAGGAAACCCTCCTGTGCTCATATTATCGAGCATTTATTGTTTGTGTGTGGATTTTGAACGTTAATGTACAACATTCAGTCTGTGTGCTGAGAGACAGTGGAAGTGTGCTTTGGGGGAGGGGCATATCTGTGGTGTAGGTAGATTAACTTGGAGAAAAAGACAGTACTTTCTGTTTTGGTGATATTTTTCTTGTATAACTGTTAATGTACACACAGTAATATTTTCAATTATTCTTGCAATTTTTTTGCTGATTGTTGTGGTGTAGCAGTGCATAATTTTAGTTTGCTTTAAATATGTGGTTATATTATTGAAGTTTTTAATTTGCTGCTCATTATTTAGTGTGTGTGTGAGTATGTGTGTGACGTGTGTCATCAAATCAGACACCTTCACATAATGATTTCAGCAATATGAACCTGCTATGCACTGCAGCTGTGATTTGTGTACTTCTTTGTGGTATCTTTACTGGTACTAGTACTAGTGACTGTTACTGCAGCAGTGCAGTACACTGCCCTGACCCACCCCAACTGGCAAGGTATTTTTTCCAGATTTAAATTTCTGATGGTGAGCACTGGTTAGGTGTTGTGCCTTTGCGTCTGCGTCTCTTCAGTGCACAGCACAATCTTAATCTGTCTGTGTATTTGCATCTCTTTAGGGCCCAGTCTCCATCTGTAACTTAAGTAACAGCTGTTTCTTTGGCTTCCATTCAGAATACTGGACAGGTGTGGTGCATAATTCTACATGAACACCGTACTCATTAATATGCGTTTTTAAGTCAGGACCATCATCACGAGTCACTCGTGATACAAATCACACTAATTTATTTATTTATTTATTTATTTATTTATTAGATCATTGGTTTATAGACCTTTGAGTCAAAGACTTATTTACAAAGGCATCTCATCAAGAGAGCAATACAACACAGCAAACAAAACAGTACAGTACATAATGCTTAGATTAAAAAAGCAACCAGTGTTACAGGCATTCACTGGTGGTACACGCTTAGTAATAGGTAGATCACAGTAATCATAATATAGGTACACGAGTACCATGTCAGGTAGCAACCAGAGATATTTTATTACATTAGTCAGTAGATGTTGCCTGAGACCGCAGGTATATACAGCAAAAGTAGACAGGGCAGACCCAGCCTAGGGGTGAGGGTAAGGGGCAGGTGGGGGATTATGTGCAGTTGCAGCAGTGAGTGCTTGTCAGATGGCTTCTGAGGGAGACCTTGAAAGGACCAAACTCAATGGAGTCAGCTATGTTGGCTGGGAGGGAATTGAACTAGGAGGGAGCCCGATAGCAAAAGGATCTCTGGGCCATAGAGGTCCTTACCCTGGGGACAATAAGGGAGGTTTTGACAGTGCTGCAGGTGGAGACTGAGGGGGAGGTACTCTGCAGGGAGGTGGCGACCCGGGGGGGGGAATACCTAGCAGGGTCTTTTTTACAAGAAGGCAGGTTTGAAAGCGGAGTCTTTCTTCAAGGTTGAGCAAGTTGGTGGTGGAGTACAGCGGGCACATATGGGTGTGCCTCTTCATCATCACAATCACAGATGCAGTCACAAATCATGATTCATGATTACGTCATGAATCGCAACACTCATTTTTTGACTAGTTACTTGGATGTATTGTAAGCGTGTTTTGTAGTATTTCTCCAGGCTTCAGCACGCCACCGTTGTACTCATTAATGAGCATTTTTAAGTTGGGAAGTTTGTGCTACAGCTCATCAACGAAGTACAGCCATAGGCTTTCATGTTCCCAATAAAGTTCCAAATTGGTTTTCTCACACTATCGACACTGAATCATGTTCTTTATCATCATGGTTACAAATGCAGTCAAAAATCACAATTCACGATCACATCATGAATCACAACATTAATTTTTTTACTAGTTACGTGGATGTATTGTAAGCATGTTTTGTAGTATCTCTCCAGGCTTCACCATTCCACCATTGTGCTCATTAATAAGCATTTTTAAATCAGGGAGTTTTGTGCTACAGCTCATCAGGGAAGTGCAGCCATAGGTATTTGCGTTCCTTCCCATACAGCACTTGAGTTACAGTACTGTAAGTAGTGGTGGGTGAAGTGGCCCCAATTTGCTTTGTGAAGTGATTTACTGAGTAACGCGGAACTTGCGGAGAACTCCACAATGTAAAACGGAGTACCTCGCTTCATAATGAGGAATGGATAATAGTAATAATAATAATAAGGAGCTTCAACTCCCCCACGGTCGGACGGCACCCAGCCGACCGAGACCAGGATGCCCGCCTGCAGCTTCTTGGAAGTGGCACAGCCTTGAACAGGGCTGCTTCAGCTCCCCTATGTTCAGAAGACACCCAGCTGACCAAGACCAGGACACCCGCCTGCAGCTCATTGGAAGCTGCCTGCCCTTGAACAGGGCTGCTTCAGCTCCCCCACTGTCGGACTGCACCTAGCCGACTGAGACCAGGATGCCCGCCTGCAGCTCCTTGGAAGGTGCGGCGACAGCGCAGCCAATTGGAACACGGGCGCTTCCAGCAAACCCACTCTTATTGGCCAGGTCTTTTTCCCCTGCTTTTGATGCCTGGCACTTTTTACAAATAGATTTAGCTGCAACTAAGCAAAATTCAAGTGTCTCATAGAAGGATTTTAACTGTATTAGCTGGATTGTAAGTTCTGCTACTGTTTTAAAGTGCTTACAGCTCTTCTGTTGTTTCCTTGCTCCTGCACCCCCACCCCCCCATCCAAACACTCTGCCTTGGCACTGAAAAGTCTCAGTCTCCTTCGTCTTGCTAAATTGCTCAATCTAAACCTGTCCTGCCTCTACGCTATTTAACCCATGCTATTTTTCTTCTCTCCAGCTGCCTGCCCTTGAACAAGGCTGCTTCAGCTCCCCCACGGTCGGACGGCACCCAGCCTACTGAGACCAGGACACCCGCCTGCAGCTCCTTGGAAGGTACGGTGACAGCACAGCCAATCATAACAAGGGTGCTTCCAGCAAATCTGCTCTTATTGGCCAGGACTTTTCCCCCTGCTTTTGCCACCTGGCACTTTTTACAAATAGATTTAGCTGCAACTAAGCAAAATTCAGGGTCTTATAGAAGGATTTTAGCCCTCCCACCCACCCCAACCCTCCTCCCCTCCACTGATTAAATACACCTATTGCCCACCCACATTCCCTCTTGCTTCATCATTGGTTAGTAAGCCTAGCAGCACTCACTCCCTCATTGGTTAATAAGCCTAGCAGCACTGCTCGCTCCCTCATTGGCTACCTAAAACCCTCATTCCCTGTGCTCCCCCATTGGTTCCTAGTCCTTACAGGTCCCTATTATTTCCTTGCACCCGCATCCCAGCCCTCCACCTTCTCCACTAAGTAACTACAGAACCTATCTTCCCCGCTAAGTAATCACAGCAGTAGGGTCCTCCTAGCACCTGATCCACACCATGATCCTTCTACCAGGCCACCTGACCCTGCTCATCCCTATTCTCTTCTCCCTCCCTTCCTTTCCAACATGCCACCCACCTCTTCCATGCCCCCTCCCAAATCCTGCCAAACCTTGTTGAACTCTCCTACCCCTCCAGCCTGGCGTCCATCTCCCCTTTCACCCAAGCATGGACACACTCTTCCACACATCCCAGCCCATTTCATTTCAACCCATCCCTCCCTGGGTCATTTTTCAGCTTATTACCCTATGCTCAGCTCATACATGCCATCAATCTAAGAGACTTCTGCTTGCAGTCAGTCGTATAAAGCTATTCGCTCACTACCTAACTCTTGTTCTCCTGCTCCTTGCAGCAGGTGACATCCACCCTTACCCCGGCCCCAATACTACCCCCCATACCCCTCTCCAACATCAGCCTCTTCTTCATCTCACTCTGGGGACCTTCTCCCATGTGGCCTGCACCTCCTGCACCTAAATATAAGAAGCCTTGTCCACAAGCTTGACTCCCTTCAGGTTCTTGCCGTCCACTACACTCCAGATATCCTTACCCTGTGCGAAACCTGGTTCAACAAAAACATCAACAACTCCTCTGTCACTATCCCAGGCTACACTGTGACCCACCAGGATAGACCCTCTAAAGGCGGCAGAATAGCCATCTATGTAAACTCGGACTTACACTATTCAGTGGTCCTGACCAAGTCCAAACCAAAAGTCCTTGAAGTAATACTAATTCAGCTTGTCCTTCCCTTCTCGCTACCAATCTACATTGCTGGGATATACTGACGACCTGGTACACCAGCTTCTGCTGTCACTGACCTCCTCAAGCAAATCTCCTGCCTAACCATGACAGGGGAACTCTACATTATGGACAATCTTAACCACAATTGGCTAGCTCCTGCCCTCAACAAAACCAGAACTGAAATTTCCTTCCTAAACCTTTCACAAATCATTACTGACCCCACCAGGCTTAACCTAAAAGCTGGTAACTACTCACTTATTGACTGGGTCCTTACCACACACCCCCACCAAGTCAATCAAGCTGGTATTCTTCCTGACTCCCTCAGCGACCACCACGTAACCTTCTTAGTACGTAAAATCCACCGTCCAAAATCCCCCATTAAATTTGTAGTCCAACGCTCCTATAAATCCCTCAATCTAGCCCCTGTATTAGATGACCTTGCGCTAGCAAACTGGACCCCTGCTCCTCCTACGATCTTCATTGATGATGCCTTCCTACACATTAAAAACACATTCCTCAGTGTCTGGAACACACACGCTCCACTGCGTCGTACAAGAGTATGAGGAAACCACCTACCTTGGATCACCCAAAAACTGACTGCATGTCAAATCGCATGGGACAAAGCCTGGAAAATGCATAAATCCTCACACCTCCCACAGCACCTCTCCACATACCGCATGCTCCGTAACAAGTGCACCAGAGCCACTCATCTTGCAAAAGCAGAGTACTTCAGCAGCTCCCTCCAGTCAAACCTAAATAAACCCTCAAAATTCTGGAAGGTCATTCATTCCCTTTTCACTCCAACGGCTACCAATCCCACTCCAATGCTAAATGTTAATAACTCTCTCCTATCAGAACCCACAGCAGTTGCCACTGAGTTCAATGTGTACTTCTCCACTTGTGCTGCCACCCTCCTCTCTTCCCTGCCCAACACTACACCTCTCGCACCACCTACAGACATAAAGACCCAGACTAGGCCTCGCTCCTTTTCCTTCAAAGACATCTCTGCAACTGAGGCCCTAGATGCATTACTTTCTCTCAACCCTTCAAAAGGCAAATCCCTGGATGGATTAGTCCCCAAACTTCTATACCTCTCCACCCCCACTATAGCAACTCTGCTTGCCAAACTCCTAAGTCAATCCTTTGCTGCCACTGCCATCCCCCATGCATGGAAGCACACCATTGTCATCCCTCTGCCAAAAGGAGGTGCCCCTACCTCCCCCTCTAACTACAGCCCTATCTCCTTCCTCCCAACCCTAGCAAAACTACAAGAGCACCTTGTGCTCTCCCAACTTACCTCCTTCCTTACTGACTCCAAATTCTTCACGTCATTCCAGTCTGGCTTCAGGAAGGGACACTCCACCACCTCCTCCCTTATAAGGCTTACAGACACTATCCTGACAAGCATGGACAGTGGACTGATCACTTCAGCCATTTTTGTCGACCTTACAAAAGCCTTCGACACTGTCTCCCACGCCATATTGCTCTCAAGCCTCACTGAATCAGACCTCTCTGTCACAGCCACAAACTGGTTCAGATCATACCTCTCTGATAGAACTCAGTCTGTTAGAGTCTCAAATGCAATTTCCACCCCTTCCCTTAACTACCGGTGTCCCACAAGGGTCGGTCCTTGGTCCCATTCTGTTCTCTATATTCCTAAATGACCTGCCACTCATCTGCTCTACTCCCTCAATCCACATTTATGCAGATGATACTGTACTCTACTACTCGGGCTCTGCCTTGATGTGGTACAATCAAACCTCCAAACTGACTTCAAGAAGGTACAGCAATGATTTAGCCTACACCAGCTCTTCCTAAATGAAAAAAGACTGTCACTATGACCTTTGGCACATGACAACACCTGGCCAGACTCCCCTCCCTTCCCTACTTTGCCACCCTGGATGGCCAAAAACTTGAAGATGTCTCCTTGTTTCGTTACTTGGGGGTCTGGCTCGACAGCCATCTCTCTTTCTCTAACCACATCGATGCTATCTCAAAAAAACTACGCCCCCTGCTCAGTGCACTATATAGGAACCACAGTAGCCTCCCTTCCCGAGTCTGACGTGAACTGGTCCTAAAGATGATACTGCCCTCCATCGACTACTGCGACATAGTATACAGTGAAGCTCTAAGTCCACTCTATCTAAATTGGACACACTTTATAATGCCTTCTGCTGCTTTGCTCTCGAAGCCTCTCCCCTCACCCACCACTGTGACCTCTACCGAGCCTTGGCCCTACCATCCATCAAAAACTGCCGCATCTCTCACTGTGCTAAATTTTTCTCCAACCAATGGCTCGGGTCCATCCCCTCCTACCTTGCCACTGTGCTCACAGATGCCCCACCCCCTCCTATCATCTTAGATCCAGTAACTCCTGCCAACTTTCAGTCCCTAGGCAGAAGACCTCTGCCGGTCAAGTTGCCTTCTCACACCGGCTACCCAAGCTCTGGAACACCCTCCCACCACAAATTCAGCAATCCTCATCTTCCTACACTCTGTCTACTTCCTTACTACAAATTGCTCCTGTCCCTGAACCTGCCATGCCCTACTATCCCCTCCCCAATGCCTGACCAGTGGCCTTAGCCTTGCTACAGAAGCTGGCATATAACCCCTACCTTGCACTTATGTCCTGGGCTTATTTTGCCCTATGCACAGTGTATAACTGTGATATATATCCTCTGTTGTTTACAGCTGTTACTACTGTGCTAATTTACCTTGTCTGCTGCTTCTTGTCACAAAAATTGTTATTTGATACTATAATATCCTAAGCATTCAATGTGCGCTGCTTGTCTCTCATGCAATCATGTATCCTTATGCTGTTTTTTATTTGCTTCTGTTAACTGTTCACTTGATAACCTGTGTGTTATCATATCCATGTTTACCCCCTCCCCAGGTCACACCAGGAGACGAGCATCTTGTTGCTCAGTGTGCCTTTCCTGGTGAAACAACTGCAATAAATAAATAAATGTGAATTCCATTGAAACCAATAACTTTGCATTTTTCCACCTTCCCCAAACAACTTCTCCACCAATTTTAAGGTGAGGTACATTAAAATGAATGTAATTCACCTCACTTCACCCTGTAATTGAGCTCCAAATGAAATTCTGCAGTTATTAATAGGATTGCAGGTCACATGGGCTCTAGATTGTTCGGCACAGCCTCAGTTCTGGCCTGGGTAGTGTGTGTGCAGTGGTAGCTGGAGACAGTTTGCTCTCGGAGCTCTGTGATTCAAAATCTCTAAAAGCTGTTTAAAATGCCTTTTTGAGTAATATTTTTTGCTCAAAATTCAGTACATGAATTGTAGGAAACCCTTCTGTGCTCATATCATCAAGTGTTTATTGTTGTGTGTGGATTTTGAATGTTAATTTAGAACAGTCAGTCTGTGTACTGTGAAGTGTGCTTTGGGGGAGGGACGTATTTGTGGTGTAGGTAGATTAACTGGGAGAAAAAGGCAGTCTTTCTGTTTTGGTTATATTTTTCTTGTATAACTGTGTTAATGCACACACAGTAATACTGTTCCACATAGAAGATTGATTAATAAGCTGGGTAGGCTTGGGGTGGGTCAGAAGTTGGTCAACTGGGTGGCAAACTGGTTGACAGGCAGAAAACAGAGAGTGGTGGTAAAAGGTATACAGTCAGAAGAGATGCAAGTCATAAGTGGGGTACCTCAAGGATCAGTCCTGGGGCCAGTCCTCTTCAATATCTTCATCAGTGACATTGCAGATGGACTGGAGGGCAAGGTTTGTCTGTTTGCAGATGACACCAAGATCTGCAACAGAGTAAATGATCCAGATGGGGTGGACAGAATGAGAAGAGATCTGGATAAACTAGCAAAATGGTCAGAACAGTGGCAACTGGGGTTTAATGCAAAGAAGTGCAAGATCATGCACATAGGGAAGAGAAACCTTGAAGTCACCTATAGACTGGGAGGGGAGTTGCTGGCAGTCACAACGGAAGAAAGAGACTTGGGCATCATCATCACTGATGACCTGAAATCATCCAAGCAGACCTCTAAAGCAGTAAGTAAGGCTAGAGGGATGTTAGAGTGTATTAGTAGGGGTATCACAAGTCGTAAGAGGGAGGTAATAATCCCTCTTTACAAGACACTGGTTAGGTCCACACCTTCACAAGGACATTAACCAAACTGAGGCAGTCCAGAGAAGGGCAACCAAAATGGTGCAGGGACTGCATCAGAAAACATATGAGAACAGATTAATGGAGCTCAATATGTATACCCTAGAGCACAGGAGGGAGAGAGGTGATATGATCGAAACACTCAAACACCTTAAGGGCATTAACAAGGTGAAAGAGCCTAACATGTTTCAATATAAGAAAAATAGCAGGGCAAGAGGACACAACATGAGATTAGAAGGAGGCCGATTAAGGGGTAATTTGAGAAAGTTCTTTTTCACAGAAAGGGTGGTGGGTGCGGATATGAATACACTGCAGGGCTTCAAACAGGCATGGGATAGGCATAAGGGAGCAATACAGATCAGTATAAATAGATAGGCTATTTGACAGAGCAAAGGCCAATGGCACATTTATAAGCTAGAAAAAGAAATGGGCAGACTGGATGGGCCTTGTGGTCCTTATCTGCCGTCAACTTCTATGTTAATATTTTCATTAATTCTTGAATTGTTTTGCTGATTGTTGTGGTGCAGCAGTGTATAATTTGTCTGTTTAAAACATTTGGTTATATTATTAAAGATTTTCAAATTGCTATGCATTACTTACGTGTGCGTGTGAGTGTGTGTGCAATGCATGCCATTAAATCAGACACCTTTTACTGTGTTACAGAGCAATTGCAGAAGTGTGAACCTGCTATCCACCTCACCTGCATGAATTTTTTTATACTGCTTTGTGGTATCTTTACTAGTAGTGGATTATTACTGCAGTGCACTAATCCCCCAACTGGCAAAATGTATTCCTTTCCAGATCTGGATTTGTGACTTGTGAGCACTGGTTAGGTGTCGCTGTGCCTTTTCATATGCATCCCTTGAGTGTGCAGTGGAATCTTAATCTGTCTGTGCATTTGCATGGCACCATTAATTCTGGGACACTGCATTTCTTGTTACGCTCTCATTTCACTTCGTCAGTACTGGGGAATTTTCTGAACACAAGACAGTAGCATTTTGGGGATGCACATTAATTCTGGTGACTCTGTGTGTGACCTGACCACTGTGCACATGACTGAATGCGCCATTAATTCTGGGAGACTTTGCATTTCTTGTTACACTCTCATTTCACTTCATCAGCACTGGGGACTTTTCTGGACACAAAACAGTAGTACTTTGGGGATGCACATTCATTCTGGTGACTGTGTGGGTGGGATGCTGCCAATATTGTTGTCACTCTGCCTTACTTTGCTTTCAAGGTGGGATGACAATGTGAAGTAATAATAACAAAGCAAAGTGAGCCTTTCCTATGGGAGACTCTGTGAAGTGAAGTCCCAATGCAAAGTGGCCACTTCGAGTTCACTTCGCCGGTGGATTTTAAATTCACTGCATCTCTATTAGTGGGAAGGGTATACAAAGTGTGTTGCAATGAATTTCCTTACTTTTTGAGATAGTGTAACTGTATTCTTATTTACCTGTGGGAGTGCAGGGCCCTCTGGGCACTACACTCCCACTAAAGTGGGTCCCATACTCCCATTAATCAATAATTATTGAGATTGTATAATTGTATCCTTATTTGCCTCTGCTGTGGAAGCACAAAGCTCTCCAGGCCCTGCACTTACAATTTTAGGAAAAAAAGCAACCACATTTTTGCTATAGCCTTTTTATTAACCCACCTCATAATCCCAGTACTGAAAATTTCAAAATGCCTGACAAAACATCATTACACACCACCACAATGTCATTCCATGCCTGGGGTGCAAAAACACAGTTTGGCCAGAATTTGAAACATGACAGCTGTAACATTCATGAAGTGATTTAAAAATATGGCTATCTTGAAAATGTGGAGCCAAAATATTAAAAATTACCAGAATTACAAGTGAGCACAGCAAATTTCAATGGATGCACATAAGTTTGGAATTTTTACATATTTTGACCCCAAATTTTAAACATACCCACCTCATGAATAAATGTAGTGAAAATGTTCACATCCCACCCAAAAGGCGATTTCACCAAGCTAACACAAAATTGCCTTTCTGGATGAATTTTGCATAATTCCACTGACATTGTTCATAAGGTGGAACCCCAAAATGGCCATGCTGAAAATTCGGGGTGAAAATATGCAAAATGACTGAGTTATTCATCAAAGATGAATACCCAAATTGAAATACATTGAACCACATTTACCTTAGTTTCTCATATTGCAGTCAGAGGTTCCAGCAGGAAGACGTGTTTTTGATTGGAAAGTGAATCTTCACCCTGGCATCTGTTCAGGTGAGTGAGGATGTATGGGGGTGCACTGGAGCATGTGGGGTGGTGGTTACTCAGTGGGAGGTGGGGGGGTCACATTGGCCAGGGACTGTTTTCCTTTTTTACAGATAAACAAATATTGAGGGACTGTTTTCTTTATTTCAGGTCAGGATGGGATCACACAGTTGGTGGGGGACACCAGGGAAAGGCAGAAAATGAATGGAAATTGTGATCAGAAGGTGGGTGCAACAAGACATCAGGGATCAGTTCAATTCATTACATACTGTAATCATCCGTCAACTGTATTTCTCAACTCAGTATGTTGAGCAACTAGATTGCTACTATTAAAAAACTACATTAGAACACCATAATTTCCAGCCCTACATCATAACAGAGGTCATGAAGGTCAAATGATAATAACATGCTCACATTGTTCATACAGTTTAGCTAGATCCAGTAAGTCACATGATTTTTTTTTCTAGCAACCCCATTGTTAATCCGTAACTCCAGCACTGCTGGTGCCCCCATACAATTATTAAAAATTGTGCACTGTGTGGCATTCCATCAATTGTATCCCAATGCAATACGTGAGGCAGCTAATTTGTATTTTAACAATATTTTGAACATCATGTTTTTGAAGCCTCACAGTTTTCCCATATTGGAGGTCAAGGAGATCAAGGGGCATTGACATGCTCACACTATTAATATTTATATACACTTACAAATGATCAGTTCCACTTTACATATTATAAAGAGCAACAACACTACTTTGTTATGTTAATTTTTGGATATAATGTTAGTGATTATTAAATTGAGCATAAAAGAATTTCTCATTGTGTATTGATGTATTGCTGGTTAACTGTGCACGACAGTGAGTGGAGCAACTTTCTTTGTTTTACAAATATATAATCTTCATGGGGAAGCTGATCAGAGGGTAGGGGGGTGTCACTATATACCAGGGAAAAGATAGCAGCAAATGTAAAGGATTTTCCCTTTACCAGAAAGGATAAAAGGCACAAAAATGACATTCTGGACAGCAACCAACACATGTGTCTTGCTTCTCAGGACTCCCTAAACTGCATTCTGCACTTAACTGTTGGAGAAATGGACTTGAAATGTTCTTTTTTTAAGATTATAAATCTTTGTTTGTATCACGAGTCATGAAAAAAGATTTATAATATTAAAAAAAGAACATTTCAAGGGCATTTCTCCAACATTTAAGTGTGGGATTCAGCTAAATGGGTCCTGATAAGCAAGATACATGTGTTGGTTGCTGTCCAGAATGTCATTTTTGTGGCTTTTGAAATTTGAATTTGTAGAGGAAAACAGAAAACTAGATGATGGCAAATGGAGAAGGATTTTCTACTCACAGAAAAGGCTTTTGTCCCATATGAAAAAATAATTATTTTTTCATTTCATACAACTATTTTAAGTGCTTACTGAGCATGCTCATGATCATTTTTAAAAAAATCCAAAATTAAATAACTTTGGAAGAGATTAATTTTTTTCACCAAACAAACAATAAGCATATCTATGGGCCAGCCCCCTTCAACCCTGAAAATTTCAGACCAAAACTTCAAACCGCCTGGGCAGTAGCCAAATTCAAAGAAAATCCATTCAAACCAATGGGAAAACAGTTCTGAAAAATTCACTTTTTTCACTATCCAGAACTGAGAATCTGTACATCTTCCCAGAGTGACACTTGGCACATCCAGAGATCTACCCAGCAAGACCAGGCATGCAACATTTCATGCAAATCAATTGAACATTTGCAAAGTTATTGGTCTAAAAATTGGGGTTTAATATTAAAGTGGCTACTCAACTCTAACTATAATGGCACTACTGCACCACTAAGATACATATATAAATATATACAGTATATATATATATATATATATATATATATATATATATATACAGGTACCAATATGCTACTTGAGAGACAAAGTGTGACAATCAGGTTCCAAAATTTATTTGGGCCAATTGTCATAACCATATCATATTTACATTTGGTGCATATGGTAGTATTTCAGTCCCCAACATAAAGATAGTTTATAGTTCAGAGTTGCTAAAAAATGGGATTAAAAGTTCCCACAAGGGCAACATAATGTGAGTAACATTGTGTCCTTGACAGAAAATTTGTCATATTATCAAACATATTTTTTTTTGATATTACTATGTCTATGGTATCTATTTAGGTAGCATAATATCTAACTTTTCATTTTTTTATCATAAACTTAACTTGTTGGTAATCATCCCACAATATGTTTACTGATCACAGTATGCCGAAATCTGAACATGTTTAAGTTTGGCTACCACATTCATATCCTTGATTTTCTAGCCCATTGTTTTTGCACAACTATATTACCCTCATAGGAAAAGACAGAAATCACTTAATTTTCAGAAAGTGAATTATACTTTATTTACAAGGGTTTTCCACAGGATGTCATGTGAGTAACTCAGACTACACAGGACATCACGAGAGTAACACAGACACAACACAAGAAGTCACGTGAGTAACATGGACACCAGAACAGTAGTATCAGTATAATACCAAGTGTCTCACTAAGTCATACCAAAAGTTATTTCTAATGTTCAACCAAAAAAATGATTGTCATACTATGGATATTTGGTATAACATTTTTTGAACATTTTGAAGATTGTACTGTAGTCACAACATTATATTAACTTATGATATTCACAAATGCTTTATGTTACATTGTAGTATGGATTGAATCTCACCTGGTCTGTCTATTACATATACCAGCTGGTCCCAAGCCTACAATAAGAGAGAGGGAAACCAACTACTGTATATCTTTATGAGATGAATGGGGATGTTTGGGATTAATGCATGACCCTTGCTGCTTGTGATATTCAAGGCTGAATGCAAAACACTGAAAGTGTATTAGTGACTTATAACATGGGGTAGATAAAGGCAGGTGAGTGGTAAACAACCATCAGGTGACCATTTCTTACTCCACAATATATGACAGCTAGTTGTGACCCATCCCTCTGAGAGATCAGCCTGTGTTTCTGTTCTGATCTTGTTATAGTGCAAAATTGCAGTCTGTGGAGCAGCCATTACTACCCCTGCTTAGTGAGTGAGAGCCGAGGCCTGCCATGTAGTCCCAGGTAGTGCAGCAACAGTAGCTGTAGTGTTCAAAATTTGTAGTCTTGCTTCTTACCCAAGCTTGTTCCCAGAGTGAAGTGTGTGGTCCCTATGGTCATTTTTCTGTTGCACAACCAGACAGGTAAATCCCATAGTTGTGGCATAAAGTCAGATGGAACATTGTGAAGAGAGGGATACCCCCCCAATGATGTCATGATCTGAAAGTGAGCTTTATGATGGTGGACAGAGAAACAGAGTTCCAGAAAGACCTGCAAGCTCTGAGTCTCATTAGTTGCCATTTCTTAATTGGTAGAATACAGTCTGGTAGACTGTGTGACTGCACTGCTGGGGAAAATGTTTACTTGCTTGCCATGCATTAATGTAACCACAGACAGAGAGACAGAGCAGCTAAGCCAGTGGAGGTACAGATACCATGTCTGTACCACAAGAGGCAACTCCATATTTTGCACTTCAGAGCTACTGTGCTATCTCAGAAGGCATATCATGCACAACAAATGTCAGAGAAAGCATAGCAACACTTTTCTCCTGTCATCTGTATGTGCATGACAGCCTTTTGTTGGGGACTATTTTTGGAGGCAGCAGAATACAGTAATTTGCTTGTCTTTTATAAAAGGAGAAAAAACATGTATATTGCTTTCTCCTTGTTTTGTAGTGCACCCTCTGTTATAAGTGTAATAGCCCACTCCAGGGTGTGTGGTTATTGGGGATTAAGCAACACACTGGGTGTTGTGAGGACACTCAGCCATCAGCCTCGTGCTTCACAATGCACTTGGGGTATTGATTAATCCCTAAAAACTGCACACCCTGGAGTGGGTTACTTCCTACTAATAGAACTATGCCCTTCTGTGGGTTGCTTCAATCTTAAAATGTGTTTTAAGAAACTGACTTCAAGGGCCAGATCTTCAAAAGCTTACCCATGTGCAAAGCCTAGTTTTTCTGCACAAACCCAGATTTGCATAGATGTCCATATTCCAAAGCCCTGTTATGGGCAAACAAGGTTTGTGTCCAGGAGATTTTCTGATGTTGGCACAATACAAATGGAAAGTCATGGACCTGAAATCTGGTGAAGTCCTGTAATCACAGAGTGCAAGGTAATTTTGCATGGTCCCCTTGTATGGTGCAGATATACACAATTATCTCTGTTACTAATGATGCCATCCCACAGATCACAGCCACAACTGAAGACACAGCCCTTCCTGTTGTCAAATGGACCCCTCCATGGTACTGTCACTCACTGTGTCCACAGCATGGTCCTGCAGGTGCATATGGCAACCAGTGCATTTGGAGAGGGTGCACTTTTAGGTTTCTTCAGCTATTGTAGTTAATGTCAGTAATTGTTTGATATGCCATGCTGGGCCTCAGCCTATCATGCAGCACATGGCACACCAAACAATTACTGTGATTCACTGCAACAGCAAAGTAAGCCTAAAAGTGCACAAAAAAAATGGATTAAAAAAAATACAGAACAAAGGGTAACACTTTAACAGTCACTGACAGCAATCATCCCAGTAAGGAAGAAACAGTATTTTTCTTCACTTGTACTGCCATGGAAGCCACTTAAGGCATACCATGTAGCACATAGCCCAGTTACTGAGATACACTGCAACAGCAGCCAAATGAGCCTAAAACTGCACAAAAACAATGAACAGGGTTGATGTTTTTGGTGACTGCAACCTGGTTACCATCAATTACAGTCATTTTACATCCATTTTTGGTGTTTGTGCCCTTTTAGGCTCATTTCACTGTTGCAGTGAATCTCAGTAATTGTTTAATGTGCCATGCTAGACTCTTGGCCTAACATGCAGCACATGGCACACCTAATGATCACAAAACATATTGCTGAAATGTAAATGGTTCTGTGCTGGCGTTTGGGTGCTCAGTGTTGAGCTGGTGGGTGCAATATGTTTTTTTAAAAAGTTGCCATCTTATAGACTCCTGTGGATCTAAGAAATTTGTGGATTACCCAACGCTTCATTTACTGCTGCTGTTATTTGCTTTTCTGCTGCTAAATGGCTTCGATGCACTTGCACATAAAATAAATAAGTACTGTGAGTACGTTTGGAGTGCTGACCGTTTTTCTGTTCTACAGAAGTGTTTTTACAAAAATAAATATGATATTAACCAGGATTTCTTTTTAAGTTTAGCAGATAAGCAGGTAATTTAAAAGTAGTTCTGGTGTTCTGATGCCGCCCACACAATATAAGCCCCTAAAGAGATCAGGTCTACACAAACTGAGCACCTGCAGAGACCAGGTCCTATTCATTTACTCCCCAATACAACGTGTATTTTATTTCTCATTACAGAACTCTCCAAGCTGTAGATATGGTGTTCTGATGCCTAATACAAAATAAGCCCCAGCACTAACCAGGTCCAATTGATATACTCCCCAAAACTGTGGGTTTTTTGCCCAGTACAGAACAAACTATTTAGCAGTAGTAACATTAAAGGTGCCCCTGATAGAGAATAGGATCACACAAAATGCCCCCCCCCCACAGGGACCAATCCACACAGAATGATCCCCATGTAGAGACTTGGGCCCAGATATTCAAAAGGGTTGCGCCATGTGCAACAGGGTTGCTCATGCTCAAGTCCAAAACTGTGCCATTTCGCGATATTCAGAAGGAGGCAGTTGCACCCCCGAAAACATGCTGAGCAACAGCGCAATGAAAATGAAGGCATGCGCAACCGAAGGGGGTGGATCCATGCATAAAGACCGCAATGCAGTCTTCAAAGACTTGCGCAATGCGCAATAGCGGCACAGCCGGAAACTGCGCACTAGCAGAAATGAGCCAAAATTAAAAGGCTCAAGGAAGCGGCGCAAGAACGCTACCAGGCTGCCAAGTGGGGGAGAGAGAGAGAGACAGACAGAGACAGACAGACAGACAGAAAAGGGCAGGCAAGGAAAGTGTGTCCCGTAGTTTGTAGAGGCCAGCGAGGTGCCCGGTGCAGTGGAAGTAGCAGTGAGGACAGCGGGGGTAACACAGCAACAGCAGCCGGGGGGGGGCAGAAGCCAGAGAGATGGACAGTGCCAGCTTCCACATGGAAGCCGTAATGAGGGGGGTGAGAATCCATGCTGCAGAGGGACGTGGCCATGGAAGGGCCCATCGGCGGTATGCCCCCGACAGGCGGTACCGTGCCCGCATCAGCTTTGAGCTGTACACAGATGTAGAGATCATGGGCCGGTACCGCCTGAACAGGGCAATACTGAGACGGCTCTGTGAGCTGTGCAGTGATGTGATGCAGGCACCCTCATGATGGAGTCACGTTCTGTCGGTGGAGACCAAGGTGATAGCCTGCATGTGCCTGCTCGCCACGGGCACCTTCCAGAGGCTGACAGGGGACACCACAGTCATCACACAGTCGGCCACATCATGCATCCTCACCCAATTCCTCAGCGCACTGCTGCCACATGCTGCGGAGTACATCCATTTCCCCAGCACCGCGGCAGAGCGTACAGCAAACATGCAGGAGTTCCACAGGGTAGCACGTATGCCTGGCATGCTAGGAGCCATAGACTGCACCCATGTGGCCATCCGCACGCCACCTGGCCCCGATGGCCATGCATATCGGAACCGAAAGGGATTATCCAGTGTCAACTGCCAGGTGGTGTGTGATGCCACTGGGCGCATAATCAATGTCTGTGCCACACACCCTGGTGGAGCACATGATGCCTTCATATGGTATCAGTCTGCACTGTGCCATCGATTCGAGAGTGGGGACATCCCCACAGGACATCTAGTGGGTGAGTACACATGTATGGAATGCAAATTCTGGGCAAGGTGGGGAATGACACAGGTGCCATGGTAGTGGCACACAGGAGATAGCCAATATGGACCTGAACATGACACTGCTCTCCACTATCTCCACACAGGTGACTGCGGATACCCACTCCGTCCCTGGCTGCTCACACCGTACCGGTGCCCCACAACCCCAGCGCAGCTATGCTATAATGAGGCACATGCCACAACACGTAACATCATAGAGCAGGTGTTTGGGATGCTCAAGGCATGCTTCCGATGCCTAGACACCTCCGGCGGTGCCCTACAGTACAGCCTCTAAAAGGTCTGTGGGATATTCCTGGCCTGTTGCATCCTGCACAACATGGCCAAAGACCATGGGATAGCCGTACAGGTCAAACAGGGGGACAGCGATGGGGACGCCAGTGGCGCCGGTGATGATGGTGATGAGCAGCCCCCCCTAGGATGGAGGGACCCCCGACTGATCCGGCAGGCCCAGCTGCACCGGGACACCATCACAGAGGAGCACTATGCACAACATAGGTAAGTCAAGGGGACATGTGCAATCAACACTGTCCATGCGCAAACCACAGGCACACAGGGGAACACACCAGGGGTGCATGATGGTCAGGGGAGTGGAAGGGTCCAGGCATACCAACACACCATCAGGGAGGGGTGAGCACTCATATGGACACACACACACACCAGGCACAGAGCATACATGGGCAGATGCACAGCACTGCAGAACTGACATTGCTAACACACAGCACCACCAACCACCCCCACCACCTGTACTGTCCAAGTACATGTGTCAGAACCTGGGCACCCTTGCACCTTGGTGTACAGTGCAATGCAGGCATCATCATGCACACGCACCTGTGGACAGCAGTTGGGAGGGTGTGCAGGTGGTCCGTGTGTCGGCGTGGTGAACAGAGCACCCAGCAGTGCACTGCCCACCATGACACACATTGCACACAGGGCAGCACCAGACAGGGCCCACACTGGGAGACAGCTCAGTCATGTAGCTCTGTCCCATGGCCACCATGGATGCGTGCACGGCCCCGCCATGACCCAACAGCATGGGCAGGCTGAGCAGGGGCCACATGGGGTGGCACAGTTGCACCACCAGGGGTCCCACTGCGCGAACGTGACTGTGCCCACACAGGGGTCTGCAGCACACCGAACAAACCTGCACCAGGGGTGCTCAGGATGCCCACAGCAGAAACCGGCGTCGACAGGCCTGGTGTCGCACGACACTGGGAATGGGCAGTGGAGAGTGCACTGTGTGGGGTGTGCGGTACAGGGGCACCTGACTGTGTGCCCAATGCATCCATGACAGAGACCACTGCCTGGGTCAGCCTGTCAATGTCGGCGGTCACATCCGTCCACATACGGACCAGCTCGGCTTGGTCCCGAGCACACTCCCTGCTGTGCCACTCCACGGACACAGACAGTGCCTCCATGGACCTTGCAACCCGCCCCTGCAGCTGTACTGATTCCTGCAGCAGGCAGGTGTGCACGTCCAATGGGTACTGTGCCTCAATGGCATCGTGACCCCCAGGGTGTGGACGGTCCTGATGCACATCACCCCTTGAGGGTGGGCACTGTTCACCAGGATCAGGTATGGGTGGATCAAAGGGCGGTGGACATGTGCCACTGCTTGACACTGTACCCCCAGACCTGGTGTGCGACTGCTGCTGCTGCCCCTCCAACCGCTCTGCCCCCAGGTCCACCTGTTCCACCGCCGTGGTGGCAACAGTGCCAGACACCTGCACAGCCACCGGGTGCTGCCTCACCGGTGCTGACAGGCACAGCCTGGGACTGTGCCAGCATGCTGGTACACATTTTTGAACCAGAAAGGCCCAGGGGCACGTGCTGGCCTGCCGTGTGTCCGTCATGGGACACACACCTATCACTGCCCATTTCAAGCCTTCTATCATCAATGGTGCAGGTATGTGCTACTGCCATGGTCACAGCATGCTGGCATGCTTGCATGCCAGACTGCTGAGACACAGGCTGTGCACCCCCCACACCCGTATCACTGACACCAGAGTTGTTGGCCCAGCGTGCATGCTGCTGCAGTGCCTGCTGGCTGGTGGTGGAGGTGGATGGTCCCTCCTCCATGTCCAGCAGGTCAGCATCACTGTCTGGACCCACCACCACCATCTCCTGAAGACGAACAGGATCTGTAACAGAAAGAGAGTACATGTGAGTGCATGTGAACAACCGCCACCACCCCCCAAACACCACCACCATGTCATACCATGCAGTGATGGGCTTCCACCTGTCTGGAATCCTTCGCCTGGTATGCCCACAATGGTGCTCGGCTGCATGGCTGCGACCAGTGTCTCCTTATGTGGGGTCAGCTGCAACACCATTGGCGGGCCCCCGCCAGTGCCAGCATGTGCCGCCCTGAAGGCTGCCACCTTCTCCTTCAACCTCCTGCGGTCAGTCCCCCATCTTTTTCTTGCATTCCTGCACGGAGCGCTGGTGGCTTCCGTGTAGGTTAACAGCCCGAGCTACCCCCTCCCATGCAGCTGCACGGGACTGGGGGGTGCCCCTCTGTCCACTCAGTAGTGGCTCATCTTCCAGGTAGGCCTGGAAGAGGGCCTCCGTCTCTGCCGCTGTGAAGTTGGGCTTCCTCCTCCGCCCACCGTCCTCACCCTCACCTTGGCTCTGCTCGGTCATGGTGATCTGTATGGGTGGAAGTGGACACCTGTCACTGTGCAGTCTACAGCATTTCCCCATGAGCATTGTCCTGAACATCACACAGCAGGTAACTCACCTCTCACCTGCAGTAACCGAATCTGGCCAGCACAGCCCACTGTCGCACATTTATAGCGCAACACATGCAAATTAGGGAGTGGAGCAACTTTAATGACATGCAAATCAGGCCACTGAGCCCTTGAATGGCTGATCAGATGATTTGCATGTGTCGGCTGAATATCGTGAATCTGTGCTTTGCGCAACACGGAAGAGTCGGCTGAGCCAATGGAGCAGATCTGTGCCTGTGTGGTACACTGCATTGCGCATGCCCAGATAGCTTACGCATGCGTCTGTCGTGCTGCTGATGTGCTGAGTATGATAGGCAATTCAGGCCATGGCCACCATTGTGCCAGTGGCGCTACAGCACTGGCCACTATATGGCGCTGTGGCATTACTGCGCCAATAGTCATAGGCACTGATGCGCGGCTGGTCAGTCGCGCAGGATACCTATACGTCAGATGGCGCTGTGCGTAGCCTTGTGTCATTGCTCATGACCTTGTGTATGCCCTTTGCCCCCTGCCGCTGTTCGCCTGCCATGTGTACGTCCCTATTGTGCTGACTGGTGACAGCGCTATGTGAAGTGATGGCGCTGTTTGAACAGCACGATTGGAGCCTGTGGTGGTCTATTGCGCAACATCTCCATGTGGGGTTACGGTGCAGCAGGGCGCCATATTGCCTGCTGTAAACTGGCTATCATGGATAGGAGGAGGGCTGTGAGTTGGAGCCCACTGGAGGTGGCCAACCTGGTGGCCCTAGTAGAGCCCCACAATGAGGCACTCTATGGTGAGGCACCCCTCACCATAGCACGAACAGAGGTGTGGCAGCAAGTGGCCACTGACCTGGTGGGGGTCACTGGATGGTGCCGGTCTGCTGAGCAGTGCCGGCACCGGTACAGTGACCTCCGCCGGAGGGAGCGAGACATGTTGGCAAGGCTGCAGGCACGTGCCAGGTGGGGCGTGGTGCCTAGGCCAGGTGAGTGTACCATCTATGCACCTGTATTCTCTGTAGGGGTGTGTGCGTGCTTTGGTGGCTGTGCATAGGTGATGGCTCGGACACGGTTGGCTGTGTCAGTGTGTGCAGCTGTGCGATTGATGGGTATGGCTGTGTGGGCAGGCACTCTCACTGGGGCAGGGGGCACTCTGCTTTTGAGTCACACTGATGTTTGTCTCAACATATGTCTCCCACAGGCTGGGATGTGAGGATGCAGGGCCGGGTTGAGGAGGGCCATGCCAGGGCCCCGGTGGCAGCGGGAGTCACACCCCGGATGCAGCAGCAGCAGCCGCAGCAACAGCAGCAGCAGCAACAGCAGCAAGAGCAACAGCAGCAGACACAGCTGCTTCAGCAATGTGAGTATCATGACTTCATGGATGCTATTGCATGCTGGGAGTCCACTAGCCCTGCACAATACAACCATGCAGGACAGGGGAGGTCATAATTCCACTATACAAGACACTAGTGAGGCCCCACCTGGAGTACAGTGTACATTTCTGGAGACCATACCTACGTAAGGACGTAGAGTGGGCAGGGAAGGTTCAGAGGAGGGCAAAAAAGATGGTGCATGGCTTGCATCACAGGTCCTATGATGACAGGTTGAAGGAACTGAACATGTACTCCCTGGAGGAGAGGGGGGGAGAGAGGGGATATGATAGAGACAGACAGGTATCTTACAGGGGGGATCAGGGTGCAGAACACATTATTTTGAAGTGAAAAGGATGTTCCAGGACTAGAGGGCATGGGATGAAGTTGGAGGGAGGATGATTCAGAGGACACATGGAAAAGGATTTCTTCACAGAGCGGGTGGTGGACAAGTGGAACACCCTGCCAGAGGAAGTGGTGGGGGCTGAAACAATCACGGAATTTCAGAATGCACGGGACAGACATAAAGGAATTCTGGAGGTCAGGGGTAAGGGGCAACAGACTTCTAGGAAAACAAAGTGAACTTACAAGCTCAAATGGACAGACTGGGTTGGCCATAGGCCCTTATCTGACGACACTGTCTATGTATCTATGTATGTATGCATGACACAGGTGACATGCATCAGTGTCCAGTATCACAGCACGTCTGTGTATGTGTCACTGGTGGTCCAGGCATGCACTGGGCACATAGTTGTGTAACTGGCATCGCACCACGTTGCCACGTCACTGGACAGCCTTGTTTGTGCTGTGATGGACATGGGCAGTGTGTGTGTGCAGTGGTGCGCATAGCTGGTGCCGCCTGTTTGTGATGGCCATGTGCATGTTCACTGTGGGTGGGTGCATGCCATCACAGGTGTGGGACATTGGGCTATATGGCTTGCAGGTTGGGTGGTGTTCAGGGTTGTGGTCAGTCACAGCCATTGACTGTGTTCCCATTTTCCTAGGCCTCGAGGTTCTCAGGAGGATTGCTCGCGATGTTCGGCGCCTCACACAACTGGGAATGGAGAACCAGGAGATCCTGCAATCCATCCGGCTCCATGGAGTTCGGCGGAGGCGGCACAGAACGGTGCGCCAGCAGGAGGAGGACCAGCAGCCGGCTGGGCCATAGCCCATATTACCCTTCCCACTTCTCCCATCCCTACCACCCTGCCTTCCCTCTCCAAGTTTTTAATCCCTTCCCCTTGAACACCCCTACCTTGTACCCGTCCCCCTTGTAAATAGTTTCTCTTGTTTTGGTTATTACTATTTTAAATATACATTTCTATTTTGATATGAATACTGTGTTGGTCTCTGATTTGCAGCTGGCTATGGGTGCTCAGTTGCAGGGGTGTACATGCCATCTGGGTGGTATGGTCCTGGGTGTGTGTGTGTGTGTGTGTGTGTGTGCATGGGGAGGTATCTCCAGCATGGCAGTGACTTTCTGTTGGTCTTGCTGTCTGCTGCCACCCACTGCTGGGTGCACAGGGTGTGTCTGGCTTGTAGGCTTCTGTGCTGCACGGGTTGACGTGTGCTGGGGGGATGCATGGTTTCCTGCAGTGCCAGTCACTGCACATAGGTGGTGTCTTGGGGTCACAGTGCAGGGTGTGCTGTGCGACGGGGGCTGCTGTGCACTGTGGTTGTCAACCCCTGTGTGTGGCACTCTCAGCATGCCAGTGGTTGTGTGGGTGTCATAGCTCCGCTTATGCTGTGTTGGCTTGTCCCCATGGGCCAGTAGATCATCCGTCACAACCCCAGTGATGCTGTGCTTGGGGTGTGCAGGTGTGGTGTGGGTTCTGCAGTGTGTTCCTGTGCCCATGTGTGGCATGGCTGGCGGTGGGCCCCAGCCTGCTCCCTGGATATGCAGTTCCATTGCTCTGGGGGTCTGCTTGCGCTATGGCACCTCTGGAATGCTCAGCTGGGCTGCTCTGGTTGCTCCAGCTGCCAACATTTCGCCCAGCTTCCTTCCTGGTTGTGCTATGGCGCAGTATGTGCGATATTCAGACGTTGGTTGCTTGCGCAATTTGTTCTGCTCCATGTTTGAATATCGCACCTGTTGCGCATTTGCACAACTGGTTTGTGCTTGCTCCTGCTGTTGCTCTCATTTTGAGCGCAGTTTGAATATCTGGGCCCTGGTCTATAGAATAGGTAAATATGTATAACCATTTAATATAGGAAATCTGCAGTTGTTCAACTTTAAAATGCTTTATAATCAACTCTCTCTGCCCCTGCCCCACCCTTCATACCCCAAGCTCAGCATCTTGAGACCATGAGACAAGGTCCGACTACATGTCTCTGTGTTTTCCAAAAAGCAAATGTGTACCTTTACAATCTGCAGACATCTGACACACCGGGGAACAAAAGAGCAGCTGAGATGCAGAGAGAATAGCCCACTGCAGTGCCCATAACGTGCATAACTCCAAACTTCAGGAGGACAACATGTCTTGTCCAGAATGTAGCTGGCAATACAAAGACTACAGACCCACCAGGTCCACAGCTTTAAAGAGCCATGGGGTGATGACTGAAGGTGTCAGCATGTATTTCTGGTTCTGAACATTCTGGGCCGGTGGAGAAACCAATAGTAACATGGGTAACAAAAGGACACGAAAATAACACGCTATGGAAAAAGGGAATTTTCTAAATAAATGAGTTATAACAAACTGCAAGGTTTTGGCAGCATGTCAGTATCAAAAAGAAGGTCACCAGACACAATAATGCTTTTGGACCACAGTTCATGCAAATTAAAGGCACAGTCTGCTTAGGATGAGGTACTAGATGGACACTACATGTAATGAACGTTACAGCTATATAAAATGATTAAATAAAAGGCAAAAACTTTTATTCTGTACAGGGAGTTATTGGGGGAGGCTTAAATTAAGTAATTAGATAACACATTAACAACAGTTGTGTTTCTAAGGCACAATAAAGGGCTGTATTTAAATACTTAACTTGGGAGTGGAAGCAATGTCACAAAATGGAACCCTATTTGAAGGAGTAAATCGATGTTTGTAATAAAACTGAAAGAGCACAGTGGAACCAAACTGGGTCATGTTATGTTTAATATCTCTTCTAATGTGGGACTACAAATTAGGCTTGTCATGTGAACCTTTTAACAATCCAGCAAAAAGTTACAGGGTGTCAATGTGCAGTAGGTATGAGTCTCTCGAATACTGTATTCATGCCTATATATATATATATATATATATACTGTATATATATATATTTGCAAATATATGAAGACAAGGTTTGCTGGCATAAAGCACCTAACTTCACCTGAGCTCTTTTCTTCTAAGGTTTGCTTGAATGAACAGAGCAAGGACTACCACTACCTCAGAGGTTGCAAAGAAAGCACAGCAGTTGGATCACAGTGGGCTCAGGGAGGGTGATGATGGTGGAACAGAGGCACACCCAGTCAGTTGTTCCACTCCACAATCCATACACCATTCTGGGGGAGCATAGCTCCCCTATGGATGCACCCACAGAGGAGACTAAGGAGGCTGAAGACAACTGTCACAAGGGAGGCCCACAGGAAGGAGGCAGAGGACACCACAAGGAAAGGAAGCAGCTCCTGGTGGGGGACTCAATTATTAGGGGGATAGAACTGGGGGGAGCAGGGAAAACTGAAGTAAGGTGCCTGCCTGGTGCCATGGCTTGGAGGGACAGGAAGTGCATCCTCAGGATCACGAGAACAGCTGCACGGGAGTCTGAGCTGGACATCATTGTCCACCTAGGGACAAATGACTTGGCTCATCATGAGATCAGAGCAGTGCCGAAGGACTTTGTAGAATTGGGGAGGGGCCTAAGACAAGTAGCACACACAGTATCCTTCTCAGAGGTGCTGCATGTCAATGGCATGAGTGAGGTGAGGGTACTTTGCACCATGCAGTTTAATGAATGGTTGAAAAAATGGTGTGGAGCACATGGGTTTGGCTTCATTGGGGACTGGGGTTCCACCTGGAGGGGACACCAGCCTATACTGGCAGGATGGTCTATATCTGTCCAGGAAGGGAACAAGTCTTTTGAGCAATCGGTTTAAATGCTTCATTGGCAAGCTTTTAAACTAGTCAAGGGGGGAGGCACTGATAAGCAGCAGAAAAATCCCAGCCTCTCCCTACAAAACAGGGTACTAAATGAGAAAAAGACCATGATAGAAAGGTCAGTGAGGGATGCTGCAACAGAAGGTAAAACCATCAAAAAATGGAGAGCAATGAGTACCAATGCCCCGTAGTCTGAGTAACAAGCTTCCTGAATTAGTGGCTTTGATGGAGGAGGAACATCTGGATATCATGGCAGTCACAGAAACATGGTACACACAAAACCATGACTGGGACGTAAACATACCAGGCTACACTATCTACAGGAGGGACAGGGAGGGTAAAAGAGGAGGAGGAGTAGCTCTTTACATGAGGGAAGGAATCAAAGCAACAGAACAAAAGGGTAAACAGGGAGGAGAAGAAGCACTGTGGGTAAATTTGGAGACTGTCAATGGCACCACAATCGGCACAGGGATTGTATACAGACCCCTTTCTCAGGGAGAGGAAATGGACAAGAAAATGATAGAAAGTATACTTAGAATGGCAGAAAAAGGGGAAATATTGCTGATGGGTAATCTGAACATGCCAAATGTTAACTGGAGTGCAGTTGCAGCAGCCACTTTGAAGAGAGGGGTTATTCTAGGTGCTCTACAGGGGCCTGCCTTAGACAACTAGTATTGGAGCCCACTAGAGAGGGAGCAATCTTAGACCTGGTTCTCTCAAATGGAGATGAAGAGAGGATCACAGATGTAGAAGTGGGTAGCCATTTGGGAACTAGCGACCATCGAACAGTATGGTTCACAATAAACACAGCTATAGAGTCAAGCCATACAAAGGCAAAAGTACTGGACTTTAGGAGGGCTGACTTTGCCAAAATGGGTGAGTGCCTAAGGAATGCACTAGCAAATGGGCAGGAAGGAGGGGTGGAAGAACAATGGGGAATAATAAAAACTGCTATCACAGAGGTAACAAGCCTTTGTATGAAGCAAATAAACAAAACGAAATGATGTAAAAAACCACTATGGTTCTCAAAGGAAGTGGCAGTGAAGGTTCAAGAGAAAAACAAAGCTTTCAGGAAGTATAAGGAATCACAGAAGGAGCAGGACAGAGAACTGTATCAGTTAAAGCAAAAGGAAGCTGGGAAGGCAGTCAGAACAGAAAAGGCCCAAACTGAGGAAAGACAGCCAACTCAGTTAAGAAGGAATAAAACCTTTCATAGGTACATCAGGAGCGAAGGGAAGACCAAGGAAGGGATAGTGAGGCTTAATAAAGGGGTGGAGGGTGGGCAGAGGGTGACTGTGAAAAGGCAGAGATACTAAACAAATATTTTTGCTCCAGTATTTACAAGGGAAGAGGGGAGGTACCTAAAACAAACAGTAGAAACACTCTGGATACAGAAGTTGATACCAGCCCATTTACAGAAGAAAGGGTTCTGAAAGAACTCTTAAAACTGAAGGTGGACAAAGCAATGGGGCCTGATGGGGTTCATCCCAGAATTCTAAAAAGAACTAAGGGTAGAACTAGTGACACCACCGACTACCCTCTTTAAAAAATCATGGGAGGATGGGGTGGTACCCAAGGACTGGAGGATTGCAGATGTGATTCCCCTTCACAAAAGTGTGAGCAAGGCAGAAGCAGGAAACTACAGACCTGTTAGTTTAACCTCAGTGGTAGGGAAAATGATGGAATCTCTTCTGAAGGAAAGAATTGTCGAGTATCTAGAGGCCAGAGGGGCACAGGACCCAAGGCAGTATTGATTCACAGCTGGAAGGTCACGCCAGACAAATCTGATAGATTTCTTTGACTGGGTGACCAAAGTAGTAGATCAGGGAGGGGGCTGTGGACATGGCCTACCTAAACTTTAGCAAGGCATTTGACACAGTCCCACACAAAAGATTAACATACAAGTTAGCCAGTCTGGGAGTGGGTCCCAAGATGACAACCTTGGTAAAGGATTGGCTGGAGAATAGGACACAGAGAGTAATAGTAAATGGAGTCCACTCTGAAGAAAGGGGGGTTACTTGTGGGGTACCGCAGGGTTCAGTATTAGGACCGGTCCTCTTCAAAGTCTTTATAAGCGACATTGCAGAGGGACTGGAAGGAAAAGTATGTCTCTTTGCAGATGACACAAAGATCTGCAACAGAGTTGATGCACAAGGTGGGGTGGAAAAGATGAGAAGGGACTTGGCAAGGTTAGAGGAATGGTCAAATGTATGGCAGCTTAGATTCAATGCTAAGAAGTGCAAGGTAATGCACCTGGGAAACAAAAACCCAGGGGAAGAGTACACAAAGGGGGGTGAGATACTAACAGCAACAAAAATGGAAAGGGACCTGGGGGTAGTCATATCAGATGACCTAAAGGTGGGCAAGTAATGTGAGAGGGCAGCAAGGAGGGCTGTAGGGATACTGGGATGCATAGGGAGAGGCATCACCAGTAGAAAACAGGAAATTATTATCCTTCTGTACAGACAGCTGGTGAGACCCCATCTGGAGTACTGCGTGCAGTTCTGGAGACCCAATCTCTGCAAAGACATAGACAGGATGGAAGCTATCCAGAGGAGGGCAACTAAAATGGTGCAGGATCTGCACTGGAAGGCATATGAAGAGAGACTTAAGGAGCTTAACATGTATAGCCTCGAGGAAAGGAGGGAGAGGGAAGACATGATAGAAACTTTCAAGTACCTCAAGGAATCAACAAAGTCCAAGAGGGTAGCATCTTTCAAAAAAGGGTGTGCAAGAACAAGGGGCACAATTTGAAGATGGGGGTGGCTCAGAGGTAATTTAAGAAGTATTTTTTCACAAAGAGGGTTGTGGATGCATGGAACGGCCTTCCAGAGGAGGTTGTGGAGTCAAAACCAGTGGTGGAATTCAAGCATGCATGGGACAGTCATAAGGCAATTCTAGGGGGTGGGGTAGGAAGAAGTAGGCTGCTGGTTAACTAGGATCTGCAGCTTATCCATTAGGTAGGGAAATGGGCAGACTGGGTAAGCCAAGCGGTCCTTATCTGCCATCAAATTCTATGTTTCTATGTTTCTATGTAAGGAGCAACATTAACAGAGCAAGGAGAAACATTAAGGCTTCTTTTCGTTAAGCAGAGTTACAGTTGTGTTACTATTTTGTTTTGTGCTTACAGGTTTTATTACTATTTTGTGCTTACAGGCTGTACAGTTTGCTGCTTTATTTTTCTCTGGTTGAAATTGTTTTTTGCAGGGTATGTTTTCAGCTACATTTTTACAGGATGTGCTTACAGGTGTGTTGCTGTTTTGTGCTTACAGATTACCGCTCTATTCTCTGATTCAAATTGTTTGTTTTTTTTGCAAGACGTGTTTTCTGTTAAATTGTTACAGGGTGTGCTTACAGGTTTTGTTACTGTTTTGTGCTTACAGGTTTTACTGTTTATTGCTTTATTTTTCTTTGCTTTAAATTGTTTTTGCAGGGTATATTTTCTGCTAAATTGTTACAGGGTGTGCTTACAGGTTTGTTACTGTTTTGTGCTTACAGGTTGCTGCTTTATCTTTCTCTGATTCACATTTTTTTTGCAAGGTATATTTTCTGTTAAATTGTTACTGGTTGTGCTTACAGGTTTTGTACCTGTTTGGGGCTTACAGGTTTTACATTTTTTTTTTCAATTAAGTATGTTTTATTTGAGCATAATTACATACATTATCAGCATGTTGTATTAGTACATAATTGGTTATCATCAGCTCATTCTTTTCATCCCTATTCTCCTAAGTCCCCCCAAAAGAAAGGAAAAACAAACAAAAAAAACACATAAAAACCACATCTTACCCACCCGCTCCCCCCCTCTTTAGCTAACCCTTCTACCCCCTTGCCAAGTGCAAAATCCAGTGATGTTAGCCGAATTCTGTCTCCTCTTATTCAGAGGAGAGAAGGGAGATGCACAAATATGTGGACAAAGGGAGGGTAATGACTCTTAGGGTTTCCAAACTGCCAATGCAGCATCAAGTGAGCCCCATGTTTTACATTTTGATCTTATTTTTAGGAAAAGCAAAGTTACTGTTATGTTACTATTTTGTTTTGTGCCTGCAGTTTTTGTTTTGGAACTTAAATAAATTGCAGTCTCTTTCTCACATTGAAGGAGTTAATTACTTTTCTTCCACAGCTCTTCCAGGGGATTAGTAGTGTAACTCGGGGGGTTGCTGGCAATGGCAAAGGCTTAGTACCGTTCACAGAAGGAAGATTTAAAAGGTCAAGTTATTTGGTGTGTAGTGGTGAAGACTAGGCTTGCAGGCATAAAACACCTAGCTTCACCTGAGCTCGTTTCTTCTAGGATTTGCTTGAAAGTTCAGAGCAAGGAGCAACATTAACAGAGCAAGAAGAAACATTAAGGCTTCTTTTGGCTGAGCAGCGTTACTGTTGTGCTACTATTTTGTACTTACAGATTGTGCTTACAGGTTTTATTACTGTTTTGTGCTTACAGGTTGTACAATTTACTGTATTATTTTTTGCTGATTAAAATTGTTTATTTGCAGGATATACTTTATTTAAAATTGGTGTGCAGGTTGTCTTGCTGAAAAGAAGGAAAACACTCACCAGGGTGGTGGGTCAGAGCTGTAGCTGATTGTTTCTGGAGGGCACAGGCCTAGTCATTTTTTTTATTATTTTTCACTTGGTTATATGTTACATGTTAGCTTGCAGTTGTTTCTTGAGGGCCATCTTATTATGAACAGTTCTATTCTGAGCAGAGTGATGTACTGTGGCCTCACTTGTGAAATGTGTGTCTTAGGGAGGTTTTCTACACTTGACATGTAATTTACTGAGCAGAGAATCTTAAGGTTCTTTTTTTTATCCATTAGACTGATACATGGTACCTCTCTACCTGCTGTTATTTTTAAACAACCTTTGTCCTTTAAGTTTAGTTCAGCTGAAATCTCCCTTTAGATATTTAAGCTCTCCAATGTCACTTTATTTCTGAAGGCCTGTTTTAAACCAATGAAAATTATTTCTGTTGTTTTCTGTATGTTCTAAGTGTTAATAATATGGGATTTTCTAAATAACTCTCATTAAGCTTCTGAAGAAGGACTTGTTGGTCTAAAAGCTAAAGCTCTTTGTTCTTTTTGTAACACCCTTGTTGGTCCAATAACAGGTACCAAACCATTTGTTTTGGATTTGTAAAATATGCATGGTGTCCCTAATAGATGCATGTGATGTTTGTGCCACCTCTTTAATATGGTAATCAACATATTGTGATAGTGGTTCAGTTAGGGAGCAATTGCTAGAAACTATAGGTCAAGCCGGTGGATCAGAGAGATGTTTATGGATCTTGGGAAGACCATAACTCACTGCACGTCTGGGATTCTGAACAGTCGGAAAATGATATGTTTGTGAATCAATGGTCCTATTTGTCAGAACTTCAAACAGACAACAATCAATTTGTTCTTTATACATTTTGGTGGGATCAACAGTTATTTTGGAATAATATAAAGTATCTGCCAGCTGTCTCTGCATTTCACTAATGTACTTAACTTTGTCCATCACCACTATACTTCCGCCTCTGTCGGTGGGCTTAATGGTGATGGTTCTGTTGTTGTCCAGCATTTTCACTGCTTCCTTTTCTTGCTTTATCAAGTTGAAAAATGCTGGTCTCGGCTGACTGTCCATCAGTCTCTCAACATCATTTTCACATGCCTTTAGGAACACACCAACAGTGTTGTTCATAGGTTGTGTATACGTCGATTTCTTCTTCCACTTACACACCTCATCAGTTCCACAATCTCTTTCCAAATTACTGGTCTCTTCCAAATTGCAATTTTTGTTAAAAGTATCTGCAGATTAAGTTTGCGAGCGCATCTGTGGAAATTAGCCACTGTATCAAAGTAATTGATAGTGTTAGTGGGCATAAACAAAAGGCCATGTTTCAACACACTCAGCTCCTCCCTAGATAGTTTGTACTTGGATATACTCACTACCAGTCCCATAGCAGGCTTTGTATTACAGCCCATTTCATTATTATCATTATTTCTACTGTCATTTTGCCTTATTTTTAGTATCTCCCCCTCTTTCTGTAGCTCTGTCTGTAAATCACTTGACCCCGTCATCCTGCCCTGGACATCCCCCAGTTGGAATTGTGGGTTAGTCCTCCTCCTCCTACCACTGTACTGTCCCCTCTTGCCCCTCCCCTTACTTTGAATACCCCTTCTGGTATTTTGTCTGAGAATCTTGTTAACCTATTTTTGTTTTCATTAACATTTGCTTTTGTGTTTCTATTACCATTTGCGTTATCATTAACATCTGCGTCACTATGTGCGTTACTGTTTGCGCTTCCGTTTGCGTTACCGTTACTTCACTATTTATAGTGCACATTCTCAAAAAGAAGGAAAATTCATGGCAAAAAACTCAGTTTAATGCATCAGTTAGGGTTGTTCCACAGTGACAAAAGTGAGGAAATTTGGTGTTGGGGTGAAAACCCTAACTGCACATCCCCCAACCCTCACCACCACCACACACACATACATGCAAGTAGGGGAAGGACCAAGGCAACACAACCAATCACACACAACCAGCAGCAGATAACAGGAATAACATACAACTACCTAGACCATGAAACCACACACCCATGCTCCCATCAGGCTGTAGCATGGGGTCTTCATTGCTAACTGTCATCCCGGACATTCCACACACCACTAAACACATATTGTGCTATGACACTTTTGTGTTTGTGAAAGTATTTTGTGAAAGTATGCTCCTAATGACTGCACATCTTTGCCATTATCCTGCAAGCAAACAGTTGGGTCCTTTGGGCTGACATTTGTAGGGTGGCAAGACCTGGTCCCACATATGTGCTTTTTCCTGCTATTGTGCTAAAATATTTAAGGATTACAAAGTTACAGTGTTCCAAAATTGAGCAATTTGCCATATACTCACATTGCGGTGCCCATGACACCTTTCGCCACCCATATTTTGAAAATGGAGCAAGGTACACCATTTTCGCTACTGCCAGCTTGGTTTACCTTTATGTGAACTAACCTTGAAGAACAACTTTGTAACTAATGTATCATATCTGAAGTTGGATTTCTCCACTTCCTACAGTGACACAGGTACTGTATACACCTCCTGCAGGATGTGTGTGATAGGTTGTGTTGCCTTGGTCCTTCCCCTACTTGCATGTATGTGTGTGTGTGTGGTGGTGGGGAGGAATGCACAGTTAGGGTTTTCAACCCTAAAACCAAATTTCCTCACTTTTGTCACTGTGGAGCAACCCTAACTAATGCATTAAATGGAATTTTTGTCATGAATATATATATATATATATATATATATATATATATGTTATATGTGTATATATATATTAGAGACAAAAAACTCCGTTTAATGCATTGGTAGGGTGCTACAATAACTAACAAGAAATTTGATGTTATAATTGAGACCCTCTTGCACCCCTCCAGCCCAGCCCCCAACGGAATTGGGATGCGGCGTTGGGGTCGTCAGCCTAACTCTCACCCCATCACATGTGGAAAGAAGCTGAGGAATAGGAGAATGGGGTGAGAGTTAGGACCGATGACCCCAATGCGCACCCCGATTCTGGTTGGGAGGTGGGCTAGAGGGGTGAAAAGGGGGTTTCAACCCTAACATCAACCCTAGGGGTTTCAACCCTAATTTCCTCACTTTTATCGCTGTGGAACAACCCTAACTGATACATTAAATGGAGTTTTTTGCCTCTAATTTCCCTTCTTTTTGAGAATGATAATGAGAAATAGTGAATGTATTGTGGCGGCTGGAGCACAGGGCCCATGGTGCCCACAAATGCAAATTGTAATGCGCATGGTGACACAAAGTGAAACAGAAAGAGAAACAGTACTGTAGACAGAAATGTTAAAAACAACACAAACGCAACCGCAGATGAAAACACAAAGGGTAATGCACATGGTGGCATAGATGAACGGTAGGTGAAATGGGTACGGAACCGCAAGCAGAAACGGTAATAGTAACAGTAATGTAAGTGCACGGGCTGGTTTTCCCCAAAAGCTGCATAGAGAAAGACAGCGAGTACAAAGAATGTATGCAAAATAATGACTCTCGGAACAGAAAATGAGGACTTGGAATAGTAAATTGCTTATATCTCAGAAACCGTACGACATAGAAAAAAAATGCATTTATTTTTTTTATTTAGTTTTTGTTGACTGGGTAAGTGCACTAGACAATTCCTGCCAATTTTCAGGCACGACCCGGGAAAGGGGGATACAGATGAATGCCAACTGACTTTGAACCAGATTAAGCTGTTAGTGGTATTTTTAGTGAATGAGGGAAATTTGGCCAGGACACCGGGGAAATTCCCCTACTCTTTTCGATAAATGCCATGGGATCTTTAACATCCACCTGAACTTCCACCAATCCAGGCAGATGAGACCTCAGTTTAACGTCTCATCCGAAAGTCATATGAATTTTCACTTTCCTGGCTAGTTTTGGAAAAGTCTGTATCTTGCACCATTTCCGAGATACGGGCCCTGAAAGGCATGGCAAACGCCATAATGTTATCCTACGGGAAAAAAAACAGAGGTTTGGAGTGCCATAACTTTGCCTCCCTGTAATATTTTTTCACCAAACTACTGAAAGGCACATCTGTGGGATGTTGGCTGTCATCCCTACAAATTTCAGCCCAAAAGACTGAACCGTTATTTTGCAGCAGGGTGCCAAACGATTGCTGCAATGCACCATATGCCGTAATGTTATCCTATGGGAAAAAGCATCAGCTTTGGAGTACTGTAACTTTGCTGCTGTGTAATATTTTTTCAATGAAACACTGAAAGGCACATCTGTGATATGTCGGCTGCGTTCCCTCCATATTTCAGCCCAAAAGTACAGTCGCAATTTGCAAAAGCTTTCGCAAATTCATTTGACTGTGTCGCAAGTGTGAAAGTACTCTTTCCAGAAATGTGAAAAACATATTTCTGGGGTGTTTTTCCCCAAAATAAAGACATGGCTAGCATCCTCAGGGTCCGACTAGGTGAATACAAAAAGAATTAGGTTGCTAGAGGGTCTCAAACTTAAATGCCAAGCATTTTTCTGATCACCAACTGAAAACAAAATGGTGGATTTGTGGCAGAAAAAGGGCCATTTGTGAAAGTAAAAACTGCATTTGTGACACTGTCGAACTTTTTGTTAACTTTTCCCATTGACTTATAAAGGGAACTTGTTTTTTGAATAACTTTTGAACCGTTTAATATTTTTTCATGAAATCTTTGAAAGGCACATCGGGGACCCTAGCCACATGTTCCCTGAATATTTCAGACTGGTCGCGCAAACCGTGTGACCTGTAGGCGCGACCGTAGAATTCCAAAAAAGCATAAACGCACACGCAGATCATGCTTAATAACTCCACAGCCGTATATCCAACTGGTATGAAGCTTGGCAGATCCCAAGGCATATGGGTTTTGATCATGTGTTCCAAATTTCAGACAAATCCAGCAAACGATTCCAAAGTTATTAAGGTGCAAAATTTTGGGTTTAACATGTTAATGGCTCCTCAACCCTAACTATAGTAGTACTACCGTACTACCATTATATATATATATATATATATATATATATATATATATATATATATATATATATAGAGGCAAAAAACACCATTTAATGCATTAGTTATGGTTGTTCCACAGTGACAAAAGTGAGGAAATTCAGTGTTAGGGTTGAAAACCCCCCTTGGACCCCCCCAACCGGCACTGGGGTGTGCATTGAGATCATCAGCCCTAACTCTCACCCCATGACATGTGTAAAGCAGCAGAAGTATAGGAGAATGGGATGAGAGTTAGGACCCACGATCCCAATGCGCATCCCAATGCCGGTTGGGTGGGTAGGCGGGGTGGTCCAAGGGGGGTTTTCAACCTAACACCAAATTTCCTCACTTTTGTCTCTGTGGAACAACCCTAACTAATGCATTAAACAGAGTTGTTTGCCTCTAATTTCCCTTCTTTTTGAGAATGATAACGAGAAATAGTAAATGTAATGCAGCGGCGGGAGTGCGCCACATGATGTCTTGTGGCATAGTAACAGGAACAGCAACGCAAACAGAAGCACTAACAGTGGTGCACATGGTAACACAAGCATGAATGAGAACAGAAAGGTTAACGCACATGGTGGCGTAGACGGGAACGGTCTGCCACGTGATGTGTTGTCACATAGTAACATGGTGCCTGCAAACGGAAATGTCAATGGGCATGGTGACACAAAGTGAAACAGAAAGAGAAACACTACTGTAGACACAAATGGCAAAAAATAACAGAAACGCAAGCGCAAATGAAAACACAAAGGATAACGCACATGCTGGCGCAGACGTCAACGGTAAGTGAAACGGGTACGGAACCGCAAGCAGAAAGGGTAACAGTAACAGTAATGTAAGAGCACAGGCTGGTTTTCCCCAAAACCTGCATAGAGAAAGACAGTGAGTACAAATAATGTATGCATAATAATGAGTATCGGAGCAGAAAATGAGAACTTGGAATACTAAATACGTGATATCTCAGGAACAGTATGACGTAGAAAGTAGAAAAAAATTTAAAAGTTGTATGATTTACAACTGTCCTGGCTAATTTTGTACTTAGTTCCCATTGGGGGGGATAAGCATTTTTCTGACAAAAAGTCCGTATCTCGCACCGTTTCCAAGATACGGGCCCTGAAAGGCGAGGCGAACGCCGTAATGTTATCCTATGGGAAAAAAAGAGAAGTTCGGAGTGCCATAACTTTGCCTCCCTGTAATATTTTTTCACCAAACTACTGAAAGGCACATCTGTGGGCTGTTGGCTGTCTTCCCTCCAAATTTCAGGAAAAAAGACTAAACCGTTATATTGCAGCAGGCTGCCAAAGCATTCCTGTAATGCGTCGGGCACCGTAATGTTATCCTATGGGAAAACCGTCAACTTTGGAGTGCCGTAACTTTGCCGCCATGTAATATTTTTTCAATACAACACTAAAAGGCACATCTGTGAGATGTCATCTGCGTTCTCTCCAAATTTCAGCCCAAAACTCCCAACCGTTCTTTTGCAGCGGAGTGCCAAAGAATTACTGTTATTTTGGGAATAGGTCACAAAAGTAAGTCAGAATTTGCTAAAGCAAGGTAAAAAATTATGACACTTTCGTGAGTGCGACACTACTTTGTGAAAGTACTTTTTCCAGAAATTTGAAAAACATATTTCTGGGGTGTTTTACCCCAAAATAAAGACATGGCTAGCATCCTCAGGGCCCGACTAGGTGAATACAAAAAGAATTAGGTTGCTAGAGGGTCTCAATTTTAAATGCCAAGCATTTTTCTGATCACTAACTGAAAACAAGATGGCAGATTTGCGACAGTAACAGGGCCATTTGCGACAGTAAAAAGTGCATTTGCGACACTGTCGAACTTTTTGTTAACTTTTCCCATTGACTTATAATGGAAAATTGTTTTTTGAATAACTTTTGAACCGTTTAATATTTTTTTCACAAAATCTTTGAAAGGCACATCAGGGACCCTGGCCACATGTTCCCTGAAGATTTCGGGCTGGTCGTGCAAACCGTACGACCTGTAGGTGCGACCGTAGAATTCCAGAAAAGCGTAAACGTGAGCGCAGATCACACTTAATAGCTCCACAGCCGTATATCTGACCAGTATGAAACTTGGCAGATCCCAAGGCCTATTGTACTTTATAGTGTATTCCAAATTTCCGGCAAATCTGTCAAACGGTTGCAAAGTTATTAAGGTGCAAAGTTTTGGGGTTTAACATAGAAATGGCTCCTCAACCCTAACTATAGTGGCACTACCGTGCCACTATACTATATATATATATATATATATATATATATATATATATATATAGATGTGAACAATAAATGCATGCCATAAATAATGTGTATTGTCAGCTACTGTGTAAGTAAAACCGTTTATATGCATAGTAAGTATGTCATCATTCATGTACATAGTTACTATTTCATCACTCATTTATATGCACAGTTGCTATGTCATCAGCCAATTTAGAATGTTCAGCCTCAGTAGCAGTACTAATCATATTCAAATGCAAATAACTTTAAAACAAAAAAAAATGATAGAATGGTACTCTGAGCACAAAAGTTGTCCAGCACAAAAATATCTACAAAATGAGTGATGTTTCATTTATAGATACATTTTAGTTTTTGTAAAATTAGCAAAAAACAGCAGAAAGTTAAGGGGTTTTTTTGCACTTTTTCAACAAATAAATACAAATAACTTTAAAATGAAAACTGATAGCATTGTGTGTTGAGCACAAAAGTTGTTCAGCACAAAATTATCTACAAAATGAGAGGTGTTTCATGTATAGATGCCTTTTAGATTTTTTATAACCAGCAAATCATGTCAGAAAATTCAGTTTTTATTCACTTTTTCTGTACTAGTCAGTCCAGATATGTGAATGAATTCATTCACATATCTGGACTGACTAGTATGGTATGGGCTGCATGCGCATTGGCTCATGCTCTGAACCAATGGGCATGCAGCCCTACCGAGCTGTCAGTCGGTGGGCAGCGGGCGGCAGGTGCATGGGGTGCTGCCACCCGCTGGCTGACGGGTGAGCAGGGTGGTGGGGCTTAGTGGGCGGGTGGGGTGGGGTCCACTAGATCACCAGGGATATCGGACTTGGGGGTGAGGAATGCCACCTGCAATCGGGCTCCATGCAGACCACTGGACCACCAGGGATATTGGACTTGGGGGATACAGTGATGCCTGCAATTGTGCTCATCGCAGTTCACTGGACCACCTGGGATAATGGATGTTCTTTGTTCCTTACGGGACGTCCCGAGATCAGGTTGCAGGGGGCGTCGGTCCCCCATGGCTGCTGCCTGGCAGGGCACCAGGCACAAGTTGTCGAGGATCGGTGCACCTGCATGCTAATGGCATGCAAATGGAGCCGTAATCAGATGCAAATGGCCCCCTGTGCACCTTGCATAAATTATGGCCCCATTTGCATGTCCCGCTTTGAATATCGCAGGTGCCATGCATGGCGCAATGGCACTTGTGCCACCGCATCTCAATGCTCCACTCTGACCACTTGCACTGGTGCAGTGTCACTGTGCCATGCACAGTGGGGGTGGCCAGGGTGTGATATTCAAAGCAGTTGTGCCATAGTGCAGCTCTGTTGAATATCGCCCTGGCCACACCCATGCGCAACAAATTTGAGCTGCGCCCAGGCTTGCGCCACAGCCTGGCGCAGTTTGAATATCTGGGCCCTAATAGGTAATGCCACTAAAATACCACTTGTGGAATTTAACGTTTGCAAAGTACTTATCACCACTGAATCACCTTACTTGCACTAGCATCTTGGCCCTGCATTACCCATTTAACACTCCTGTGAGAATGATGCTGAGCATCATGCTCCATCGTTACTGAAGATATCCAGATACTTTCATCACAATGGCCTAAGTCACAACTAATTGTAAAGCCTGGCATCACATGGTGCCACTGTTTTTAAATAGTAAAAATATACATTGTTACCTACAGGGTTGCTAAAGTGTCAGAAGGTGGCATTGAACAGATACAATACTGCATGTGCATGGGCTTCCACAAGTCATCAAACCAGTTATCTCTAGTGGTTATCTGCCATATTGTAAGAATTCAGGCTAGTGCACAGTGATGCCATAACTATTCTTCATGGCTTGTGACCTGACACTTGGTACCACTATGCTTTCACTATGCAGCCTCCCATGAATGTTACCTTATTTACACATTACCCAGCCTTTACCTTCCTCTACAATGGCAACTCAAGTGTAGGACTAGGCAAAATGTATGGACATGGCTTCAACACAAGTATCACAACATTCCACAATTTCATAAAAGCTCAGGAAATTCAACTTTAATTACTGATGCTACTGTACTTTGGAATCTTTGGCTGCTCATAACTTGGCCAGCCTTTGAGCAAGGGGTTATGGAATTGTCACACACAGCCTCTTTTTTTCCATATTGGTTTTTCTGCAGGCCGGGAGCTCATCTCTCGAGGGTATACACTGCTCACAGGGATATACCTTGATCAGGCTGAACCCAGCCATCATTCAGTTGGCTACTGGTTTTCTCCAGCATTTATTTCCTTTCCATTTCCCTTGGTGTAGGTGGTGCCTCTGTCAGCTGCACACAGCCACAGCATCCGCTGCAGCAGGAGCAAGCTCCATGGCCCCACCACGGGGTAATTGTGTTGCCGGAACCTGCTACCAACCTTACCTGACCAAGATGCACTGCCAAGCGACAACTGTCTCGGCCATGGCCTGCCTCCTGATTTGACTTCCTGGGCCTGCTTCTGAACCTGGGTCATCAGCATGGCAGTGCAATGCTCTGCTGCTGGGCCATGGGGGTAGCCTCAAAGCCTAGTATTTAAGCAATAATGACCGAAGAGCTGGTCATTTCCTGGAGATTAACGACTGGCTGGGGGGAGTGTGGCCCGAGGTGCAGCCAAGGGCCAACCCCACCCAGCTGGTCATTAATCAATAGGAAATTAATAGCTCTGAGGTCATTATTTTGATAATAAGTCTAAATACATTAATGACTTTTATGGTAGTATTTTTTCTTTACTGTTTTTCTTTCTTTGTGACATGGTGACAGTTCAGCATGTTTTTAAGTCTGTTGCCTGCCATGTGGTATCTGTTACTGGTTTTCTGTCTTCAGGGAGGTATCGGGCCCTTCTATTTTGTAGGTTTTGTGGTAACTTTTGATGTAGAAATGCTTGGAAACTGACATTTTCTGTGAGAAATCTTTGTAGTTCAATCCTTCGGTGGTAACAGAAATGCCACCGGATGAATATTCAATATGTGAATGTAAAAAATGGACATGCTATACAGTGCAAACAAGATTTTAGAAATGTCACTATAGTCTTTAATAATTTGTGAACTTTCAACTGGAACACTTGTGATGCTGCACAGAGATGAATGGAATTAAATTTAACTTTTGAACATTTTAGTTAACTGGCAAACAACTTCAGGTACTTTCATTTTTTTTGCGCTATGTTGTGCTTTATTTTTTCTGATGGGCACTTCCACACATAGCCCTTTCAATGTTTTTTGGTGACAGGTGCAGTGAGAAGAGACAGGTCAGTGCATTAACTGCTGTGTGGCAGCCGTACCGAGCATTTCTAAAAGATTTCAGTCTGGCACAGCATCCAATCAATGATCTAGTTCAGCTCATGAATAATTAATTAGACTTATAATTAAGATCAATGAAATTAACAAAACTGGTGGTAATATGTTTTATAGTTTTTTAAGTTATAGGAACTTAAAATTCTACAGTTTATATAATTGTAAAATGTATTTTTAAAATTTCCAAGCGTTTGGAGGCTTACCTTTAAAGATAGAGATCTCAAACTTGGTACAGTTCTGTATGGACCTTGGAAAGTCATCATACCAAACTTGGTACATCTTGGACAGATATTGTTTAAAGTAGATGAAAATAACTGCAATCACAACTTTGACAAACTTTTGCTAAATTTTGTCAGGAATTTTGTGAAATATTGTGGAAGTGAAATCATAATTTCACCAGAATTCTACTGGACGAAGATACATTTTGCCCAGCCCCAGTGTTAATTCTTATTATAAAATGGGCAAGTAAAATCCTTAATTTTAATTGGCTATTAGCCATGCATTAGAAGTGCCTAATGCACGGCAAATAACAAGTGCTGGCAATCCATAGTAAATCCAAAAAGAAAATCAAGGAGCAAAAAGAATGTTCATTTCTTGATCGAATCATAACGCCCACCATGTTTTTGTCTTGCAGACTGGAACATCAAAGTCAGGTAAGGACACAGGTCAGAGTCACCCCACATAAATCCCAAACTCACCACAGCTTGTGTTAGTTTTACTCGATCCATAAATAAAATGAACAGCGTGCCATCAAACTCACAATTTGACTGAGCTGGCAGCCATTCACCCATTGTAAGCTTATTGCATCTCTCTCTCTCTGCCACAACAGCATGTCTCTTGGGAGCCGTAATGACATTAAAAAGAAATCTCGTATAACTCCGACGACTGTAGTAACGAAATGAGAAATTACTTTTGCCACTGTCTCTCGTCTCCGTCGTCACCCGATTGTTCTCCTCGGAGTTTTAAACATACCTACAAACAGCGCTGCTCTTCCGGTCTGTTTGGAGATGATTTAAAACCATCACTGCCTTTGAAGCCAGAGTCCGTTTACGCTGTCAGCGTGTGTGTGTGTGTGGGCACGAGCCGGGACTCTCCATGGTGTAGTAAAGAAGCTGTCTTTTAAATTGTACTTTCTTTCAAATTTTCAATCATGGCTCTCTCCATAGCCCATTAGCTAACCTGCTGTCTTCCTCATCCTACTAAGTTACTTCAGTCCACAGACAGTTCCATCTCACGCCCATACACACACACACGCTGACAGCGTAAACGGACTCTGGCTTCAAACACAGTGAAGCTCAAAATCAGCAGATTAAATAGAAAATGTGGATCAGTAGCTTGTGTGACACCCTTTATCTTTTCAAATCACTCACCAGCATTTCAAATACTGTGCTTGTTTCTTTCCAACCCACCCGCTCATTCGGTCTGCTCGTTCCCCCTTCCCCACTCTTTACGTGCCGCAATGCTCACAAGGGTAGCAGGAATCTTTATTAAATTAAAACAAAGTTGTGCTCAAAAGCTCACAAAAATGAATACTTGGGACAAAAGAAATAAACAAATGTTTTTTAGCACAGTATAAACTGGAGAACATTTTTAATGTTTTTTTAATGGTTGTATAAAAACTATAGCTATGCAAATACAGCTTTACAGGCGGAAAGACTATTTTATCTAAAAATTCACACAACATGTAACTTTATTTTAAATTAAACCTCTGAATTTTGATTGTCACAGTTATGACAAATACAGGTTCCCATTTTATAAGCGCAATAAGACACTCCAGGGGTGTGCATTAGACATTTCTAATGCATGGTCAAGGACTAAATGCACTCAGCCTGCGGCCTCATGCCTTATTACGCCCCTGACTTTGCATTAGAAATATCTAATACACACCCCCTCGTGTCTTATTGCTTACAGATTGCTGATTCCTGTACATTAATATAATAATCAAAACATTATTGTGATATACATACAATAAAATTATTAAATAAAAAATAATGATGATGCCATTTGCAATGTGTTTTAGATTGTAAAATCTATTTTGTCTTTTCCTTTTCTTAATTATTCTTTCTTAGATGTTGAGGAGGAACAGGAGGGCCTTGCACCAGCTACAGTTAAGCTCACCAGGATGAAAACCAATTCTGCAGCATACTACAGCAGAGTTACTGCAGGAAACAATGCAGTTTCAATGGGTGTTTATTGTATTCAACAGTGTAACATAGAAACATAGAAACATAGAAGTTGACGGCAGATAAGGACCGCAAGGCCCATCCAGTCTGCCCATTTCTTTTTCTACCTTATAAATGTGCCATCGGCCTTTGCTCTGTCAGTGACCTATCTATTCATAAGTAAGTAATTTGTCATGAGAAAGAGAAGTTGAGGTATAGGCAAATGCAAAAAAGTATATACATGATGTGGCATTGTTAAATACTTATAATACTATATTGCAAAATGTTGTTCAGCATGGAAATCCATGCCTGTAATAGGGTTGCTGTTCTGCAGCAGTGGCATCAGAATGTTGTGCTGCAATATTGATGTCAGTCCTGCGGTACGAGAACTTAGATTCTCACTGCACATTTTTTTCATCTAGTCAGTTGCACTGAAGTACTTTCTCTTTTTTATATTTGAAACATAGAAACATAGACTTTGATGGCAGATAAGGACTGCCTGGCCCACCTAGTCTGCCCATTTCCCTATCTAGAGGATAAGCTGTAGATCCGATTTAACCAACAGCTTATTTCTTCCTACCCTCCACAAAAATTGCCTTATGTCTGTCCCATGCATTCTTGAATTCTCCCACAGTTTTAGACCCCACAACCTCCTCAGGAAGGCTGTTCCATGCATCCACCATCCTCTCTGTGAAAAAATACTCCCTCACATTGCCCCTGAGCTGTCCCCGCTCTATCTTTAAATTGTGTCCACTTGTTCTTGCACATCTCTTTTTCAGAAAGATGCTACCCTCTTGGACTTTGTTGATTCCACTGAGGTACTTAAATGTTTCTGTCATGTCTCCCCTCTCCCTCCTTTCCTCAAGGGTATACATATTAAGCTCCTTTAGCCTCTCCTCCTATGGTTTCTCTTACAGACCCTGCACCATTTTAGTTGCCCTCCTCTGAACTGCCTCCATCCTGTCTATGTCCTTGTGGAGATGGGGTCTCCAGAACTGGACGCAGTACTCCAGATGTGGTCTCACCAACTGTCTGTACAGGGGGATAATAACATCCTGTTTTCTGCTGGTGATGCCTCTCCCTATACATCCCATTATACCCCCAGCCCTCCCTCCCTACCACTTTCTCACATTGCTTGCCAACCTTAAGTCATCTGATATGATTACCCCCAGGTCCCTTTCCATTTTTGTTGTTGTTACTACCTCCCCCCATTGTGTAATCTTCCCCTAGATTTTTGTTTCCCAGGTGCATTATTTTGCACTTCTTTGCCTTGAATCCAAGCTGCCATACTTCTGACCATTCCTCCAACCTTGCCAAGTTCCTTCTCATCTTTTCCACGCCTCCTTGTGTATCAACTGTGTTGCAGATCTTTGTGTCATCTGCAAAGAGGCATACTTTTCTTTCCAGTCCCTCTGCAATGTCACTTATAAAGATATTAAGAAGGACTGGACCCAGTATTGAACCCTGTGGTACCCCACTAGTAGCCCCTCTTTCTTCAGAGTAGACTCATTTACAATTACTTTCTGTGTCCTGTTGTCCAACTAATGTTTTACACAGGTTACCACCCTGGGACCCACTCCCAAGCTGGTTAATTTGACTATAAATCTTTTGTGTGGGACTGTGTCAAATGCCTTGCTAAAGTCTAGGTAGGCCATGTCCACAGCCCCTCCCTGGTCTACTACTTTGGTCACCCAGTTGAAGAAATCTATTAGATTCATCTGACATGACCTTCCCTCTGTGAACCCATGCTGCCTTGGGTCCTGTGCCCCACTGGCCTCTAGGTACTCAACAATTCTTTCCTTCATAAGTGATTCCATCACTTTCCCTACCACAGAGGTCAAACTGACAGGTCTGTTGCTTCCTGTCTCTGTCTTGGTCCCACTTTTGTGAATGGGAATCACATCTGCCTTCCTCCAGTCCTCAGGTACCACACCATCCTCCCAGGATTTGTTAAAAAGGGTAGTCAGTGATGTCACTAGTTCTCTGCTTAATTCTTTTAGAATTCTGGGGTGAATTCCATCTGGCCCCATTGCTTTGTCCGTCTTCAGTTTTAGGAGTTCTTTCAGAACTTACAGATACTGATGCAATTGCTGTCCACACATAGAATAAATAATTTGAACTTGTCATCAACTCAGAAGTTCTTGCTCCACAACCACCACTTAACTGAAAGGAAGTGGGCTGTCTGAAGATTACAAGATAACATATGGTTTTCAATACTCAGAGAAGCATGTGTCTTCATCTGTAGTTACCAACAGCAACCAGTGAACCTCTCCAACATTGCAGTCAAGGTTCTCAGTTTCCATAGACTCCTTTTGATGCAGACACAGTCTTGTTCTGTATACCAGCTATAGTCTTCAATCAGATAATTGTTTTTCTCACACCACACGCACACACTACCACCATCCCCCTCCCCCAACACATACACAATCAGACACCGGGACGGACACTCTTGAACATTAGAGAACTGTGCTTCTTCAACATATTGGCTAAGTATATAACTTTTGTGTATATTTTTACCATTCAAATGGAATCTTGTAAAATGGAATGTGTACTTGTTATATGCACTAATTTGATATCAATGTTAATTATACATTAAATATCCATTTATGAATTGCAATGTCATTCGTTGTTTGTTGTTATTTTTATGTTTGATGTGTGCCTGTGCACCAAACGTTTTGTCAGGAGTGATTGAATTTGGGGGTGTGGCACTGCCAAGCCCATTGCAGTTCAAAATACCATGGGCTTGGCTGCCTACACCAATGACCAGTAGTGTGGTCTGTGACACCACTCACTCTTTGGTGGGTGGAAACTTTGTGTACTTCAAAGGAGAGAGACGCTGTAATTAGAGATGGCTTTGGTCCTTTGATTTACATGAAGCCAGTCAGCAAACAGTTGAGTAGATTTTGACAGCAGGAACCTGTCAAAATGAAACAGAAACATAGACTTTGACAGCAGATAAGGACTGCTTGGCCCACCCAGTCTGCCCATTTCCATACCTACTGGATAAGCTGCAGATCCTAGTTAACCAACTGCCTACTTCCTCCTACCCACCACTAGAATTGCTTTATCTCTGTCACATGTATTCTTGAATTCCCCCACTGTTTTTGACCCCACGACCTTCTCTGGAAGGCCATTCCATGCATCCACCTCCCTGTCCATAAAAAAAAGTCCTCATATTTCCCCTGAGCCATCCTCCCTTGATCTTCAAATAGTGCCCGCTTGTTCTTGCACATCTCTTTTTCTGAAAGATGCTACCCTCTGGGACTTTGTTGATTCCCTTGAGGTACTTGAGTGTTTCTATCATGTCTCCCCTCTCCCTCCTTTCCTTGAGGGTATACATATTAAACTTCTTTAGTCTCTCTTCATATGGCTTCTGGTACAGACCATGTACCATTTTAGTTGCCCTAATCCACACTGCCTCCATCCTGTCTATGTCTTTGCAGGGATGGGGTCTCCAGAATGGCACACAGTATTCCAGATCAGGTCTCACCAACTGTCTGTACAGAAGGATAACAACTTCCTGTTTTCTACTGGTGATGCCTCTCCCTGTGCATTCCAGTATCCAGCCTGCCCTCCTTACTGTCTTCTCACATTGCTTGCCTACCTTTAGGTCATCTGATATGACTACCCCTGGTCACTTTCCATTTTTGTTGTTGTTGGTACCTCCCAAAAATGGAAATTGACCTGGGGGTAGTCATAGCATGAAAGCATCCATCAATGTCTGTTGCAACCATCTTCCCATTTTCCCATTCCCCTAGCCCAGTTGCATCACCTTGCAGCACGCTCACTGCTTGCTGCTCATCCTGCACTCCCCTTTCCTACCGATGGCCTTCTTTTTCTCAGTGACATTTCAAAAACACATTCCACTGCACTGCCCCCCTGCTGTCTTTGGTATCTCTGCTCATGCCCTCCTAGTTGTTTTTGCTGTGTCAGGCTCCCTCCCTCCCTCTCCCCAATTTCTTGCCCTCCTTTTCACTCCCTCCCCTTCCAAGCTGTGCATTTCAGTGGCCTCCAACTCTGTGCCTCCTTCCCTTTTTTCTTTCTTCTAGCTCAGTTTCATCCCCTCACAGCGCACTCATCCTGCCCTTCTTTTTCTTGCTGGCAGACATCCAGTGCACATCCTCTCACAGCGCTCTTGTTCCCTGCTGCTCATCCGGCCCTTCTTTTTCCAACCGATAGCCACCTTGTACCCAATACCATTTTAAAAAATAGAGAACAAGTTTTATTTCTTCCCTGTACCCACCCTTCCTGTTCCAAGCAATGCGTTTTCAGTATCCTGCAGCTCTGCTGCCCTCGCTTGCTTGTTTTTCTCTCCCTGTGCAGTTTTGCCACCTCACAGTGCACTCCCTCCTGATTGACCTCCCTTCCTTTTCCCACAGGTGGCCATCTTGTGCTAAGCGCCTTTGTGCCATCACAAATTTTGTTCATACTGCTGGCATTTTTGTTTAGAACGGTTAGGTCTCAGGATTATTTCACTTAATTTCCATCTGGAACATTAGAGTGGGATTTGGGGGTTGATAAAGTGTAGTGCCCAAAGAGATGTACAGGAGAAGGGGGGGAAACAGTGACACTGGGGGTGCCTAATCCCCCAGTACCACTACCTGTAATACAGAAAACCATACCTCATTGTTTTTTGGTTTTTTGTAAACCTGTCAAAAAGAAAAACATCCATCAATGTCTGTTGCACCATTATTCCCCCCATCTGACCCTCCCACTCAGCACCCCACCCCAAGACCTTACCTTCTCACCGGAGGTCCAATGGCATAATCCTCTGTGGGCCACAGACACGTCTTCTCTCTTCAATGCTGGACCACAAACTGAGGAAATCGGGTGTGTGGTTCAATGTATTTCAATGGGGTTTTGAACTTACTAGCATAACTTGGCTATTTTTTTACATTTTTGCCCCACATTTTCAACATATCTTCTTTGGTACACTGGTACACCTCCTCATGAACAATGTAAGTGACATTAGGTACATCTGTCCCAAAAGGTGATTTAACAGTCACTGTGTGAAATCACCTTTTGGGCAGGAGTTGTAAACTTTCTTCACCTTCCTTCATGAGGTGAGTCATAAGAAGACTGTTGAAAAATTGGCTTAAAAATATTAAAAAACAACAAAGTTATGAGCCTACATTGAAGTTTGCAAATGTAGGTGCACAACTTTGGTCATTTTCAATACTTTGTCCCTAAATTTTAAACGTAGCCATTTCTTCACAGCACCTAATGAATGTGACAGCTGTCATTCTTCAAATCCTGGCCAAAATATGTTTTCACATCCCAAAAGGTGATTTCACAGTCACTACGCGAAATCACCTTTCATGCAGGAATTGACAATTTTCTCTGTACTTGTTCATGAGTTGGGGTCATAAGAAGGCTATGTTGAAAATCTGGGGCAAAAATGTAAAAAAAAAAATAAAGTTATGAGTCTATGTTGGAATTTATGAACGCAGACTCATAACTTTCATAATTTTCAATATTTTGACCATAAACTTTCATCATTGCAATTTTTGCACATCACCTCATAAACAAGATGTGCCATTTTTAAAATCCTGCATGAGATGTGTTTTCGCACCTCTGGTGAGAAATGACATTTTGGCCATTATACTATAAATCGTACATGTCATGCCTATAAGGCAAACCCTAAAGCAAGTCCCTTCTGAAGTTGGGGTTAGAACATTAAAAACCAAAAAAATGTTTAACAAGCATCAAATATTCAGCATTAACAAATGCTTGCTTTGTTTTGGGATACAATATTTTAAGCAATAAGGCATGACAAGGGGTGCTTTAATGTGGGATAATGACCACCTTGGGTGGCATGAAGCACGAGGAGAAGCCAAGTGCTTTCACACTCAAGAAGGGCCATTATGCCACCACAACACACACACACACACACACACATTAATTGTTTCTTTAAGGATTTTTTAAAGAAAAAAAAGAAGATAATTGTGAAAAAAATGGTAAAAACATACACCATACAACTGATGCTGTGTTGGTGTCTGGGCAGAAGGTGGTACCAATATTACATCAACAGTGCTACTTTCAAGCAAGTAAGAACAGTGGCAGAGAGAGGCACTGATTCAGAGGACTGGTCAGCTAGTTTCTGACCATTGAGGAACTCAGTCATTACACTTTCCCACAGTATCAAGGACAGTTAAAGCCCCTGAGGAGTGTATATACTTGTGTAGTAATGAAAGTGATCAGCAGAAGTATGGGCTCGGCATTTATAGTCCGCATGCATGGCAGTCAGTGGTGGGCAGAGGTGTCCGTGGTACAGCAAGTGGGTCAAAGCAAAAGTGAATATGAGGAGAGAGCCACGGAAAGTGATCCTTGTTTAGTGAAACCCATCCCTTGTCAAACAGCCACTGCTTATCAACTACCAATTCCTGACTCATGAATCAGAAGCAGTTCACACCACAGTTTTCATTACCACAGTACAATCAGGGCTTCAGGGAACAGCCACAGAAGATGCCAGGACAGAACAGCTCAGGACTGCAGTAGATGGATCTGGAGGTGAATGCTAGATCCTGATTTTCTGGAGCTACTTTCAGATGTACTGTTGTGCTAGGATAATGCCCTGGCTGTAAACACCTTTCAGTCAATCAGGTTTCAGTATTCATTTTTGTAGAACTTTATTTATATCAAAATTTTCTATGCAATACATAGAAAACAAGTACACAGAGAATAATCTTGTGCAGTTTGGAGGTTGGTTTTAGGGTTTGTGTACAAGCAAGGAAAATCCATGTACACTTTAAGTTTAAAGACATCACGGATGTAAGAAAAACACGAACTTTCCTTGATAAGTCTTGCTCTGGGGTCACAGCTGCAAGTCAAAATAAATTGGAAAAGAGAAAGCATGTGTTTCAACATGCTTAACTTCATGACACATTTAAGTAGCGATATCTAGAATGTCAGCAGAAGGCCTTCCCTTCAGAAAGAGAGTCAACCTCCCCCAGCTTTTCTTTTAAAAGACTGGGAATCAATGTTCCAACAGAGCAATCTCCAAAGGTCCCCAAATGAGGTGATATTTATCCTCTTGATTGTTTGCTTTACATTGCAGATGCTCTAGCTTCACACAGTGTAGCAGGGAGGTTATCCACTGGGATATTGCAGGAGTTCATTCAGAGCCCCAATTCACTATCAGGGTCTGTTTGGCCACCACTATACGCAATCTCCACAATGGATGATCCCCCCCACCCTCACCCTGCTGTATAACCTGGCAATGCCAGCAACATATTAGCTGGATCCAGAGTCTCTGGGAAGTCCAATATCCTGCACAACAAGCCAGTGATTCCTCTCCAATCGTCACTTATATTGGGGTAGTCCCATGTCATGACATCTTGATGTTATCCATGTGCCTGATGATCTTGTATGTAGCCTGATTCACCTGTTATTGATGTATCATATCTTGTTGATCTACTGGGCTGTCTGTAGATATGTGTTGCCCCTGCCTGTGTTAATATGCTAACTATCTCCTGATGTATATTGTGTGCCTGATGCTATTGTATGTACCTTGTATTTGCCTGACCCTCATGTTTGTGCCTTTGTAATCCTTCCGGGTCACACCTGAAAATAGGCACTTGGCTGTCTAGTGTGCTTACCTGGTTAACAAAAGCAAATAAATAAATAAATAAATATGAAAAAAGGTTCCCTCACTAGCCTGACATTTGGGGCAAAGGTCAGGTTTATCTTTATATATTCTACATGCCGATTCAGGAGTGAAGCATGTCCTTAAGAGTATGTTATAATGAATAGCCCTAAATTATTATTCCAAGAACATTCTATGCCCTTTTTTAGTATAAGAACCCAGTTTCCTGCTGTTAAACACTCGGGGGGATAAATCCTGTTCCCACTTCAATTTGATACCTACCATAGGATCCCATAAAGTTCCCAACAAGGCTTTATAAATTTTGGTAAAAGTTTTTGGTTTGGATTGCTTCCCTTCACACTGCAAGATTTCTTCCAGTAAGGAGCTCCTAAGTTCAGGAGGAGTCTCAGATAGATCTCTGTTGCCATAGATCCTAGCTTTAACCTGAAGATAAAGAAAAAAATGTGATGGAGGCAGGTGATAGTCCCTGCCAAGGCCCTGGAATGAATATAACACTTCATCCTCATATAGCTGGGAGAGTACCCTCAACCCCTACCTTTCCCATACTTCCAGAACCCTGGTGACCAGAGATGAAACAGCATTCCTATCCCAGAGAGTATATATAATAGAAGCTTCTGCAGACAGGACATGGGAACATTTTAGGGCTGAATGAGCCATCAGCCATGCCCTTACGGTAGATCAGAGAAAAGTGTTCTGAAAAATGTAATCACCCCTCTGTTCTGAGAAGCTGCAAACAAGGCCTCATAAAGTGGGGACCCAAAGAATGCTTCCTCCAACCCACCCAAGTCCTCCTCTGCCCAGAAGTTGCTATCAAACTGGTCATAAAAAAGCTATTTGTTCAGATTGGTAATATACAGTAGCTGAAGATTTAGTAACACCAGATCCCCTTTGGTTATTGGTTGCCATAATAATCCTTGCCTAATCCTAGGTCTACGCCCATTCCATTACAGAGTGGTGATATAGCTAGCTAGGATTTTAAAATATATTTTGGGGAGAAAGCAGGAAAGGGTTTGGAATAAGTACAAGCATTAGGGGAAGACACCCATTTTAACCAAATTAACCAAACCTATTAATGTGAGTGGAAGAGACCACCACCTCTCACAATTCTCTTTAATTTTTTGCATCATGGGTTTGTAATTCACCTCACCTATGGTAAACAACCTTCTGGGGATCTGTATACCAAAATATTTAATTACTGAGGGAGGAGTGATAGAGCCCCTCCCCAATCAGTATGACTGACATTTTCCCTGACAGGGGGAGCCATTCACATTTGGCCCAATCTATCTTATGACCTGATAGTAGACCATATATTTTAAAAAGTTCTGCTATGGTCAGTAAAGCCCTGTCTGGGTCAACCAGATATAGGAGGACATCATCTGCAAAAAGTGAAATGACATGCTCACCCTCCCCGTATGCATAACCTCTGATATCAAGATGTCTCCTTACAGCCTGTGCCAATGCTTCAATTGTCAATACATATAGCAGTGGGAACAGGGGACACCCCTGTCTAGTTCCCCGGGACAGATTAAAGGGCAGGGAGAGGCTGTCATTGGTGAGGATCTGGGCACATGGCGATTTGTACAGCGTGTTTATCCAATATCAAATATGTGGCCCAAACCCAAACTTAGACAAAACAGCAAACATAAATGGCTATTCCACCTGATTGATGAACTTCTCCTCATCAAGTGTCAGAAGGCCTTGATCCCCCCATTGGACATCCAACCATGCATAATATTAAGGGTCTTTCCAGTGTTATGCTTAGCCTGCCTCCTCTTCACAAACCCACCCTGATCAGGGTGGACAAGAAGGGACAGCACTTTCTCCACCCTAGCAACCAGCAATGTAGCCAAGATCTTGTAATCGGCATTTAATAATGAAATGGGGAGGTAGGAGTTACATTTTACTGGATTCTTCCCTGGCTTAGGAAGAACGGTAATGTTAACCAGGGTTTGAGATTCCAGCAAAGCCCTCCCCCCCAATGCCTTCTGGACCATCTAGTATATTAATTTCTGGATCTCACGCCAGAAGGCTTTATAAAATTATATAGGGATCCCATCTGGTTCCGGTGCCTTACCCATATTGGAGGACCAGAATGTTTGTCACAGTTCTTCAAGGGAAATTGGGGGGTTCAAGTTTTCTGCCCATGCCTGGTCCAATGTCGGGAGGTTAAGAGAGTTCAAAAATGTATTGGGGTCAGAACCCTGCAGGACTTCTAAAGTGTACAAAGACTGATAAAATCGTTTAAAAGTATCATTTAAGTGTCTCTGATCTGATGTGGCCTTTCCATCCAATCTCTCTAGCTCGAGTATCTGCCTCTCTTCTCATTTTTGTTTAACTAGCCAGGCCAATTACTTGCCTGATCTGTCTGCTTCAAAGTAGTTTCCAGCCTGACTGATCAATAAGTTCCTTTCCACATTTCTGGAAGAAAGCTAGTTTAATCTACCCTTAAGTCTTCTAAGTTCCCCCTTATTCACTCCATTGTCCCCCGACATCGCCCTTGTCTCTAACATTATTATCTGCTTCTCGAACACCCTTTCTTCCTGCACTTCTTGTTTATGTTGGTGAACTGTATAGGAAATGGAGAGACCACGGACGTAAGCTTTCATGGCTTCCTATGCAACTGTCGCCGAGGTGTCCTCTATTTTATTGTGATCTAAGAATTCCTTTAACTCAGCAACTATATGCTCCTTATAAGGCCTTTCTGTCAATATATCTGGATCCAACCTCCATTGCTGCTGCGGTGGGGGATCTGGGGAAAGAGTCAGCTCCACCTCCAAGGGGCCATGGTCAGATATACATATAATGGCTCATAAATAGCTGAACTACTACACCAGAGCAATTACGGAGATACCAGGGCCATATCTATTCTTGTATATACATTATGAGCATAAGAATTAAAGGAAAACTCAAGTTGGTCATGGTGCAGGTGATGCCACATCTCTTTCAGGGCTCTTTCCTGTGCAAACATATGAAGAGCTACTGCTTCCCTGGTTAAGGGATGGGTTTTAAAACATGAATGATCTAATTTTGGACCCAACACACATTGAAATCACCCCCTATATATAAATTGTCTCTGGATTGGGCTACCACCATAACTAATTTATGGAAAAAAATCAGGGCAGTCAAAACTGGGGCCATAAATTGAAGCTATTGTGAGCCTTCTTCCCTCCACTGATGCCTCCAACACAATGTATCATCCCTGCAGATCCAACATGACAGAGAAGACACATCCCTACCCAACATTTGGCCAACTTGTCCAACTCTTCTTTAGTTTGATGAGTCTCCTGTAATAGAATATCTCCTCTGGCCTTTTTAATGTAGGATATAATTCTCTTCCTCTTAACTATGGTATTAAGACTGCTGACATTCCATGACACTATTTTTAAGTATCCCATAGCAAAAAACAATGTATATAGACTCCTCTGAGCTGAATGACTAAAGTAGCCTCCTGGCTGCCAAACTTTGTAAGTACTGCATTGTAAATAATCCCAACAGATAATCTAAAGTGGAACAGTGTGAAACTACCCTTAACATGTAAATAGAGTAACAAACAAACCTCCATACTAGTCCCAACATCTTTCTTAACGAACATAGTCGAAACATGAACTTTACCCCCTCCCCAACCCATAAACTTTATCAACAGTAACAACAACTTTCCCATAAATTCCCTCGACCTGAAACTCCAACCTCCCTCCCTCCCTCCCTCCAAAAGGATGATCCCCATCAGTACTCACTCCTGATTGTAGAAGAGCTGAGGCACCCATCCCATAGTCAAAACAACCAAAATACACCCTCAAGGAAATTAGGTGCCATCCCCCAAAATTCAACTGGAGGGAAAAGCAGGTGGGGGAGCTCCCCACAAGCAGGCCCTAGCTCTGGCCCACATTAAATGGGAGGTAACTAGGGGATGTCACACAGTCTATCCCCAGCAACCCGCATGACCCTAGGAGGCTGCCAGCTTTAGCACTGTATGCCCAGTTCCCACTTTGATGGGTATGAGCCCACCCACATGGAGCACGCAGTTTCATGCCACTGGATGACTCCCCCACCATATGCTTGTTCTCAGCTTGCCCTACCAGTGCTCTAACATCCCCTGATATAATATGTGGGAAATGTGCAGTGTGTCAAGACCCTTTCTGCCTTCCCCGCCCCAGGCCACAGTGGCCTGGGACCAGCCCCCCCGACCAAAGCCCCCTGAGGCCTCCCACCCCCTCCATAGAATGCTTATATCTCATTGTCTTGTACAACATAAGAGGCTTTAAACCAATGGATGGGCATATAAATAACACAAAAATAACATTCCTCACAAGTTTAACATACTAGCATGTAGATTAAGAAAACAAAGGAGAAATTGTATGTCCAGTTTCCCAGAAATTAGAGCATTCACCCTGGAGGGTCCTTCATGTTTCCTTTAGAGGGCTCCACCCCTAAATCTTTTGTCCCCCAGGAGCCTCATAAGAGACATGGAGAGGCAATAATGCTATAGTCTATTCACTAATAGGGTATCATAATCCAAAGATAGGTGTACTATAGTAATCGAAGAGAAAATGAAAATTCTAAACTTTTCCGCAGAGATATTCCACCAGAAAGTAGAACCATCTTCACTATCCGAGAGCCCAATATGAGACAAAGGATCACAGTCTTCAGTGGTGATAAATTTGGAGTTTGATTTGGGGGGGTAGGGACCCCAAAACGAACTGCTCTTCTCAGGATTCTCCCAGTTCGGTGACTCTGTAGCTACTGTAGTCTGGGCCTTTTCCTAGAGTAGCTGGAGGACAGTAGGGGGCCCCTGGTCCAGCCCTGATAGGCTAGGCTGTGCCCATTATGGACAGAGTAAAACTATCCCCCACCCACCCAGGAGACTGTCTGTTACAACAAAGAGAAACAGTACCTTCTGTATGGAGGCCCACTTCAGGTATTGGAAATCCAAGTTGATCTATGTGAGTCTGGGCCTGTCTTTTCCAGCTCTGTATTCACATAGGCGAGGGTAGCCTTGAGGGTCCATGAAAGATTTCAATGTTTTATCCAGAGCCCTGATTATTAACCTGGCAGGATACACAAGTGAAAATGGACCATTCAATGTGTGGAGTTTCTTTTTAACCTCCATAAATGCCTGCCACTTCTGCTGGAGGCGCCCGGAAAAATCCAGAAAGATGCTGACCTTGTTGCCATTCACCATAATATAGTTCACTTTACACACAGCTGCGAGAATCTTTTGACTATCCTGATATCTCAGGAATTTCACTATTATAAGCCTTGGCCCTTAATTAGGTCCTGGCCATCTTTAGGGGAGTGATGTGCATGTTGTATTTCTAAAATAGTGTCCTCAGGAAGTGGGATGGTTTGCACTAGCCACCACTGTTGAAAAGCGTTACAGTCCTGTCCCTCAGTTCCTTCAGGGAGGCCCACCAAACAAACATTACAGTGGCACTCCCTATTCTCATGGTAATCTAAAGTGGCCTTTAATTGCTCTATCTCTTGGAGAGCTTGTTGCGGCAGGGAGTCCCATCTGTTATATGCATCTTCCTGTGCACTGACCCTCTCTTCCAACTCAGTAAGTTGACCCTTATGTTTTTCTAGGTTGTCCCCCATTGTGCTAAACATTTGCTGTAAATGTAAGAGTTGGGCATTCAAGTTGGTAAAACCGGTCTGCATTTGTGTTTGTAGGTAATATTTCATGTTCGAAATAAGATTCTCCAGCAATGGGCTGGAGGAGACTGAAGAGCTTGCTCCAGGAGATTCAAAAGTAGTCAATGCATCCACCGAAGTTATAAAGGCCGCACGGGTCATCTGGTGGTCTGAGCCCGACTGCCCGGACACATCTCCTGCTGCCCTAAATGGCAATTGCGCTTGTTCTTTGTATTTTTTTGGTGCCACCACTATTCCAAAGACTTTGTCAAGGGGAATAATTTGCAAAGGAACTTTACAAGTGGGTGGTATAACAAATATGCTGAGGATGGGTGCGGAGCTCCACAATTAAGCCACCATCTTGATCCTTGGCTTGGCCACACCCCCAAGTTTCAGCATTCTAACTATCCATTTCATAATTATTAATAATATGCAGATATATCCATTCACTATGGTAAACATTTTCTGATGGTAGCAACTAGCTATTGTTGTATTTTTAACCCATATGTTACCAGATGCATGACCTACTCAGTTTCCAGGTTCAAGTTTTTGCCAGGGACATGGCCAGAAGATCATAGACAGCACATTGAATGTGCTTGCGTAACTGGTTTTGTGCTTGTGTAACGTAGATACATTTTGGCTGTTTGCCTCTGTATGCATGGGTTATACCATCCTGTAAGGGTACAAAGGCAAGGAACCCTAGGGGAGGGTTCCACCTCTTGAGGTGCAGTGGGAATGATTCCCTTGGCTAAAGGTACCTTAGGAAGAAGCCCACAGGAAAAAGAGAGGCATGTTGCTGGAGGAAAAGGGGTGGATGGAGGGGCAAGGAAAAAATGATTGTGTGTGGAGTGAGGAAAGCAGCCCTTAAATAGGCCAAAAGGGGGTTGTGGCCAGTTGCACAGCCCCCTTGAACTACAGGCTATAGCCTTCCAATTCAATGTGCCTGTGGAACTGGTTTTGTGCTTGTGTAATGTACAGTAGATAAACTCTGGCTGTTTGTCTCTCTATTTGTGGGATATACCACTCTGTAGGGGTACAAAGTCAAGGAACCCTAGGGGAGGATTCCACCCCTTGAGGTGCCACGGGAGTGATTCCCTTGGCTAAAGGTACCTTAGGGAGAAGCCCAAAAAGAGTGTCAAGCAACGCATACAAGGTAATGAACACTTATCGGAGTCGAGGACCTGTACATAGGTCAGTTGGTAGTATGGGTTCAGTTGGCAGCATGGGGCAATGAAGGCCTGTACATTAGTCGGTTGGTAATGGGCTTCAGCTGGTAGCATAAGTCAGTTGGTCATATTGTTTGAGTAAAGCAGGCACGAAATGACAGGTGAATAGTGACCCACTCGGAGGTCTGACTGTAAGGCGTGGAGGCTTGGCTTCCTAAGGAGAGAGAGAATAGCCAAAGGGGGAGATGGGATGATTACAGGTGACTCCATCCAACAGCGGAAACCTATCTAAGTGGGAAACCTACCCAAGTGACCTAGAGACTACAAGGATGCCTATCTAGTATTATGACCATTGGCATGGAGGAGAGGAAAATCCCCTTTTGAGGAGGAAATCTCTGGGGATCCAAGGCCTAGCTCACCTTCCCTCCAGGCTTTGGGACAGTTTTGGTTAGTGATGGCTCTGCTACTGCAATTTAGTAGACCAATCCAAGGGAATTGTAATTTCAGGGAACACTCTCATTCTATCCCTCTAATGGGAATGCCGTGGAGGGTTGTGAGTGCATCTGCAACAAGAGTTGACCAAGGCAGGAGGAGGAAAGCAACGACCACTGAGGTGCTGAGCCAGCCTACTAATCTATGAACAAACCAGATGAATCAGAGGCGGTCATAGGGAGAATAGCATGAAAGGGTGCCTCTGAACCCACTTGGGCAGCTAAAGGGGCTCTTCCCATGAAAGCCCCACTCCTTCATCACTGAAGTCTTAAATGATACATCGAGAGGTGCCATCGGTATGGTTGACGATTGAAGGTCCACCTGGAGCATGGATCTTCCCAACTATGGGCTAGGTAAGATGGACCCTACCCCAAGCTTCGCATGCTCAAAATGTGGACTTTGGGGTGCAGAGAGAGCCCGTCGGGCACAGGGCTAGCCCTGAGTCCTGGAGTAATGGATATGACCGGCATGTCTCCAAAATGTGGAAAAGTGAGTTGTAATGAGCATGAGATCTACACATGGTAAGGAACATGGGACCTGTACGTGGGTTGTAATGGATAGCAGACATGCGGAGACCTGTATGAAGGTCATACTGAGCACTGTGGACTCTCTCATAGGTCTTGACTGGATGAGACCTGAACATAGGTCAGGCTGAGCAATATGGACCCTCTTGTGGGTCTAGGTAAGGCAAATAACAGTTGTCAACCACAGGAATGCATGCTGAGCAAGTCCTTTAAAAAGCCAAATTGGGAGTGAATTGGATAGTATATTATGAGTAAGAGACTGGTGAGGTCGGGCGAAGCCCAGGGCCGACAGTTGGAGAGGAGGAGGCTCCGAATCTGGTTAGGTAGGAGGAGACTGCAAAGCCAGTATGGTAGGAGGTGCGGTTTGCCCATGATGCACGTGATGCCCATGTATGCTGGTACAGCAACCCTTCACGGTGAGTAGGGAACCAGAGCCCTTGCGAAGGATTGCACATGTTACACTACATTGTGTGATGCTGTCAAGAGCTCATGGCCAGTTGGGAAGTGTGTGGGAGAAAATGGGGAGTTAAAGCTACATTGCTGCTGAGATGGCGGCCAACATAAGGCAATTCTTTTTTTTTTTTTTTGTTATTTGACCAGGACTAGTACACTGAGCTGAAAGCTTTTTTACAGGTGCAATCTGGGAGCACAGGGAAGTTGGGTGAATTGTTCAGGGTCACACAGTATGCGAGTGGAAGCTGTGGGGTTCAAACCCAGATCTGATCTGCTGGATGTCACCAGATTTGCAGCTCAGAGCCTTGGGCCACTGCGCTATACTGCCTCCTTTCTAGTGGGGGGTAGGAGGAAATAGGCTGTTGGTTAACAAGGATCTGTAGCTTATCTATTAGGTAGGGAAATGGGCAGACTAGGTGGGCCAAGTGGTCCTTATCTGCCATCGAATTCTATGTTTCTATGTTTCTATGTTTTGAAGCAAGTAAATATGATATGTTCTCAGACTTGGAAGGGGGTGCCAGTATTGAAAGGGGAGAGGTTCTGGAATGAATGGATTTGCAAGCTGACTGAGTTAGTGCCATGATGGCTGGTATCTGAACAATACTGGTAGTGCAAGGGACATGAAGGCTGGGATGACAGTGTAAATCAGGTGCAGAATAGCATGGAAAGGATGGTAGAAGGCTGGGCAGAGCCAGCTGCCCTAAGGTAGAGAGTTGCCTGGAATAGCTGGTTGTGGAATGCCATAAAAGCTGTGTGGAGCAGCAGTAGAAGGCCGGGGTGAGCCAGTGACCAATGAAACATATAAGAAGTTAAAAGCTGCTCCCACTGCCTGGAGCCACAATGCTCAATGTGACTCCTCAGTCCCCTGCTGTAGGAAAAACAAAGATGCCACAAATATGACACCATGACACCAAGTAGCTAATGAAATACATTAAATATGTGCCAGACATGAAAGTAGGATTATGTTATCATCAGAAACAAACTGCTGAGGGTTTGGTTTAAGTAAGGTTTGGTAAAGGTGGGAGTAGTAATAAATGTGCCTAAATTACACAAACATTGAAGTGAGAAGTAATGCAGTACGGCTGCAAAAGTAATTGAGCAGCATCCAGCAGCAATTAACTATAGCTTGTAGGGTTAGCAATCTGAATGAACATAGAACTGTAGGGAATGACAATACATTGAAAACAACAATATTTTATAGAGTGCATCACTCCCTTACCCCTGCTTCTAAGATCTCTGTTGCCAGGGGTGTCCTGTTCCCTGGTCTCACTTATGCTGCCCCTGTTCTTTCCCAGGTCAATGCTTGTGCTCTCTGAAAGTGGAACACTACTTATAACAATATCTGCAGGTTTGCCTTCTTGGTCCCTTGCCTTACCCACCACTGTCTGCTCTACTCCATCCTGCACTAGCTGCCCCCTAAGTACCTGAGCACTTATTACTTGGGTTGTTTCAACGACTCCTTAACCATAAATCCCTGCCCTGACTCTCTGGGGGCTATGCTCAACCCTATAACTCACTCCCGCTCTCTCAGGTCCTTCGCCTCTCCCTAACAATCAGTCCCGCTTTGCACTACTAGGATGGGTGAGCAGGCCTTCTCACACTTTGCTCGCAAATTCTGGAATTCCCTACCTTCCCACCTAAAAGGCCCCTTATCTCGCTCCTCCTTCAAGAATGCATTGTTCTCTCACCTTTATGCACCTGAGGCATGTAATTGCCCTGAATTTCTTTTGCTGTGTTCATCATTTCTCACCTGTCATGTCGAAGCACTCCTATACAACTGTGAGTAGTTTTGTCTTTTTGTTATACATCCCTGTGTGGATTGTTACCGGCTTTGTACTATTTCTCCCTAGGGGATACCTGATGTTGCTGTATGAATTGTATGTTTCTTGCACCAGTTTGTAATTTCTGTATCTTGTTCTCTCCTGGGTCATGCCTGAAAACAGACAAGCTTTCATGCCTAATGCCCTTACCTGGTAAACAAAAGCTAATAAATAAATAAATATTTGCTTGGTATAAGTTCAGGAAGCAGAATTGAGTTCCATGGACTAGGTTGCTTAGGTTAATGTGAAGCAGTAACACAGGGAGCAGTTGTTAGCTATGCAGCAAAGCTATGAACATGGTGTAATCAATTAAGGGGAGCAAGGAACAGATTGCAGTGTGAGCTGAAACATACAATGACAATAGCAGGGACTGAGGCTTGGTAGGCAGAAGCAGGTTGAGCTAAAGCATACATACAACAATGCAGTGAACAGAGGGTTGCACTAGCAGGTGAGAAATGGACCCTGGGGGGTACACTCACAGGGCAGCTTAAGGCAAGGAAACACAGAGTGTAACCTGAAGCACAATTAGCAATGTATACATAGGGCACTAGAAATCTAGAAAGTCCAAAAGAAATAAACAAGGCAAACACAAGGACAGGAGCAGAAAGGGAACCAGCACACAAAGAAGCATTGGAGCAGCCATAGGCCAGAAATACAAACCAAAAGCAGGAGAACAGAAAAACAGAAGTCCAGCACAAACCAAGCAGAGTCCAAGCAGGCACAAAAGGGGGGAGGGGTAAGGCCAAAGGAGAGAAGACAGACCGACAGAGCCTCCAGTTGCAAGGAAAAATGCTAGCGTGTGGAGTGAGGAGAGCAGACCTTAAATAGGCCAAAAGGGGTGTGTAGCCAGTTGCAATGCCACCTTGAACTACAGGTTATAGTCTTCCAGTTATTAATCTTTATATTATTGTATTATTCTGATAATTAAAAACAATAATATTACTTACAAACTGTTGTTTTCACTAAATAATTATATGTACCGTGAATATACTTATTTACTGATGTATTGACCATAATTTTGTGCCTATTATGTTGTGATATTAACAAGATGTACATTCACCTGCTCCACCATGCCACTGTACCAGGGAAACTGTAAGTAATTTAATTCTGTGAGATACTGAAAAAGACATAGGGCCCTATTCTAGAAAGGGTGTACTGTAATTAGTATGCACTCAATAAATGACAGCTCATTCATTGAGTGTGTACTATTTACAGTAGTACATACTCATATGGAGCTCAGCTGGTGACTGGCTGTGGTAGTGAGAGGTGAGCTGTGCCAGTCGCCGGCTGGGTATGGGTTGGGGGGGGAGCGGGGTGGCCTGGCACTGCCAGATGGGGTGTTGGAGGGCCACTAGACTATGACGGATAACAGGGTTATTATTTTTGATTTTCATTTTCAGTAGTTGTCATTTGCAGCCAGATTTGTGTTCAGGAATCATGGCTTAGAGTGGGGAGGTGCTAGCCCTGCCAGGCTTATTTCACTGACATTTGGGGGTTTGGGGCACTGGGGGGATCTGATAGCCCTACAGGGCATTTTTACTTCCATGGGGGATCAGGGCATGGGGGTGGGGTCTTCTAGCCCTGAGGGGCTTTCTTTACTGAATAGTGAGGTTATGGGGCAGAGGGGGGATTGATAGCCCTGTGGGGCTTTTTTACTTCCATGGGGGATTGGGGCATGGGGGTGGGCTCTTGTGCCATTTCACAGTGGTTGCCATGGTTTGCACCAACCTGGTCAGGTATGCCCTCCCTTTGGTGCACAGTTTGGGTTGGCACAAGTCATGGTACTTTGCTTCGGGTACCCTGCCCGATAGAGAATCAGTCTCAGGGTCCTTGGCACAATGGCGTTTGGCACAAGTTGCCTTTGGTGCCACTTGTGCCAACCCTTCTGGAATCAGACCCATAGAGTGATAATGATATAAAATAGTACATAAATGTTGCAATATTTTATGCACAAACATTATAATGCCATATATGAAACTGTTTATTTCATGTTAATTAATATTTCACTGTGGTTGTATCTGCTGCCCTATCATTTATAAGAACTTCCTACTCCGTAATCAGTAGTACATAGTTTCTACACTCTATTATGTTGTATAACTGTCAGACTTCTGTGTTTGGAGCACATGCTTTATCCTTCAGGTACATATGACAAAATTCAGATTATTGTAACAGTATGACAGAATCCTTTTCTCCATGACAAACTATTTATTTTGTTGCAGTAGTACCACAACAATGGAAATATCTACCTTTAAAACAAGTGTTAGAAAAATGATGATATACATTTATTCTGATATGCATATAATAGTTCATGTATGTACACAATCTGATTTGCCAAATTACCACTGGCAAAAATATGTTATGCATAAGAATACATCTCTTAAGGTACCCCCCAAAAAAAAAATTAAATGAAAGTAACCACCAGGATTTGGCCATGCAACAATACAATAACTATATTTATTTATTTAGTTTTTGTTTACCGGGTGAGTACCATAGCTAATACCTCACTATTTTCAGGCACGACTCTGAAGAAATACAATTGGTAGGTAGGGAATGACATTAGATAATACAGGAAGTGCAAGATACAGAGCAAACAAGATCAGACAAATCATTGAGTAGGTACAAGATTGGACAGGATTACACAGTTGGATAGCAGGTCAGGTCAGTGGTTCACTTTTACAATAGCAACAATAACAGTGATTACATACAGTGTAGCTAAGCAACAACAGGATAAGAGCAGCTAAAGGCATAAACAATAGGGATATAAGTGCATTTATGGATAAAACCAGGTGGGTAGTCTGAGTAGGAAACAGTATGCAGCATTAGAGAGGTGAGACGAGGTCTGAGACACAAAAGATTTAGGGGAGCTTGAAGCAGGCACAGGAGACCTGACTAAGGAGGAAAGAGTGACAGTTAGTTTTAAACTGGGCATGGCTGGGTGCTAGGCGAACTGTAAGAGGCAGAGAGTTCCATAGTTTAGTCGCCGAGTAAGAGAACACAAGGGTTCCTTTGTTGGATTTACATCTAGGTATTTTCAGCAGCAATTTGTCCAATGATCTGAGGCCATGAGAAGGGGACAGAGGACTTAGTAGGGAGGCCAGCGATACTGGGATCCCTGTTCTTATGACATTGTCAGTCAGGGAGCCAAGGGCACAGGTTCGAACCAAAGCAGGTGGTAGCCAATTTAGGTCAGCATAGAGCTGACAATGGTGTTTAGACCAGGGTGAGGCCAAGGCATACCTACAGATGCTGTTGTAGGTGGCATCCCACTTTCTTAAGAGAGTAGAATTTAGATAAGTGACTGCCCTGTAGGTTAATGACGGGAGCAAGATACCAGGGGCTATAGCTAATCTAGCCGATTTCATGAGGACATAGCTAGATTTGTAGGCAGCACCGATTTTGGCATTGACTGATTTACAGGAAGTCGTTATATGCTTCTCAAAGTTGAGGTTTTCAGCAAGGAGTACACCAAGATATTTAAAAGAGAGTACTGGTTTGAGGACCGCATAATCCTGGCCAGATACTTTAAATAGATCATGGTTGTTGCTTAATTTGACTGTCGAACCAAACAGTATGGTATGCTTTTTTTCGACATTAAGGATTAGTTTATGAATGGAAAGCCAGGATTGAACAGACTTAAAAGCATTGGTCAGTATCCGGTTTATATGGTGTATATTTTTGTCATGAAAAGAAAAACACGGCACCAACACTTCACAATAATAGAACTGTATTGTAACTTACAAAAAGGATGGCAAAAGATGTAAAATACAGTAGCGCCATGCAAGGCAACAACAGCTCCAGACAACAAAAAAATCGCCCGACCGGTTTCATGCCAAAAAGCGCCTCCTCAGTCCCTGTCGGGTGTAATGCGAACCCGACGGGTCACAGGGGGTGAATGTCTGTCCTGAACTACATGGAATATCTATAGGAAGTAGTCAAGGGCTGCTTTTGCATCCAAGGGCTGGGAGAGGTAAGACCAGTCAATCGATGAGACTTTGTATAGGAAATTTGCCTTTTTCAGGTTAGCATAATTCCTGAATGTGATATAGTGTAGTGGTTGGGTCTGTGGCAAGAGTGTTGCCACACACAGAATATTGGGGAGTGATCAGATATGCAATCTAGCAAGGTGCTAGCCTCTACAATTCTGTTGACTCTATTTGTTAGCACCCAGTCAAGTAGTGTGCTAGACATTTCCTTGCCGGAGATCCTTGTGGGCTTGGTTATCACTTGGTGGAGGATAAAACTCTGGATTACAGATTGAAGAGACTCATGAGAATGGCCAAGCCAGTTTAGATTTATGTCCCCTAGGATAAGCAGTTCATTTTTGCCTGCCAATACTACCATATCCTTCAGCATATTAGTGAAAGCAAACAAACTGCCCTGGGGTGGGTTATAAGCAACAGCTAAATGTAGATTTTTAGCACCCAGGTGGAGAATTGCATGGAGGGATTCGCATGTGGAGGATTGGGGTTTCGTTTTTAATGAAACATTTAGGTGCGCTTTGTGAAAACAACGCCACACCCCACCCCACTTTGAGGGGGACCTGTCATTCCTGATAAGGCAATAGTTTGATAGTAAGCAGATAGAATCGTGGAGTAGAGAGCTTGAGCCATGTCTCTGACAGGCACAGTATATCCGGATTATGGGAGGCGACCCATGCCTCCAGCTCTGGGAGGTTACATGTTAGGCTCCTTATGTTTAGATGGGCTATACGGATCCCAGAAGCAGTAGCCCAAGATGCATTAAAGCCCCAATCCCCTTTTAATAAATGTAATCACATTCATGGTGGTTAGTGGGCTCCCCCAGCCCCAATCCCCTTTTAATAAATGTAATCACATCCCTTGTGGGTAGCTGGTCCCCAGCCCAAATCCCCTTTAATAAATATCATCACTTCCTTAGTGGCAAGCAGCCCTCCCAGCACTGATCCGCTGTTTATAAAAAGTACTCATGTCCCTGGTGGTCTAGTGGACCCCCTCCCTATCCCAAATTTGCTTCTACAGTATAACAGACAACTATCCCTAGTGGTCTAGTGGGCTTCCAACCCTCCACCCCTTCAGGCAGTGCCCTACCAACCCACTCCCCCAACCCATCCCCATGCTGGTGACCAGCACTGCCCTCTGCTCTCCATCACAGCTGGCCACTGACTGAGCTGTTAATGAGCATGTACTGTATTAGTATATACATGTACAGTACATGCTCATTGACAGCTGAGTTGGCAACCGGCTATGGTGGAGAGCAAAGAGCTGTGCTGGTCACTGACTCAGGGATAGGACAGTGGAGTGGGGTGGTGGGGCACTACCTGCCAGGGCAGGGGTGGGGGTTCACTAGACCAACAGGGACAGTTATCTGTTATACTATATGGGCAGATCAGCAATAGGGAGTGGTCCGCTAGACCACCAGGGACATGAGTACTTTTCATAAACAGGGGATCAGGGCTGGGGGGCCACCAGGGATGTGATGACAATTATTAAAAGGAGATCGAGGCTTGGGTTCTTCTAGCCACCAGGGACCACTTGATGTTTTACGGGTATACCTGCTATGAGTACCACCCGACCATGTCTAAGTGCTTATGGCACACTCTCGGTTTGCCATCTCTTTGGCTTATGGCCACTTTGCAAAGCTGCAGGACTTTGCCACCGGGATCCTATCCAATAGAGAATTGGGAGCAGGGTCTCTGGCACACAGGCAATTGGGGCAAGCTGCCGTTGGTGCAGCTTTTGCCACCTTTTGAGAATTGTGCCCAGTGTCTATATTGAAAATTGCATACAAGACTTAAGTATGTGTATCACCTAGGGAAAAAGAAGCCCATGACAGAGTACTGGATGAGAGGGGAGAGACTCAGCACTACAAATGAGTAATGGGATCTGGGAGTTACCATCAACAACTCCCTTAAACAAAAACGTCAGTGCAACAAGGCCATAGCAAGGCCAACAGGATGCTGGGATGTATTGGGAAGGGGATTGATAGCAGATCCCTGATGAGGTCTCACCTGGAGTACTGTGCCCAGTTCTGGAGCCCTTACCTCAGAAAACACAAAGATAGGTTAGAGACAGTGCAATGCAAAGTGAGCAAAATGATTCAGGGACAGTAGATTAAATCCTATGAGAAGCGTCTCAGGGCACTGAATTTGCACTAATTGGAAATCAGAAGGGAGAGGGGTGAAATGATTGAGACCTTCAAATTCCTCTAGGGAATTAATAACGTGAACTGCAGGAAATTATTTAGCCTGAGTACCAACTCATGGTCACGAGGTCGTGAATGGAAGTTGGCAGGCAGGAGGTAATACTACCCCGCTACAGACCCCTGGTGTGGCCAGTATGCCAGGTGAGGCTTCACCAGGAATCTGTAGAGGGGTAGTATTATCTTCTTTCTCCTACAGAGTAGACACACTGGGGGATGAGGGAAGATCTGAAAAAGCTAGAAGACTAGTCAAGAGTTTGTCAACTGGGCTTCAATGCCACAAAGTGCAAAATTATGCACATAGGGCACAGAAACCCAAGGGTAACATATAATTTGGGGTGGAGGAGTTAGAAACCACAAAACAGGAAAGGGATCTGGGGGTCATCATATCGGATAACCTGAAGGTAGCAAAGCAGTGTAATAAAGCAATAGGAAAGGCTAATAGACTGTTAGTGTGCATAAGCAGGGGTATCATCATCAGGAAGAGGGAAATAGTGATACCCCTGTATAGATCAATGATGATGAGGCCCCACCTGGAATACTGTGTCCAGTTCTTAAGGCCCCATCTCAGAAAATACATACACCAGGTGGAGGCATAACAAAGAAGGGCAACCAAAATGGTAGAAGCCCTACAAGGAAAGATTCAAGGAGTTAAATATGTTCTCTCTAGAGGAAAGGAGGGCAAGAGGAGACATGATAGAAACATTCAAATACCTCAAAGGTATCAATAAAGTACAGGAAAGTGGCATTTTGCACAGAAAGAGATGCTCAAGGACAAGAGGGCATGACATGAAGCTGGAAAAGGGGAGACATAGAGGGGATGTGAGGAAATACTTATTTACGGAAAGGGTAGTGGACGTCTGGAACAGCCTCCCAGCAAAGGTGGTCAGTGCCAAAATGGTAACAGGTTTCAAACATGCATGGGAGAGACAAAAGAAGACCTGGGTAACAGGGCTGGGGGGAAAACCCAGAGATCAATTAGTGTGTACAGTAGCACAGTATTTAGGGACCTTAGGGCAGACTGGGTGGGCTACAGGGTTATTTTCTGCTGACAGCTTCTATGTTTCTATGACCTGAGGAAGCACTTCTTCATAGAAAGGGTGGTAAAGCCCTGGAACAGTCTGGCAGCTGAGGTGGCAGGAGGGGATACAGTAAGAAGGTTCAAACGGGCCTGGAATAGAATGAAGGGAATAGTGGTTACTGGGGCCAACAGGACCAGGGAAGAAAATAGAGAAAGGTCCAGGAGGGTTCGTACCATAGGGGGACATTAGGTTCCAAGGATGATTCCAGGGATTTGGGGACCTTGGGCAGACTGGATGGACCATGGGTCATTTTGTGCCATCATTGCCTATGTGTCTGTGTTTCTATGTCACCATCAAAGATGATGAATACAGTATTATTGATTTACAATGAGTCAGTATTAAATATAGTTATAGTCGTATCATACTTTAGGGTACAAAGTTATTCTATGCAGAAGTCAGTGTCTACAATAACCTTGTTACACTGAACTATGTTATTTTTTGATGTTATGAACTACATACATAGTTACTAAAGTGTAACATGGAATGTATTCTAGTACCTGCAAGAATCTAGATGTGCATGGGATCACTACTGTTGAGTGAGTGAAACTGACAGTTTTACCGCTGACACACTATATCAGCTATCAGAACAACATGCTATTCTCAAAAAAAGTGAGTGATAGCAATGGTTCATGCAACAGCAAAAACATAGTTGTAACCACCAGGTAACCACCAGGATTCACCTGTACAACAATACTATAACTACATACTTTTACATGAAATGAAACAGGTACAAAGTAGTTATGTATCTACCATATCTTTTTTCTTCTTTTTATTTTCCTTTTAGTATTTGATGATCCCCTTAATTGTTTTAAACAATATCCACAGTGAGTATATTTCATAATACAGTATTATACAGTATATAAATACAATATCTAGATTCACAACTTATAAACTTAAGTATGTACATCTCCATCAATGATGATGAATACTGCATTACTGAATTAAAATGAGTCAATATTAAATATGTTGATATTCATATCCTACTTATTGGTACAAAGTTATTCTATACAGAAATCAGTGTTTACAATAATCTCATTACACTGAACTACCTATGTTATTTTGTTAATGTCATGAACTACATACATCGCTACTAAAGAACAACATGACATGTATTCCAGTACTTGTAACAATCTAGATGTGCATGTGATCACTACTGCTGAGTGAGTGAAACTGGCAGTTTTACAGCTGATGCACTGTTCGAGTGATGGAAGGCCTAAAAGCTCTGCGGGTAGATTAGGTGCCTGGCCCAGACGGCATACACCCCAGGGTTCTCAAGGAGTTGGCAAAGGTTCTGGCAGAGCCACTAGCAGACATATTTAATGGGGTGCTGCACTCCTGAGGTGCCATCTTTCGGATGAGATGTTAAGCCGAGGTCCCATCTGCCTGTTCTGGTGATAGTTCAGGTGGATGTTAAAGATCCCACTGTACTTCCTGAAAAGAGCAGGGGAATTTCCCTGGGGTCCTGGACAAATTTCCCACACTAACTAAAAATACCACCAACAGCTTAATCTAGTTCAATGTCAGTTGGCATCCATCGGTATCTTCCTCCCATAGGACGAGGCTAAAAATAGGCAGAATTGTCTAGTCCTCCTTTTCCGGTCAACAAAAACAAATACATAAATAAATATCTCACTAGGAACTGGATGCATCCCCTAGGACTGGAAGATGGCGCAAGTGGTGCCCCTTCACAAGAGTGGTCCCAAGGATGAATCAGGAAACTATAGACCAGTCAGCCTTACATTCACTGTAGGGAAGCTAATGGAGACTATCCTTAGGGAAAATCTAGTAACCTTTCTGGAGGTGAATGGTCTCCATGACAACAGCAGCAAGGGGCAAGCAGAGCTGAGGGTTAAGCATGCTTGGAACAGGTACAAGGGAATCCTGAGAGGGGAGAGAGTGATGGCAAGCCATTGATCACATAGGATCAGTGGCTACATACAATGAATATGGCCTACGGGCTGACTGAATGGGCCTAGCGGTCCTTATCTGCCAACAATTTCTATGTTTCTATGTAACAGACAGCATGGGTTTGTCTCGGGAAGATCCTGTCAGATCAGCCTGGTGGACTTTTATGACTGGGTGACTAGGGTGCTCGACAGGGGCCAAGTGGTAGATGTCTTGTATCTAGATTTCAGCAAGGCCTTTGATTCGGTGCCACATGGAAGACTGATAGCAAGTTGCAATACCAGGGAGCAGGGGAGAAAATGGTGGAGTGGATCAGGAACTTGCTGATTGACAGGAAGCAGATGGTAGTCATAAGGGGAGAACTATGAACTCCAAGAGCCATAACCAGTGGGGTACCACTGGGCTAGGTACTGGGTCCAGTGTTGTTTGGCATTTTCATTGCCGACATCTCAAATGGGATTAAGAATAAGATCAGCCTTTTTGAGGATGACACAAAGTTAAGTACAGTGGTGGATGACACAGAGGGGTGTCAGAGGCTACAGGATGATCTGGCAAGACTTGAGCACTGGTCAGAAACATGGCTTCTGGGTTTCAATGCAAAGAAGTGCAAAGTCATGCACTTGGAAGAAAGAAACCCAAGGAATCGTTACTGACTAGGGGGTACAGTTATCCCATACAGAGGAGGAAAAAGATCTTGGGGTGATAGTAACATGGCAAATAAACCTTTCAGTGCAGTGAGGAAAAGCTGCACCTAAGGCTAATAAGATGCTGGGATGTATTGTCAGAGAAATCACATCCAGAAGAGGGGAGATCATCCTGCCACCGTACAGGTCATTAGAGAGTCCACACCTGGAGTACTGCATGCAGTTCTGGCACCCCTACTTAATGAAAGATATTAAATTGCTGGAGGGGGTCCAATGCATAGCAACCAGGATGATCCTCAGTATGGAGGATAAACCCTATGAGGAGAGACTGAAGGAGCTCAACATACACTTCCTGGAGGAACGGAGGGATACAGGGGACGTTATAGAAACCTTTAGCTATATAAAAGGCATAAATAAAGATGGTACAGAAGGAATTTTAAGATTAAGGACAGGGAGGGACACTAGGGGACACAATCTAATGTTGGAGGGTGGTAGATTCATAGATAAGAAGGCATTATTTCATACAGTGAGTGGTGACAGGGTGGAACACACTGCCTGAGGAGGTGGCATCTTTGAAGATGGTGGGCAGTTTTACGAGCAGATGGGACAAAGTCAGGGCGAAGGTCGCCTATGAGGCACTGGGGGGAAGGGTAACAGCTAGAATGGGCATGAAATTGGATATGTGGATAGGAGAAGGGGGAGCAGCTTCAGTGTAACAGACTGCTAGCTGCACACTAAAGTAGATTCTATAGATCATCAGGCCTCTATCTGCTGACATTCTTCGTATGCTTGTATGTTCATATGTTATCAGATCTCAGAATAACATGCTATTCTCAAGACAAGTTAGTGATGGCAATAATTTATGCAACAACAAAAACATAGTTGTTTTCTTGACAGTGTCTTTCTACTACCATGTGGACTGATGGCAGTGAGACTAAAATACTTATACCTTCTGTGGTGTTTTAATGTGCTAATAATTTGTTACATTTTAGTAAGTGACATAGATCACTAATATTCAAATATCACACTAGACATTTATTATATCAATATAAAATGTTTTTATGTGTCTAATAATGATAAAAATAAATACCTAACATTCTGCCTTGTAACTATTATTCTCTTTCTTATTCCCATAAGCCTCAGTCCAACTCAAGAACCCCCACACTATTACCAGGACAGAAGAGGCTGCAAGAAGCTTAAGGAGGTGAAGACAACTTCCCAACTCCTCTGTCATGTCAGATATGACATGTGGACAGATAAGCAGAATACCAAAGCTGACTTAAGCAATCTAGCAATTAAGGGAGAAGGGCAGGGGTAAATGAAGAAAAAGACAAAGGCAGTAAGGACAGGGATGGGGCAAAAAGAAATAAGGATATAAAAAATGGAGGGTAATGAGTACCAATGTCCATAGTCTAGGTAAAAAGCTCCCCGAAATGGTGGCCTTGATGGAAGAGGGATGCCTGGATATCATAGCAGGCACAAAAACATGGTACACAGAGAACCATGACTGGGATGTCAACATACCAGGGTACATAATCTACAGGAGGGACAGGGAGGGTAGAAGAGGAGGAGGAGTATCTCTCTATGTAAGGGAAGGGATCAAAGCAACAGAACTAAAGGGTAAACACGGAGGACAAGAGGCACTGTGGGTCACCCTGGAGACTGGAAATAGCACCACAATCCTCACAGGGGTTGTATACAGACCCCCATCTCAGGGGGAGGAAATGGACAAGGAAATGAAAGAAGGCATCCTTAGGATGGCAGAGAAAGGGGAGATATTGCTGATTGGGGATGTGAATATGCCAGATGTTAACTGGAGCACCTTTGCTGCAGTCACATCCAAGAGCAGGGCCATTCTCGATGCTCTACAGGGGGCATGCTTCAGACAGCTAGTTTTGGAACCCACTCAGGAGAGAGCAGTATTAGACCTGGTACTCACAAATAGGGACAGAAAAAAGATCTCAGACCTAGAAGTGGGTAGCCATCTGGGAACAAGCAACCACCAAACAGTGTGGTTCATGAAAAACTTAGCTGTAGAGTCAAGCCATACAATAGTGAAGGTACTGAACATCAGGAGGGCTGATTTTGTCAAAATGGAACAGTGCCTCAGAAAAGCACTAGCAAACAGGCAAGAAGGTGGGGTGGAGCAACAATGGGGAAACATCAGAACCACCATCACAGAGGCAACAAGCCATTGTGTGAAGCAAAATAAACAAATCAAAATGAAAGAAAAAAACACTATGGTTCTCAAAAGAAGTGGCAGGGAAGGTTAGGGAGAAAAAGATAGCATTCAGGAAGTATAAGGAAACACAGAAGGAGCAGGACAGAGACCTGTACCAGTTAAAGCAGAAGGAAGCTGGGAAGGCAATCAGAATAACAAAGGCCAAAACCAAGAAAAAGATAGCCAACTCAGTTAAGAAGAGGGATAAAACTTTTTATAGGCACATTAGGGAGCAAAGAAAGACTAAGGCAGGGATAATGAGGCTGAATAAAGAGGAAGGTGGTTGGGCAAGAGAGCGACAGTGAAAAAGCAGGGATACTGAATGATAACTTCTGCTCGGTATTCACAAAGGAAGAGCAGAGGAAGATATATAATCCAGTCAACAGAAGCACTCTGGATAGGGTGGTTGACATTAGTCCTTTCACAGAAGAAAGGGTTCTGAAAGAACTACTAAAACTGAAAGTAGATAAAGCAATGGGGCCTGATGGGATTCACTTCAGAAATCTAAAAGAACTAAGGGAAGAATTAGTAACACCACTGACTACCCTTTTTAATAAATCATAAGAGGATGGTGCTGTACCTGAGGACTGGAAGAGGGCAGATGTGATTCCTCTTCACAAAAGTGGGAGCAAGACAGAGGCAGGAAACTATAGACCTGTCAGTTTGACCTCAGTGGTAGGAAAAATGATGGAATCACTTCTGAAGGAAAGAATTGTTGAGTACCTAGAGGCCAGTGGGGCACAGGACCCAAGGCAGCATGGATTCACAGCAGGAAGGTCATGCCAGACAAATCTAATTGATTTTTTTGACTGGATGACCAAAGTAGTAGACCAGGGAGGGGCAGTGGACATGGCCTATCTAGACTTTAGCAAGGCATTTGACACAGTCCCACACAAAAGATTGATGAATAAATTAGCCAGCCTGGGGGTGGGTCCCAAGATGACAGCCTGGGTAAAGAACTGGCTGGAGAATAGGACACAGAGAGTAATAGTAAATGGAGTCCACTCTGAAGAAAGGGGGGTTACTAGTGGGGTACCGCAGGGTTCAGTACTGGGGCCGGTCCTTTTTAATGTCTTTATAAGTGACATTGCAGAAGGACTGGAAGGAAAAGTATGTCTCTTTGCAGATGACACAAAGATCTACAACAGGGTTGATATGCAAGGTAGGATGGAAAGGATGAAAAGGGATTTGGCAAGGTTGGAGAAATGGTCAAATGTATGGCAGCTTAGATTCAACACAACGAAGCACAAAATAATGCACCTGGGAAACAAAAACACAGTGGAAGAGTACACGATGGGGGATGAGATACTGACAACAACAAAAATGGAACAGGATCTGGAGGTAGTTATATCAGATGACCTAAAGGTGGGTCAGCAATGTGAGACGGCAGTAAGGAGGGCTGGGGAGATACTGGGAGGCATAGGGAGAGGCATCACCAGTGGAAAACAAGAAGTTGTCCTTCTGTACAGACAGTTGGTAAGACCACATCTGGAGTACTGTGTACAGTTTTGGAGATCCCATCTCCACAAAGACATAGAAAGGGTGGAGGATGTCCAGAGATGTGCAACCCAAATGGTGCAGGGTCTGCACCAGAAGACGTATGAAGAAAGACTAAAGGAGCTTAAGATGTATAGCCTCGAGGAAAGGAGTGAGAGGGGGGACATGATAGAAACTTTCAAATGCCTCAATGGAATCAACAAAGTTCAAGAGGATAGCATTTTTCGGAAAAAGAGATGTGCAAGAACAAGGGGGCACAATTTGAAGATGGGGGGATGGCTCAGAGGTAATGTGAGGAAGTATTTCTTCACAGAGAGGGTTGTAGATGCATGCAACAGCCATCCTGAGGAGGTCATAGAGCCAAAAACAGTGTGAGAATTCAAGAAAGCATGGGACAGACATACAACAATTCTAGTGGGGGGTAGGAGGAAGTAGGCTGTTGGTTAACTAGGATCTGCAGCTTATCCATTAGGTAGGGAAATGGGCAGACTAAGTGGGCCAAGCGGTCCTTATCTGCCATCAGATTCTGTTTTTCTATGTTTCTAGCAAGCAAGCTAGATTACATAAACATGAACACTGTTCAGCTGGGATACAACATTGGTTCAATAAACCAGATTTTCAAAGGTTGATGCAGGGCTGCGTCAAGACCTTCATCAACTTCATTGTTTAGCACAGCTCCACCAAACTCCCTTTGCCACAACTGTGCCCAGTCTTAGTTTATGAGGCACAGCTGCAACAGTTTGCGCCCTTTATGGCAACTTGCACCAAATATTTGGCACAAGCACTGTACAAAGTGTCTCCCAAATGGCACAAGTTTTATTGGGGTGATCTGGTCTAACCTGCAGCATTTGGTACACAGGGATGAAAATCCCAATTGACACCGAGAGAATGGCACAAGCCCCCTGCACCATATGATTGATGCACCGGGGGCTTGCAGCATTCTCAGGGCTTTTAAAAATCAGGCCCAGTGAATCAAAATATTCAATCCCAGTTAGAACGTCTCAACAGCAACCTGGCTTGCTTGCTTGCTAGATGTCTTCCAGCCATCCTCTTCTCAGGGGGGTCTGAATAACGGTAGGATCTGGTAACAGGGGATGATGCTCAATAAGTCCTCTACCATACCAGCCACACTTCCACAGCAACCACAAAGCCCCTCATCTCCCAGTATACCTCAGCCTCCCCCTTCACCAGATTCTCTGTCTCCTCTTCAGCCTTGTTCCCCTCATCATTTTCCTACTCCTTCTCCTCCTCCTGCTTCACTAGAGCCATTGTAGGTGTTTGGTGCCTCTCTGTAACCATTCTGGTCTCAGATCAGGTTTCATCACATTATTCTGGACAGTCTCATAATTGTGAACTACCTGTTCACTACCTCATCCCATTACTGTTTAACCTTATTGAACAGAGGCTTCACATGTTTACTTTTCACACTATATTTATTTTTTATTTATGATGCCTTTTGAATAGTTTCTTTTCATTTACTGTTGATTTTTTTTATCTTATTTGTGGTTAAAGAGAATTGTATACAGTATATTATTTCCTTTTCCTCATCTATTTCTTTTTTATGTATATAGTGTAGGTAACATGGATAGTTTTTGACATAGAAATACTTGAATAGGAATTTTTGTGAGTATGTTTCTGTTCTTTTTTTTGAATATGAATAAACATACAGTTACAAAATTTTATTTTGTATATGGAGAGAATGTACTGTAACTTTCATTTTCATTGTTTTGCATATGTAAGAAATGCATTTTTATATTACCACATGTATAATACTGTTTATTGTAAAACATTATTACAGTTTTATGTGTTATTTTGTATATGGGAAAACATACATTTTGTTTACAGTATGTAATTATAATGTATGGATAGTGGCTATTAACCTTTGTTTTCAATCAGTTTATAATATGATAATCCCATTATAATGTATGGTAGAATGTTGTTATATAGTGAATTTCATTTTTTCCCCATGTTGTTATGCCATCGATATAACGTAACTTAGTTGTTAACTCATCGAGGGTATGTCACATCTATGGCATAATGAAAAAAAGGAATTAACATGTGTGGACATTCCCAAGGCATCACTGTTAGCCGCGCAATCCTAATTCAGTTAGAACTGTCATTTTCTCAATCCATATAAACAAAGGTGCCTAAAACAAAAAAATGGCAGCAGCAACATTCTCTAATCCTCTGTGCGAGGACTGTAAAGCATTTATAGAGGATCAGCAAAACAAAAGGACTTAAGGAAAAACAGAATCAGACATCAGACTTTTAAGATCCTAACTGGCAGACATGGGGGAGGCTCGCACAATCAGAGACATACCAGTAGCCAAACTGGATGTCCTGATAGTGGACTTCATCTATAAAATCGAAAGAAATGACAGGACTGATTACGAGCCATCAACTCTGAGGGGGATTTTAAGAAGCTTAGATCGCTACCTGCTAAACATCAGTTACGGACACTTCATATTCCATTGCAATAAGAAAGACTTTTCAGAAACAATAGCTACCTTGGCTGCCATGCAAAACGTCCTTGAAAACATGGGAAAAGGTAACAAGCCCAACATGGCAGAAGCCCTTTCACTCTCAGACATTGACAAGCTGTATGAAACAGGGATATTAGGGCTACATAGCCCAGTGGCACTTTTAAATATGTTGTTTTTTTTAATAATGGGCTTTATTGTGCCCTTAGAACAGTGGAGCAGTATGCTCTCAGATGGGAGGACCTTAGCCTGCAGAAGAACACAGATGGCTGCCAGTTCCTGGAATATACAGACCGTCAAACAAAAACTCGAGCAGGCAACAACCCAAGGGATATTAGGGCTGTGAAGCCCAGAAAGTATGAAAATACTGAAAGACCTGATAGATACCCAGTAAAAGCATACAACCTGTATGCATCTCAAAGGGCCACAAAGCATGCTCGCAGCAGACTCTCCCTTCTATCTGGCACCTAATCTGTATTTCAAACCCTGCATATCCATCTGGTTTAGAGCAATGAACCTTGGCAAAAATAAGATTTGTTCCATGACATAGATTATAAAAACATCTGCTGGACTGCCTGTTGAAAAGCATATAAATTACTCTACTCGCAAAAAGCAATAGAGCATCTAGTGGACTGTGCAGTGCCCCCCACAGAGGTCCAGCAGTTCTCTGACCATAAAAGCCTGCAGTTGATGAGCAACTACAGCATCATTTCAGAGGCAAAGTGAAGAAGAAACTCTAATATTCTTGGCGGCCACAATTTCTTTGACAACCAGCAGCACTCTTCATCAAAATCCACTGCTGCCCAATCAGTTTTGAAAGCACCCCACAAGTAAACACAGCCAAGAAGCTGTCACTATTCGCTCTGACTGATCTTGTAAACTTCCACTTATTCAGAGCCAATTCAATATTACAGTATAGTAACATTACTATAAATGTGAATAATTTTTTTGCACCACAGAAGCGAAAGTGAATCGCCGTCATATCAGACTCCTTGCCTGAAAGCAACGATGTCCAGGTAAAGTTAAATGTTATCCCCACCCCACCCCACCCCATGTCCGTCCCGTAACCCCTCTAGCACACCCTTAGTTCTGGAAATCTGCAATGCTAAGTAGGTTTTCTCTTGTTGTTTTATCTCCTGTTTCCTCATAGGTCTGAAGGCCAAAGCACCAATTAGTTCCGCAAACATCAGCTTTTCACAGCATTACCTTTTCTCACCCACTTTATGGCAAGACCGATTGGATGTTACATGACACTTGACATGCTCTCTGTTGCCATTTTGTTTCTTTCTAAGTGTTTATCTAACTTAGCCAGTTTTTTTTTTGTAAATCTGCACCTCTTGACTAAATTTAAGCTGCTGTCAACAGTTTGACAACATTTTTTCTTCCTGAATGAACAATGTACTCTCAGTCTCATCTGTGTAAGGTAAGAAAATCACTACTGTGTTTAAAGTGTTAATCGACAGTCTCTGATGTCCACGATGCTCATACACTATAAAAGACAATGTATGGGCAGCAAATGAACAACCACACTATGTGAGCTTCTTGTGGCAACTTTGGTAAATCTCTCGAGCTGTGCTCTCGAGGTTTACAGGGGTTGCCAAGGAAACCACTAGAAGCTCACACAGTGTGGTTGTTCATCGATGCCCATACATTATCATCTATGTTATGACATCAGTATGCTGCAAACCTTACTTAACTATGTTATAGTGATGGGATTACAGGATAGAATGTCAACACCTGTCAAAATTCTTGAAAAGGAAAGGGGATCTGCTACTTGGACATTCATTCAAAATGCGTACATTCCATTCAGACAGTTACAGACCTGCTGCAGTATAGATAGCAATGGCTAATTTCAGCACTTCAGTTGCTCAACATTCAAACAAGGAGGCATTCATAGCCAAGCAGGAGAACAAATGCACATTGAAAAAAAAGGTTTTTCCCACAGTGTCTGGTTTTTCCATACACTATAAAATACAATACCTGAGTAACGGTGGTCAGCCATGGATGTAATCACTTCTCAGGGGTTGCCATGAGAACTATAAACCTCTCGAGGGTTGTCCTGGCAACTGCTTGAGGTGATTACATTGTGGTTAACCACTGTTACTCATGTATTATCCTCTATTTGTATGTGACGCCAATACACAGCCATTATATTTTTCATTTTAATGTATGCAATGTTTGTATTTAAGAAAAAGATACATTGGTAAACTTTCATTTGGTTATTGAAAATTATCGTCTATTTATTAACAACAGATACTATTCAAATAATTGTTTTTGCTATATTTGTGAATGTGTTATCACTTAACTGTTTTCAAAATCACTTCACATGTCACATAACTTATTTAATAGTGTACCAAAACAAAAAGGAAGAAAATTCATGGCAAAGAACTACATTGATCCTGACATTAGGGTTGATGAATGCAAAGCTGACAAATATAGAAACATAAACAAGGATGACAGAAAAAGACCAGAGATCCATCCAGTCTGCCCAAGTTACCTATAATCCCTGGAACCTACTGCTCCTCCAGGATACTAACCTTAACAGAGATGTGGTACTCTGCTAATCATGGCTGGGAAGTCAATGTACCAGGCTATGCACTGTCCAGGAGGGACAGGGAGAGTAAAAAGGGTGGGGTGGGGAGTGGCCCTGTACATCAGACATGGTATAAAGGCTAGAGAAGTTCAAGAAAAACAGGGGGAGGCTGAGGCAATGTGGGTCACCCTGGAGCCAGGAAATGGAACAGCAATATGCAGAAATGTGATCTACAGACCTCTGACACAGAGAGAGGAAGGTGACAGGAAACTAGTGGAGGTATATACAACATAGCAGCTAAAGACAAAATCCTGTTACTGGGAGATTTCAATATGCCGGACATAAATTGGACCACACAGGTTGCTGCTTCAGCCAGAAGCACAGCCATCCTAGAATCTCTGCAGGGGGATGGACTCAGGCAGATGGTGCAAGAGCCAACAAGGGACAAGTTGATTCTGGACCGGGTATGGACCAATGGGAACAGAGTCAAAAAAATACAGATTGAAGGACAGCTGGGGTTCCAGTGACCACTGCATGGTGCAGTTCAGCATGGCAACATGGATTCAAGTATGCCACACAAGGGCAAAATTATTAGATTTTAAGAGGGTGGATTTCGCTGAAATGGGTAGATGTATACAAGCTGTCCTGGGGAAGGGAGAGATAATAGAGGGGGTGGAGGAACAATGGGGGAACTGAAAGGAGCCATAGTGGGGATAACAGACCAATGCATTAGGATAGTGGCCAAAGGGGAAAGAAGAAGGACACCACTATGGTTCTCTGAGGAGGTGGAGGGCAAAGTCAGGGCTAAAAGACTGAGTTTCAGGAACTATAAGGGGACTAAAGGGAGGAGGACAGGGAGGTGTACCTTGAATGTCTAAGGGAAAGCAGGGAAAGCTGTTAGGAGAGTGGAGGCATAGACAGAGGAGGGTTTAGCATGGTCTATGAAAAAAGGAGACAAGGCATTTTTTAGGTACATCAGCGAAAGAAGAAAAACTCAAAGGGGAGGAAGGAGAGTATAAGGAAGGATCTTGACAAGGCAGAAATACTGAACAAATACTTCTGTTCAGTATTCACTAGGGAGGGGGAGGGTCAAGGAGCACAGGTGGGAGCAGAGGCAATGGGGAAGGGGAGAAGTAGACACCAGTCCATTCACAGTGGAGAGAGTTCTGGAAGAACTCACAAAACTGAAGATGTATAAGGCCATGGGCCCAGATGGCATCCACCCCAGGGATATTAAGGGAGCTGCAAAGGGAACTGGCAGCGCTTTTGAGAGCTCTGCTCATGGAGTCACTCAACATGGGTGTGGTTCCATCCCACTGCACAAAAGTGGCAGTAGGGAGGAGGTGGGGAACTACAGGCTAGTCCGCCTCACCTCAATGGTGAGAAAGATCATGGAGACACTGCTGAAAGAAAGGATACTGGTACACCTGGAATACAGGGGTGCCCAGGATCTGAGACAACACAGATTCACAGCAGAAAGGTCTTGTCAAACAAATCTTATAGATTTTTTTGATTGGGTGACTAGGGAAGTAAATCAAGGAGGGTTAGTAAGCATCACCTATCTAGATTTCAGCAAAGCCTTCAACACCGTCCCACCTAGAAGGCTGGTTAACAAGATGGGTAGTCGGGGTATTGGAGACAAGGTGGTGAACTGGGTTAGGAACTGGTTAACAGACAGGAGACAGAGGGTGATGGTAAATGGGGTACAATCTGGGAAGAGGGGGTGATCAACGGGGTACCGCAGGGATCAGTACTGGGACCAGTCCTTTTCAATGTCTTCATTAGTGACATTGCAGAGGGGCTGGAAGGAAAGATCTTCTTCTTTGCAGATGACACTAAGATCTGCAACAGGGTGAATACTCCAGAAGGGGTACAGAAAATGAAGAGGGACCCGGAGAAGCTTGAAAGACAGCCAGAGATGTGGCAACTGAGGTTCAATGCAAAAAAGTGCAAAATAATGCACCTGAGTAGAGGGAACCCTGGCGAGAGCCACAGGTTGGGGGAGAGATGACTGTCACCAAGGAGGAAAGAGACCTAGGAGTTATCATCTCTGATGACCTTAAGGTATCAAAGCAGTGCGCTAAGGTGTCAGGGAGGGCTAGTGGCATGCTGGGGTGCATAGGCAGGGGTATCATTAGCAGGAGGTGGAAGGTGGTGATGCCATTGTATAAAACATTGGTAAGGCCTCACCTGGAGTACTGCATGCAGTTCTGGAGGCCACACCTGTGCAAGGACATAAACAAGGTGGAAACTATTCAGAGAAGGGTAACAAAGGTGGTGCAGGGCTTGCACAACAAAGCATATGAGGAGAGACTAAGGGACCTCAATATGTACTCACTAGAGGAGAGGAGAGATCGGGGTGACATGATTGAAACGTTCAAGTACCTCAAGGGCATAAACAAGAGCAGGGGGAACCTTTTCCAATGTAGAAAAAGTACTAGAACAATGGTGCACATAATGAAATTGGAGGGAGGTAGATTAAGAGGTAATGTGAGGAAGTTTTTCTACACAGAAAGGATGGTTGACGCTTGGAATAGTCTGCCACAGGAGGTACTGGGGGCAAGCACAGTGGAGGGGTTTAAGCATGCCTGGGACAGGCACAAAGGAACCTTGAGAGGGTAGGGAATGATAAAAGGCCATTGATCACATAGGGTCAGTGGCCACATACAATGTATAGGGCCTATGGACAGACTGGATGGGCCTGGCAGTTCTTATCTGCTGACAGTTTCTGTTTCCCCTCTCTATTCTCCTCCTTGTTCCTGTCACTCCAGTAAATACTATTCCCTTCATTATGCCCCAGCCCTGCTTGAATCCCCTGACTGTTTTCGCACCCACCACTTCAGCCAGCAGACTGTTCCAAGGTTCCACCACCCTTTCTGTAAAGTAGAACTTCCTCACATCTCTCCTGAACCTACCTCCTGTTAATTTCCATTTGTGTCCACGTGACCGTGAATTAATATTCAGGATAAATAGTTCCCAGCAGTTCACTTTGTTAATTCCTTTAAGGAACTTGAAGGTCTGTATCATATCTCCCCTCTCCCTTCTGGTCTCCAGTGAATACATATTTAATGCCTCAAAGTGCTCCTCATAGGATCTGCCTTGCTGGCCCTGAATCATTTTTGCTACTCTGTGCTGCACTGTCCCCATCCTATCCTTATCCTTTCTGAGGTGAGTACTCTAGAACTAAGAACTGAGTGCATTAAGGAACGAAGAACATGAAAACATTAGCAGTATCAGTCACAGGACTTTGGCTAATTCAGTTGTTGGTGTTTCTTGTTGTTCTCAACCCAAATGTCTGGCATGCTCTGGGCTGTAGTTTGTGCTTGAGTCTCAAGGTTAGGGGCTTTGGGAGGCAGGCATTATTCATTTATTTGAATTTTGATGAACAGCATTAGGGTTGAGATCCACAGGAAACAGTGCACAACTGAATTAGCCAAAGTCCTGTGATTGCAACCCCTAATGGTATTCATTTCCTTCAATTGTCAGCTTTGGGTACATCAACCCTAATGTAAGCATTAATATTTTTGCTATGAACACACATATATATATATATATATATATATATATATATATATATATATATATATATATATATATATATATATGCATGGACACAAAATCCATTGCATAAATGCTAATATTTGAGCTACTGTTTAATAAATATTGTTTATATACACAGTAGACTCATCGTCGGCATTTGTGTACATAGTAGAAATGTTACAGAAACATAGAAAGTGACAGCAGATGGGGAACAAAGGTCCATCTAGTCTTCCTAGATCGTACCCCCCTACTCAGACACATTTTGTCACTATCCCCTTGTGCCTATCCCATGCTGATTTAAATCCCCATAGTGTTTTGGATTCAATAACTTCAGCAGGTAGGCCATTTCACAGATCAACCACCCTTTCTGTGAAGAAAAACTTGCACATGATGCATTTATGTATATACTAGACATAGTTGTAGCCGGAGAGGGGGGTCCTGGGTGCACAGGAGCCCCCCACGCTTGCTTAAATATTTGTATTGTCAGCACAGAACTGTGGAAACCACAGTGTCAGGGAACTCAAAAGGCAAACAAGAAACAGAGGCTGGCACTGGCTCATGAATATGCAGCACAAGCCCACCTCCCTCTGGGGACAGGACAGCTGAGGATCCACCTCCGAACATCACTGGACTGGTCAGATGATCTGAAGGAGCAGCGTCACATGGGTGGTCAGAGGAGCAGAGTGCACGGAGTCGCAGGATACAGTCACTTTCCCGCCACAGTCAAGTTGGAGACGTGTGTCTCTAAGAGTGCTCTGGCTGATATTTTTTTAATTGCATCTCTACTATTTCAGGTGATGGCATAGACACGGTCTCAGTCTCTGATTCAACCTTCTCAGCTTGATGTTGTCTCTGTGGTTTGGATTGGAGAAGCTTGGAGATCGTCCATGAGCTGGGGTACAGAGTTGCTCCCCAAGTCAGTGTCTGGAGCCCCACAGTCATAGCAGCTAATTGTAGCAGGATTAATTGCAAAATCCTTATGTGCCTGGCCCTAAAAGCAGTCTGTCACTATATTTATTTATTTATTTATTTATTTATTGGAATTACAACACCTTTGAGCCAGATACTCTTTTACAAAGGTTCCATGTCAGGAACGAAAATTACAACAATTGGACATTTACATGCTAGGTAACAGATTGGTTATACAGTAACAAATACATGCATAAGAGCTGAGTAAGTGCAATAATGATTACAGCAGGCCTAGGCAGTGGGTAAAAAGGTAAATTATGTGCAGTCAGTAAGATGATGTTGTCTTGGACTAGGCTGAGACAGCCATATCAGTAGGGGGTATATAGCCACATTAGAAGAGGAGACAAAAAATAGAACTCAGAAGGTTACCAAAGGCATAAAGAATTATTGCAGTGATTCTTTGCTGTCAGAAGTTGACTTAGTCGGTGAGGAGAAAATACGGAGAAGGGATTTTTGGGGTGGTCATGCCAGAGTAAATTGGGCCAGTGTGGAATCAAAAGCTTTGGGTTGATGGCTGGTGAGGAGATAATAAATGTGGCAGAGAGGGGAAGAGGTAGATTAATTGAGAAGAGGTGTGAGAAGGGAAGGGGACTGGGGAGGATGGGAAGGAAAGGGGTAGGAGTGGTAGAAAGGGAGTGAATGCCAGTGTAGTTAAGGGTGGAAATTGGGAGTGGCAGCAGTTAGGCGGGGTAATCACAGCTGCTGAACTTGGAAAGGTGTTGCCAGAGTTTGTTTTTAAATTGTCCGATTTTGGGTTGATTCAGGATATTAGGGGGGAAGGCCATTCAGCCAGCTTGGAGCTCTAAATATAAAAGTCCACTGACTTTGTGTTGTACAACAGATAGGTACTTGGTAGGTGAGTTTGGATGCACTTCTTGTACTGCAGGGGTTAGGTGCCCTTATAAGAAATTGCTGTGCTATTGGTTGGGTTAGCCTGAGGCTGATCTTTTTAGCTAGCAGACAAATCTGGTAGGAGATCTTACCCTATACTGTCTGCATATCTTCCTGGCAGAAAAGAAAAAAAGAAAAACATAGTATTAAGCCACAAATCATGTCAGAATAGAGATGGGTGGGTAGGAAAAGAACATCAAGGTGGGGGGGGTGGCTGCTGCTGTACCTCCACTGCTCCCAACACTTTATATCTTGCAGCAAAACAGAAACAGCAAAACAGAAAGTATAAAAATGTTAAATAAACATGTTAGTAATCAAAGCTATCCTTTCACTGGTATCCATAGAAATAGTAACTGGGTAGGTGCACAAAACATTGTGGACCAATAGATCCTTTTTATTTTGGCTTGCGCTTGCGCGCCAGCCAACATATTGCAGTAGTATCAGATTTGGAGGTGTGGTCAATGTGGGCGAATGCAGGGCATGCATCAGTAGGTGCGTCCCTTATTCCCCAATACGTCAGCATGCAGGCGCTGACACCAGCTGTACCTAAAGTAGCCACCAGATCTAAGAAAAGTGCTGCTGTAGTGAGAGGTAAACTCGTCATGCAGCGGCACACTAACACACCTCCCGACGTGCCTTTCGTGGTGAAGCACTTCAATAAACATGGCAGCACTGACTGCCACCGCACAGAGTGCTGATTTCAGGGGTGCCCAATCCCCTTGTTGGCATGCCCCAACACACTTCATTTGCAGACGGAGAGCCCACTCCCCATCGGCATAATGCCCCCTCCCTCTCATTTCATGTGTGTGCCGCGGGGGTGCCCAATCCCCCTCGGCATCATGCACCCCCCAACAGACTTTCTTTGCCAATGGGAGGCCAAAACCCCATTGGCTTTAGTCCCCTCTTCCCAGTTTAATTTGCTGACGTGGGAGCCCACTCCCCATTGGCATAATGTGTCCTCCCATTTGTTGTGTGCCGAGGGGGGTGCCCAGTCCCCCTCGGCTCTTGTCCCCCCCTTCACCTTTGGTATGTGCCAACGGGGTGCCCAATCCCCCGTTGGCTACAGCACCCCCCAAAACAGTCAGGTGGCATGCTGGGAGCCCACCCCAGCATGCCAAATGCCCCTGTAAAAAAAATGTCCAGCCAATGTTTTTTTTTTTTAACTTGTAAATCAGAAACGGTCCCTCACAGTCTGTCCTGCTCCCTCCCTCAACCTGCCCCCTCCCTCTGCGTACCCCACCTCCCCATACCCCCCTCACCCCATACTTTCCTCCGGAGCCCTACGCGACGATCTTTGATGGACTGGGAACACGTCTGCACTCTTCAAAGCCAACTGCAAACTGAAGAAATGATGGTAAGCTGTATAATGGCATAAATAGGGTTTTCAACCTTGGTGCATATCTCAGCCATTTTGGGGAATTTTGGCACCAGATTTTCAACATGGAGTTACTGGGACCCCTCCTCATGAATTCAGTCACTGTCATGGAGTTATTTGGTCCCAAAAGGTGACTTCATGGTCACCATTTGGGACCAATTAATGAAATGACAGTGCCACTGTTCATGAGGGGGGCTCTCAAAAAGCCTATGTTGCAAATTTGGTGATAAAAATCCAAAAAATGGCTGTTTTATGAGCGCGCATTGTGTAGTTTCCATGCACTCTCATAACTTTGTGAATTTGCAATATTTTCACACCAGATTTTCAACATTGCCATTTTCCCACACCTCCTTATGAACAGTACAGTTGTCATTTTACATATCCTGGCCAAAATGTGTTTTTGTGTGTCCGGTGCAGAATAGCATGGTCGCTGTGTGAAATCAATTTTCGGGACAGTTTGACAAAATGACAGTGACACTGTTCATGAGCAGAGGTCCTAAAATGCCTATGTTGAAAATTTGGTGACGAAAGTCCATAAAATGACTGTGTTACAAGCATGCATTCCACAGTTTCTACGCACCCTTGTAACTTCACAAATTTGCAATATTTGCAAGCCAGATTTTCAACACTGGCATTTTATCACACCTCCTTATGAACAGTACAGCTGTCATTTTTCACATCCTGCCCAAAATGTGTTTTCGCACCTGTGGTGTACAATGGCATGATCGCTGTGGGAAATCAACTTTTGGGACAGTTTAACAAAATCACAGTGCCACTGTTCATGAGGGGAGGTCCCAAAATGCCTATGTTTAAAATGTGGTTAAAAAAATCCCCAAAATAATTGGCTTGTGGACGTGCATTGCGCAGTTTCTATGCATGCTCATGACTTCACCAATTTTTCATATTTTCACTCCAGATTTTCAATGTTACCATTTTTTTACACCTCCTCATGAACAATACAGTTATCATTTTCACATCCTGCCCAAAATGTGTTTACGTACTATGACACCAACTGGCCCACTCGCTGTGCAAAATCACCTTTTGGCTAACAAACTGATAGTGCCACTCTTCATGAGGTGGGGTCACAAAAAGCCCATGTTGATAATTTGAAGTGAAAATACCAACACACGACTACAGCATTAGGGTTTCCAACTGTAACACCCCATCCTGTAGAGACTGACAGGCATCAGGGGTGTGACTTGGGATCATCAGCTGTAACGCTCCCACCATTCCACCCCCACCCACACACTGAAGACAGTGAAAGGCATCGAGGTGTGCCTTGTATTGTTCGGTCCCAAAGTTCACCTCATTCTCCTATACTGCACCCACTTCAGTGTATTTCCTTATGGAATGTGATAAGTATAAGGCCTAAAGACCCCAAAGCACACCACGACACTTGTCAGTGTCTACAGAGTAAGGTGAGGTAAAATGGCATGAGCGTTATGGCTGATGACCCAAAGGCACAACCCAACACCTGTCAGTCTCTGCAGGGTGGGTGCGGGGTTGTCGTCAGTTCAGTACTTCATTGCTACTCCTATTGTGCATCTCTAACTCCTGCACTACCAATGCCAATGCCAGTGAGACAATATTCGGCACTGACAAATGCTTGTTAGTAAGCAGTGATGATTTTTAAGAGTCCATTAGCTACTTGGCCATAGGATGTTTTATAGCAGTCACTGTGGTTTTGTTCCCATTTCTGCCACAGTTGTACTGTATGTGCATCCACAACCAGGACATTCATACCATTCATCATGACTATCAGTCTGAAGCAACAAAATGTTAGAATTCAGTTTTCTATTATTATTTTTTTTTTTTATGTCTACTCCTATTTCAAGTCCGAAGCAGTTGCTCATAAGGGGTTAATACTGACCTGCAGTACTAATTAGCAAAGGAAATTCAAATACGGGAGGTTATAAGTTCCAATGTTGAAATGCCTGGGCAGGTACCGTCAGAGGAAAGAGAATATTTGGGTCAAATGACAAAGTTTGTTAAGACATAGCAAGTTAAGGCAAAGATGAACAAGGCAGTGGGAAAATAAAGTAATATTTCTGTTAGCAAATGAAATTCAAATACAGGACAGAATAAAGGTGTTCCAATATAGAAGTGCCTGAAATCAGAGGAAAGAGAATATTTGGGTCAAATGACAGAAATATTTGTAAATCAACAGGTTGGGACACATTGAAAGTGAAGGCAAAGATGAATAGAATAAGGTGGGGGGTAAAGTAATATTTCTGTGCTGGTGTAATGCAGGTAGAGGCAAAAGGGAGTAAGACTAATGTAAAAAGAAGACATAGAAAGTTGGAATTTTTTTCTTTTGAACTGTTTGTTCACCTCCCCCAGTGAACTCTTTCTGGTGACCTCCAAGTACCCTGGTCTCTACCTCCCGTCGTGTCACCTACCCTACTCCATACCCCCTAGCCTGGCACATCCCCCGGGTCTGAACCCTCTGGAGAAGGACTGCCCTATCCACCCAGGGTGCTCTATCTATAGGGTTGAGTGCCAGGCTGGTGGAGGGAGGAGAGAACGGAGAGGTGCGACTGACGTTGGGAGTGTGGACCAGAGGGAGAGGCACCTTCACCTATCACCAGGAGGAGGGGTATTTCTCTTAGTGAGTCCCACCCCTATTGTCTCAGACGTGCAATGCGTCCCAGCATGGGCACGCACACTTCTGTGCATGACTACAGGATCACTGCCACAGCCAATCCACATGTGTTCCAGATCTTGGGCTCGTTGTACCCCATGCCTCCGCCAGGAGTCCCTAGAGCCAGGGATCATGATCCCCCTCCCACCCGGGATAGGAGAGCTGTCATCCGGATACTCGCTCATGTCCTCCCCTGCCAACCCCCGGAGACCCAAGCTCACTCCTGAACCCGGATCACCAGTGTGGTGCGAGGTGTGGCGTTCAATGCCTCAACCTCACCACCACCGGGCCAACTAGGAAGTTGGCAATTAAAGGGGAAATGCATGCAATGGGAGGCAAGGCAGTAGGTGAAAACAGATATGAAAGAGGCTGGGGAAGTGAAAATTAAAAATAACTTAAAAGGAAGAACTGAAAAAAATAGCAAAGGTGGTGTAAAAATTGTAACACAATGGGATGAGCTTTAGAGAAGAGAAAGATGTAAATATGAAAAGGGGGAACAAGAATCCTGAGTTTAGCTCAAAGATCTGGGAAGGGGGAGTGATAACACTGACAACTTAAATTTTAATGCATTGTGCAACTCAACAGTTGTTGCCTAAAAATGCACTAAACAGCACTCCTAAGGTTTCAAAGTTTTCCAGAGGAGCATTTCCCAGACCCCCTAGAAAAATATCTGGAGACCCCCCCTCCTCCAAATCCTGATTGCGCCCCTGGTAGAAATGTCAGATTCATGCCATGCCCCCCACTCCCCCCACAGGTAAGCTGGGCAGCAGTACTTATTGTTCAGATTACTTTCACTTTTAAAAAAACAGCCCACTTCATCTCACAGTATCTCTGTCACTATGACAGTGGCCCACTTTAAACACATGCTATACTACTGTACATTCTGTACTACTAAACCAGTTAATTGCTAGCAGATCATTTCTAACATTGACACACTTTGTTTTCTTTTCTAACAGCTTTTGTTTACCAGACACAGCTGCCAGTCTCAAAGCTGGTCCTGCTCACTCTACACTCTCAGCATTCCAACTTCATAAAACTGCGGACTACATGTAACACAATCTGCGACCTCACTTAACATTAAGTCTGAACAGTTTTGTTTTTTTTTAAATAAAAAAAGGCAAATCACTGTATGCCATTCACAACTGTTCACCTGAAAGGTTTCCTGCAGCTGATCCTGGAGGATATCTTACTCACACTCGCTCCAGCTGTCCACTCACTCCTTTCAAACTGGTAACCAGAAAAGATATGTACTACAGTCATACTGTAAACAAAAAAAGCAATTGTTTTTTAAAAAACAAAATCACCACAATCCAATAACTGACAGCACATTGAGCTGCAACAAGACTAGTACCTTATTGAACCACTCACTAGGAGATGCCACCATTTTCTTAGTGAAATTATGCAAATCACAACCTGACCACAAATGGGACACCAGGTGTGTCAACACATTGCAGCGGCCCTAGTGACTGCCTCGTAACCTCTATGTTAAGCTTAGCTGCACTGAGAAAACCATCACAAGTCCATTCAGATTTACAATAAAAGAAAAAAACCAATAAAACAGATCTCCCTGCACTATCCTAAAGGATACCTATTATATGAATGAAATTTGAAACAGAGACCTTGTGGAATAAATGCTTTATCTCCTCTTCAGCTGCTTGCACTTGGGCACCTTGCTCATGGCTTATGCCACACAGGAGGTTATCCGTGGACAAACAGTTCTTGTAAAAATAAATTATTTACAGTATTCCAAAGGTCCCTGTTGCACATCCCTCATTATAGGGGCACAGTAGCACCAGCTATAGTTAGGGCTGAGTTGGCAGTTCAATGTTAAACCCAATTTTTTGCACCTCAATAACTTTGCCATCATTTGATGAGATAGCCCAAACATTGGTATGCACTGTCAGGCTGTCAGTCTCAAGACATGAACAGTTTCATGATGGCATACTATATAGTTTTTGAGATACACAGAGTCACAAAAATGAAAAAAATTACTTTTTTCCCCTATACTTAACATTGGGTATTTTTGTTCTCATCTACAGCCTAGACCGTATGGTATTTCTTTATGAATTTTTCAGGGATGATGGGGCCTGTGTCAAGGGTGTGCCTTTGGATGGTTTGGTAAAACAAGGTCACAATTTTTGAATTATAATGATTTTTGGGATAACGTTCAACTTAGATTGATTAAAAAAAACAGTGTGATTGATAAAAAAAGTGTTTACATGTCATAATTTACTGTTCATGTGTAGAGAAAAACCTATCACAGAAGGTAAAAAAAAATACACTGTGAGTGGTTAATTTCTTGATTTACTTGCTGTGGGGGGAAAACCATTCAAGATGGCCACCATTTTCTTTTTATTGTTTTCACTTAGAAAGACCAAAAGTACAATTAAATGATGTATTTAAAAAAAAAAAACTGGCAATGGCTAAATGAGACCTGTTCTACTAGATTCTTGTGTTTGCTTGTTTAAAAAGTTGCCATAACTATGCTTTTTGGGCACCTGAAAATGCAGGATGCCTATCTTAATGACCAGTGATCTCTATTTGAGAACAGTGGGAATTTCTTGACTTCTGAAAATTTAGCTGGAACTCATGCTGTGGGCTTCAGTGAGAGCAGTAAGCAACAATTTCCCTGGTGTCTAGTGGCTCCTCCCCTTTCATATCCCTTTCAGTATGTAATGTTGCCATGGTGTCTAGTGGCACTCCCACCCTCCAATCACTGTCTCCATTATTTTGTAGTCTTTCTCTAGTGTCTAGTGGCATCCCCACTCTCTGATTGCTGCCTTAATCTGAAATAAAGACAATAGTTGCTCAACATTTTTTTTAAACCTGCAAAAAAAGAAACATGGTTCCTCGCTGATCAGACCCCCCACCACCACCTCCCACTCAGCACCCCACACCCTTCAGTACACTCCCACACACCCTCACTCACCTGAGCAGTTTGTAGGATGAAGATCTACTTTCCAGTCAAGGACAAGTCTTGCTGTTGGAACATGCCACTGCAATATGAGAAAGTAAGGAAAGTGCGGTTCAATGAATTTCAGTGTGGTTTTAATCTTTGAGAAAAAACTCAGCCATTTTTGCATATTTTCACACCAAATTTTGGGAACAACACCACATGAACAATCATGTTGAACTTCTGCAAATCTGCTCTGAAAGACGATTTTGTGGTCTCTTGGTGAAATCTCCTTTTGGTCAGGATTTGAACATTTTCACTGCCCTTATTCATGAGGTGGGGTCATAAGAAGGCTATGTAGAAAATTTGGGGTCAAAATATGTAAAAATGACAAGTTATGCACAGTACATTGGAATTTTACTATGCTCACTCATAACTTTAATAATGATGTAGTAGTAGTAGTAGTAGTAGTAGTAGTAGTAGTAGTAGTAAGTAGTAATAAATGTTATTCATGTAATCATGAATGGGAAAGATGTTTCATTACTCCATTGAGCAAATTGCTCATTTCTAAGGAGGTCCAGTTTTGCATCATTACAACACTGTAACATTAAAAAAAGTACAGTAGTTAGCTATACAAGAATAGAAGTAAAAAATCAGCAATTTAGCAATATGAACAAAGCATCACGTGACACTTTACACAAAGATTGATATAAAAGAGACTTCTATACAGAACTCAGAAAATATACAATAAATAAATATTCTAGATTACAAATTTTGATAAATATTTTCATCTCACATTTCCAACATGGCCATTTTTTTACACCACCTCATGAATGTGACAGCTGCCATTTCTCATTTCCTAACCAAACTGTATTTTTGCACCTCTGGTGTGGAATGACATTGTGGTGGTGTGGAATGACATTTTGGCTGGGATTTGAAAATTCTCAGCACGATGTTCATGAGGTGAGGGTAATAAGACTATGCAGACAATTTGTTTTAGTTTTGGCTGAAATGCAGGTGCAGGTCCCAGAGGGCCCTTTGCTTCCATGGCAACATACATGCATGCATCTACAGAGGGATAGGAGTACAGGGCCTGGAGGGCCCTGCACTCCCACAGGCAAATGAGGATTTGATTATACTATCTATAAAAGTAAGGAAATTCTTAGCAAAAAAACTTTGTTAATGCACCAGTTAGGATAACTAAACACTACAAAAGTAGGGAAATGTGGTATTAGGTTTTCCCATCCTAATGCCCCAAGGAGCAAAGAGAAAAAATGCTAGGGTTTTGGTTCTCCGGAGTCTTAGTGAATCAGTGGTGGGGTCTTCCTTTGGGTTGTCAGTCCTAATGCTCCCCTCTCCCCCCTGCGGCCCTGCATGAAGAAAGGAGATCATGTGTGATATTGTTTGGTCATGGAATGGGATGGGCATTAGGGTTGACAGTCCCCAAGGAAGACCCCACCACTGATTCACCAAGACTAATAAGAACCCAAACCCTCATTTTTTCCCCATTTTGCTGTTTGTGAGGTGGGGGCCTTAGGATGGGAAACCCTAACACTATATTTCCCTACTTTTGTGGTGTTAAGGTGCCCTAACTGGTGCATTAATGCAGTTTTTTTTTGCAAAGAATAGAGATAGATAGATTGATTTGAGTTGACAGAACCCACTGAAGTTCTGGGTTCTGGTTCTGGTTCTGGTCTACAACTCTGCAAATAGTTCTAGGATTCTAATCTTCTTTAGAACTTGTACACTTTTGTGTATAGGACTGGAGAGAAAAAGATACTAAGAGAAGAAAAAAAATAAATAAAAGCCCTGCCCTCTCAGCACAGGAGTAATACTGTTTCACTACACGTGCAGGAAAGAAAAACACATTGTTCCTTACAAAGAGCTAATGCCAAGTGTCACAGTTCCGTGTGTTTGGTACTTCTGCTTATGAGCAGCACATTTTCATATTGTGTTCCTTTTAAAACATTTTAGAATGTAATCCCCAATAATCTGGTTATTTTTCATGCTGGAATCTCCTGTTTTTGAAATGTCTGAAAAAAAAAACATTTTAATAAGTATTATTTAGTTTTTGTCATGGCCAAGCACCCAGACAGTTTGGAAATTTGGTTTAAAATTTTCAGAGTAGTAAGGGCTTCATCCCGCAAAATGGGTTGCTGAAAAAATATGACTCTGTTCCAGAGTAATAAAGTTTTGAAATTTCATTTCTGAGTATGCTCTGTATGTTGCTTTGGACAGCTATTTCATACAAAAAAAGAATTTGATCATATGAAAAAGGATACTGTTTGTATTGGGGGTAATGTTTTGTGAGAAAAAAAAATTTTTCCATATGGTCACCATCTTGTTTATGTTTTTTTCAAAAAAAGGTTTTTGAAAACCCATAAAAATCATATAATGGAAACAAATCAATACATGTATCTTGCTAAATGTGACCTCATCAGCTGGATTCTGCAGTTGGTTTTTGAGAAAAAATGACCCAGACATATGTTTTTAACACAGTTAAACATTCTTTGTGAGATGATTTTCTTCTTTCGTATGGCCATACAGAACACAAATAACACCATACAAAATAAGATTGCCTTCTTACAATAAAATAATTTGGACTTACAGTGAAGTCACCCAGGATAAAGTGCAGTGCTACAGAATTCTGCAGTAGAGTTATTGTAGTAAACAATGGAATTTCAATGGGAGTTAATCCCTTTTGTCATGCAGTAAACCTGTGACACTGCACTTCATCCTGGCTGACTTATCTGTAGTTGTTTCATATTCTCTTTTTGTAAGGAGGACTCTTTTTTTCATGAGAATGGCACAATCTCATGAAAAAAGATTCATTCATATGAAAAAAGAACTTGGGCTTAGTTTGTTTTCCCACATTTCAACTGTAACAAGCCATAACTCTGTTCGTATTTGCAGTTAAGGGACAAGTTATGTATCAAAATAAAAGTCTTAATGAGTACTACAATGCTTATATGTAATATCCAATAAAAGAATTCAGGGAACCTGCAAAAAAAAAATTTAAAATTACAATTCCTATAGAACAACATTAGAACTTTAACAGCTTGTAAGTCGGTCGGTCTTTGGAGTTAAGGGACATGCTACAGTGTATATACAAACAAACAAGGGTCTCAGTGAGTACTACAACAGTAACAGATAATGCCCCCCCCAAAAAAAAATTATGGGTCCATGTAAAAAAAACATAAAAATTAAAAAATGAAAATTCCCATATGATAAAATTGCAACTTTATTAAGCCATAACTCTGCCAGTCTGTGGAGTTGAGTGAGAATCTATGCATCAAAAAAGGTCTCAGTGAGTACTACAACACTAACACATAACCTCCCCCCCTGCAAAAAAAATCAATGCTTAGGGGCCATATGAAAAAACATAAAAATTAAATTATGAAAATTCCAATAGAATAACTCTGCAACTTTAACAAGCCATAAGTCCATTGATAATAGAAGTTAATTGACAATGTATAAACAGAATCTGGTCAGAGCCAACAGGGCTGCTATGCATTAATGTGAAACAAAGATTGAGTTTTTAATTTTCTTTTGTTACAGAAGTCCTTCAAAAAATGCAATGCTTGGCTGTCCCAGTGGCGCTGAGGGTTGGGGCGCTGGACACCACACCTCAAGTCACACCAGCGACCTCGGGTTTCCAGGGGTCAGCAGGGGAGGGACAGGAGTGAGTGTCCAATGGACTGCTGTCCTCTCCTGGGGTGGGGGATGGTTGTCATCCCACTCTGGAGGGCAGTGCCAGAAGTCAGGAAACACAGAAACATGAAGATGTGATATTTGTGTGTGCCTCCACACAAGCATGTTCATGCTGTGAGGGGGGGGGTGTATGGGGAGAAAACAGAAAAGTACAGAAACAAGCAATATGGAAAAAGAAATAAAATGTAATGCTTTAATTCATATAGTCTATTTTGGCTGGTTATGTTGTTGAAGTGTGATATGCTACATTTTAGGGGTGCAACTGAAGAGCTATTTTGTCCATTATGCATAGGTTTAGGTATAAAACCAATGTTTTGAAGGGCTTGACTTCTGATGAAATTGTGCTTGCATCAATGTGTGACTACTGTTATATTTCATATGGCGATATCCACAGCTTTACAGCAGCAGCAGCAACACAAACCTACTCTCTCAGAGACATTTGCAAATCTGCCTCCTTCAAGTCCCCATATATAATATTACAATAGTCATACATCGATGTATGCACAATTTCCTATCAGAGTTCAAGCTTTGCAAAACATCGATAACCAGGTGGTGTTGCACCTAAACCTATACATACTGGAACAATAGCTTTGGGTTGGACCCATAAGATGTATCACATCGCACTGTCCAGAGATGGTCCTGATACCCTCACCAGCTCCTCTGTTCTCAGTCACTGCTTTTGAGACACCCCTATCACCTGCCTGTAACAGTTCTGTAAGCAGAGGCATCACAAAAGTCTGTGCCCAGGTTTCCAAAGGTTACCCTGCTTTATGCATGCATTGGCAATTTGACCTCCTTGCCCTTCCTCACATGATCATTGTAGTAATAGTCCTTAGGGCTGTGGCTCTTCAAAGTTGTAAGTGCTCCGGCTGCAGTTGATAACCAAACACAGCACTCCAGTGTTTCAGGCATGAAACATTTTGTACATTAGGGTTCTAGACTGGCTGCCTCCTCTTGACCTCCCTTGTGCTGTGTCATTGATGGGAGATCAACTGGATCAGACCACTCACCTAAATTATAGTGAGCTGTCCATGGGAACCCCATGAAGCTGCCCACAGGTGATCCCATGGGCATTGAGAAGGACAAGCTCTGGGTCAGGGTTACCTACAGTGCTTGCCCCAGTAAAGTTGATCGGTATCCCGCTACCGCATAAATTGTGTGGTAGCAGTATACATGTTATTCAATGGGTACCGCAATAACACAATGCTCAATATACCGTGCTACCACACATCTTTAGTGTAGCAAGCACTGCATGTCTTCTCAGATGAGGAGGAGGAGATGATCAACAACAGAGTGACAACCCAGCCAAGTGAGAAATTCAAACAGATGCATGGGAAAAATATGCAAATGCATCACCAACACAGGCAGCTAAAATACCTTAGAAATGGCAAAAGATAAACTTTATAGAGACTTCCAATTCTCTAATGGCATGCTAGGCACACACGGGGTGCACACATGACCAAAATGTCCTAAATTTGTATATTTTGTATTTTCCCTATGCTTCTGTAAACACCATATCGAAGTGGTCTCTGTTCAAAACTGCCATGGGAAGTGAGGAACTACCCCCAAGGAATCTGCTGAGTCCCTTGAGCAGAAAGATCAGTGGAATTTGGACAGCTGATAAAATAATTCCTGAAAAGGCTAAGCTGGGTGCCCTGCTGAGGATAACTGTGAGGGTTGATCAGAGGTCTGAGCTTAGACATGGACACCTCTCCTGAAGTCAGTTCTCCAACTGTTACCAAGTCCAGTCCCAGTTCTAGACTAGTGTGCAGCTATGGGGCTTAGACATCTGTACTTCTACATAGGGGTTAATGTGTTGCCAAACACAGAAGTAATTGAGACTAGAATGGGAATTTCTTCCATGTTTGGCCGCACATAAACATGGGCAAAAAGCAATCAGCTGTTCTGCATAGGTGGCACTCTCACTGGAGCATGAAAAAGTGTTTTCTCTGTAGAACAGCTGGATCACTCATAAAAGGCTGATTGATAACATCTGCAGTTTTTTTTTAATTTAAAAAACATGGCACGATGATTTATGGTTTCACTGCCTAACAAAAAGTGGCATTCGCATGTAAGATTATTCAGCAGGGTTGCGCATATCACTGTCAGATAAACATGAATGAAATCTGCCAAGAAGATTAGCTGAGATTTCCTGGAGTTGAATCCCCCCTTCTCCTTGTATAGGCATTTGTGCTATATATGTAAAAGTACTCTATTTCATGCATGGGACAGACATAAGGCAATTCTTGTGGGGGTAGAAAGAAATAGGCTGTTGGTTAACTAGGATCTGCAACCTATCCAGTAGATAGGGAAATGGGCAGACTAGGTGGACCAAGCGGTCCTTATCTGCCGACAAAGTCTATGTTTCTATGTTTCATGAACACAAACGTACACAATAAAAAAATAAAATAGAGACTGTTGCTTTTTTTTTTTTTATAAATGAAACTTGCTCATCCTGGCATGCCACTGAAAGAGTCATCAGTTGTCACTGTAGATCTTTTTTTAAAAAGAATCACCCTGTCGCACACTGATTCTGCTGATGTTTTTCCTTTTGATTTTGTCAGTGTGCGTGTTCTGAAACAAAATACTTTTACATAAATAATGTTGTGTCCCACCAAAAAAGCAAAGAAGGCTTTTGCACTGTGGTGCACGGCTGATGCTCTTCGGAGCCTAGTTAAAACTCAAAACAGTCACAAACATCCAAGTGTGGAGAGCATTCAGGGTAGACTGTGACAGTTTACCTATGTCAAATTGACAAAACTGTTGTCGATTTTCAGCATAGCGAGATCCTCAATGTCGACAGGTGAAATTTTGCCTGCCAAACATTGGTGTGTATTCTATTGGAGGCTGCACCCCCCCAAACCCCCGATGCAGGGGGCTGTGCCTCCCCTTCTATCGATTACTAACTCCTAGTTAGAGTTGTCTTGAAGGGGGGGTGAAAGTCAGTGAAAGGGTGAAATTTCACCCTCGGGTCCTTCACAGCGAAAATCTCAAAACCTGTCAAGATTGTCACTGTGGAGGATTTCACCATGTGGGTTTCTCCATGCCGTCAGCATATGGACTGTGACCATACAATTTAATTTTGGTAATTTATTGCACAAATGCAAATCCACAACAAAAGCTGTATTTAAAAAAAAAAACAAGTTCTGTGTGTGAGTCTTTGATACATAATTATTATGAGACTGGCTCCTTGGTAAGAATGCTAGCAACTGGACCTCAATGACATATAGTTAATAATAATGAACGGGTACTTAAAATACAAGATACTTGAAGGTAGTTTACTCTTTGATTACTTTGCATGCTAATTAATAAGACCATCCCTGTGCAGAGTCCAACATGTCTGTAGAACACAGTGGTGTTTAAAAGGTTTGCACATAAACTGTCAGGTGTGTTGGTGTAATACAAGAAACTACCTATACAGCCAGATCAAAACAGCCCTAGCACAGAACACGGGGGGGGGTGAAGAACCTATCTATAGAGCCAGATCAAAACAGCCCTAGCACAGAACATTGGGAGGGGGAGACCCTACCTATACAGACAAATCAAAACAGCCCTCGCACAGAACCATTTACCTATAGCACTGCGATAGTGCGGATGCTGACATCCCACACAGCGACAGACACAAGGTCGAATGTCAGAATTGTTCTGTCAGGGATGTTGGCATGTTTTCACTGGGGGGGCTGCACCCCCCAAACCCATGTAGGGGGCTCTGTCCCTCCACACCCCCGGTCTCTATATATACAACTCCAAGTCAGAGCTGTCTTGGAGTGGGGGCGCAACACCGGGAGATGCACCGCTGGTGTCTACAGGGACCAGCACAGTGACATGATGATTTTGGGCAAAATCTGTTGCTGTGTTGGTCTTTGAGGTTGCAGTGTCATTCTATGGTTGGTACACCACATGGGGGGGCTACCTATACAGCCAGATCAAAACAACCCTAGCACAGAACATGGGTGGGACCTACCTATACAGTCAGATCAAAACAGTCCTAGCACAGAACATGGGGAAGGGGCCTACCTATACAGTCAGATTAAAACAGCCCAAGCACAGAAAATGGAGGTGGGGTGAAGAACCTACCCATACAGCCAGATCAAAACTACCTTAGAAGAGAATACTGGGGGGGGTCTACTTCCATGACAACACCCAGTTACTCAATATCCACTAACAGTAAATCAAAACATAAACATTTCTTTATAAGTTCTCAAAAGCCATGGGTTCTGTTTCAGATCTTTTCCCCCATTATTTTTTCTGCTATTATGTGAAGTAAGTGGTCCATATGAAATAATGTGGTACTGCACTCACCCCGGCACGGTGCTTTGCTGCTGCCCATGAGGTCCTGGGCTTAGCAGCATTGCAGAATTCTTTCATACTTATCAAATTACTTTCAAACTGCTCTGTGTGCAGTCATAGAAACATAGAAACATAGACTTTGATGGCACATAAGGACCACTTGGCCCACCTAGTCTGCCCATTTCCCTACTTACTGGATAAGCTGCAGATCCTAGTTAACCAACAGCCTATTTCATCTTACCCCCCACAAGAATTGCCTTATGTCTGTCTGATGCATTCTTGAATTCCCCCACCGTTCTTGATCCCACAACCTCCTCCGGAAGGCCGTTCCATACGTCCACCACCCTCTCTGTGAAAAAATACTTCCTCAGATTGCCCATGAGCCATCCCCCCCAACTTCAAATTGTGTCCCCTTGTACTTGCACATCTCTTTTTCTGAAAGATGCTAACCTCTTGAACTTTGTTGACTCCCTTGAGGTACTTAACATTTTTTATCATGTCCCCCCTTCCTCCTTTCCTCAAGGGTATACATATTAAGCTCCTTTAGTCTCTCTTCATATGGCTTCTGTTGCAGACCCTGCACCATTTTAGTTGCCCTCCTCTGGACTGCCTCCATCCTGTCTATGTCATCATGGAGATGGGGTGTCCAGAACTGCATGCAGTGCTCCAGATGGGGTCTCACCAGCTGTCAAAAAAAATGTTTTGGAGGGGGTTTGAAGAATTACACTTGCCTTGTTCATGATGTGGGTTTAAAAAAGGCTATGTTGAAAATATGGGATCTGAATCTGGAAAAATACCGGTAGTAAATTAATAAGAAAACATTGAAGAATTTCAACATGGCTTCTTAACTTTCTTGTTTTTTGAGATTTTAAACCCAAATTTTCAACATAGTCTTACTATCACCATACCTCATGAACCTGGTAGGTAAAAATGTTAAAATCTCAGTTGAAGCATCATTTATCACCACAACTGGGAAAAGACATTTTGCCCAGGACTTGTGAAGTTTCACAGGCATCAAAGTCTGGCATGGGGCTAGATGCTTGAATTATTAAGGCTTCTTGTGAAGTTGCTCTGGCAAGGCAGCTGCTCCTTTGCAAAGGAAGAGATGGCACTGCTGAGTGGCAAAGCTTGGAGCAGGACTGCAAGTGGTTAACTTGTAGACAGTTGGCTAACTTCAATGGATCAGGCTGATTAGGGCAGCTTGGGTGGGCTGTCAAAGGGGTCTGTGTTTTATTTCTTTGTAAATTTTTTTTGTAGCAGAGCTGGGACCAGGACAGCATGGGGTTAACTTGCAGACAGTCAGCTGACTCCAGTTGGTATTGAAGCTGATTCCCCCTCCTTTCTCTCTTCAAATACTGTAGTTGAAGCTTGTTCCATATTTCCTACATCTGAGCTTGAAGCTCCATTTAATCATGTGTCCCACATGCTGAGGGACAGCAGCTCACATGTTCTCACATTTTGGATATCCAATGTGTCCCACATTTCAGTGACAGAAGATTCTGAGGCATGGCTTACCATGAAGCTAAGTTCACAAAATCCACAGGAAGCCTTGGGAGGTCCAGTGCCTAGCTGAAAGTTGCACAGTTAGCCTGGGGTAGTGGTGGGATTTGAACCTAAAACCTCCACATTCATTGACTCCAGGTTCACCATTTTTGCACTAGAAATTGCATGATGTCCCAGCACCACCAATGACCCTCTTCTAATTTTTTATTTTATTTTTATTTATTTCATTTTTGTTGACCAGGTTAGTGCACTAGACAATTCCTGCCAATTTTCAGGCATGACCTGGGGAGGGGGATACAGATGAATGCCAACTGACTTTGAACCAGATTAAGCTGTTGGTGGTATTTTTAGTGAATGAGAGAAATTTGGCCAGGACACCGGGGAAATTCCCCTACTCTGTAGGCGGGTGGCGCTGTCCATCGGTCTGCAGGGATGGACGACCTCAGTCAGGAGAAGGTGGTGGAGGAGAACGGTCATGTTGTTTTGAGCTCTGGGCCTTTGGCTACTAACTTTCAAACTTCAAATATGGAAGGTATGGAGACGACTCTTGAAATGCCACAAATTGCTATGGTTATACCGGATAGTTCATCAATTAGTGTTGAAACTCAAGCTGAAGAAATAAGACTTCAAAGAGAATTAGAACAAAAGAAGATACAATTGTTGGACTTACTTTCAGCTGCAGAACAGGACTACCAGTCGTGTAGACAGAAACTGGAGGCGGAACGTTCTAAGTGAAAACGTTCCATTGCTAGCCCACTAAAAGAAGGCAATAAACGCTTACCTTTGGGTTAGAAAGAAATACCAACAATGCAACCTGAACATATACATGATATTTCAGTACCCATGAATGACCCTGACCAACAGTTGGAATGGTCTCCGGAAGCAGCATTAAGTCAAGCCGGATGGTTATGGGCTGGAACCAAGTGGATACCTGACCCAGGCATACCTGTTCCAGGTTCTCCGGTTGTTTCTTCACAACAGTCACATCCTCTTGAATTGTTTTCAGATCCTCTAGAGAAGGATATCCTTTCTCAGCCTAAGTCTCTTGAATTTGCCACTGAGGATGCGCAACCTGTAAGTGAGATGACTGGAATACGTGCTGCGTCAGATGTTAAAATTTACAGAGAAGATGTTAAGACCCAAGCTGATGTTTCTGTTGACTGTGTTCTGGACAAAAACTCTTTTTCACCACAAACAGAGCCTTGTGCTGCTCCTATCTTAGAACCTGGTATGGATTTTGTTCTTCCTCTCCAGCCGGTTCATTCACAGAATGATTCAGACTTTTCCACAAATGCTGCTCCCGCAGTCTTATGCCGGGTTATTTCGCAAACCTGCTGTAGCAGCCAGACGTCGATTTCTAGTTAGACTTCGATTCAAAGGGAAAGCTCCAGTGGTTCCAGATCGAGTATGGGTAGGGAAGACATTACTCATTGACTCCATGAAATTTTCTCCAGCTGAAGTTTACATTTTAATTCATCCACCGGGAGATCACAATTATGATATTAGTTTTTGTTCAGTCGTTTCTCTTGATAAATTCTGGCGACTTTATTATGATGTTAAAGATCAAGAGATCTGGAAAGATTTTATAGCAATTCCTGTTACTAAACCAACAATAAAGATTGTAACGATACTCTTTAGAAATGAAGGTGTAAATATTGCAAATATAATGTTTTGGTTAGAAAAAACGTTGTTCAGTGCACGATAAACCTAAACCTATTATTGATGAAAATGGATTTTGGAATGGGGGTTGGTTGGTGAAAGTCCAATTGCACCAAAATGAAGAGGGTATACAACATTTGCCCAGTTCATTTTACTTAGGACACAATAGGGGTATTATTTTTTATGCAGGCCAACCAAAGAGCTGTTTCAAATGTGGCTCTCTGTCCCATTTGAATACTTATTGCAACCAAATAAAATGTTTTAGGTGTGGTGTACTAGGCCATGCTGCACAGACTTGTGTAGCTTTACCTGTATGCAATCTATGCGAAGAACATTCTCATTCTTTTGCAGATTGCCCTTGGGCTTCCACAGACACAGACGAAACATCAGACCAGGAGTACTATTTAGCACAAGCAAGAAGACAATTTAATGATCCTGACCCCTTTAAAGGGAATAGACGTAGGGGAAGAGGTAGAGGTGGAGGGGGTTCTACTGAGGATAGATTAACCATCCCTTCACGGTTTATAGATTCTCAAGGGGAACAGTCCCTTTCTTCACATAGTGATTCTCATCCTCCCTTTAGGCATGAGAGGTGAAACGATAGGGAAACTCCATTTGTGACTCCTCAAGGCTCCCCTCAGTGACTAATACCCTTGACTAGATTGAACAAGCCTCCCTTAGAGAGTGGATTGCAAGACCCAATAGATGATTCTGTCCAGTTGCCTGAAATTCCTGATAAGGAACCAGAGATGCATAGCATTGAATCTTTAGAACTAGAGGAAATTCCTTTGTCTGGTCAGAGTAACCCCCCTTTGTCTCCCTTACCTTTGGCAAACAGGTTTGAAGCTTTTTCCTCCTGGGGAGATCAGGTTGATGAAGCGCAACCCTTATTAGACCCTACCGCTTTAAAAGACTTTACTGGGTTAGTTAAAAATAAGCCTGTTCCCCCTAAAACTACTAGGCTTGGATCTAGGAAGCATCTAACTAGATCAAGTGTGAAATGTCCTAAGCCCCCTTCCTGAATATTCTACGATAACGGTAACTACGCTGAATGTTAACAGTTTAAAATCCTTGAAAAAAAGGCTGGCTACCTTTAGTATATTATTAAATTTTCAGTATGGATGTATATTTTTTACAAGACACAAGACTACATACATGTAATGAAGTTTCACAGGTAAAAAAGGATTGGCACTGGGGTGCATCATATTGGTCTATGGGGGAGGAAGCGTGCAGTGGTGTAGGTGTTTGTTTTCTTACACCTGAGGTACGCTTACAAAGACTGATTGATTGAGAACCTGGGAGAGTTTTTATAGTGGACGTGGTCCTAAAAGGTTTACCTTGCCGCTTAATTACTCTATATGGGCCCCAGACAAAAGCGTCACGGATAGAATTGTTGAAAAAGGTTCAACCTTACCTTTTTACTAGTCGTCAAATTTTTTTTGGTGGTGATTTTAATATAAATTTCCAAACTAAAACTGATGTTGGCAAACAATATTGTGATAAAAGGTTTTTGAAATCTCTCATTTCTTCTGCAGGTTTAGTGGATTCACACTCTATAAGTAAAGTTGAGGCTAGGCCCACTTTTTTTAAGGGTACTTTATCTTCCAGGATTGATTTTTTATTTATTCATCAATCTTCACAGTTTGAGAAACTTCTTTATGACCCTGTAGAATCTTCGGACCATTGCTTGATTGGGGTTAAACTTGAAAACCCTCCATCTAGACAAAGAGGTCCTGGGATTTGGAAATTAAACACATCTTTATTATTACAATCTTTGGTGGTGATGGATTTACATACTATTGTGAAAGATAAAAAATCTACAATTTTCTTATATGACTCTATAGTTGATTGGTGGGTTGATTTGAAAAAGTGTTTGATTAGTTATCTCCAGTCGATAGGGAGATATAGAGCCCAAACACAATATGAACAGTATTTAACCCTTAGGAAATCGTTACGGTCACTTATATCTGTCCAAACACTGGGAGGGACAGATGTGTCTCAAGACATAAAGGTCATTAAACTAAATATGGCAAAATACCAATATGACAGGTTAAAATCTTTATATAAAGAACAATCCTTTGGTACACAGGGCAAATCAGCCTATGCTAATCCTTTTTTAGCTGGACAGAAACTTCATGAGAATTGGTTAATTATGACCTTAAGGACATCTACAGGGTTATTGGTTGCGAGTAACGCTGAAATTATGCAAACCTTAGATGCCCATATTAAATGCACTTTTGAAGTACATCATAAGGATTCTGACTATGCGGACTGGATATTACATACTGCGGATCTTCCCCAAGTTCCAGTTGAAATGCAGAAGGGGTTAACAACTGATTTTACTAGACTGGAGCTCGAAACTGTTATTTCATCTCTTAAACCTAATGTTTCTCCAGGCTCAGATGGATTGCCGAATGAGTTCTACAAAGTTTTGTGGAAGATTATGGCACCGGAGATTGTAGAATTATATAATTTTTTTTGCATGAATTATACTTACCCTCCCAAATGTATGAAGGCTTGTTGATCTTTCTTTTTAAAAATGGAGATTGTACAGATATTGGGAATTGGCGCCCTTTAACCCTGCTTAATGTGGATTTCAAATTTTTTTCAAAACTTCTAGGAAATTTACTGTCCTTAGTAATGCCTGAGATAGTTAGCAGCTCTCAATTTTGTTTTACTCCATGACACAATATTAAGCATGTTTTATTATATCTTAGGGAAATTATGACCTCCAGGGACAAAGAGGGGAGGTTGCATCCTATAGAAGGGTATATAGTGAGTTTAGACCAAGCCAAAACTTTCGATGAAGTTTCACACCCTTATCTATGGCAATGCTTGGCAGGGTTTGGGATTCCCTCTTTATTTATAAACTGGCTTCAGTTATGCTATGCATTAGCATACAGTATTCCATATGAGAACGGTTGGCAAGGTCTTAGACATCACATTCTGAAAGGGGTACACCAAGGATGCCCTCTTAGTCCATACCTATATGTTTTAGCTTTAGATCCTATGCTGCAGGTATTAAATAGATCTCCCTGATTGTTGAGCGTATGTGATGGTACTAAGGTGTATACGAAAGTTGTGGCATACGCTGATGATTGATGTCTAATATTGCGTGATGGTAATTCAGTTAAGTCTGCCTGTGTGTTAATTACAGACATAGGTTACACGACGGGATCAAAAATTAATGAACAAAAATCCCATTGTTTAAAGCTGTCAGGATTTCCTACTACTACTGAATTGGCAGGTGGGATTATAGTAGACCAGGCCCCATGCAAAATCTTAGGCATTTACTTTGGGGGTGATGATAGTGCAGGTTTCAATTGGTCTAAAGCCTTGCAAACAGGTTATAAGAAAGTAATTGGTCGGAATAAATGGAAACTATAAAATAAAAAGAGGGTATATTTGTTAAAAACCTTTTTGATCCTGTTTTTTTTATATTTAAGTAACATTTTTCTGTTACCCAAACGTTTGGAAACAGCGGTCATGCAATGTTTTTTTAGGAATATGGGAGTCGCTTAAACCAATTAAATTAAATATATTATATTTAGATATTAAATCAGGAGGACTGAACATGCTCAATCCTCTTTTCTTTTTTTTCAGTTTTTGTATGCCAACATATTACCAATTTTGAAGTTAAACTTTTCTTTGGATTCCTTTGTTACTGATAAACTCTGTGTAGTTTTGAAAGAATGGTTAATGGATCAGTTTGTCCATAAAAACAAAAGAAACCCTAGACTAAACAAAGAATGGACAGAAGTTTTTGATAAAATTCAGCGATGGAATGTTAAATGGGATATGGTTTTACGTTTCACTCGGAAAAAGATGTATTCAAAGATTTTATATGATTTTTTTTCTGAAACTCCCTTTGTGGACAACCCCCCCCCAGGTTCAAAATAGTATTGCTAAATATATATCGAATGAACGTATTCCTATTCATATGTGGGATTCAGCTTGGTTGGGGTTACATTTAAAAATTAATGTATGTAATAACCAAAAGCATGAAAGACTGCAGGACCGATATTGCCCGAGGGAAAGTTGTACATTTCTTTTAGAAACAATGGAACATTTGTATTTCCAGTGTCCTTATGCACAGGAATTTTGGGATGTGGTCAAAAACCATTGGAAAAATAAGATATTAGTTCCACCTCCTGAGGATCTTTAATTTTTTTTTTTTTTTTATAAAGAAATGCCAAAAGGCTCCCTTAATACTCTACAAATCATACATATATTTTTTTATATTGGATTTGGATTTCAAGGTGCTGATTAGTGTTGCAACAACAAAATATATTAGTATTATATTTGTTTTTTATGTTTTATCAAGATTTGGTTCAATTAAAGATTAAAGAAAAACAGCTTTAACAGTATTGTCTGGGGAGAATTATGGATGGATTATGATTTCATACTATGAATTACATATTGTTTGACAGAATATTTTATTAGATAGTGCTTTACTTAAGCATTAGACAAATATTTGTATTTGTATGATTAGAACTATTTTTTTTTATTTATGGCTTTATCAGATATTAGTAAGATTGTAAATACATCGTAATGACTTTGTTTGATTTCAATAAAATTCCCTTACTCTTTTAGTGGGGTGGGTGAGGGGGTTGGTTACAATGTTTTTTCTTATATTTGAGGCTATTGTATGAAATAATACTTATTTAAGTTCTTGATTTTTCATTTTTTTTATGATTTTGTATGATGTAATACTGAATTGTATATAATTTGTTATGTTTTCAATAAAAATTCCCCTACTCTTTTCGATAAGTGCCATGGGATCTTTAACATCCACCAATCCAGGCAGATGGGACCTCGGTTTAATGTGTCATCTGAAAGATGGCACCTCAGAAGTGCAGCACCCCTCTCATGTTGCACTACAGTGTCAGTACTTGGATATTAACCTAAGTGCCAGATATGGGAACTGAACCCACATCCCTCTGATCTCCTGGCCTCAGAGGCGATTGTGCTACCTACTGAGCCACTGACACTGCTAATTGAATGCATAGGATTTATTTTTGGATGTTTTAGGTGGAGATTATTTACCCCGAATAGCCCAGCTCAGCATACCGCTCAACTGTCACACATTCCGAGGTACAGCACTCATTTTACATCTCAAAAACCCTCTGTCCCAAAAGGAGAAGGTAATATTTCACATTGCTCAATGGGATTTTAAAGAATGAATTCATAATAATCTATGATTTGCTGTAATCAGCAAACATTAAAATCATTAGTGCACTTGTTTCCATTGGGTTTTGAGTTTGCTGTCTCATGTTTGATCATATGTCACACATTTTGCCCATTTGTCACACATTTGGGCAATGAAAGGTTGAGAGGTATGCAGCTTAGATGCAGTATCTCCTTTTCAGTAAGTTCCTGCTTTTGTCTGAGCAGTAAACAAAACCCTCAGGTTATAAGATGCAGCATAAGTTAGAGGGGGAAGACAGGAAATCGCACTTAAGAAGTCAGGCAACAGTTCCTCTGGCTATTACACTTGTATATGTAATTTTTTTTCAAAGATAGCTCAGTGTGCATTAAAAAGAAGTCTGCAAAAGCAACAGTAACTGACAAACAAAGGACTTCTTATAGTCTCCATTTCTAAGATGCTCTGACTAGCCAGCAGCAGAGCTGGGGCCAGAACTGCAAATGGTTAACTGCAGACAAGGCTAAATACAACAGACATCTCAAGTTACAGCTGCCAAGAATGCAGTCAGCTCTGTAGAGGGCACATTTTGTTTCACACTACACTTTTTCAAGAGCAGATCTCTTTATAAAACAGTGCTTTTTTAGAAAACACTTACACTGTGAAAATCAGACAGTTAGCACTATCTATAAAGTTGTTTATCCTATATGCCCCCAAAATGACTCAGATCAATTACTGCCTGAAGCTGTGTTTCAATAGGAACCACATCAATTACTTCCTAAAACTCTTATTAAAGGGGCTCTAAAAATGGCTTAAAACAAAGTGATAGTCGAAGTATGCAACTGAAACTTACAGTCCATCAATGAAATAGTGTATATAGTTCAGGCAGTGGTGGGGGAGGGGCAGACACAAACAGTTCACTGTAGTTAATGGAGAGTACAGCGGAGTAATGTGAGTCATGTCCAAACCAAACAACTCAGTGGAACACCACAGTCTTAAAATCCTGTCAAGTGCATCCACAGTCCTTTCTCCTACTCATAGCAATACGTCAGCATGGTGACATCACCATGCAGCTATAAAAGGGTTGGCAATGACTGCTATGGCACTAACTCATAATCCCTTGTAAACATTTATAAGAGTAGGCACTTAACCCCAAAATTACCTCCAGTCTTCATCATGATGCAAAATTCACAATGAAAGTGTGATCATCATCAAAAATGCACCAAAGTTATATCTTGTTTTCCACTACAACCATAGCAAATTTCACAGCAAACCAAGAACGGTTTACTGATTTATGAGTAACAAAGAAAAAAACTCAGTTTTGCCCATTTCAGGACTGCTGGTGAATGAAACTAACATCCTGACCAGCTGATTCATCTGCGCTGGGGCTTTTCCACTTTGAGATCTGCCAGTTCATGTAACATCTAAGCAGAACTGCCAAGCTGTGACTGTGGGAGCTTTTTGCCGTGTGTGGGGGATCGGGAGTTCGGCAGCCAGTGAGTGAGCTGAAGAGGTGGGGCCAATGAGTTTTAAAAGCCCGCGCCACTCGCTGACAAAGAAGGACTGCTGGTGAATGAAACTAACATCGTGACCAGCTGATTCATCTGCGCTGGGGCTTTTCCACTTTGAGATCTGCCAGTTCGTGTAACATCTAAGCAGAACTGCCAAGCTGTGACTGTGGGAGCTTTTTGCCATGTGATTGGGGATCGGGAGTTCGGCAGCCAGTGAGTGAGCTGAAGAGGTGGGGCCAATGAGTTTTAAAAGCCCGCGCCGCTCGCTGACAAAGAAGGACTGCTGGTGAATGAAACTAACATCCTGACCAGCTGATTCATCTGCGCTGGGGCTTTCCACTTTGAGATCTGCCAGTTAGTGTAACATCTAAGCAGAACTGCCAAGCTGTGACTGTGGGAGCTTTTGCCATGTGTGGGGGATCGGGAGTTGGCAGCCAGTGAGTGAGCTGAAGAGACGAGGCCAACGAGTTTTAAAAGCCCACTCCGCTCGCTGAGCGCGAGCGGTGGCTCGAGCATGAGTGGCTGCGCCACTCAGAAGAAATATTTTAAAATGCTCAGTTGTATTCTGTAACTTGTTGACTGTCTGCAGTTTGGAATAGGGGTGGTAAGTGTCTTATTATTATAGATAAGTGTGGTTGTTTTTCTGTTTTGAATTTGGACCTACCACTCTTGTATCACTTTTGCATTCATGTAAACAAGTATAAATAAGTATCTAACAAGGGCTCTGTTTAAGGTATCTTGTTTAAATTACATTTGCTGCTATTGAAAATGATTGTACTTAAAGTACTAAGTAGTTTAGCATTTGTTTGCTTCCTGATGGCTGCTACTACTAGTAATGTAAAAGGAAGTAAATTGGGAGCATATTGGCCAAGTTTTGTCCCAGAGAAGCAATCAAAATCAACCAGAAGGAATGTCTTTACCAGACACTGGGAGAGTTTTGATAAATTTCAAAATGTTAGGGCTTTTGAAACAAGATTATTAAGGATAGTACCTAATTATAAAGGGAAATGCTTTTTAATGTTAATGATTATGGGAGGAGACATAGAATTGAATCCTGGCCCAGTAAATAATATGTGCAAAGTAATGCACGATAATGCTCGGAGTGTGGTAACCAAAACTGATCAATTAGCTTTACTGGTACAGGAACATGATCCTGTTGTACTGGGACTGAGTGAGACTTGGTTATCAAACAGGATTGGGGACAGTGAATTAACCTTACCAAATTATCAACTTTTTAGATCAGATAGAGACAAAAGGGGAGGGGTGGTAATGTTCTATGTTAAAAATGAGGTAGGCCACGTGGAAACTCTTCTAAAGGGGAGTGTAAATAATATTGAATATCTGGTAATACATGCGGATAGACTTAAATTAGTTTTTGCTGTGGTCTATTTTCCCCTAGATCAAGTTTGACATCTATTGAAGAAGTACTAAATAAGATCTGTGGTTGTATAGGGGACAGGTCTTTAATTTTATTAGGAGATATGAATTGTGATTGGTTAAATTTAAGAGGTAGGAAATTGGAGGAGATTGCTTTAACTTTGGGACTAATTCAGCATATTAAGACACCAACTCAGTATACTAATAGTAGGACAGAAGGAACTATTCTGTATCTCTTATTTACTAATTCTTTAATAGATATAAAGTCAATAGGAACTTTACCACCACAGCTTAGTGATCATAATCCAATATGGGCTGTGGTATCAAAACAGGCTAGGGTTCTGTCAGATTGCTTTAAATAATAAGAAAAGGGATATGCGGAATTTCTCTGAACAGAGATTCCTGCAAAGTATAGTGAATGAGAACTGGGAAAGATGTAGATTAGTACCAGAATTGGACCTAGCTGTAGAATATTTTTCCGTTACTTTTCGTAAGATTTGTGATTATCATGCACCAAAATTAAGATCTTGTTATAAACATACTCAGTTACCTTGGATTAACGAAAGGATCTTGAAAATCATTAGAGTAAAAGATAGGTTGTGGAGAAAAGCTTTAAAATCTAAATTACCCTCTGATTGGGAGTTGTTTAAAGTAAAACGGAATGCATGTAAATATCTTATAAGAAAGGCTAGGGCCCATTACTATCAAAATAAGATAAACTGTAATTCTGATCCTCATAAATTTTGACATACTATCCATCACTTAACAAATCCTGGTAATTTTGGAGTACAACCAAATTTAAACTTACAGATTGGGGAAAATTTAATTGACAACCCAGAGAGTACATCTGAGGCATTAAATATATTTTTTGTAGATCTTCCAAGCTGTAATAATTTGGGAGTTTATCCATCTGGAGATATGCAGTCAAAGCAGTCATCTTGTTCACCCCCTTTTAGATTTAGGGCCTTGAAAATATCGGAAGTATGTAGGGAATTGAAGTCTATAAATGCCTATTAATCAGCAGGACCAGATGAAATTGAGGGTAGATTTCTTAAGTTAGCGGCAGACTATATTGCTCCAACGGTAACTTATATTTTTAATTGTAGCTTACAGTCTGAATGCTTTCCCCTGTCCTGGAGAGAAAGCAAGGTCATCCCTATACATAAAGGTGACGTTACAGAATTCACAATTATCGGCCCAGAAGTTTTATTTCTTTTCATCTTGTCCAAGTGCTTGGAGAAATGTGTAAATAGGCAGATCTCGAACACTTGGACAAATATGGATTGTTAACACCCTATCAATCGGGGTTTAGAAAGGGTTATTCCACAACTACAGCATTGTTGGAGTTTAAAGATCTGGTCTGTACCTCTTTGAACTTGGGTCTGGAAACTGCTGTTGTATTTGTGGACCTGTCGAAGGCCTTTGACCTGGTGAGCCACCCCCTTTTACTGGATAGATTAAAAGATGTAGGTATAGTTGATGGACCTAGAAACTGGATAAAATCTTACTTAACAGGACATACCCAGAGGATGGAGATCTCACAGACATTGTCTACATCTAGAAATGTGGTTAGAGGAGTTCCACAGGGGTCCATTTTAGGGCCCTTGTTATTCCTCTTGTTTGTTAATGATCTACCCCAGGTGGTGAGACATTCAGCTGTGAGACTTTATGCTGATGATATTGTGATTATCACCACCAGCAGCTCTGTTATGGATCTTCAACAGAAGCTTCAGGCGGACTTTATCGAGGTGGGGGGGTGGCTCACTGGGTCAAGGCTTTTGATGAATGTTAAAAAAACTAAATTGGTGCATTTTTCAAACAAGAAGTCTAAATCACAGATCCATATTGTATCACATACAAATAGATTAATAGAACAGGTGGATAGTTATTGCTATCTGGGGGTAACATTTGACTCCATGTTGACTTTTGATGTTCACATAGAAAATAACATAAAAAAGGTGACTAAGAAATTAGGAGCCTTGAGACGAACTACCAAATGTTTACAGATCAAGGACAAGAAAAAAGTGGCTGAACAGTTAATTATGCCAACCTTGACTTATGGGGATATAATTTATAGAACAACGAGTAAACATCAGTTGATTAGATTGGATAGGATGCAATACAGAATAGCTAGATATGTTCTGCAGTGTCCATATAGAACTCATCACTGTAATATGTTTATAAAATTGAATTAGCAGCCTTTAGAAACAATTTATCAAAAAAATTGGATAATATTGATACATAAATATAAAATGTTTTATCCAGAACATTATATTACTCAAACACTTTTCCCTAAAGTAAATAAAGGTAGGCATGAGTTATTGAGATCGGTACATAGATATAGAGTCTATCCTACCAGAATTTATAATAAATATGGTAATGGTTCCATTTTATGTCAGGCAGCTAAAGTATGGAATATTCTACCCCCCCTCCAATAAGATCTCTAGAAGATCATATGATTTTTAAAAACGAAATTCTAAAATTTTATAGAATAGAATGTTGTTGTACATGAGTATGTCTAGGATATATGTTTATGTTTTGTAATTTTCTTTAGTCGCATTTGTGTTTTAAGGTAATGTTGGATAATTGAAAAAGTTGTGTATTATTCAAGTTTCGTTTTTATGTGAGTACTGTTATACATTTTATGTTTAGTTGCAACTAAGTGAAATACAAACAGGACTATCTTGAGAACAGGATTGTATAATCCTAATGATTAGAATTTCCTGCATAAAAATAAAGTTTTTATCATCATCATCATCATCATCATCATATGCAATGAACCACTGGCAGTTAAGATGGACACTTAATATATTTTTCCTTTGAAGTGAGCTCCACAAAAACAATTACAACCAAGCACATACATTGCTTTTTTGGTGGCATGGAAGCACAGAGCAAAGAGGGCCATGTGCTTCCACAGCCAGATGCATATGTGTGTCGATGGAGGAATGGAAGCTCACTGCCCTCTGGGACCTGCACTTTTCTAGCCTGATGGATGTATTTATGCAGGTCCTGAAGAGACCTGTGTGAATGAGGACATGATTCTGCTATCTCAAAAAGTAAGGAAATTATTTGCAAAAAAACTGCATTAGTGCATCAGTTAGGGCTCAGATTAAACTAACAAAAGTAGGGAAATGTGGTGTTAAGATTATCAACTCTAACTCCCCACCACCACCCCCAAGCAGGAAAAGGAAAAAAACAGTATGGTATTTGCTGTCTTGATTCTTGGTGAATCATGGGTGGGTGTCTTTTTTGGGGTTCTCACCCTAACACTCACCCCATTCTATTACCAAATAAGGTGACATGTGATATGTTTTCTTCAGGCAGGACCTACAGGTTGTTGGTGATATGTGGAGAGACACAGTTCAAAGGCTATATCACAATGGAGTGAGCATTATGATTGAGAACCCCAAGGAAGACCCCACCTCTGATTCACTAGGAGTCAGAATACTGAAAACCATATTTTTTCTTTTGTTTTACAGCTGGGGGGGTGTTGGCGGTGAGGAGTTAGGGTTTGAAACCTAATGCCACATTTCCATACTTTTGTCAGTTTAATCTGAGCCCTAACTGATGCATTAATACAGTTTTTTTGCAAAGAATATATGATAGGAGTGTGGTACTGCCCCTATAGTTAGGATTGAGTAGCATATATTTAGGATTGAGTATGGTGTTTAATGTTAAGCCCCAGATTTTGCACCTTAATAACCTTGGCAGCATTTGATGAAATAGCCCAACATTTGTCATGTGTGATCTGGCTGACAGAGTCTCAAGATGTTAAAAGTGTTGTGATGGCATCTTGTTTGGTTTTCGAGAAAAAAAGTGCAGAAAAACAAAACAAATAAAAACTATGTTAAGCATAGGAAAAACACTTTTTTGTTTTGCATTTTTTGGTGTTTTATATCTAAAAACCAAACATGATGCCAAAACAAACTCTCATGAACCACCTAGATGGTACAAAAACTTTTCACAAAACTTTCAGGGCAGAAGTGAACTGTACCTAGGTAGTGCCTTTTGAAGGTTTCATGAAAAAAATATTATATGGTTTCAGAGTTATAAGGATTTAAAGTTAATTTTTTGGATTGCCCTGAAAGGCAGGTACAGGGGAGAGAGGGAGAGGTAAGTCAGAGGGGAAGTAGGACCCCTGAAGGAAAAGCCAAGGGGAGGTGTGGGCTTAGGAGAAAGGGGGTGTTGGGAGCAGAGTTGAACTCAGACATGAGGGAACTAGAAGGGGGAGGAAAGGATAATGTTGGGTCTGGGGTTGCAGATCATTCTATGGGAAGGAGGGGGGCCCTGATAGCAGGGGGATAAACAGGAAGAAGGTGCTTGGGGAGGAGAGATGAAGCTGGCAGACAGGGAGAGGGCAATGGGGAAATAGTAGACGTGGCACAGTGGAGGGGAAAAGGAGGGTCCTGGTTATGGGGGACTCCATTATTAGGAGTATCAGATGGGGGGAATCAAAAGGGGGCAATGGGAGCTCTATAAGTGTGGACTGTATGCCTGGAATGACGTTGTTCAGGGTAGGGTACCTTGTGCACTCATTGGTAAAAAAACCCATGAGGATGCCCTATATTGTGGTACACATTGGTACAAATGATGTGGAGGAGAGCAGTGTGCAAGAAGTGCAGGCCAGATACCGGTAAGTGGCAAGATTATGTGTAGCTGAGAACTGCACTGTCTCATTTTCAGAAATCTTGTCAGTACCTAAGGGCACTCTGGAAAGAAAACAGAAGATCAGGGAAATCAACAGCTGGCTAAGGGAGTGGTGTCAGGCTATAGGGTAAGAGTTGGTGGGAGACTGAGGGTCTACATGAGAGAATAAATAACTTTTTGCTAGGGACCAGCTTCATTTGAGCAAGGAGGGGAAGGAGGTACCTAAGAACAAGATGGGGTTTTACATATATATATATATATATATATGCAGTGGGATTTAAACTAGCAGAGGGGGGAGGGCTGGAGAGTACTGACTCCTGAACAAGTTAGGAGGGCATAGGATCTTCCCCCATACTGGAGGAATACAAGGAGTGAGGAAAAACCCTGGGGGGGTGCTAGGAGCAAAGGGGTGGTAGGATTTGGGAATATTTGGGTAGGGGTTGCAAAGTTGTTCTGATAAGTTCATGGAGTCTAGGAAACAAGATGCCGGAGTTACAGGCATTGTAGGTGGAGTGGGTGGTGGATGTGGCTGCAGTCTCAGAGACTTGGGCCACCCCAGTATAATGACTGGGACATGAAAACTTCTGGGTATAATACAATTAGAAAGGAAAGGACAGTGGGTAGGGGGGAGGGGTCACATTGTTTGTCAGGGATGGGATAGTGTGCAGCAGAGAAAAGGTGGGGGGATAATATGGAGGCGGTATGGGCCTCATTGCAGGATAGTGAAGGGAGGACAGTTAATCTGGGTGTGGTCTACTGGCCAACCATGCAGTCAGAGAACATGAACAGGGAACTAATTGATAATCTGCGGAGGGATTGCAGGAGGGGGAGGGGTGGCAATGTAATAGTAGAGTACTTTAACATGCTGGGGAGGGACTGGAGCTCCATGGCATTGTAATCAGAAAAGGAGCAAAGAGAGCTTGATCCACTCCAAGATGAATTCCTGACTCAGCTTGTTGAAGAGCCGACTAGGGAGGGAAACATCCTGGACTTGGTCCTAGCCAATGGGGAGCTGGTCAGGGATTTGTCAGTGGAAGTCCCATTGGCTGGTAGTGACCACTCCACAATATGTTTTACCTTAGACTTGGGGAAGGAGAGGAACCTAACAAAGACCACAGTAGTGGACTTCAGCAGGGCAAACTTCAGGGAGATGACAGATATATTCAGGGGTCACATAAGTAAAATCAGGATAGGGATGGACACGGAGGGGCAATGGGAAATCCTGAAGTGAGGTATCCTGGAGGCCATGAAAACCTGTGCCAGGTCACAAAACAGAATGGCCAGAGCTGGGAAACCCTGCTGGTGGACAAGGGAGGTACAGGGGGAAGTGAGGAATAAGAAGCTGGCCTTCAGAAGGTACAAATGCTCCTGTAGTGAGGCTGACCTTGAGGAGTATCATAGGGTTTCCAGGGAGATTAGCAGAAAGGTAAGAAAGTCCAAGGCTGATAAAGAGCTTAGCTTAGCATGAGGGATCAGGGAGAGCGAGAAATAATTCTTTAGCTATATTAGGGAGCAAAGAAAGGTTGAGGGGCAGATGAGAAATCTGAGGAAGGGGGGATAGGTACGGGGTGGAGCTGGCTGAAATGTTAAATGAGTTTTTCAACTCCATCTTCACTAGGGAAAGGGATGGGCCATTGCCTCAGGGAGGGGGCAGGAAGGGGGGCCATGGGGGAGGCTCTTACAGATGGTAAGATCCAGGTAGGGAGGGTAAGGGAGGCTCTCAAGTCCTTAAGGACGGACAAAGCTCCAGGGCTGAACGGCATCCATCTGAGGGTTCTGAAGGAACTGATGAATGTTCTGGCAGCTCTGATGATGGAACTATTCAATTTCTCCCTCCAATCAGGATGGGTCCCTCTAGACTGGAAGATGGCCCATATAGTACCCCTCCACAAGAGTGGACCTCGGGATGATCTGGAGAACTACAGACCAGTCAGCCTGACATCCTTAGTAGGGAAAATTTTGAAGGCCATCTTGAAAGAATGGATGGTGTAGTTACTGGAGGTAAATGGTTTTCAGGATGAAAACCAACATGGGTTTGTCCAAGGGGAAATCGTGTCAAACAAACTTGGCTGAATTCTTCAACTGGGTGGCTAGGTCCTTGGATGGAGGAAAGACGGTTGATGTCATATACCTGGACTTCAGCAAGGCTCTTGATTCTGTCCCACAAGAAAGGCTAATTTGGAAGTTGAGGAAAATGGGTGTGGGAGATTAGTTGGTGAGGTAGGTAGCAAATTGGCATAGGAATAAACAGCAGAGGGTGGTGGTAAGGGACAAAGTCTCAACATCCAGAGAGGTCATCACTGGCGTCCCACAAGGTTCAGTTTTGTGCCCTATCCTTTTAAATGTGTCCATTTTAGATATCGGGGAGGGGATTTATAGCAAAATAAGTATATTCACTGATGATACTAAATTAGGGACAGTGGTAGATAGTAGGGATGTGAGAAGTTGGGAAATTTCACTCTGCAAAATAATCCATGAATTTTGCTCATTTCACAGATTATTTTGTGGATGCGGATCACAAAGTCTTACCCGTGAAGTGTGGAATTTCACCTGTGAATGATGGAATTTCGTCTAGAAAGGTGGAATTTCACCATTTGAGGGTAAAATTCCACACTTTCATGGAGAAATTTCACAAAAAAACCCTGCGAAGTCAGATAGGTGAATCTATTCATTTATTATTTATTTATGTTTTTGATAACCAGGTGAGCAAACGGATCCAAAGGACTATTTTCAGTTGCGAAATTTGTGCCCTGACTGCAAAATTTCACAGATTGGTCCGCAGATGTGAAATTCCCAACTCCGCCAGTGAATTTTAATTTTGGTGCATCTCTAGCAGATAGCGAGGAGGGAAGGAAGGCATTACAGGATGTCCTGCAGAAACTGGAAAACTGCGTCCACATGTGGCAGTTGGGGTTCAACGCAAATAAATGCAGTGTTCTGCATCTCTGTATTAGGAACCCTGAGTATATCTACCACTTGTGGAGGTACAGTTGACTGTAGCAGTGACTGCAAAGGATCTGAGGGTGTTGTGATTGACGCAAAAGGGAACCACTCAGAGCAATGCAGGACAGCAGTGGCTAAGGCAAACAAAATGCTTGGGTGTACTGCCAGAGTGATAACATCCAGGAGAAAGGAGGTTATACTTCCCCTTTACACCTCACTAGTGAGGCTGCATCTGGAGTACTGTAGGTAGTTTTGGTGGGCATGCCTAAAAAAGGACATCACACTGCTGGAGAGGGTCCAGAGAAGGGCGATGATGATGATCAGTGGTCTGGAGGGGTTGCCATATGAGGATAGATGCAGAGAGCTGAACATGTACTCCCTGGAGGACTGGAGGGATGGGGGGATATAATAGAGACCTTCAAATACCTGATGGGGTTCAACAGAGTGAAGAAGGAGTGTTAGCTCAAGTTGAGGGAGGAGAAGGGGACTACGAGAGACCATAGTCTAAAGCTAGTAGGGGGAGGTACAAGGGGAGGTGAGGGGGCACTATTTCACACAGAGAGTGGTGTTGCCTTGGAATGCACTGCCAGATGATCTGATAAAAATGGGAACTGTGGGAGATTTCGAGAAGGGTTGGGATAGGCACAAGAGCACGGTATGGAGTGGGAGGTAGGGTGATCACCAGAGTTGTACAGGGCGGTGAAGTGGTGGGGGGATAAAATGGGGGGAGGTAGAGCAGCTGCAGGGCACTACCAGTGAGTTCCGTCAGACAGACAAGATAGACCATTAGGCCTAATCTGCTGGCAGCTATGTATATATGTATGTATCTTGACCTGCAAAAAAATATTGAGCATGAGTGCTTATTTTCATGATTTACTTGTCCCGAGAAAATAAAAGCTTGTGGCAGCTGCATCTTTTTTTTGTCCAACTGAAAAACATGGAAAATATATAAAAATTATGTATTTTCAGAAAACAAAACTTGATCCTAGGTAAACAGTACCCATTTAGCTAGATGTTGGTGTTTGTTTTTTGGAAATTTCCCTGAAACTAATATTTCTGTGTACCCCAAAATCATAGTCTTTCGGATGAGACATTAAACCGAGGTCCCACCGGCCTGTTCTGGTGGTAGTTCAGGTGGATGTTAAAGATCCCATGGCACTTCTCAAAAAGAGTACGGGAATTTCCCCGGTGACCTGGCCAAATTTTCTCCCCATTCACAAAAATACCACCAATAGTTTAATCTGGTTCAAGGTCAGTTGGCATTCATCTGTATCCCCTTCCCCAGGTCGTGCCTGAAAATAGGCAGAATTTGTCTAGTGCACTTACCCAGTCAACAAAAACTAAATAAAAATAAATAAATAAAAATAAATAAATGGGTGCCCAGTTTAGCGAGAGGAGCCATTCATCTGAATTCGCTATATGAGAACAGTGGGATTTTCTTGAAATGTGAAGCCACAGTTGGAGACTTGATGCTGGCTCAGCTGGAGCAGTGAGCTGGTGATCCCCTACTCTAGCTGTCTCTCTCTCTCTGTGTATCTCTCTCTCTCACTGTCTCTCTCTTTCTCTATCAGTCTGTCTGCCTGCCTGCCAGCCTGTCTGTTGACTCCAAAAGTCAAATGGGACTGGGGACCAAAATGTAAACCATAAGAGGAAATTGTTTCAAAGGATTCTCTGCAGTCATGGGGATGAGGAGATTGTTTTAATGGCTGCAACAAAAGTTTGATGAAATTACAGTGTCTATTCAGGTGTTAACAGGGTGCACAGCTGTGGGGGAACCTAAGGCTAACTGATCAACTAGCATTGCTAAAGAGTTGATCTTCAGGGTGTTTGTCAACCATTTGTAAATCCCAGGGCAGGACAAACACTTTGGAAGACATTCCTGGCAATTGCCAACTTGCAAGTGACTGCAGACATCCATTCCCGTGAAAGGAAATGAAAATATTTATCTAGCCATAAATCAGAACTACTGCCAGAGGACACACTTCTTACAGGCTAAATTGCTACCCTGTGTAGTTCCAGGGGATCTTTAAGTTTATTATATTATATGCCATCTCATTTGTTAGGCAGCTGAGAGCCCAAATCATAAGTCTAATGTCACCCCTGCAAAGCCCAACAGCAGTACTTGCCAAATTCTGGAGTCTTATTGATACCACCAGTCTTCTGTCAATCAACCCTCAATGCAGGGTGATCAAAGGTTGTTTCTCTCATAAAAGGTTAACTGAAAGCGTGCACACACACACACACACACACACACACACACACACTGGATCAGAATTCAGACAGTGACAGCACATGAGGACAGCTGCTTCCCTTATTAGCCAACCCCCTAAGGAATCTAGCTGACAAGGTGAAAAAAGTTTTAGGTGAAAAAATCTCAATGCCTCGGCCTGATTCCTAGCTTTCCAGATGCTTTCTTCATCATTTTTGCATCTAATGAAGCTGACCTTTGGGCTGAGAATTGGGTGTGTTTGGTGTACTTGTATTGACATTTTTGTAAGTCCAATGGCAAACAAACTGGTAGAGCCAAACAGTGCACTTATTCCCCTGTGCCATGCCAGAATTCAGAGTTTCAGATGCGAAGAGCTCAGATGGAGGACAAGTTTGTAAGAACACGATACACCATGTTTATCTGGACTACAGATAGTGTGCCCAGATTGGTTGGTATGCTGCAGGGGCAGTATGCATGGTACTCACAGTATAGGTGCAAAACAGCTGTCCCACACTATTTCTGGTAACAGACACCCTCACCAGCCATCAGGACATGGAATCAAACTGCACTGTAGTGAGTGCACTGGTGAACAGGATCCACCCAAAGCAACTCCCTCCATCACAGAGATGAGAGAGATTATCCAGCCCTGAGGTCTAGGTGGCTTAGCTTAGGTGTGCCATTTGTGCTACAATACTTTTCTTCAAGGAAGGACCCAAGGGCATAGAAGGCCATAACCAACTGTGAGTTAAACAAACTGATGAAAAAAAAAATAAGTTGGCAGCATTGGCTCCAGGCATGTTGTAATAATTTGTTTAAAAAGAAATGGTCAGCTGGCCTGGTAGCAAGATTGGCAGAAGCACTGTACCTGAGTTTGGGAGCAAGATTGGGTCACCGGGAGTCAGCCAACGTGGGAGGGTATGGAAAACCTGGATGACTGCTCATCCCTTCTGGGAAGAGGGGACACAGAGAGGTCTGGTAACAGGGCAGTCAGCACATCTGGGAGGAGATGTTTGGCAGCCAGTGGTGGCACATGAGTGCCTCTACTCACTTGCATGCTTGTGTTATTTATTGCACACCACTAGACATAGGGGGAAGCTGAAATGGAAAAGCCTGGCTCCATAAATGATGCCAGGCCACTGACTGACCCACGCTGCCACTCAGGACCATCGACTGGATTGTGCTTTGGGATGGGGGGAACAAATCTCCCTTCCCTGACACTGTTGTGGGGGTATGCGGTAGGTTCAAGGGGAGGCAGTTACCAGCCAGGGCTGCAGAAAAAGCTTGATTAAAAATAAAATATTTTCAATCTTTCAGCTCCCATCTGCCCATACCTGTTCCATAGCATGTGCCTTCACTCCAGACTGGATGGGCAGATGGCAGAAGCCGAGGCTGATAGATTGGATATACAATTTCAAATTATTACAACATGGCTGGAGTCGTTGCTGTCAACTTGTTCTATTTTTTTGGGGGGAGGGGAGGTTAATAATTTAAAGTGACTAGTGTGTTCTAATATTTCATATCATTCACCATCCAGCACCCAGCTTATAGATATGCTGTGAATGATGGCTTGAAGACTGATTGATGGTTAGATCTGATGAGCAGCTGAGCCCAGTCTCCCCCCAGGCACAGTGAGAAAGGGGGTTTCCATTAGGTATGCTACAGCAGCCTCAGACCCTGCCCCCCCATTCACAGCTGGCCTATAGCTTCAGATTCTGTCCCCCCTGCAGTTAGAAGAGTTCTTCAGATGAACTGTAGCCACAGGCTGTAAACTAGCTATGGCAGCAGCAGTAATTGTAGCAGCAAACACTTGTGGCAGAGGCTCTGTGGGGAAGGCTGCCCCCCCAAAGCAGCCCACCATGTGGCTAAGATTCAGTGTTGGTCTGGCACTTGAACCCAGGGGAATCCAGGATTTGATGACATCACGTAAGTGGTACTTGGGTTTTCTCCCTTGTTTTGACTCCACTCTCCCTCCTTTCTTTGGCATGGCATAGCCCTTTCAGGCCCTGGATGCATGCAGTAATTTCCTGAGGAGTGAGCAAGCTCCCCTGGCCCACCACAAGGGAGTCTGTGGCACCAGATACACAGCGCCATCCCTCCCCAACTGTGGCATATTGCTGAATGGTAGCTGCAGTATCAGACTTGCCTCCTGATGTGGCATCCTGTGTTTGCTTGCTCACAGATGTGAGTTGACTACCTTAGCTCTGGACTGGCTTGGAATTGGGGGCAGTGGCACAGTTTAGGTCTATACAGTTGAGGAGGTAAGTAACTTTGAAAAGTCTAAAGCATGTGGGTATGTTTGAAGGGGTAGCTCAATCTCTTGCTCATATACTGTACTGGTATTGTAAACTCCCCCCACCATGCACACACACATCCTGTTCTGGCATAGTAGCACCAGCATAATAAGGGTAGCATAAGATGTTTAACATTAAACCCCACTTTTTGCACCTCAATAACTTTTGCAGCTTTTGATCAAATTCCCCAACATTTGGCATGCATTGTGCCAGAGGCAACTTCTTAGAATATGAGAAATTTTGTGGCAGCGGCTTGTGTGGCTTTAGAGTTATAGAATGTCATTGATTTTTAAGGAAGTGCAATGCTTTTTTCCTGTACTTACTAGACTGTTGTTTTTTTGTTTGTTTGTTTTGCTCTCATACACAGCCTAGATGGTATAGAATATTTTTCCATAACTTTTAGGGTTGAAGAAGCCTGTGTCAGGGTAGTGCCTTTCAAAAGTTTTGTGAAAACATATTAATCAGTTCCAGAGTTACAAGGAATTAAAGTTTTTTTTTTTCTGAGCATGCCCTACAGTGTTTTTGGATAACTCTGATATGACCCAAAAACTTTGGGGTCGCAAGACTGTTTTGTGTTCACACCACTTAGTTGTCATGACCCAAAAAAAAGGTTGTGATGGCAGCCATCATTTATTTAACCTGACTAATGTTACCTGCTTAGCTATTTTCTGGATCTCTCTCTCTCTAGATATATATATATACATATATAATATAGTTGGACCAGCATAACATTCTGTGGTGATTTGCATATGCAGCCCATGATGCTTTGCATTGTGGGGGCATGTGTGATTTTGTATTTTCTTGAAACTTGGCTCCCCAGCCAAATGCCCTTCGGGGTAACCCTTGCCTCAGTGTTTACGCACAGAGGTTCTTTGTCCTATATATATATATATATATATATATATACACATACATATATCTATAGGGGATATGACATGGCCTGACTGAAGATATCATATTTATCTTCACGAGAGGCCAGTGATATCGATATCTCACAGTGGCGAAGCCACCGTGAGATATCATGATATCACTGGCCTCTCGTGAAGATAAATATGATATCTTCAGTCAGGCCATGTCATATTCTGTTTATACAATGTATGCTTTGCCCCCCCCAATACAACTCACCACATGCCTCTATCAATGCAATGGGTGATATAAAGGTGATGGTCCTAGCAATACAACCCCCTTACAGAAACGCTGCCAAATCAGCAGATATCATTTATTGTTTAAAAAATATCTGGTGCATCCTGTTATTTATGGTTAGTTTTAAAAAGTCTTATCTGGTTTATCCTGCCATGCCCTCCTCCAACAGAGCTCCACATGCCCCCCCCAACATAACAGATTACATAGGGTTTTCAAATATCTGGTTGATCCTGTCAATTTAAATTACTAAAATATCTGGTTGATCCTGCTATTATTTTGGTGAAAAGTGATTTTTTTAAATGCTTATCTGGTTGATCCTGCCACTCTGAGCACTTTCACTTTACCTGTAATTGTAGCGTGGCCGAGCGCTATCCACACTGACGATTGGTACATTACCAAATGTTTTCTAGGAGGTGTCCCAGGTTCAGTAACTGAGAAAACGATGTGCTTTATGCTTATTTCTATGTATCTTGTTGAAAAAAAGCTTCCGACTGCATACAGGTGCAGCAGTGACCGAGCGGAGGCTTTGGAATCAGTAAAGGCTACGGCGTCGGTTGCCCGGGCAAGCAGGCGGCTCGCGCTCACTTGCCACTATTCAAAACTGACTCAGTCACTACTGCATTCTATGTGCAGTCAGGCTTCAACAAGATACATAGTAATAAGCATAAAGCTGGCCGTTCTCAATGCAGAGCACCTCTGGCATTGACAATGTACCAATGGTCAGTGTGGGCCTTCGATCACTGCTCTAATTACGAAATGAAAGTGCTCAGGGGAATAACAGATCAACAGATAAAATTTGATATGACATGTAGGACATGGAATAACTATCGGCGTATAGGAACATGAAGATAATAATGTTATCTTCACTGGCCACCTGAGATATCATGTTTTATACTGTTATTTATCTGACAACATACATTGTATAAATATATATATATATATATATCTAGAGAGAGAGAGAGAGAGATAGATATAAATATAGATATAGATATAGATGCTGTATATAAAACCAGAAATACCTTTTCTGGGCACCCCAAAATACTGGTTGCCCATTTTAGTGAGAGAAGCTGGTTTTCAGCTCATAACCAAAAAACTCATTGAAATAACCTCCCAGTTCCGGCAGCCCTCTCTCATAATCCCAATTCTTTTTTTTATAATCTTCCCCCCAGCTCAGTCAACCCTCCCTTCTCATTCCCGATTCTCTTACTTTTATAATCCTTACCCCCAGCTGAGCCAGCTCTCCCTCTTCATTCCCAATTCTGTTTTTTTTAATATTTTCCCCTTCTAACTCAGCCCTCCCTCTTTGTTCCCAATTCTGCATTTTATAATAATCCCTTCCTCTTCCAACTCAGTCAATCCTCCCTTGTCATTCATAATTCTTTTATTTGTATAATCCCCCCTCCCAGCTCAGTCAGACCTCCTTCATAATTCCTGATTCTGTTATTTTTATAATCTCACTCCCTCCCAGCTCAGCCAGCCCTCCCTCATCATTCCTGATTCTGTTATTTTTTCAACCCCCACCAGCTCAGCCAACCCCCCCTCATCATTCCTGATTCTGTTATTTTCATAATCTCTCCCCCTTCCAGCTCAGCCATCCCTCCATCGTCATTCCTGATGCTATTTTTTAATAATCTATCCCCCTCCCACTTCCATCAGTCCTCCCTTGTCCTTCTGAATTAAATTATTTTATGGAAGTGAACCGGTGTCTACCCTCAGCACCACTTGACCACCACCTTCCCTCCAGCTAGCCTGCTCCCAATACATTGTGGGCAACATCAGGGGACCCACCCCTGTGTCACTGATCAATTACTGCTGACACTGGAGTGATCAATCAACAGTGTCATGTCTGGTCCCTCCTCTTTACTTTTATTTTATTTTTTTTATTTTAACCTGTAAACAAGAAAACAGTCCCTTGTTGATTTCTTTTATTACCCTATAAAGAAGAAGATGGTCCTTCACCAATCTGAAGCACACCACACCCCCACCCACCCACTCCATATCCCACTCATCACCCACCATCCTACACCACCCCCACTCACCCTCACTCACTTGAAATGGTCCCCCAAGGTAGATCCATGGTCCAGTTAAAAAGTCATCCCCCTGCTAGAACCATGACTGTGGTATGAGAAAATAAGATACGTCCAGTTAATGTATTTCAATGTGTTTTGAACATTAACTCATAAACATTGTCATTGTTCAATACTTTTACAGCAAATATTAAACATGGCCTTTTTGGGACAGCACCTGAAGAACAAGGTAGGCGAAATGTTTCCAATCGATCCCAAAAGATGATTTTGCAGTTCCTCCACAAAATCATTTTTCACTCAAGATTGGAACATTTTCACCAACCAGGTTGACTATGGTGAATATTTTGGGGAAAAATACAGTAAAATGACCAAGAGTGAATGTTAAAATGTTTCAGCATTTACTCATAAGTTTTTCAACTTTCAATATTTTTTCACTAAACATTCAACATGGCCTTTTTGGGACCCCAGCTCATGAACAAGGTAGAATTTATTTTTAAAATTCTGGACAAAAGGGGTTTTCACAATCACTCCATGAAATCATGTATTGGGTGTGATTTGAGAATTTTCTCCTACCTGTTTCATGACATGGGGTCATTAGAGCACTGTGTTCAGAATTTGGGGTCAAAATATTAAAGACCATTGGCAACTATAGTTTTGGGAATGTGACCAATCACAATGTATTGCAAGGAACCAGAATAATATAATAATATTATAAACCTATGTGTCCTTTTGGAGTGTATTTCTTTAATGTCATTTATGTATATTTTTATTTTCCTGACTTTCAGTTTCCTGGCAGTTTAGGGATGGGTCCAAAGGTGGTAAACTAGGTAAGAAATTGGTTAAGGGATAGGCATCAGAGGGTTGTAGCAAATGGAGTTCGCTCTGGAAAAGAGAGGGTGACCAGCCTCAGGAATCAGTACTGGCACTGGTTCTCTTTAATGACTTTATAAGTGGCATTGTAGAGGAGCTGGATGCTAAAGACTGCTTCTTTGTGGATGACACTAAAATATGCAATAAGGTCGACACTCCAGGGTGTGTGTGGAAAGAATGCATTAAGACCTGAGAAAACTCAGTGAGTGGTCAAGGTATGGCAGATTGGTTTCAATGTAAAAAAGACAAAAAACAGCAAAACCATGCACTGGGTACACAGAAACTCAGGAGATGAGCACAAAATATGAGAGGGAAGTAGTGGTGATCACCAAATTGGAAAGGCTATCTGATTATCTACAGGTGGCCAGCCTGTGTGATAGGGCAGTCAGGAGGGCCAGTAGGATACTGGGGTGCATAGGGTGGGAGATCACCAGCAGAAGGAGGGAGGGAGGTAGAGTGTCCTCTGTATAGACAGCTGGTGTAAACCTACCTAGAGTACTGTATCCAGTTCTGGAAACAACATATCTGGTTAGACATCACCAGAGTGAAGGCTGTCCAGAGTATGGCAACTAAAATAATGCAGGGTCTGCACCAGAAGCCCCATGAGGAGAGACTAAAGTACCTCAACATGTACACCCTGGAAGATAGAAGGGAGAGGGGGATATAACAGAGACATTTAAATACCTCACAGAAGTAAATAGGTATAGGAGGGAAGAATTTTTCAGAAAAAAAGATGTTCAAGAACCAGAAGACATGCAGTGAAACTGGAGAAGGTAAATTCAGGAGAGATATGAGGAAATGCTTCTTCAAACTAAGAGGGTTGGATGCCTGGAACAGTCTATCACTGGAGATGGTGGGGGTGAAAAGAGTGGTGGGGTTCAAAAATGCATGGGAAAAGCATAAGGGAATCTTAGTGGAAAGGAAGCGGGGAGAAAGAGAAAGAGATCAAGTAGGGGTGGCGGTGACACTGTTGGGTGGGCCAAGCAGTTCATATCAGCCATCAGAGTCTATGTTTCTATGGTTTATGAATATTAGCCCTTTTAATAGTACACTTTCATTTTTTGTCTATGAAATGCAACAATTTCCAAGCCTCAGCTGCTTGTAGCTTGTCAGCAACTCTGTACAGGATGCGTTTGTGATCAGATTGTCAACTCTTAAATAGCAATAAAAAACAGTCAGGTAATGTCACAGCACCAATCATGTAGCTGTGCAGTACCATCACGGATCCCCAAGCTGAATAAATGATATGATAATGCCTGGAAATTGAAGGTCAGGTAAATAAAAACAAAATAAAAAACATTAAAGAAATACACTCCAAAGGGACACATACTGTATGTTTATAATATTATTTTTTTTATTCTGGTTCCTTGATTTGCATTGTGATCGGTCACATTTCCAAAACAATATTTGCCATTGATCTTTAAAAAACGCAAAGTCATGAATGTACATTGGAATTTTTCCATGCTCGCACATAACTTTGGTAATGGTCAGTATTTTGGCTCGAAACTTTCAACATGGCCATTTTTTCACACCACCTCATGAATGTGACTGTCGTCATTTTACTAATCCTGGACCAAATGTTTTTTCATACTTGCAGTGCAAAAAAAAAGTTTCACCCACTATTCTATAAATGTCATATGTCATGTTTAGAAGGGGGGATCATAAAATGACTATCTTGAAGATTTGCGGTCAACATTCAAAAAATAATTATTAAGAAATGTGTGTACTGCCATCCTTTACCTCTCATGCCAGTGAGCTGCATGTGCAGGTGAGCTCAATAAGCCAGCTGGATGTGTCAAGACTGGGGGGACAGTGCAGTCATGTGGCACTAACACCCCAGCTTCAAAAGGGAAGATGCAGGGTTGCCTGCAGGAGCCCAAATATGACATGGTGAAGAGAACTCTTCTCTTGGCATAAGGCTCTGCACCTCTACATCTGCTAGAGGACTCTGCACTTTGACTGACAGATGGACTCTTTGTTGTGTTCATCTGTATCTGTCACCACATGGAAGCACAGGGACCAGAGGGCCCTGCACTTCTGCAACCCACTAGACAGACCCACAAATTCTTGACTTCCATAGTCAGATGGACTCTTCCCTTGGCACAGAATCCAAAGGGCCCTGTGCATCTGCATCTGCATGAATGAGGATACAATTCCATTATCTCAAAAAGAAATGAAATTCTTTGCAAAAATACAGCATTAATGCACCAGTTAGGATTCAACTTAATGCCACAAAAGTAGGGAAATGTGGCATTAGGATTTCCAACCCTAATTATCTACCCCCTCAGGCAGCAAAAGGACAAGACCATACAAGCAACCAAAGACAACCATCCCCAGCTAAGACAAACAACATACTATACAACTGTTTCCAGGTGACACAAAGGCAGTAGCACAAATCACAAATGTGCTGCCTTCATGGATTTGTATCTGTGGCTGCAGAAGTACAGGATACACACGGGCCGGTGCTTCTGCAGCCACAGTTGTGTGTGTCATGGAGTGTCCTTTATTGCCCTGACTGCAGAAATACTATTGCAGTTCGGGTGTCATGGTTTCAATGGCTGGTCTAGAATTCTTTCAGTGAGGTAGCGGTTTTGTCTAAGGGGTAGTGCTTTCACTGAAAAAAGTAAAATGTTGCCTTTTAAAACTCAAACTATGTTAAAATAGCTAGTTTATGCTGGCCTAAAGGTGCAGTGGGCTCTACCTCACTACATTACTGGACCCACTAGTGTGTGCTTTTCTATATGCAGCTGCACTTATGCATGTGTGTATGCTCTACACCTGTGGCTAAAGAGGTGCAGATCCTCAGGGGCCTGCACTTCTGCAGACAGAACTACTGTTGCAATTTTTATATCATGGATTTTGTGGTGCCTGCACTTCTGCAGTCAAAGGTCGGTGTGTGTTTTACACCTGTGGCTGCCGATGTGCAGGCCCCTGAGGGGCCTGTGCTCCTGCAGACAGAACCGTGTGTATGTCTTACAATGTGAATGAGTACCTGTGGCTACAGAAGTACTTGCCCCATAGATACCTGTTATCTGCAGACAAAAAAAAAAGCTCTTGTAATTTGGATATTGCAGATTTGTATCTTTGACTGCATGGGCCTATACTCCTGCACCCAGAGCAGTGTTGTGATTTTAGTATTGTGGATTTCTATTTGCAGCCAGAAGTGAGTGTATATGCCTTGCAGTCTGTGTACCACAGATACAAATCCACAAATGTAGCACATCAGTGTTACTGTATTTGTGTCATATGGAAATAGTTGTATGTTATTTGTTTTAGCAGATCATGGCTGTCTGTGGTTGCTTGTGTGGTTTTGTCCTTTTGCTGCTTGGAGGGTGGAGAGTTTTACGTGATACTGCTTGGTATGTTAGACAAACAGAAGGCAGTTTGCCCAGTATGTCTGTCTCCCAGATTACCGGGGCCATGTATACCCATTTCCTATGAGTAAATGATGATCTAGTTTGGACTTGAAGGTGTGGAAGGTTTCTGAGTTTACTACCTCCCTAGGTAAACTATTCCATAATGATATAACTCTTTGTGTAAAGGAATTCCTTCTTGCATTCTTTCTAGGAAACATTAGTTTAAGGCCGCTTGTGGCTCCTCAGCTTAACATTTCTATTATTTCACTCAAAACCCAGCTCCTCCATCAACTGTCTGTCTTTTAAAATTTTAAATTTTTCCAATACGTCCCCAATTGTACATCTTAACTCCAATGGATACAGGTCTAACTGATGAATTCTCGATTCATATGATTGATTTCCCATACCATGGACTAATTTTGTCATCCTTTGCTGTACCTTCTCTAAATTGTTGATATCACATTTCAAATAGGGGTTCCACAACAAAGTACAATATTCCAGGTGAGGTCAGGACATGGGCACTATATAAAGGCAGAATACAATTCTTATTTCTTGATACAAAGGCTCTCTTAATACACCCAATGATTTTATTAGCTTTTTTTATTACCTCTGTACAGTGAAGATTAAAACTGAGGTCTTGATTAACCAGAACCCCCAAATCCCATTCACTCCACTGCCCTTAGTTGTACACTGTTCAAGGTATAACTGTTTTGAATATTTTTGGCTCCCAGATGCAAGACTACGCACTTATTTGTGTTAAAAACCATACAGTTATTTTCTGCCCATGTCTCCAGTAGTTTTAGGTCCATTCTCATAGTATCAACCTTTTTAGCATTATCTACTTCAGCTCCAAGTTTGGAATTGTCTGCAAATTTCATGAGCCAATTTTTATCCCATCATTCATATTTTTAATAAATAATGTAAACAGTGCTGGTCCAAGCATGGATCATTGCAGTACTCCGCAAGTCTCCTGTCCAGCATCAGACAGTATACCCCTGATCCTTACCTTTTGATTCTGTTCCGTCAAGCACCCATTTACCCACCTCAGTATCCTGTTGACAATTTCAATGTCATACATTCTCTCTATCAATGTAGCATGTTGTACTTTGTCAAATGCTTTTGTAAAATCTAAAAACACCACATCTACTGGTAGGTTGCCATCTAGGGCTTTACTAACCTTTTCATAGAATATCAAGGTGTCTGTTCAACATGATCTTTGTTTCCTAAACCCATGTTGTGTTTGGTCTTGCAGTTTCTTTTTATTAATTTCTACCTTCAACATGTCTTCAATTAGGGATTTTAACACTTTACTCATAATAGAAGCTAAACTAATCTTTCTATAATTGCCCAACTCTACTCTGCCTCCCTTTTTATGTTCGGTATCGGAACCACTATTGGTATCCTCTAATCCTCAGGTATTTCCCCCTTTTCTATGGACATATTGAATAGTTTATATAGTGGATCCACTAATCAGTTGCATATCTCTTTCAACATTCTAGGTTAAGTTTGGAAATTGATGCATTAACACAGTTTTTTTTGCAAAGAATATATATATACAGCGTATACAGCATACATATGCATATATATATATATATATATATATAAGCTTCGCCCATGATAAAACCCAATTCTGCAGCATTTTGCAGGACTCTGCACAATGCTGCAGCTGACCTACTGAATAAAGCAATGTCATTTCGATGGCTTTAGTCCCTTTTGTCATTCAGGAAAATATGACACCTCCAGGATGAAGTGAATGCCTCAGTTTCCTGAATGACAAAAGGGACTAATTGCCATTGAAATTACATTGTTTTATTCAGTAGGTCTGCTGCAGCATACTGCAGAGTGCTTTAAAAGTGGGTTTCATCCTGGGGGATGCCACTGTACATACATATATATATATATATATATATATATATATATAAATAATTGCAAAAAAACTTTGTTAATGTTCCAATTAGGGTCAAAGTGAAAAAAGTTGGGAAATGAGGTGTTAGGGTTTTCATATCACCCCACCCTCCCAAACCAGGGAAGGGAACAGGTGTGGAGTGTGCTTTGGGCTTCTCAGGCCTAATGTTCACCCCATTCTCATAAAGTCTACACATCTGACCTTATTTACAGATGGAATGGGGTGTGTGTTAGGCTTGAGAAGCCCAAGGCACACCCCCCCCAACTGCTCTCTTGCCTGGTTTGGAAGGGTAGAGTGTTAGGGAAACCCTAACACCTCATTTCCCAACTTTTGTTGCTTTGACCTTAACTGGAGCAATAATGAAGTTTTTTGCAACTGATTTACTTTCTTTTCGAGATAGCATAATAGTATCCTTATTTTACTGTGGGAGCACAGGGTCCTTCAGACCCTGCATTCCTATCACTCCGTGGATGCATATTTGTACATATCTGTGGAAGCACAGGGCTGTCTGGGCCCATGTGCTTCCATTTATAGGACAACAGTGACCAAATTGTTAGCATAGCCATCTTATTATCCCACCTCATGTACCCAATAGAGAAAATTTTTGAATCCCCGCCAAAACATAATTCTGCACAACTGCAGTGCCATTCCATGCCACAGATGCAAAACCACATTTTGGCCAGGATTTGAAAAATAACAGTTGTGATATACATGAGGTAGGGTAATAAGGCTATGTTGAAAATCTGGGGTAAATGTATTTAGCATTTCCGAAGTTATGAGCAGGCATAGGAAAATTGCAATGAATGACCATAACGTTAGCATTTTTTCATATTTTGACCCCAATTTTCAACATAGTCTTCTTATGACCCCGCCTCATAAACCACATAGGTGTAACTTTTCAAATTTATGCCAAAGCACAATTCCATGTTACAAGTGAAAAAACACATTTTGGACAGGATGTGAAAACTGACAGCTGTATTGTTCATGAGGTAGTGTTAAAAAATGGCTATGTTGAAAATTTGGAGTCAAAATATTGAAAATTACCAAAGTTATGTGCATGAGTAGATAAATTTCAACAAATGCATGTAACTCTGTCATTTTTTGGAATTCTTTCACCAGATTTTCAACATGGCCTTTTTGGGACCCCACCTCATGAACACAGATGGTTAAATTTCATTATTCAGTCCTGAAAGATGATTTAGCTCAGCAACCTCAAAATCATATTCCGTGCCCAGTTAACAAAATGACAGTTGCAGTGTTCATGAGGTGGGGTCTCAAAATGGCAACATTGAAAATTCGGTGAAAACATTCTGAAAAATAGCAAATTATGAACATAAGTTCACAATGCAATTGAAATGCATTATAGGGCACTTACTTTGATTCCACAGTTCATGGTTCAGCTTTGAAGACTGCAGACATGTCTCAGTCCACAGAAGATGACAGCATATGACCTCTGGAGGTAAGTATAGGGTAAGGGTGTGTGGGGAGGTGGGTGCTCAGTGGGACGTTTGGGATGTGGAGAGGGAAATGGTGGTGACAGAGAGGGACCATTTTCTTTATTTCAGGTTTAAAAAAAAGACATTGGGGGATTGTTTTCTTTTTTGCTGGTACATATAAAATAAATCTATTTCGGAACCTTGTGGGTGAGCTCCCCAGTGTCCCACTCTGCTTGGGCTGCGAATTCTGAATGCCGACACATGGATTGGGCCCCCGATGTTAGCAAACATTATTAAAACCACGGGCTGCGGTGGGGGGCATCCAACACCAGAATTACATCAAATCAGCTAAAAATGAATAGTCTCCTACTAGTTCAAATACTCTGTTTTCCACTTCAAGCTTAAATAATGATAAAATTATTCTTGCACCATTCAGTAGTACTACTACTTTGTGTGTGTATAGAAAGTATAAAAGGTCCACAAGGCTGGTAGTGAGGTAAGGGAGCTGCCACTAGCCAAAGGGAAATACATTTTGGCATGGGGAAAGGCACCGAATTCACAACAAAGGATCTTTTTTTGTGACCCGTTATACAGAAAAGGTTTCTTTTTTCTTATCATGCGGTCATGAAAAAGGATTCTTAACAGTAAATAAAACACATTTCTGGGGCATATCTCTAATATTGACATGCAGATTGCACCTAAATGGGTCCTGATCAGCTATCTAGGTGTGGAGGTCTCTCTCCAGGATGTCATTGTTGTGGCTTTTAATTTTTTTATTTAAAAAAAAAAAACAGAAAACAAGATGGTGGCACACAAAAAATGATTTTTCTCTCATGACACAGGATTTTTACCTCAAGAAAAAGAAGCAGATTTCATGAAAGTAAACCTTTTTTTGTGAGGTCAATCCTTGGTAGAACTTTATCCCCCTAATTTGGACAGGAATATTCCCCTTGAAAACAATGGGAACTTAAAAATGTAATAACTTTGCAACAGACTAATATTTTTTCACCAAACTAAGCATGGCAGTTCTGTTACCCAAACTGGTTGTACCATAAAAATCTCACTAAAATTCTACACTGTGTGGGCACAAGGTGATGAGGAAAAAACTGCAAAAAAGGTTGCTTTTAAGGTTTTAGCACTATCCCAATCTCAGAATTCATACAAAAAGAAAAAGCAGTATAGTTGACATGAACGGGGATGGGAGCATGAGATGTCAAAGGAGAGGAGAAAAGGAAGCAAGGCACAATGGACAAAAAGGAGAAGCATGCAGAGTGATAAAAACTATGGAAGACCATGTGTAAAATGCAATAAGTCTAGGAAATAAACTTCTAGACCTAGAAGCCATCATGGCAGAGACAGACTGGATATTGTGGTCATTACTGAGTCATGATGTACAGGAAGCCATGATTAGGGCACAACCATACCAGCCAGTGGCAGTATAGCATAGAGGTTAGAATAACGAGCTGTGAATGAGCTTGTGAATGGTACATCCAGATGACCTAGGTTTGATTCCCACAATCTCCACTTGTGTACTGTGTGACTTTGAGCAAGTCAGTTAACCCCCCAATGCTCCCAGATCATCCCTGAAAACAGGCACTTGTGCTTAGTGGGCCTTACCTGGTTACCAAAGGCTATACTTAGTTCAGGAAAGATAGTGTGGGAACAAAGGGAGGAGGGATGGTGTTGTTCATATGGGAGGGTATGAAACCGATGGAGACATAGGTAATCCAGGGTGGAATGGAGGGGTTGAAGGTATTGTGGGTCATACTGGAGATGGAAAATGGAGCCAGTATTCACAGTGACATGATCAACAGATCTCTAACACAGGAGGAGATTTTTGATAAGGCATTGGTGGAAGCCACCTGTACAATGTCAGAAAAAGGGGCGTGTACTGCAGGTGGGGAACTTCAATCTGCCAGATGCAGATTGGAGCCTCTCAACCACAGCTTAACTAGAAGCAGGGACATCCTGGACTCCCTGGACTCCCTACAGGGGATGTTTCTCAGGCAGCTTGTCAGGGTGCCCACTCATGATGGGGCAGTACTGGACTTGGTGCTCAATAACGGGGACAGTATGGCAGACGCCAAGTTGGGAGGCCACCTGGGGCCCAGAGGTCATTAGACAGTGTAGTTTAACATAAGGATGATGGTGGAAGTGAGCCACACAAAGATGGGAGTCCTGGACTTCAGAAGGGCAGATTTTAAGAAACATGGTTGAATGCCTCAGAGACAACCTAGCAGAGGAATGACCTGGGTGGGGTGGAGGAACAGTCGGTCAAGCTAAGGGAATTCATAATGAAGGCAACAAACCTCTGCTCAAAGGAAGGGTGCAAAACCAAAAGGAAAAGGAGACCACTACGGTTCTCAAAGGAAGTGGATGAAAAGATTAATGCTAAAAGGGTAGCTTTCAAGAGGTATAAAAAGACACAGAGGGAAGAGGACAGGGAGGTGTATAAGGAGAAGTAGAGGGAGGCAAGAAAAGCAGTGAGGAGTGCAAAGGCAAAAAGTGAAGAATTAATAGCCCAAGGGGTAAGGAAAGGGGACAAAAAACAACATATTTCATATGTCTTGCATTGTATAGAACGTAAGAATGTAATTAGCCCTGGATGCCTCATTGTATTGTGACTGCATATCTGTGTTATATTGTATCTTGAGCGTATGCTTTCTGAGCACCTACATCGTGTATGTTTTTATTTACAGTTCATTACTATATGTGAATTAACTCCAGGTCACCTCTGAAAATGGGACATTAGTCTCAGTGGGCCTACCCTGTCAACAAATTTCAATAAATAAATAAAATAAAACATGTTTTAGGTATATTAGTGAAAAGAGGAAGACTAGAGGAAAGATTGGGAGGTTACTGACAGTGTCAGTGGCTCAGAAAGTTGCACACTTGCCTCTGAGGCAGGAAGATCAGAAGGCTATGGGTTCTATCCCCACACCAGGTACTTGGGTTAAATCACAATACTAACACTGTAGAGCAACATGGGGGGGGGGGTACTGCACTACTGAGGTGCCTTCTTTCAGATGAGATGTTAAACTGAGGTCTCATCTGTCTGCTCTGTTGGTTGTTCAGGTGGACGTTAAAAGTCCCATGGCACTTCTCAAAAAGAGTAGGGTAATTTTTTATTACAACTTCAAGAATCAGACTAAAATACAAACATGTTATATTCACATCAACTTCAACATGCAAATCAAATATTAATATACCCAAAAATTATTTTAATCATCCCCCACTACTATAAAAGAGTAGGAATTTTTTTTTGTTTTATTATAACTTCAAAAGAAATAAATCAAATAATGTCCCAAATGCATGTTAAAATTCACATGAAGACGGCATACAAATCATAAATAAGAAAAAACAAAAATGAGTATTACAGCATACTCCATCCCCTTACCCCATTACTTTAAAAGTAGTGGAAATTTTCATTATGGCAGTCCAAACAAAAAATATTGCATATGTTAGGATCACATCAGAAGGACTGGACACCCTTTTCCACTCTTTCTGCTGTTTCACCCTTGACTGCCCCCCCCCCAGCACACACCACTGCTCCCTCTATCAGTACCTACACCTCCCCTCCCTCCTTCCAGGACAGGAGGCTGTCTCACAGTGTCAGACTCACAGCCAAGTTCTGGTCCCAGTCACTGCCCCCATATCTTGCTAGTGCACTGTCCACACCTCCCCCACCTTCGCACTCCCTTAGAAATACTGGGCTGGATTTTCAAAGCCCCGGCACAAGCTGCAACAATGGCAGCTTGCACCGAGTGCGGTGTGCCCAGGACCATGCACCCAAATTTCTAATTAACAGGGTCCCAGTGCCTAAGTCCAGCAGCTTGCAGCAAAGGGGGTGCTGCACCTGACGTATGGCGCACCCACCCAGAATGACGCAATGGCTGTGGGGAGTCCACAGCACCCACGGACAGAGGCTTGCAACCGGGCACTGCCCCCCCAACACCACCGCACCACGGCACTGGCGCTGCAAAACTCCCTGGTACACTGGTGGGCTAGTGCCCCGGTACCCATCTCAGCACTCCCACCCCCTCCCATACCCCAATCTGGTGACCAGCACAGCCCTCCACATGCCACCCTGTCTGGCCGCCGAATGGGCAGTCCGTGCGTGTACTGTATACTGTATACAGTACACACACTGATGGCTCATTAGGTGGCCGGCCATGGTGGTGTGTGGAGGGCTGTGCTGGTCACTGGATCAGGGTACAGGAGGGGGGGTGAGGGTGCTGAGATGGGTACCATGGGGAGGGTTGGCAGGATGCATGGACGTGGGTGTCGAGGACCATGACAGGGGTGAGGGGGGACCACTGGACCACCAGGGATCGCCCACCAGGGATGGATGGGGTGGGCCACATGGTGGCATGTACAGGATGACTTCCCAGGACCCATCTAAGTCCCCTTAGATCTGCCCCTTGCTGGTCTAAGGGACTTGGCACTTAGTTCCTGAGGGGGGTCTTTCAAATTCCGGATCTGAGGGCTACGGCAGTCTGAGTCTGCCGCAAGCCCCCAGTGCCATGCTGCAGCCACTTTCGTGGTGCAAGGCTGGCATTAGCACACATTGGTACAGGCAGCCTGCTGGGTGATGCAGGCTGCCTTTCAAAATCTCATTTGGCGTAGCCCTTGGCGCAAGGTGCCCTTGCGTCAGACCTGTTTGACACAAGCACCTTGCATCAGTCTAAGGTCTTTAAAAATCCGAGCCACTGACTCTCATTCACTAAGCATCCCACACATGACCACAAACTCAGGGCAAGCAGCATTCTCATATCGCATGCCCAAACTGTGGAATTCTCTCCCACTGGCCATTCGGCAAGCCAGATATGCAAGCCAACTCAACTCCCTTCTCAAAGTCCATTTCTGCTCCTCATGTACTTGCACCATGTCCACATCCTCCTAACTTCGGCTAGTCAAATCCCTAGTCAGAAATGATAGTCCCCACTGTCAGTGAGTAGTTTCAGTTTATTCTAGAGCCTTTCACCCAAAGAAGGACACCACACCCAGTATTGCTTTTGGTTGCTCACTTGGCATACCATTTATTAAAACTTTGTCATTCACAATTTAATTAACAATACTGAGTTCCTTTATGTACGATATTTAAACACATTTCTTTATTTTCATATTCTCTTTATTTGAACTATCACAATTTATATCATATTTTAAACCACATTTTATATCACATTTCATAACACATTTTAACACAGTTTTCTTCCCTTCCACCACCCAGATGTAAACCCAAAGGGGTCTTTCTTTCTTGTCTGTTTTCTCTCCCACCCCCAGATGTAAACCTGAGGTGGTAATCTCGTAATGTCTGGGCCGGGTCCAATTCCTGCCCCCCATTTTCATCTCTGGGTGTCCACACCCTTTCCTCTTGTCTGAGCCAGGTCCACTTCCTGTCCCCCATTTTTATCCAGGGTGTCCATACCCCTTTTCTCTTACACCCCACCTTGGTGTAACTCCAGAATTTCTCCCCTCGCCCTTAAATATTTTCTTTCTTATTCTTCCACTAGTCCATCTCCAGCTTACGTTGGAAGGTGGGCTTCCCTCCACAGACTCCTTCTATTCTATGACATCCTCAACCATGCATCCACACCCCTCTCGCTGATTCTGATGATAATGTGTTTTTCCTCTGCAACCACTGGGCCCCCCCGCCATTCTATGTAACCCAGGTGTTATTTTCCTTATGTCATCCTGCCCATCACTCTCTCCCCAACCTTGACGGCCTTTTTTTTTCCTTCTTCTTCTTCTTCTTCTTCTTCTAATCACCTTTTTGGTCATCCTCCTTCTGGCCCCTATCCATGGCCTTGTGTTTTTTGAGCATGCCCCTATACCTATTTTACTGCCATCTTCTACTGTCCTGACTCTAGGCACCAGCCCTCCTGTACTCTCTGGTCTTCCCACCTCTTGATTAAAACATAAGTAAACATAGAAGTGCACCTAGATCACTTGCCACCCAAATTTATCAAATTGCAGTCAGGTTCTGTGTTGGACTAGCAGGTCCCCTCCACAATGGCATAACCGGGGGCCCCAGTGCATCTCTTCCATGCCCATCCCTTGGATCCACACTTTCGTGGCTCAAAACCTATTGTTTTTCCCCCTGTGCTTCTGTTCGGTCTGTCTCTCAGCACCCATATTCCAGAACATTTCATGCTCTAGTACTTCTTTCCTGTAGCCATTCTCTTCAACATATATACAAATAATTTGAATCGCTTATTTTTATTTGCATACTGCCCTCCCCCACTTGTTTCGGTTTTGTGGAGAGACTAAATACCTCCTTAGTTATTCCCATTTTTCGTGTCCTTTTTTCTGTTTTTATTTTTTATTTTTTTTGAAGCTGGGTGATCCCCTGCTAAAACTCCTCAAACTGTCCTTCGACGCCCACTGGGCTGGCTGTGGCCCCTGTGGCTGCCCCTCTCTTACCGAATGCACTAACTATCTATCCAGGTTCTAATCCCTGGGGCCATGCTTCCTCCTTTTGCCTCCGACCATGACTCCCTGTTGCCCTTATCTATTTTGTTGCATGAACAGCCAGTCCCCCTCAAAGTTTGCCAAAGGGCTCGACATTTCTTCATTGCCCAAACTGGACACTTGTCCCACCCCTTCATCTTGTTCCTTGCCCAATCCACCCTCCTCTGGCTTCCCTAGCCACCCTTTCCAGAAAATGCCCCCCCACCTGCCCATGAACCTGCCTCACCCCATACCCATCTCGAAGGTGTAGTGGCAGACCTGTGGCAGCACTTCCAAAAGTCCTCCCCAATGACAGTTCTGATATGAGCCTTCTCCCATTGCGCTCTTGTTCTGCTACCCCATCATCCTGCTCTTAATTACTCCCATACTCAGAAACCTCCCAACCTGTAGTGGTACTTATGCCCACCTGTGGCGACCAGGTGGACCCCCTTTTGATGGCGTGAGCCATCCTTTTCCTAACCCATCAGCATGACCTTGGTTATTTGTCCATCCCTGCTTCCCCACTTACATCCTTGTTGCACTTAGTTCTGACAGCTTGAAATACTCTCGGGAACTCTTCACCCATACATCCATGTAATCTCTGACCACTATGCACAAAAACCACCCCATGGTGTGGCCTCCTTTTGTATTTGTCGAGGCTCGAGCCAGGGGAGGTGTAAATGCATGCCCCAGCCCCATAACCTTGCGAGCAATGTGCTGGTGACCCAATACTCCCTGCACCATCTGCATCAACATTCCTCTTTGTCATCATAGAGCTAGCAGCCCTGATGTGCTGCCCTTCTACGGCACCCTATTTCAAGTTTTTAGCCCCTTTCAGGTTTAGATTTTGTAACCCAACCTGTGCCCACCAGGTGCTCCCATTGACATTCCCATGTTCCCCTCATCTTGTCCTCCCTTTCCTATTTTCCCATGATACTGTAATATTCTGTCCCAACAATGGCAGTGGAGGACTTCTTCCAGAACCAAGAAAACCCAGGACCCAAAAGCTGGGGTGGGGGGAAAGACTATAGTTATTCTCCACCTCTGGGCCACTTCATCACATGCCAGGTGGGTAATGGAAATACTTCCAAGGTGTAAGTAACTTAATTCAGTCAAGTAGCCTAAACAAACCAGGCCATACTGTTTCATGTTGCTCCCACCAAATCACCTCTATCCTTGAGATAAGTGTGATGTCGCCCCACCTCCTGCTGAATGGCTCCTCACCAGAATGCTGTCCCCCAAGTGGAAGTCAGCTCTACCCCACCTTCGGTCTGTCTAAATTCATAGATTTACTGCATGCCCAAACCAGATTTCAACTTCATTACCAGTCTGGCGCAACACAACCAGGTTCAGTTGGAGATGCCATGCCCCAGTAGCACCCGTTAGTAATGTAAGATTTCAATCAATAAGATATCTTTCAAGGATGATTATCCCTACATCCTCCTCAATCATCCTACCCCAACTCTACGGTCTTTGCATCCTGATGCTACACATCCCGCCTCCCTGTCACCCCATCAGCTACCCATCAGCCCATGGGCCCTCACAAAAACCATGGCAGCATTATCACAAAACCTATGAATGTAAGGGATATGTATCATCCTGCAATTGGTTGGCTGTGGACAGATCTCAGCCACCCATGGAGCAAGTAACTCTAAAAGCACCAGAAAATATGTTGCGGTATAGAGGGCCTGTGACCCTGCTTGCAGCAACCTTAATATATTGTTAGGGCTGGAATGACAGTGATCGGTGTTGGCTAACTTACATGAAAACATTATTTTTTTGGGGGGCCCCCACCATCATATCTGTAAGCCAAATAGGCCAGGCCAAACCAACCTCATGCTGAGTCCTATAAGCCTTCTGTTACTTAATGCGGCTGTTTGGACTTGGGGCCTCCTGCACTGCCTCTAGAGCTGGACAAGATGGCACCTGATAACCCCTAAAATGATACCTCGTCCAAATTGGGATTACACTACCAGACCATCTTTGGTGACTATTGCTCCTCATAGCTATAAAATGCTTGATATGTATCAGCCTCCTCCCACCGACCCTAAATGGTGACAACTCCATACACCCCCTCTCAATAATTTTTAACATGACTGCTATTCTTCTAAGCTGGCAAGTGGTTCTATCTACTGCCACAGTGCCAGAAAAGTGGTCCCCTTACATGCTCACCCATCAACGTGCTGGAAAGAAAAAACAACCTTGTCAGGCTAGCCCTAGCATGCTGCTTGGTATCAGTCCTTTTGGCATCCTGACAGAGGTTCTGACACAGCACTGGTAGTGACACTAGATGCTGGGGTTGACCATGACGTTGGCAGTGGCATGCAACTGTTGACGGCACCGAGGATGGTGCTGACCCTGGCACTGGAGGCCTGGACCCAGGCTTGGGACACCACTGGCTTGCTGCGCATGAGGATGAGACCTTAAACTGAGGTCCCAGCTGTCTGCTCTGGTGGAAGCCCAGGTGGACACCAAAGATCCCATGGCACTTCTCAAAAGGTGCAGGAAATTTTCCAAGTGCCCTGGCTAACATTTCCCCCACTCACTAAACCAAACCCAACTGCCTAACCTAGTTCAAAGTCCTTTGGCATTCCACTAAACCCCCCTCCAGGTTGTGCTTGAAAATAGGCCAAATTTGATTAGTGTACTTACCCAGTCCCAAAGTAAATAAATAATGAATTAAGTAGTTCTGTAACTTAAGCAGGACTCTGCAAAACATTTTACACAGCATAAATAAAACAAGTTGCCCTTTCTATATCACTATCCCCCTGGTCCACTACCTTGTTAGAGCACCCCCCCCCATACCCTGATCCCCTTGCAGGTCCATGCCTTGCTTGGCCTCCATTGTTCTCCCTTGTCCTTTGAACTGTCATTCTTGATATATATATCTATTATCCTCATTCTTTTTAACTTATTTGATGTATATAAGTATTCTCATTGTATAATTGTTACCTTATTATTATATGTTTGTTCCTATCTTTGCCCATTTTTTTTTTAAATATCACCATCAACAATACAGTTCTCTTTGATAACAAGGCATTCCCAGCATCATCATGGGGATTTTTTAGCCCCCCCCCCAGTGGTGTGATATTATTCTGTAGGACCCGCAGTGAAAGGAAAGTAATTGTAAACTTGTAGAATTGTTTTTTTGAACAAAATTAATGGGTAATACTTTCAATGTCCTTTGTTATTTCTTGGAAATCATTATTTTTCATTGAAGAATGATGATATTTTCTCAGCAGGATCCCAGAATCAAAAACAGCACCTGATAGCCCCCTACGTTTCCACGCATTTCATTTTCTCTGCTTGCAACATTCTCTATTATGACTGTATTCCTTGCCCATGCCCAGATGATACCCCTTTTCTTTTCCAGGCATCTCTTGGTTTCCTCTGTATGCCCCCGCACTATTAGTCCCCAAAATGGCAATGCCATGTGGTCCTGAATCAAAATCGCGGCCGACCACGCAGTCCCTTGCATTTTCCAACAACCACCCATTCTTTTTCACCAAATATCCCCCCCCCCAATTCACAATGGTATCCGCAATAATTCCTAATTTGTCAAGGACTGAATTAAAACAACGTTTTGTGCAAGAAAAATCCCCAACTTCTTCCAGCAACCCCCCCTCAAATCAGGATGGCATCCACGCTGTGGCCCCCTTGACCCTTCTTAACTAAAGCCATGCATTTTTTTTATAAATGAGGATCAAAATCACAGCGAGCTCAGGTGCTCCTGCTCCTACCCTGTGGCTCTCATCCAGCCACCCGACCTACTGGTTGCCTCTTCCCCTTCCTGCCTGTGGCTGCCCTTTAGCTTTTTTGCCCTTACCGGGCTTTTGTCGGTGTCCCAATATCGAGGTCACTCACTCCACCACAAGCCACTATGCTTTTTCCCCAGACAAACCCCTTTCCCCCCACCCAATGTTATTCTGCCTCCTCTGATTGCTCGTCCCCTGAAAACCACCTTTTTAACTAATGGGGAGTGGTACGAGGCACCTGCCAAGTGCTCTTGTAACTTCTAAGTCCCCCTACCCTCACTGGAATGCCCACCTGTTTAAAAATGGCCCATCTGCTCCCATGCAGGTGTTTTCTGGCCTCCCTATCTATGTAAGGACCCGATGCACCTCCAACATTCCCCAGTTGGTTTCCCCTTGATCTTTTCCTCTCGCTCCCCCAAAGGCAAATGTGCTACTAATGCTGCATTTTTAGGGACCTCTAGCCTAAACACCATCCTACCTGCAATTTTCAGCTTGCCTGCCCCCCTTCTTAAAAACCTCTACCAGCAATTTATGCTAGTACTTACCTATAGTACCTCAGCTTTCCTTCAGTAAAGTATCTATCTATACATATCTCTTGTTTTTAAACATTTTTTTGTAACCTATCAGTGTTTTACTTGCCCTTTGTACTGCTACCATTTCCATTTATTTAACTATACATTTTATTATTTATTTTTAAGCCTTATGCGAACTATCACCCCTACCATTTAAAAATAAAAACTTGCCTTAACCATAAATCTTCACTGGAACTCTTCAACTGATGTGCTAAACAAAATCAAATTTTACCTACCAAAAAGTGGGGGAGAGCTCCCTTGTTCAGCTCCTTATATCTCCCCCTTTCACCCACCCCTTTTCTCTCTTTCTCCCTCTCTCTCTCTCTCTCTCTCTCTCTCTCCTCTTTCAACCTATCCCCTGCTCCCTTTTCTTCATGCCCCACTTCTTTTGTGAGGTCATTCTCTCTGGACCTGAACTCCCCTTTTCTTTACCTGGCTCTCCGCTTATGACCACTTCTTCAAAACCCTGCCCCCTCCTTCCCCCTTCCCCTCCTTCCCTGTCTCTCCTTTTAGGCTTCCAGGCCTATAACAAAGGGGCTTGTCATTTTATTGACAATCGTTCTTGTTGATTGACTTTGGTGTTGTCAACAATCAAAGATGACACATATTAAAATAACCACAGTACAAAATGTATAAAAATATACATAAACAGAGACATACATCAAACATATACATAATAAATATAGACCTACATTGAGGAACAATATGATTGCACAATATTTTCACTTTTCATTTCCTAAACAGGGAAGTTTTCCATTCTGGTGGAATATACAAAACCTGAGCCAATTCAGCAAAAAATACATTTTACATACAGTATATATGAGTACAATCCAAAAAGAAGATAAAGCATAAGGAAATCAAAACCCTACTGCTGCCGAGGGGATTATTCAAGTATCTAAAGGGGCTTATTTTTCAGAGTTCTAAAATGTTTTTTCTTGATTTTGACAACTGAAGAAATGAACTTAGCTATCATTAATGCATCAGCTTTGCTTCTAGAATGAAGAAGTATAAATACCTTATCATAATTGCTATTTGCATATTTTTTCAGAAAATTCAATAAAACATTATTTCTTGGCTTAATATATAATGGCCAAATATTAATAATATGAGAAAGTGTTTCCCGATGTCCACTCTTGCATCTGTGCTGTTGATGTGTTTTACTTAAATCACTGTTTGAAACATCTATATTATTACAATATACATATTTTGAAGTTACCAATCCAAACCTAGTCCAAGAAATTAATTGCCTCTCATCAGGATTAATTGGCAGTGTTAAATAATCCTCCAAACAGTGGCTTGTTTTATTAATTTTAAACCATTCCACACATGTTTGGTTTCTCATTTTGCATATATCAAGTCTTCTCACCTTTTTAAATAGTTTTTCTTTCATTAAGGTCCTGAATTTCAGTAAAATGTTGAGATTTCTATTATAATCTTTCCATAAATGGAAAATTTTCACTTTCCTAAGATACTTATCCAAGGTTGATAACCATTTAGAATTGTGATCATCTTTAAACCATGCACTTTTTTCATTTAGACAAATAAGGGGAAGTTTATTGGATTTGTTATTTATTATCCTTAGCCAATAAGAGAGAAGACCCAACTCTACTAACGACTGAATAGGGATCCTTCCCAGCTCTGCTCTCACCATAGCATTTGCCGTAGAGCTGGGAATGGCCAACAATGCCTTGTAGTAATACAATAGAACATTTTCAAACCCCAATGTTATTTGATATCCCCAAACTTCGACTCTGTATGTTAAAACAGGATTTATCTTAGTTTCTCCTGCTTTCAAAGCAGGAGTAATAGAGTTGCCCCTGTATTTTAAATTAAATTTCAGAAAAGCTCTTGCAATTGTCTTTGCTGTCAAATTTTGATCCCTTTGATAGGAGGCCCAATTAGTTGTACATGTAAACTTTACTCCTAAATTATCTACTATTTCAATTTTGCTCTCCCCCCAGATAGAAATGAATCTGTTGGGGACATTTTCTTTGATTACTAAATATCATTATTTTGGTTTTATTTAAATTTATCTTTAATTCCAGAGTCTCGCACTTCCTTTTAAAAATGTTGATTTTCTTTTGCAATCCTGTTTTCGATAGGGAAAACAAAACAATATTGTCAGCATAAACTAATGAGTGCAGGGGATTATGATTAATTTTTGGGGAATCCAATTTGGTCTCCTTATCAAAGTACAGTAGGTCATTAATATAAATATTAAACAGCAAGGGAGCCATTAAGCAACCCTGCTTAACACCTCTGTGGGTCTCAAAATATTCAGTTATAGTTCCATTATTATCATATCTTATGGAGGATCTGGTTCCAAAGTGAAGTAAAGAAATAATAGTAAGCAGTGATTTATCAATCATTATACAATGGCAAGAGAGAATCCTGGTCCCTGATTGGTCTAATTGGGACTGGACCCGGGATGTTATCCCAGCGTAACATCCCGCATCTAGTCCCACCATGCTGACCTACCGCATTAGATATAAAAAAAGAATCGCTCCACAGCATCCCTATTAGCAGCTTCAGTACTCTCCGCTCTGCTCTGGACCAGTGCTCCCCGCCTCACTCCACATACCCATTCTCCGCCCACTGACCCACAGAAGAAAACGTACAATCTTCCATTTCCCACACACCCAAAGTTTAATTATTGCTTCAGCATTTCACAAAACCAGAAGTGTACCTCTCGGACACAGCGACTTGCAGCGCCAATCGGAAACAGACTACTGCTTCCGGCAGTCTTGAAAAAATATTTCGCTCGGTCCCACGGCAAGCAGCAACACCAGATAAATCAATGTAGCAAAGCGGAGAACAAATTTCACCAACCCTTGTCAAATTGCGGTTGAGATAACACAGACAGCACGGAAGGCGAAAACTCTCATTTACTAGCAGCAATAGCTTGTATTGCCAAACAAATTCAGCACAAAAGAACATCAGGAGGAAAAAAAACTTTAACTCTACACAAAGGGAATACTTACCAAGAAAAACAGCAAGGCACAGTTTGGAGTGGAGACTCAGGATTCCAGACCAACAGTTACAATCCTGCAGCTCCATCTGCTGGCAAAAAGGTAAATTCGCACTATTTTATTAGAAAGTAAACCTACTCATTGGAAAAAAACAGCAAAAAATGTACTTTAAATCTACTTTTTTCAACTTTTTCATTTTGTTACACTTACGAGCCATTGTATAATAGGAATAATGCCCTCCAGGGTGGGTGTTATGCTGGAATAACAATAGCATAACAATAGCATAACACCCACCCTGTCAGGCATTATTCCTTTATTAATTCTGAAAGTCTTATCCATAATTTTTGCCTATTTTTGGAATCAAATGCAGATGAGAAGTCTACAAACATAACATATAATTTTATTTTCCTCCAGTGAACATATTTCTCCAATAGATGTGCAAATACAAAAATATTATCTAAGACTGAGAATCCTTGTCTAAACCCCACTTGAGTAGGTGCTAGTATAGTATTTTTCTCCACCCAATTGGTCAATCTATCTAGCAAAAGCCTTGAAACTATTTTAGAGACTATATTTAACAGACTGATTGGACAATAGTTAGAAGGGTCATAAACCAACCCTTTTTTATCTATTGGAATAATAATGTTTTTGACCCATACTGATGGAATATACTTATTCTTGGTACACAAGTTGAAACAGTAAGTTAACAAGGGTGTCCAAAAATGTAGATGTTCCTTATGGTATTCCATCTTCTCCTGCTGCTTTATTATTTTTAAGTTTCGAGATTGCCCTATTCACTTCTATTTCAGAAAATGTAAGATTATTTCCCACAGTTAACCTTAAATTATTTATTAAAGGCTCATCAACTCCATCTAATTCCATTCTATTAAATATTGTTTTAAAGTGTTTTATCCATAGGTCTTGTGGTATATATATATATATATTTATATATACATATATATGTATCTATATATATATATATATATATATACTGTATATATATATATATATATATATATATATATATATATATATGGACAATAATGGTTTAGATTCTTTTACACCCTTAGCTACTAAACTCCACAAGGAATGCATATCTCTGTTTTGGATTATGGTGTTCATTACCTGCCACAATTTTTGTTGATACTGGCTTTTTTTGTTAATTAACCATTTACTAAATTGTTTCCTAGCTTTTTTTAAGTTTTAAAAGGTAATTTTAGTTGGGTATGATTTTTCCATTTTATTAATTTATTTAATTTTTTCTTTTCTGCTTTACATTCCTCATCAAGCCAGCTCTGAGGTGAATGGTTTTTATTTGTAACCTTTCCATAGATAATTTTAATAATATCCAGATTCAATTGGCAGAGCATATCTTCTATTTGTTCAGGATGTTCATGACCTAGGTTCACTGGCCCAACCTTTTTACTCTCCAAAATTTTATAAACTTTCTCTCCCTTAATTTTCCTTCTTTTTAATGTATTTTTTCCTTGACAGCTTAAGCTGACTAGAGGTCCTTGCTTAACTTCAGTAATAAATATATCCTCATTTACCTGTATTTTCAAACAAATTGCAGCATGGTCACTTTCTGATCTCATCTGGATGTCAAAATCTATGACAAATGTAATCAACTCCCTATTACAAAAAACATAATCAATTGTGCTCTGTCCCATAGATGAAAAAAGTGGTCTTTCCCTCATAATCACCCTTTATTCTACTATTGAGAATCCATAGCGCGTTCTCCTTAGTAAGTTCAATCAATTTTTCCCCTGCTTATTGATGAGAGAGTCTTGACTTTTCCTAGGTCCCAACAGCATTATGTCTACCACCATTAAAAATTCCCTTAGATCATATTGCGCAACTCTTGCATTATAATCCCCTGCAATCAAAAGGTTATAACCAGGAAATAAATTAAAAATCATGTCTAAATCTTTCTGCAAAGAAGCCCACAAAGGTATGTTATTTAGTTTTTTTTTTTTGTTCTTGGTGGAATATAAATATTAATTAGGGTAATGGGGATCATATTCCAATGTATATTCTATATTATGTAATTACATTCTATTTTTATTGTATCTTTTATTACTATATCATCTTTTATCTTGATATATTGCCACCCCTTATTTTATACCTGCAAAAGCGTGCCTCTTTCCATGCAGGTGAATGTATGAGAGGGTAACCACTGATGTCAATTGGGGTACCAGCCCAAGTCTCTTGCAAGAAAATTACATCCTTACTTTTAAAAAAAACTAGCCCATTCAGAGTCATCAATCTTCCACCTCAGACCAGCAGTGTTCCAGAAGATAAAATTTGTTGTCTCTAAATTATCAAATAAATGCATAGACACAACCCCACAACCCTCTCCAGGTAATTTATTCTTCAGTCATTCATTCAAACGGAGCAAAACATCATATCTGTTTGAAATACAGATATTAATGAAATTGTGGAGATTCTCATCCTAGATCAAGATGGTTGGAATCAAAGGGGAAGTTGTTACAATTTCACTTGATCTTTCTATGACCTCATGATTAGGATCTACTACACAGAGGCCCATGGCAACCAGAATATTAACATTTTCTGAAAACTTCTTTGTAAAGACTTTCATGCTTTATCACTATTTTAACTTAACCACAGTCCAAGTTACTACTAAGATGAGACACAGTACTAGCCATTGGGTCTTTAATGTATATATGAAACAATTGTTCAAACAGATTAGTTACTGTGTTTTTAAGTTTCAGTGGGTTCTCATTTTTTAATCAATTAAAACCAAATAAGAATAAAGTCATAAGAATCTCCATTTCATCTTCAGATATGAGTTTTTCAGGTTTCAGACTGGTTGAATCCAGTATTTCACTATCTATGATATGGGCCCCAGCCAAATCTAACAGTGGTGCTTTCGAAAGAATCTCATTAACAGTAGCGTATGCCTCCAACAAGACATCAACCTGTCCAAAATTCTTATCAGATTTTCATCTATAGATCTCTTTTATTTTAATATCCACAACTGAAATTTTTAGGGCATGTGTACAGAGATTTAAAAAATCTTTCTGCAATTTCCAGTTATTTTCATTGGGAATTGCACTTAGCCCAAAGATACCAAGACATCTTTGTTGATTGTATGTTTCAACATTTAGTTGATATCTTGTTACAAAATATATTGAACATCCTATATTCTCAAGCAGCTTGCTACTTAGTCAGATTTGATTAGCAATTCTAACAGCAGAACAAAAAATAAAAACACACTCATTATACTCAAAGTCCCTATCTTTCCAGAGTTGAACAATATCTGTTGTAATTAGATCTGCCCATGTTATTGTTCTTATTAAATGCACAATCTCTTCCTTATTTCTCTCTACCACTTCATCATTGTGCCAATTAAAGCCATGCAGAGCAAGAACTGCACATTTTGATAGATTAACCAGTCTCTCTTGTTTAGGGGCCACTTGTACCTCAGGGAGTCTTAAATCCAAATTCTGATGTATACTGTGGTGACCAGAATTTACAGTTTGCATATAAGAAGACCAATCTTTCAAATCTTTTCAAAAAGCCTTAAGTTCTAAATCAAACCCTTTTAACTGAGAGAAAATACCCTCATATTGGTGGTTATTCTCCAAGGTGCAAATTGGCTATAGGCCATGGATCAGGGGTGCATAGCCACTGTGCCCCCCCACTGCACATAGCACCCGATTCGCCAAGTGGGTGCAGAACTGGTGCACACCTCGATCCCCGACCTGCGTGACGGGCTCTGTGATCAGAGCGGACCAGGATATTTGCAGTGGGTGTGCCGGCACTCTGCACCATTCACCAACATGCGAAGTGCCATATGCAGGTGCTGGTGGCAGTGCCTCTGGAGAGCACACGTACCTGCTATGCACACCCTCAGGTCGCCACTGCTGGACCCACCATTGCAGGCAGGGGTTGTGGGACCATGCTGGATGGAGCTCCAGATGTTGGGGGATGATGATTGGGCCAGGGGGAAAACAGCCAACACATGCTCCCCCGGCAGCTGTACTGGTGCTCAATGTGCCCACACTGGAATGGTGCCCACCTGGTGCAAGGGAACCACTGTGGACCAGAGTAGGGCAGCTGATTGGCAGCCGACCTGGGTCCACAACCCCACCCCATGTACCTGCATGCCAGGGGGTGGGGCCAAGTTGGGGAGCTGGGCAGGGACCGCTGCTTCATGAATGCAGTCCCTTTGTGGATCTCCCATGGGTGTGAAGCTGTGCGCACCATTACGTGCTGGCTCTGCCCACCTTGGAGAATAGCCACCATTGGGTCTTAAAGTCAGATTTAACCAATTGGTCTTTAATAGGTCATTCCTCTAGAATCTGTACTGGTTGAAGTGAGGGGATTCAAAGCTCTGCTTTCTTCCATACTAAGATCCTTACTTATTAACAAACCCCTTGTGCTAGTTTCTGGTTGTTTTTCAGAAGAAGCCCCACTCTGGTCATTACCTTCCATCATCAGGCACACAGAGTCATCCCTTTTTTGTTGCAAATTTTTTTGTTTCTTGCATTTTCTTTTTTTATTATTTTTTTTTTTTGTTTACATTCTTCCTCTTAAGATGGAAGAATTCTTTCACAGGTGTATCAGGGATATACAGAGAAGGAAAAGCTGGTCTTAAATTTGGAGCATCTTCAATAATCAGAGAAGGAGATTTAGTGTGGGTTCATTTTATCAAGTTTGAAAATAATATCATAAAGTCAGCAGCCATTAATGGCAATATTGCCCTTAAGGTTCTCAATTTCCAGGTGAACTGCAATTAGTTGTTCATATATAAGGTGTGCAGCATAAGGATCTTTCATAAAGTTTTTTAATTCTTTGTCAATACCAAAAGGATATGAAGTAACATGAGCAGAATTATCACCAAACACCTGTTTCTGATGAGTCTGTTGGAGTTTGGGGACCCTACTTTTAAGACTCAGACTTGTTAAAGTGTTATATAAATCAGAAGTTATCCCCTTTAGTTCGTATATCAGATCCTTATTATGATTAGCTTCTGGGCTGCATGGTCCTAGAGAGAAGTTCAGTGACTCTGACCAAGAATCACATTATAAACCTATTGATGCCTCTGTGCCACAGCTCTTATTTCTGTTATTGATATTGTTATAAGCAAGTTGATTAGTTTTAACAGTGACTATGGATATATCAGAGGGGCCGAGATTTTCCTCTATAGAGCCAGTATTATTGTCTATGGCAAATACCTTTGAAGTAGAGGAAAGCCTAGAACAATCTTGTTCCAGGCTGTTAACCAACTCCACATATTTGTTGGTATACAAACAGGGAGTAGTAGACTCTGGATTTAAATCAGTCTTAACTACTTGAGGTTTTATTTATTCAAAATGGTCATTAATTTTTGATTGCTTACTTAAATCTTTCTTCTGTTTTGAATTATTTCTAGTCTTTAAGGCTATCTTGGAATTTTGTTTTCTCATCCCTTGATAAACAACCTTTTGTTCAACACTACATTTTTTTTGGTTTTTATCCTCTTTTTTATGCACAGAATTATTCTTTCCCCTTCCCTTCAATTTCCCCTTATCTTTTCCCACCTGATCCATAGTCTCTAACTGATTTATATCATCTGAGCAATCAAAAGAAATTACAGGGATTTGAGCTTGAACTTGGATGTGACAAGAATCCTCTATAACAACAGAATCACGTTTGTTCAGAGCAGCAGAGGATGCAGCTTGTCTTCATGTGTCAAACATTTAATCAGAGATTACTGAATAAACCTTTTAACAAATCTTTTTAAACACTTTAGTTGTTATTTCAGATTAATCCAGCCATTTCTGGCTTAAAAAGGGTAAAGAAAAAGGTAATGAGAAAAAAAAAAAGACAACACAGCACACTACCAAATGTAGAGAGGGAGCATAGCTTTCACTTAGTGTTCACTTAATGTTCTCTTAATGATCAACAGGAAATTCAGCAATTCAACAGTTGTCTTTTGCCACTGAAGAAAAAAAGACGGTTGAGTCCAAATGAATCCAATTACAACTCAAAACCACAAAATAGAACAGTCAATGAAGCGGTTCAACTTCATCCAGACTTATCCAGCTTCTCCAGCCTTTTCTGGCCTTAGGAGTATTAAGCCCTTTTTGGCTAGTCCAATAGTAACGTCCAGTTTTCAAGTATTATGACACAGCCACTATGCAAGATCTTACATATAATGGCAATGGTAATGCTCTTATGGCCCTTATGTCCCTCAAGACTTTTGAGGCCTCTGATTCTGTGCCGAAGAACCAGATCAAATCTAAAAAAAAAAAAGAGGAAGAGAAATAAAAAATAAATAAAATATATCAAGGCTCTATATCAAAAAGGATATTCTAAATTCTAAATAGGGAATAAGGAATTAAAACACAACCCACAGAGGATAAAGGGGAGAGAATACTGACATCATAAAAACTCCCACCAAATAAAAACAAGTACCTATACTATAGTTAAGTACTTGAATATTATATTTGAGTAAAGCTGCCACTGTTATTAGTGATTTAGTAATTAATCACCAAAAAATCACAGACTGGCCCAAAATCTCAGAATATGTCTACACTTCTCTAAAGGAAAGTATATAAAAAAGCAAAAGAAAATCACCTCAAATTAAATATCATACGATACTATAAAGGTGAGTTGACACCATGAAACATCATAAAAAAGCCAGAGAGTATAACTTACTGAATCCGCTCAAGAAGGGTATACATTTTCAGTAGCAGGCAAAAGCCTTCAGGCATAAACAGGTTGAGACAGTATTTAAACAAACATATTAGCTTGTAACTCATAGCGGTTCAAACCAAACACGTTAGCATTTAAAAAACGTTAAAAACTATGAGGGTTTAAGCAAAAATATTTAACGTGCTGTACTGGCTTCTTCTCAGCTGTGTCTCACTTCACCAATCGAGTGAAGTGATGTGATGTCAGTGAGTAGCTAGCTCTAGACATATGCTGCAAATCTGGCCATCTCATCCCACCTGGCTAATCTTAAATCCGCCAATGTGCAGGTTTTGATATTAAATTCATTTTTCTGGCAGTCTCGGTACCTAGACTTACTGTTGTATTTCATAATGCTGTTCTGTTATTCTGTGTATCTCCAAATATCCATTCCTATAACGTATATGATGTCTGTATCAAATCACCTGTATTTCTGCACTCAATATGTACTGTACTTACACATTGCTGACTGTACCTTGTATTTATTGTTGTATTATTGTTGTATTTTAAACTCTGTTGTTGACTCCACAGCTCCCCTCCCCCAGGTCATGTCTGGAATTGAGCGGTAGTCCGCTCAGTACACTCTCCCGGTAAAACTTTTAAATAAAATAAATATATAAATAAATAAATGAATGTAGATCCTAACATAACGATCCTCATTAATTCATCTAGTCTTTCTTATTGCTATAGAAGCAAGTTAAATATTTTACATCAGAACTTCATGAATGTACCCCTGTTGTATTTATTTCATACATAGGGCAAGAAAATGACACAACTGAAAAGAACCACAAATAAGATAGGATTGTATGCAAACAAAACTCAATCTGGGTAGATGGAATTAATCCAGAATCTGTCCATAGGTGCTTGTAATGTTGTGATAACACTATAAGGACTATATGTGAAGTCATATCTTATTGGAGGTGAGAGATACCACCTACTAGACAGTCTAAGGAAAATAGAAATATTTGACCTTACTGTATCCAAAACCAGTTTTATTACTATACAGTATATTGACTGGGTACCTTCCTTTAACACCTTGGAGACAGGAAATAGTCAGGTGTACCTACACCATTTGTTTTCAAGGCAGAAAAGGTGTTTTATGTTTCCTCGAACATCTTCCATGCATCTTCCTAAATCAAATCTATGGAGTTTCACCAGTTGTGATATACCTGAATGGAAAATAGAGATTTTTCTTGAGTTCTTAGTTTTATAAAAGATGTTTCTATCATACAAAATAGCTGATCTTCAGACATCTCTGTCTGTTGAACAGAGAACTTACATCTAACCTGCCATATGTTGTACTTAAGATAAACTAAGAACAGCCACATTGTATGTTTATCATATTTTGACAATGAGAAAGGTAAAATACCCAAATACAGGGTGTCAGGGGAAAGATTACAAAAGGGAGAATTTGGCCATTTCTGTTGAACTATAATCCAGAATATTTTTTTAATATCGGCAGTTGAAGAATAAATGTAACATATTCTCTATTATTGCTATGCATGTGAGTCTAGGGCAATATCTTTCCTCTGTCTCTTTTATGTTTTTAGGTTTCCCTTAACATTTGGTTTTCCATGTGACGTCCCACATCTGGGGAGAAATATGAGGGGAGGTCAACATTTCTCCTATAGTCTTCCTTTCTGATCCTGACCTTGAATCAAAGTGAGTATGTTCTTTAAACAATCTATGCATAATATGCTCATATAGAGTTTTCCTTGGTAATGAAAGGAGGTGTTTTTGTCAATAACCATAGTTTTATCTTACCAAAACAAGGCTGGTATACCTGTGGTAGTATGATAATTGACCTTTCCTTTGGAATTTCACTATGAAGAGACCAAACCTGTAAAACAGGGACTAAACTATTTTGGACCCATGGGATCCATAGTTTGTCTTTACTCAAGAGGACTGGTCTTACAGTATATTCACATTAATAAACACAGTAAAAATGAAGAAAATGGGGTTTATCATCTTTAACCCTCCCTTTGGTCTGTCTAAAAATAAAATTTCTCATTTAATAGGGTTGAGTCTACTCCCTCATATACATGTAAAGAAATAGCTGTAAATCTTTGTTTCTAGCTGTTTTGGTAAGGCAAAAATGCCACTCAAGTGTAGAAATAGTGTCAATAAGAATGTTTTGGTGATACATAGCCTTTTTAATTTGGACAGAGTCCACTTATTTCACATCCTAACTTTATCATGGGTTTGTTGTAATTTCTCTTGCCAATTCATCATTGCATATCCCCTTTCCCAAAAAGTATGCCTAAGATGGAACATGGTCCTTCTGTCCTAGGGATACCAATGATGACCTCACCCTTCAGACTCATTTCGCCTATTGAGATACACTTACTCTTGATATAGTTAATGGTGGAATCAGAAAGTTGTGAAAATTCTTGCAGTATTTTCCCTGCTTGTATACATGATTTCTTATCTGCCATTAATAAACAGACATCATCTGCATAGGCTGTTGTCCTGATCTCTGGGTCTGTGCTAGAGAATGATACAGCTGTAATAGAAGGAGAATTATTTAGTTTGATTATTAGGGGTCACGTGATATCACGTACAGCAGGGGTGCTCAATGGGCACCCCTGCCGTACTCCCCTGCCTACTCTGCACTCCTTCCCCATCCTCCCATTGCGGTATGGCCATAAGATGGTGTGCCTGTACCATGCTTGGATCCAATTTATAAATGTGTCTTGGATCCCATACACTCTCATACACTCCCATAAATAATCATGCAGAACTCTGGTAAAGGCTTTAGACTGATCTAAGGACAATAAGAGGCCTGTTTGCTCCCCCTCGTGTCCTCTTGTCATCACTAAATGTAGTAGTATCAGGTTGTCAGATATTGTTCTTCCTGGTATGGCACACATTTAGGAAGGGTGAATAATGTCATTTGCTATTACCCTAAGCATGTTACTCAAGATCTTTGTGAGAATTTTTAAATCTGCATTTAGGAGAGTAATCGATCTCCAATTTGTCAGCAAACTTTTATCCCCTGATTTATACATGAATACTACTAGACCAATATTCATGCTGTCTAGAAGAAAGGTAGACTGTAAAATTACATTAAACAGGGATACCATCTCATCCAATAATTTAGCTGTGATGTATTTATGCATCTCGTATGGCAGGCCATCTTATCCTGGGGCGGAGCCCACCTTTAAGTTATTAATTACCCTATTATTTTTTATTCTGATAAAGGCTGTATCAGTATGTTTTGGTCTTGACGTGATAGCTGAGGGACCTCACACTACATTAACCATTTTTGTCTAGCTTGTGGGGGAATTTGTGGATCACTGAAAAGATTTTGAATGTGTTTGTCAATATCAGATAATATTTCAGATTTTTGTGTAACAGACCTACCTTCAGGTGTGGTGACATTTGAAATGAATTTTGTGTTTTGTTGTGTGATGCAAAACTGGAACGGACTAGCAAAGTCTTGGAGTGTCTGTGTCTCAAACCTTTGTTCCATTTCCAAAGATTTCAGTCTGTTATATTGGATATCTGCCATTCTTTGTTTTATTTCAGAGATTTGTGTTGTTAGATCAGTCTGTGTCTGTTGCTGAAGAGACACTAAATCAAGTAATTGTTTCCTGTACTCATTATATTGATCTGTTTTTTCTTTTCCATTAAGCTGCCCTATTTGTTTAAAATAATTGTGTATGTCTGTTTTTGAGTTTTCCCACCAGTCTTGGGGGCTGTCTGGCCTCCAACACATTGTCAAAACCTTGCCTAATCTGGGGGTTAGATAGTACACTGAGATTCATAATCCTGTCACCTGGACCCCTCCCCATTTTCTCATAATTCGAAACAGTCAAACTTAAAACAGCATAGTCTGGATGATGCAACTGGTTTCACTTTTGTGTTTTTAATTTCTAAACTGTCTGATATGAACCAGTAATCTATCCTGGTAGAGTGGGTACCCAGCAGTATGTCTTCTGAGGTGTAACCCTGAGTGGCAAATGCATCTACTAATCTGGTCTGTTTTAGCAAATTGTTTAAATGTGGCATCACAATAGACTTTACTAGTTTTTAGGCCCTGATCTGTAATGTATCTGCTGCAATTAAAGTCTCCCCCTAACAAAACATTTTTGGCTGTAAACAAAAAAGGTTGAATTTTCTGAAGTAATTCAATTCTAGCTGCTTTTGTCTGAGGAGTATATACATTAATGCACTGAAAGTCCATACCCTGTAATATGATGTATAACATTAACATTCTGCCAGGTATTATGTCAGCATGATGGATTATGTTTGCAGCTGGATTATTAATACAAATTCCTACACCACTACAAACATTGATTCCCATGGACCAATGTGCATCCCCCCATTCCCATGCATTCCTGGCCTCCTGGATCTCTTCCACTGAATGAAGACTATTAACTTGCAAGAAAATAAAATCATAGTATGATGATTCAAACTGGGCATAAGTAAGGACCTGTTTTCCTTCTGATTTTATACTGCTCACATTCCTTGAGGCCACAGGCAAGTCATAGAAGGGATGCCACATGATTCAGATCATCACCTTTTCATCTTTACCCATGCCTTTGTACCATCCTTGTTTTTTGAGGTTTGGGAATCAGGATCTTTATTCACAAGTTCTGCATCAGATCCTCCATCAGGCTGCGAGGAATGAAAGGAAGCAGAATTGGATTCTGATTCTATATCTACTCCATCTTCTTGTAGAGCAGTGTATTTGTTTTGAACCAGCACTTGTGGTGTCGTCAGTTGGTTTTGACCCTTTTTCTTGGATCCCCCTCATTTCTTGACCACATGATAGATTTCCTTGTTGGGGGGGGCATGGATGCACTTGCCCCTTGTGTCAATTTGGGCTGTTTTTGTATTTCAGTATTATGTTCTATATCTATTGGAACCCTTAGTTCTGTAGATGCAGAGTCCGTGTCATCCTGAGCTCCAGTGGGGTATTCCCCTTCAAGTGGTACTGTCTGCCTTTGTGTGGCAGATGGTTGGGGTTGTGACCTTTGAATAGTTTTAACTGCCTTATTGATGTAAAAGTCCTGTATACCATAATCAGCATCAGTGGTATTATGTGCCGCCCATGGGCACTCTGTAAATGAGTGACTCTCTTCACAAAAATTGTATTTCAAGGGGACCTGCAATGAAACAAGGAATGACTAACTTCTCCACAGTAAGCGCATTTAACCACTTCACAAGTGTGGCTCAGATGTCTCGAGGAACCACACTTGTAACAGTGACGTGGCATACCTGGGTAGAATATAAACCCTTCATCTCTCCCGAGATAAAAAACATTTCAGCAGATGTTGTAACCCTCAATCATTTTGCAGTAGATTTGTAAAAGGAAAAACTGGCTTACTATTAGGGCAATAAAAATCTGGAACAGACTCCCCCTAGAAGTAGTGGCTAGTGGTAGTATGCATAGCTTTAGGGCACAACTGGATGCACACCTGATTAGAAACAACGTCTTGGGATATTACTGATAATAGCGACCTATAATGGACCTTGATCTATATAGAGCTCCGGGCAACCTATGATACCTATGATTGAGTTTCACACACCAGCCCCCATTGCAGAACCCTTCATCATCTGATATTGGTTGGGGGTTACCTTGTATTTTGCATCTTTTCTCTAACCAATAGATAATGTCTGCAATATTTACCCCCTCATTTTGAAAGAGGACTGTGATGACTTTAAAGATTTGTGTAGTAAGGAATATATCTTGAAAGTGTGCCAATGCAGGATTTGTCTTTAGTACAGTATATTTTAACCAAAACCTGTCAAAAATATCTGGGGTTTGAAAGCCGATACCAAAAGTGTTTTCTTCAGGTGTGTAGATGAGTGCATACACCTAGGAAGGGAAAATACCCAGTGACTGCTTCAATAATATTTTGCCCACATTAAATCTGTCTGGTATTTCTTCAGGATTCCCCAAGAACCGGAGATGTACTGCATTACGATGATTTGCTAACTCTATAGGTTTTTTAAACAGACTAGCATATGTTGGTACTTCTGTTTGTGCTAGTTGTGGATCGGGGGGGCAGGGTCTCCTGCTTCAGACTTAATGTCCACATCAGAACAGTTAGAGTTAGCTTCTCCCTGTGATCCCACCCTCTGTGAGATCTATATTCCTGTTTGAGAATCAAAGTATTCCTCAAAAATGGGAGTGTCCACAGGGGAAAAATAAATGTTACCTTCTTCATCCCTGATAGTTCCTTATCTTTGCTGTGGGGATTTGTGCTGGTGCCTGCTTTGGTCTGAGAAGTCCCGATAGCACTATTACTGGATCTGGAAGCCATGCTCCATTTTCTGCCTGTACCCATCCTGCGTCACTTAATGCTTTCTCCAGTGACCAAGGTTGTGCTGTGTTTCCTGTATGTTCCCCCTGTTCCTCCTGAGTGGTTCATTCCTTTTCCGAGGTTACAGTGGTGCCGGAGAAAATGAAAACTTTTACTGCATTCTCTGGTGTCTTCATGGATGAGTCCCGCAGCTGTTGCTTCCTTTTTTTTTTCTTTCTTTGTCTTGCTGCTGTTTTGCAGCCATGTAATCTTGTTCCGCTTGTACTAAGCGGCTTTTCATTTCATTCAATTTATCCTGCATTTCCAGATCAAGCAACTGCTCTGGCTGAACGGTCTGTAGTCTGGAGGTTCTGGGTTGTGGGGACATCAGTATACCATTCCCTGATTCATTGTTAGTGCTTACTTTATCCATCTTCCATGAACGATCTGGGGGAGACGTTATGCTGGCCACCCACGGGGTGCATTCCAGCCGTCTCGGTTGTTCCACATGCTGCATCACTCTCTACACCTCCTCCACCTTCCACATCCCCCATTACACTGGGGTCCATTCCTGATCAGAAAGACAGTGCCCCCTGCCAAAGAGCAGGGGAATTGTTATTATAACCAAAAAAAAAAAATCAAATAATATTACAATACATGTTAAAAATCACATGAAATCTACCTACAAATCATAATCAGAAGAAAGTAAAATGAGTATTTCAGCATGCTCCCCGCCCCCCCTTTTCACTACTTTAAGAGTATGGTATTATAACTTGAAAGTAAATATAGACAAATAGTGTTACATCACACAGATCATAATTAAACAAAATGAATAATAAAAAAGGAAGTATTTAAAGCATACACCCTACATCTGACTTCAGTATTATACTGTACTTCCAACCTATCATACAAAAAGGAAAGCTATAACACCTTCCCCCTTCCCCACTAAGAAAGCAGGGGATATTTTCCCAAAGGTTATTCTGAATCATATTGATTTACATCAACCACATCAAAATAGAATTAAAACACCCAAAACTTATATATTCTGTACATTTACCCAACATATAATGTCAGTATTTAAGACCCAATCGATAGAAATAGGAAAAAAAGAAACCTGTAATTCATATATAAGTCTCACAAAGGAAAATAAATAGAAAAAACAAATCCAAGAAGAATTATTTAAGCATGTTAGTCATACTTCCCACAATATCCTACAAAACCAAAGAAACTAATTACATAAAGGAACCCCCCCCCCCAAGGAAATTTCCTGAAATTTCATGATAGTTGTATCTTTCTGAGTCCATCTAGAAGGAAAAGGGAAAAACACCCACAGGATTTATGCATGTATGTTTTACTTCATAAGCTGCTTATCCCATACTGACTCTTTAGGAGAGAGGCCGTATAAGGGTCAAACTATACACCCCACCTAAACCTATAAATAAAATTCAAGCCCCTAAGCCACAGGCTTATTTTATCATACCTACTCTATCCAAGCCATGTATTTCCACCAGGATTGAGCTTGTGATGCTGTGCTTTGCCAAAACTCAGTGTGCTTAAATTCTACTAAAGAGTTTTGCACAGTCCAAACAGTTGTTCAGCTGAAATCTATCACTTATATAGGGTTCGCTGACACCTGGTGTGCAATATATGATATGTAAGTATCAAAAGAATCAGCTGGATTGTCCCTGCATCATATTTACCCCAAGCTTGAGGTACCAGACCCAATAATAAAATATCCCTATTTATTAATTTAAAGGGGGATTTATGCCACTTAGAAAACAATGAAACCCAAAAGGAAAGAATAAATGTGCATTCTAAGAACAAATGTTCCATAGTTTCTCATTTCTCTTTGCAGGTGTCACCTCTAGAGCACATTCTCTCCTTTAATTCTTTATGTTTTAAATCATTCTTGACATTAAGTTTTTCATGTACACAAAGCCACATAATGTCCCACATGTTCTCTTTTAATCTAGGATTAGTCAACATAGTACCTAGTATCTTTATCTCAGCTAGAGGTCTTGCACAGTATCTGGGTTGTTCTTCAAAAAAAGTATTAATAATATATGCGTACATCTCTTTTCTAGTAAAATCAGTTAACATGCATCTCCTAATCACCCAAAGCTTTAATTTCCCCAAAATACAGTGCATAAAGTATGGGAGGCCTAAAAGGGATTTTTGCTTTGGGATAATAGAATCTGGCTCCCATGTAAATACCAACAGTGAAATATGATCTAGAACTCAAGGGTCACATACTTTACCAACGTTTTATAATGCAGGTTTCAGATTTGCATAAAGGGACATGGTAAAGAAGACTAATGGATGTATCATATTCAACCTTCCATCCTTGAGGGGCCTATAGGTCACTCCTCTTTTAACTGGATTAAACCTGCTTCCCCAAATACACTGAAAAAAAGATTATATATATTACTGTCTCTAGCTGCTTTGTGGGAGGAAAAACCATACATAAATGTAAGAACAAAATTAATAAAAATGTTTTTATCATATAAACCCTTTTTAGTTTGGACATGTGCCATGAATTCCATCTTTTAATTTTATCTCTGATTTCTGCTATGAGGAGATTCCAATTGTATGTGCAGATTTTGCCAGGTCCAAAATAAACCCCCACTACCTTATGCGGCTCTTTTTGTATTGGAATGCCTAAGCAAATATTGCCCTCTGTGAAAGCAGAGCCAATAGGGAGACATATACTTTTACCAAAATGTATCTCTGTTTTGGTAAGATTTGAGTAATTAACCACCTCCTGTGCTGCCCCACTACCTGATGCCTGATCCACCAGTATCAGGCACACATCGTCTGCATAAGAAATACTTTTAATTTATTGATCCTTGCTATGAATGGAGACCCCCTAGTATAGCTTCATTCTGCTGCATTTTATAAAGTAGTGGATTAAGAGCCAGAATATATAAGGGGCAGCCCTGCTTGACACCCCTATAAAGTGGACATACAGTTCCCAACCAACCATTTACATATGGGTTAACCATGACCTTCTTATAGTATAATTTAAGCCAATCAATAAAACATTTCCAGAAATCATATGCTTCTAGCACTAACCATAAATGAACATGACTAACCCTGTCGAAGGCTTTCGCCTGATCAAGGCTTACCAAGTATCCACTAATCTCTTCTCCATTTCCTTTCTCCATAATTTCTCTCAACAATGTTAAAGCATCTCCAATTTTCTCCCTGGCATGGCACAACATTGCGTTGAGTGTATTAATGTGTCCAATACTAATGGCAAACGATTCTCTAATATTTTTGCCAAAATGTTACCGTCTGCATTTAGAAGTGTAATTGGTCTCCAATTGTCTAACAGGGCCCTATCACCCCTTTTATATAGAACGATTATAAGGCCATCATACATGCTACTAGGCAGTCTAAAGTTATGCAGGAAATAATTAAAAGCTGTTGTCAATTCTTTAGTAATATAAGGAAGGATAAACTTATAACACTCATTTGGGAGGCCATCTGGGCCTGGGGCTGCTCCTGGTTGTAAACCTGTGATGACTGAGCCTAATTCCAGCTCAGTGATTGGAGCAGTGAGTAAAGTCACCATATAATCAGGGATTTGTGGCAACTCACAGGAGGTCAACCAATACTTGACCTCCTTGTCCACAATCTTACCCTCCTCAAATTTGAAAAGTCACATAGGTCTCTACATCCTTGAGAATATCCCTTTTGACCTGTATTTCTATACCTTCTTTTGATTGTAGATGGGAAATAACTTTATTGCGTATTTGTGTTGTGCAAGAGCCAAAGGGATTAACACTACCCTGTTTCCCTGTCTGTCCAAACTTCTGCTCTGTTACCAGTGATGTCATCCTGCCATATTGGATGTTTCTCAACTGATTTTTAACAGAGGTAATCTGCTCAGTATAAGAAAACTCATTGTCCAACTGTAACTGGAATAGGAGAAAAAGCTCATTCCTTACTGCAAAATCTCTCTCTTTTTTTTCTGTCCATTTAGTTTCCCCATAAGCGGAAATATTGTTGAAAGTAATCTTTATTGTCATTCAATCAAGCATCTAAAGAATCATAAAGAAAAAAAAATGATTGCCTTGCTTGCACTAAATACATGAAGCCTACTTTCATTTCTGGGTTATCCAGCAAGCTTAAATTCAACCTCCAGTACCCCTTTCCTCTTGTAGTTTCAGCAAAGTCTGAAAGGGTAACACTTAGTAGGCCATGATCAGATGTAGCTACCGGTATAACTGCCTCTGATCTAACCTTCAAGTTCAGGGAAATAAACCAAAAATCAATCCTGATGGACAATTTACCTTTAAAAAAAGTATGTGCAGATGTTTCTGTATTTGTAGCAAATACATCTGTTAATCCTGTCATTTGTTAAGACTTGGTTGAGATAGGATGGATCACAATATATTTTAGATGTGTTAGAGCCTCTATCAGACAAAAATCGGCTTACATTGAAATCCCCTAAGAAGGATATTCCAAGAGGTATATAGGTATGGTAAAATAAGCTTCAATAACTCTATTCTTGCAGTATTTACCTGTAGTACATACATATTGATAAGTCAAAAATAAATCCATTGAAGCTGAACATCTAGTAGTAAAGCCCTGCCTGGGTTTATCTCTGCCATATGAGTTGCTTTAACCTTGTGTTCCATTAAGCAAATCTCTACATCACTACAGGTGTCATTCCCTCCTGACCAATAACTAGACCCCCATACCCATGCATTACTGCCTGACGTAATTTCAGAAAGTGAATTTAATCTAGTGTCCTGCAGGAAAGTTATATTATAGGTGTAATCTGAGAATAATGCAAATGTCGCCAGTCACTTCCTTGCTGATAATACACTATTAATATTCAGAGAGGCAATGGCCACTTCATAGTGCCTCAGCAAAAAAAAAACATCCAGACCTAGGACTTCATGGCACTTTTCTGGAGGTGGCTCACACTCCTATCTGCCTCCTTTGAGTTCTACTAGCAACAGTGCCTTGTGTATCCTCAGTATCCGAGGGAATGTCAGCTTGTGAGAAAGCCCAAGAGGCTGTATCTGAGTCCACGTCCTCTTCTGAAACTCCATCCTTTAAAACTGGAAAGGGATTATTTAATGTCACTGAATCCACTGAGGCAGTTGTTACCAGTTTAATCGGTCTCCCCTTCTTTGACTGTTTGGATCTGACGTCCCAGAACCCATCCCCAGGGAAGGGATGAGGAGGTGTCATTTCCGCTGTTGATTCTGAGATGATTAGTTGTTCAGTAACTTCAGGCTGGGGTATTTGAGAAGATGCCAAAGAAACTACAGTACCAGCTCTGCCCGTATCGGGGAGGCCGCATTGGAAATGTTAGGAGTTGGGGGGGGGGAGGAGAGCCCAGAAACCCAGATGCTGCTTTTATTTTTTGAATATAAAAGTCCTGTATCACATAATCCACATCTTCAGTATTATGTGAGGCCCAGGGGCAGTTTGTTAAGGAGTGACCTTCTTCCTTGCATTGATTACATTTCTGCGTGTTTTGACAGTGGTAATCTGAGTGCCCCATTTCTCTGCATTGAGTGCATCTGAGGGCTTCACAATTAGAGCTAATGTATTTAGCTGAACCACATTTGAAAGATTGATGGGGCTGGCTTTGGTGAAAAATAAAGCCTTTGTCCGTCCCTATATAGCAACAATTTGGCAGGTGTTTCAAATCATTCCCCTCATACTGGCATTTAATTTTAATCCTCCAGCCACCATTCCAAAATACTTCCCCATTTAAAATGGGGTCTGGGGTTCTCTGTACATCATATCTCTTTTTGAGCCAGTACAGTATGTCCTTAATGTTGACCCCTTCATTTCGAAATAGAACTGCTATTACCCTGAAAGACTGTTTAGTCAGGGGAATTACTTGGAAGGGGGCCCAAGTAGGATTCATTGTCAGTGTCATTAACTTTGCCCAAGATCTCTCTAAGAGATCAGGTGTCCTAAAGCTGATGTCAAATGTTGGTTCCCCTGCAGCACATATAAGAGCATTCACATCTGCAGGGGTAAATTTTAGAGACTGTTTTAATAAAACTTTGCCAACAAAAAATCTATCTGGAGGTGTTTCCATACCCACTAGATATCTAAAATGAACTGCATTTCTTCTCTTCACAAGTTCAATTGGTTTCCGAAACAAACTTGCGTATGTTGGCTGTGGGTTGGTCTGCTCTGCAGAAGGCCCATCTCTTGGATCCACATTCATTCCATCCCCCAACTCACTCTGAGGTGGGAGGGTACTATTTTGTGTATTGTCAGTAACTATACAATTATTTTGACCCTCTTCAGTCCTAATTGAGCCAGATATCAAGGGAGAATAAGAAATAGGACCTGCAGCTGTAGTGCTCAGCTGAATGTCATCTCCTGCTGTTGCAGTAGGCTGGTCTAATCTTTGTAAACCCTTATCCGCCACTACTGAATTGACTGATGTTCCTTGCTGGTCACCCATATCTGTATCTGGCAGCCAAGACCCAGAAGGGGTCTAACTCCATCCTGCACCCTCCAATGCACACTCCAGTGACCAACTGCTCTCATCGTCACATCCCTGTGACATAGTGGTCTGGGGGTGTGGAGAACGTGGCACCTGTTCTGTACTGGATGAAACTGTGCCATGGACAAAAACTTTACAATTAGTCTCCTCAGCATTTCCAGGAGATGCCTCCAACAAGCGTTTCCTTTTCTTCTCCCCGTCTTTTTTTTTGTTGTCCACTGCCAATTGCAGCTCAGTGTAATGGAGCTCCTGATGCAGAATTGCCCACTTGTCTTGAAGAGAGAGTTCAGGTTCTGTCATCTGAGGTGAGCTTGTCTGTAATTCTTCTTCTGCGACTACTGGTTCCTACATATGCACCTTGCTTTGTACATCTACAAAAATATCCAGATTTTCTGTATTTCTTTTGGCATCAACAGCACCTTGAGGCATTCCACCAACACCTCCGCTCTCCTCCTTAGCAGCTCCAGGACTGGAGACCTCCATTATGGCAACAGCGGTTCCCCCTATTGGCAGAGTAGGAGAATTTCCCTGGTGTCCTGGCCAAATTTCCCCCATTTACTGAAAATATCACCAACAGCTTAATCTGGTTCAATGTCAGTTGTCATCCATCTGTAATTCCACCAGAACAAGGCTGAAAATAGGCAGAATTGTCTTGTCCTCCTTTCCTGGTCAACAAAAACAACAACAACAACAAAAAAATTAAATAAATAAAGAAGGGCAGATGGCTAATGTGCAGAGAAGGATCAGGAAAAGTAGGAATCCTGAACAAATACTTTTGTTTAGTCTTCACAGAGGAAGGGAAAGGGGTTGAGCTGCATAAAAGCAGGACAGATACTCAAGAGGGGGAAAGCAGACACAAGATCATTTACAGAAGGGACCTGAAGGGACTCACAAATCTGGAAGTGGGCAAAGCTGTGGGGCAAGGTGAGGTACACACGAAAGTGATGAGAGAGCTCAGGGAGGTACTGGCTGCATCTCTGATAGTCCTTTTATCTACTCACTGGAAACAGGAGTAGTTCTAGAGGACTGAAGGAGGGCAGATGTAGTCCAGCTTCACAAAGGTGTTAGCAGCGAGGAGTCTGGCAATTATAGACCAGTCAGCCTAACATCAGTGGTGGGGAAGCTAATGGAGTTTTCAATTCCAAGAGTGCAGTGTGCACTTTTAGTGGACACATACAAACAGAGGAGAGAAAGAAGTAAGTGCCTTAGCTGGGACTTGACACAGGCCACCCGGAATACCGTTCTGGTTTAGCCACAAGCTGTGCCACCAAGGCAACTGGAAACTGGGCCATCCTGGAGCACATTGTTCTTTCTCCAATGCACAACCTGTTGCTGCACAGATAATTACATTTTCAAACCCAAGAGTGCAGTGTGCATATTTATGGAACAGGTGCAAACAGAGAAAAGAAAGAAGAAAGTGCCTCAGCTGAGACTTGAAAGTGCTTCAGCACTTACTTCTTTCGTTCCTCTGTCTGTATGAAGCTAATGGAGTCACTGCTAAGGGAAAGGGTTGTGGAGTATCTTGAAACCAGTGGGTTACAAGACCTGAGGCAACACAGATTCACTGGGGGAAGATCATGGCAGAGAAATCTGATAGATTTGTTTGACTGGGTGACCAGGGAAACAGATCAGTGTGAACCAGTGGACGTGGCCTATTTAGCTTTCAGTAAGGCTTTCAACACCATCCCACACAGGGGGCTCCTAAGGAAATTAGGCAGCTTAGAGATGGGTCCAAAGGTGGTAAACTGGGTAACAAATTGATCAAGAGTTGGGCGACAGAGGGTGTTGGTAAATGGCATTCTCTCCAGGAAAGGGAGGGTAACCAGTGTGGTACGAGAGGGCTCAGTACTGGGACCAGTTTTTTTTAATGTCTTTATAAGTAACATTGCAGGTGAGCTGGAAGAGAAGGTCTGCCTCTTTATTTATTTATTTAATTTTTGTTTACTGGGTAAGCATACTAGACAAATTCTACTTATTTTCAGGCATGACCCAGGGGAGGGGGATACAGATGAATGCCAACTGACTTTGAACCAGATTAAGCTGTTGGTGGTATTTTAGTAAATGGGGGGAAATTTGGCGAGGGCACCAGGGAAATTCCCCTACTCTGTGTAGGTGGACCCTTTGCGCTGGCTGCAAGATGGCCAGTCTTTATGATCCCCTGGAGGAGATGGACGCTGTTAGCTCAGGGGAGTCGGTCTCCTCCTCTGTGCTACCTTCCCAAGAGGCCCCTGATGACCGTCTTGCTATAGCTGCTACTAGCAGTACTACTATTCTGGAAATGGATTCCGTTCTTACTGAGAAGCCTAAAGAAGTTATTTCCGTCATACCTGGCATGCAGGGTGACTCCTCATTTGATTCCAGTCTTCAGGTACAACGCGAGGCATTAGTCCAGCAATTGCAGATTTTGGATTCGGCTTTACTGGTTTCTGCGCAGGCAATGCCTCGGACACCTATTCCTTGCTCTCCTTCCTGCGACGTCGACACTGGCAAGCCCCCAGTCGACGTCCTACCGGCGGATTCAGCTTCTGTTCCTTCCGTGGTAATTCCTCTTCAGCTCCCTGCTACTGCTGTTTCTCGGACTGCTTCTACCAACCCCATTCAGGCATCGACATTGGACGCACAAGATTCTGCATTTCCTGGAGTTTTTCCTCGCTCCGTAAGTGACTCTAATGTTAAAATTACCTCAAATTCAGCCACTGAGAAATCCTCTGTGTTTTTTTTCTCGGCCACACAGGAACCCGGCTGGTCAAAGCGTGGGAGTTCATTATTCTCAAAAAATGTTAAACCTGGTCAAACTACTGCTTTAGTGTGGTCACCAGAGTCAGCTTTGGAGAATGCTGGCTGGGAACGGGATATTGGAGGGACGTGGACCCCTGATTCTCAGGATCCTGTCTATATTGCAATGCTTAAGAAATCTGCTGAGAAAAACACTATGAGCTCCAACGAACCCCGGGGTGTGACTCTTCCTTTATCTATTGCTAATTCCACTACTACTAGTGTTACAACTACTGTCTCTGTACCTACTTCTACTGTACAAGGAACTACAACTGTTTTTTCTGGACCTACTCTTGCTACTGTTAATGTATCTCACAGTTCAAAATTTAAACTTAGTGATTTATTTTCCTCCAAAGGTGAGCCTGCGCCTAGGAGGAATGCGGTTCGACTGCTTTATAAGGTGGTTTAGAACTCCCCAGATCGTGTGTATATAGCTAAAGCTCTTCTTAAGGGATCAATGAGTTTTTCCTCCTAGATATTTGCCCTGATTAATATAGGTAATTCCAACTTTGATGTCAGTTTTAAACAAATGTCTGGGCTCGATAGGTTCTGGGCTCAATATGACAAACTTCAGTCTACGTCCTTTGGTCCCCTTTCAGGCCATTCCTCTTACCAAACCTGGCATTCGCACCATTACTGTTGTTTTAAGAATGAGGAGTTCACATTGAGGATATTCTTTTTGGTTAAATAAACGTTGTGAAGTTTTGAACAGGCCTACCCTACTCTAGACTCTGAACAAATTTGGGATGGCAGTTGGAAGATCCGTGTTAAACTTTTTCTACTAACACTGGCCCAAAGCATCTGCCTAATTTTTTCTTTCTGGGTAAAGACAAGGGCTTCATTTATTATGCTGGGCAACCCAAGTCCTGCTTTAAGTGTGGGTCACGTGCTCATTTAAGTTCGACTTGTGACACTCTTAAATGTAGCCACTGTTTTGAATATGGTCATGTTGCAGCTAAGTGTGTTAACTCATTTAAATGTAACTTATGCGAGGAACTGGCCATGCTTATGGTAGGTGCCCTGGGCTTCTCATAACAGAGACGACTGCCCCTCTCATGATGGCATCATCACTGTTGCTCAACAGTTGCTTGCCCACGGTTTAGCCTCCTCTACCTCAGAGGTCACCCCCTCCGTAGTTGGAGATGATCCTGTAACCTCTGTTCCAGTTTTTCAATCATCTTTTCCTGCTGTACCCTTTCTACTTCTATGGTAGCTTCCCCGCTATTACTCCCACTATTCAAGACACTGATATGCCTCCCTCTCCCTATGGGTCAGGGGTGACAACCCTAGTTTTACCACTGTTACTCACAACGGACCAGGAAAGGCCTAGCTGTTGCTAATCGCGGCAAGGGTACCCTTACACGTAGGCTGGCAAACCCTAACAAATTTGCGGTTTTAGCCACAGATTTTTCAGATAAGGACTCTGGGGTGAGGATACTGATTCCTCCTCCTTCTTCCTCCCTGACGGGGTTGATGGGGCTGATACGGACCCCATTGCAAAACGACTAGGCAACAATGGAGGGGTAAGTCTCCATCCATTACTTAACTCATGTCTTCTAAATATATGTTCTCTAAATGTGAACAGTATTAAAGGAAGAGAAAGCTAGGGATTTTTAACCCTTTCTGATCTGCACTGTGATATAATTTGTCTTGTTGACACCAGATTGAAGACTCATGGGGAACTATCTCAGGCTTCTAAAGCATGGACTGTAGGTCCATCTTTTGGTCTATTGGACCTGACACTTGTGATGGTGTTGGGATACTGTTCTCCAGCTCTGATTTCAAAGTAACAAGACTAGTGGATATTTCTCCTGGTAGGGCTTTGTTATTGGATTTTTCTTACAGATCTGAGAGATTTCGGATGATTGGGACCTATGCACCTCAAACCAAGGATCAGAGGGTTTCCCTTTTTCATCAAATTAAGCCATATCTTTTTACATCCAGATTACTTTTATGGGTCGGAGATTTCAATTGCGGCCTGCATCAAACAGATCGAGGCCTACAGACTTCTAAGTTATTTTGTGACTCTGTGGCTTTAAATAATGTAATTTCCATGGCTAAGCTTGTGGATGTCTATAGATATTTCCACAAATCAGGTGGGTCCACTTTTTTTAAGGGGTCCCTACATACCAGGATAGATTTTCTAATTTTATCTAAGGTTTTAATTTTACTTTCTTGTAAGACTGTGGCTACTGAATTCTCGGACCACGTTGCCTTATGTGCCTCTTTTTCTTGGGCCTCTGCCCCAAGATGCAAGAAAGCTAGCTGGTGTCTTAATGATTCCCTACTTGGTGACCCTTTCTTTCTTAAACTTTGGCGTAAAGAGTTTACAGCCCGTTTGTCTGTAGTTGATTTTTATGATGCTGGGATGGATTGGTGGGGGATTCCAAGCTAAGTTGGAAACAGTTTTTCAGAAAACTGCTGCCAAACAACAAAATACTAAATATTTGTCTTATTTGTCATTCGCATCAGTTGCAGCATTTATTTTCTTTAGCTAGCTCCACTACTCATGATTTTAGTTCTCAGATTAGTGCAATCAGTACTCAAATGAGACTATCTCAGTATAATCGTGCTGATTCTCTGGGTCAGGAGGCGCTTTTGGCACTCATATTACTAAGGTTGTTTAGACCCGTTCAAGACCTGTAAAGATAGAGTTGACACTAAACTAATTACTCTCTACTGTCTCAGTCAGGGAGTTACTTAGAAACCTGAAGAATTGCTTCAATGTGTTGAAAGTTATGTTTTCAGCATGTTTGGTTCTAAAGCTGATCTTGCCAATGCAGATCACTTTCTTCGATCATTGTCTTTACCTCCACTTTCGGACTTTGATCGAGACAAGCTTTCTTCTGTTATAACTGAAAATGAAGTATTAGCTGCTATTACTAGTTTGAACCGCAAATTCTGTCCCGGGTCAGATGGTCTGACCCCACAATTTTACAAAACCTTTGCTGCAGATCTTGTTCCTGTCTTAACTATTCTTTATAATGAGATGTTGCAATATGATACTTTAGCTACTTCCATGAAAGATGCTTTGTTGATTCTACTGTTTAAGAAAAAAGGGATCCTTCTGATCTAAAAATTGGAAACCTATTAGTTTACTTAATGTTGATTATAAGATCCTTGCCAAAATTCTTCTGTCCAGAATGATTACTTGGCATCACACATGATTAGTCCGACTCAAACTTGTGGTATCCCAGGTAGACATCTTTCTGATAATCTGATTTTATTACGAGAATTGTTACTCGGGAAACGTCATGCTATCACCGGATGGATTCTGTGTTTGGACCAAGAAAAAGCGTTTGATACAGTCTCCCATGAGTTTTGTTTTTAACTCTGGAAGCTTTTGGGTTTCCGGTGTGCTTCCTTTCCTGGCTCCGTCTATTGTATAGAGATGTTGTAATCGTCCTAATGTGAACGGCTGGATAGGCCGTCCTATTTCCCTAGTCCGTGGGGTGCGTCAAGGGTGCCCGCTTAGTCCCCTGTTATATACTTTCTATATTGACACTCTTTTGAGAGCCATTTTTCTTTGCCCACAGATTGTTGGGTTGCTCTGTACTCCTTCCTCTTTACCACTTAAAACATTGGCTTACACGGATGATTTGATTTTGGCTGTGGATTCTTCCACAAAACAAGAGGCCATTGTTCGAGTTCTACAGACGTTTTCTTCTGTTTCAGGTTCTAACATAAATTTCACAAAAAGTACTTGTATACCACTTGGGCATACCTCCCTTCCTAGTACAGGCCTCTGTGCTGGGGTTTCTGTATCTCTTACTGTTTTTCCTATTTAGGTATTTTCTTTGGTTGATAACCCACAACTATATAATTGGGATCTTGCCCTACTAAGAGCAGAAAATGTGATTAATGGGTGGAAAAGATATTTAATTGGGAAGAAAAAAAGGGTTGTGCTTCTTAAAACTTTAATCATACCGATTTTTTACATCTGTGTTATGTGTTTCCATACCCATTCTTTATTTACCAGATTAAATGGGATTTTCTTTAAGGGTTGTGGGGATCCAGGTTAAACCCTATCAAGAGGAATTTCACATATAGGCTACTTAAGGAAGGTGGACTTGGTATGATCCACCCTGTTGGTTTTTTACAGCCTTTTTGATTATAATTATGGAAAAGTACTGAAACCGGAATGTTTTTGAAGCCCTGTTTTTAGCGTGGTTCTCCCTCTGTCTTGATAATTGGCATGCCCGCTATAAAGGGGTTATTTCTAAGTCCCAACTGATCCCTCCTTATGGTAAAGAGAGTTTTAAGATGGCTTTAACCTGGTGTCTCACTCCTCAGGATTTTTGTATCTCATCTAGATCCCAGTTATATGAGAGACTTTGGAGGTTGGAGGCTCTGGAGGAGATTGTTTTTCCTTTTTGTCCCCCTGGACGTCTCCCCTGGGTACTCCAACAACTTCAAAATCAACGGTTACAGCCTTATTTATGGGATATGATATGGCTCTGTAACTACTATAGATTAGGAGTTAACAACAATCATAAGCATAAGGCCCTGTCTTTGAGATATTGTCCTAGAACCTCTTGCCTCAATATTTTTGAAACCCAGCAACATTTATTTTGTGAATGTCCCTTTTCTTTGGAAGTTTGGTCCGCTCTATCTACTACTTGGGTGGAACCTTTGTTATCTTCCCTTTCTTATGAACATGTTATGTTTTGCACTAATGATTTACTTAATAGAAAGTATCATGGTGACAGTTTGTATATAATATTTGCCATCGTTTGTTATTATTTATGGCAAGCCAGATGTTTGTTAGTCTTACAACAAAAAAACATTTCAATTGCTGAAGTTCTTTGCAATATTCGTGCAGCTTTGTGTTCTGTAAAAAAGAATGATTTCCTACTTTTTTCTACTTCTCGAGTTATATTGTTATGGAAACATTGTGATACCTTTTTTTGTTAACTGATTTTTTGATTTGTTTTGATTGTTCGTGTTGTTGTGTTATTTTTTGTAATGAAGCCCACTTTCTTACCAATAAACTTCCCCTACTCTTTTCGAGAAGTGCCATAGAATCTTTTAACAACCACCTGAACTACCACCAGAACAAGCAGATGGGACCTCAGTTTAACGTCTCATCCGAAAGACGGCACCTCAGGAGTGCAGCACCCCCCTCATGCTGCACTGCAGTGTCAGTATTGGGATATTAACCCAACTGCCTGGTGTGGGGCTAGAACTTTTGATCTCCAGGTCTCAAAGGCGAATGTGCTATCTGCTGAGCTACTGACATTACACTTTGCAGATGACACCCAAATCTACAATATGGTGGACACCCCAGAGGGGGTGGAAAGAATGTTCAGAGGCCTGAGAAAACTCAAGGAGTGGTCAGGGGCATGACAGCAGGGTTTCAATGCTAAAAAGTGCAAAATCATGCACCTAGGGCACAGAAACCCAGAGTCAGAATACAATATGGGAGAAGAGGAATTGACATTGACCAAACAGGAATGGGACATGGGAGTGATCATATCTGATGATCTCAAGGTGATGAGGTAGTGTGATAAGGTAGTGCATAGGGCTTATGGGATGTTTTGGTGACTAAGGAGTGGTGTCACCAAGGGCGAGGTGGTGTTGCCACTTTATAGATCACTGGTAAGACCCTATCTGGAGTACTGTGTCCAGTTCTGGAAACCACATCTCAGAAAGGATATAGACAGAGTGGAAACTGTCCAGAGGAGTGCAAATAAATTGTGCAGGGTCTGCATAAGAAGTCCTAAGAGGAGAGACCAAAGAGAAGGCCCTCAATATATACAACCTGGAAAAGGGAAGGCAGAGGAGGGATAAGATATAGACCTATAAATACTTCAAAGGGACAAATAAGGTACAGGAAGGGAGTCTTTTTTAAAAGGAAAAGATGTATGCAAACAAGAGGACATGCAATAAAGTTGAAAGGGGTAGATTAAAGAGAGATGTGAGGAAGTACTTCTTCACTGAAAGAATGGAGGGTGCCAGGAACAGTCTTCGAGGAGAGGTGGTGAGGGTGAAAACAGAGGTGGACTTTAAGTATGCATGGGGTACACACAAGGGAATCTTAATGGGAAGCAAGGGGGGAAGGAACCACCAATCAAGTAGGATCTGCAGTGACAATATAAGCAGGGAAAAAAATGGGCAGACTGGGTTGGCCAAGCGGTCCTTTTCTGCTGTCAAGGCCTGTTTACAGGTACACAGCCATGCAATAATATGTGCTACCTCATACAGGGTCCAAATATTCAAACAGGCAAATAATAACCCCAATCCTTCCCTTTTTCCCCCTCCCATACCCTTGTATGGGATGGGCAAGATACATGTCCAGAGTCATGCCACACAGGCTTGTTTTTTATACATACGGTACGAATTGCAGATCTGTAATTGGGATACCTTGGGGTGCACATGTGCAGAGATGTACATTCATTGATGACATGGGGCTTACTTTGCACACAATATTGTATACTCTATGCAAAGCAGCAGAATTGCTGCAATGTTATAACTGATATCCAGTGAAGATAGCGATTGCAGAATGGCAAAGCGACATAACAATGACTGAGCCACAGCATCGACACCTTTTTTAGTGATCCCAACTCCCCCCCATCCCTGAGTTTTGCCCCCCCCAGGAGTAGGAATATATAGTAAGGGAGTGCAGGGGGCTTCCCCCCCCCCACAGAAAATGACATTTGTCTAGAGTGGTCATGATTTGGGTTCAGTGCCATCATCACACATCTCTGTTTCTCAATCACTATTTTGACATGGAACCATTGTAACTACTATGAACACTGCACATGAGTAATTTCTTTTTCTTTAGGGCACATATGACTACCACTATACTTAGAAATAATCAAATCAAGTTAGATATTTGGGACATGTATAGTATTTTAAGGAGGATCTCCTACCTGACTAAAACAAATTACAAATGAATGTTACATTTGGTAGTAGACAATATACGACACAAAATAATGCTGTTCAATGCATGCCATACTACTCACAGGGTTCACAGCAACATGCACCCACAAACATAGAATTGTGTGGTAACTGGGCGTGTTAGCATTGGACCTTCAGAATGGCACATCACCCAGCAAAGCCTTATAGCATGGTGCCAAAACTTTAGCTTGGCCTTAGATCACAAGCATGGTGGGACAACATAATTTATGAGTTGGTAGTGAGTTTGCCCACTAGCTTTCAAAATGTATTAGCCAAATCATTATTTTTATAGCAATAATTTTTAATGTCTGATAAATTCATGGGAAGCTACCAATCAGGCTGGTAAATTTAACAATCATAGCTTAAGCAACTATTTTACTGACCATTGTCCATCTGGCTATCAGATTGTACTGGCTCAGCTGGGAGGGGAAGGTTACCATTAAAAAGAGAAAAATAGCATCAGGTATGAGGGCAAATGAGGGTCGACTGAAATTGTAAGGGGAGGATACTATTGTAAATAAAAATGAGCAATGGCTATAAGGGTAAGGGAGGGTCAGCTGAGCTGGTAGAGAATATTATAAAAAATACAAGCATCGGGTATGAGGGCAATGAATAGTTCACTGAGTTGGAAGGGGGAAGGTATTATTGTAAACATAATGCATCAGGTATGTGGATAATGAAGGGCCCACTGAGCTGGGAGGGGGAGTGTAAAAGTATAAAAAATGAACATCAGGTGTGAGGGCAAGAGAAATTTGGCTGAGTTGGGAAGGGGAAGGTAATATTATAAAAAAATGACAAGCATTGTATATGAGGGTAAGGGATGGCTGACTGAGCTGGGGGGTATTATTATTAAAAAATACACTTAAGGTATGAGGGTAAGGGAAGGTCAGATGCACTGTAAGGGGAGAGTATTATTATAAAAACAAAACCAGCATTGGGTATTAGGGTAAGGGAGGGTTAGCTGAGCTGAGAGAAGGAAGATATGAAAAACAAAACCAGCATCTGGTATGACAGTAAGGGAAGATTGGTTGAGCTGAGAGGGGGAGGGTATTGTTATAAAAAACAAACTCAGCATCAGGTATGAGGATAAGGGAGGGTCGACTGAGCTTGGAAAAGGAGAGCATCACTATAAAAAACAGCATAGGGTATGAGGGTAAGGGAGGGTTGGCTGAGCTGAGAAGGAGGTGGTATTATTAATAATACACATAAAACTAACAAGAAGAATGAGCATAGGGCATGAGGGCAAGGGAGAACATTTGCAACTGGGAGATGGGAGGTTACTATAACTAATACTGAGACACTGGGATCCAGACAACCCTTACAAAATGTTAAACTGCTTGCAAAGTAGGAAAATCATCCTACTACAGTTGTTAAAAATACTCATATTTCAAGTGCATTTAAACACAACTCATAAAACCTTCCTTTACAACTATTTCTGTTTTAATTAAACATAACTAATTGGTAAACTATGTATTTAAAAAACAAAATGCACCTCCTACTAACTATCCTGACAAATACTTAACTACTACACTAAACCTTAAGTATTTAAAAGGTTACTTCAGGTTAAACTTTTTGTTCATGTAAAACTTTAAAATGGAAAATAGTCTCTGTGTAGTTTTAGCTGTTTTCCTCTGAATTTTTTTTTTGTGCGTGTGTGATCAATTACTCAAAATTAACTGAAAAAGTAAATAATGTTTTTAACAGAAATCCCAAAGGACCAATTATCATATGACATTTGCAAAAGTTTTAAGTTTCATATCCCAGCTGTTAGCTGTTTTTATCTAGCTGAGGGCAAATATTTAAGTACTGTACAGTAGCAAATCAGACAAAAATATATAATTATGTCTTTTAATAACTCCAAAAATATAAAAGTTATGACATTTGGTGTGGGTGTGGGTAGGGGGTTAGTAGACCCTAGGACTGGGAAAATGGATACAAAATTCCACAGAAGTAGAGTCTAAGCTGGCCAATATATAAGCCTCTGAAAATTGTCATTTTTAATGAAAAAACAACACAATCCTAATATACAGGCACTACTGTGTTCGTATAATATATGTGTGTTTTATTGCGTAAATTGAAAACAACAGCCAATGGTAAAGTATGACATACAGTCTGTAATCTACTCATGAGGCGCTGTGAAGTGGTATGGTTATGCATCTGACGACAAGTACTACTATAGCTTGAAATAGCTTAGACTGAGCCTTATAATTGAGATTACCTTTTCCTTGAAAATCTGAGTGCAATATATTTGTGGATTTTCTTAGCTTTTTATTTAATCCTAAAGAAGTTTTGAGCTTTTCCAAGCTAAGCTTATACTTGAAGTTCTAAGGATTTCTGTCTTTATATAGGCATGCTCAAACCTGAAAAATGTACCTGTACTCATGTGACACATCAACAAATTCTTATTTCAAAATGTCTAAGCTGCACCAATGTCCATTATCTGAAAGCTACCTAATGTCCTCAGGCTCATGATAATAAGTATCAAACTGTTCTGTGTCACACTCATACTGGCACCACAAGAAGGCAGAGGATGAGGAGGAGAAGTAAGACAAGTAAGACACGCAGGTTGCCTACGCACATTCTCAATGAAGCCATGCTGCCTTTGCTGATCTGGCAAACAGAAAGTGTATGCAATAGTTTCTGTTTCTTATACTCAGTTTGCCCACAGAGCATTATTTTGTATTTATATCTGCAATACAATAGCATAAGTAGTCAATACTGGGCAGACTGGATGGGCTATGAGGTTTTTTTCTTCTGTCATTTCCTATGTATCCTATTATTCAACTTAGTCCCCCTACTGGCAGGTTGCCTATGCACATTCTTAATGAAGCCATGCTGCCTTTGCTGCTCTGGCAAACAGAAAGAGTATGCAATAGTTTCTGTTTCATATACTCAGTCTGTCCACAGAGCATTATTTTGTCTTTATATCTGCAATACAATAGTACAGGAAGTGGATGGACTATGAGGTCTTTTCTTCTGTCATTTCCTATGTATCCTATTATTCAACTTAGTTCCCCTACTGGCCCTCTGAACAAGCTGTCTGAGGTAACCCAGACTTTCAATATTAAATTCATCGATCTCTAAGCTCACCTCAGCAAATTTCCTGGCAGTCAACAAAATTACCCAGGAACCTACACTAACTCCCCGCCCTCATCCTCCTCTCACAGTGCCTCCCCCATTTCTATTTCAGGGCCATCTCCCTAAAGGACACTTCTAAACTCCTAAAGAGTGTCCCTACCTAGGGTAGCCCTGGCTCAGACAGCCTCTCCCCCATCCTGCTCAAGCTCATCTCCCTAGCTATCTCCAAACGGCTCACTTTCCTTTTTAGCCTGGCCCTGTCCACCTAAATGCCTGACCTCTGGAAATCTGCTAAGGTTCTACCCATTTTACAAGCTGGTGACCTTCACTCTTTTGACAATTATCACCTTATATCTATCCTTGCCCACCTAAGCAAGCTCCTCGAGAAAATTGTCCCTCGCCAACTGTCAAAACACATCGAGAAGCACAACCTCTTGTGCAGCCAGCAGGATGATTTTCACAAAAAAACACAGCACCACCACAGCCCTGGTACACTTTACCAACCACGTCCTTACAAACATGGACTGGGGGAGCACCACTTTCACTGTCTTTGTTGACCTGACCAAGGTCTTTGACATGGTCAGCCATGCCCTCCTCCTTTCCAAACTGAGCCTGCTTGGTTGTTCTTCTGAGACATCTTACTGGTTTCAGAGATCTTTCTTGGGATGTGCCCAGTCCCTGTGTATTGGTTCTGCTATCTCCCCTGCCCTGTTGGTCTCCACTGCTGTTCCCCAGGGCTCCATTCTGGGCCCCCTACTTTTTTCTATTTTTGTTAATTCCCTCCTCTCAGACAGCCTAAACAGCAACACCCTCCTGTAGCTGGATGATCTTGTTCTCTTTCATAGTGATAAGTCCCTCTCTCTCGCATATCCTCTGTCCTCACCAAGAACTATGGTTCCGACCACAGCTGGTTCACATCCAACCTGCTTTTGGTCTATGGGAAAACAAAACAAGGCCGTGCTCTTTGGGTCTAAACCTTACATTGCCAAAACTCACAAATCAAACTCTTCCCTCCATATTTACTCTCCTGAAGGTCCGGCCCTTGAGGACGTTGCTACCTTTGAGTACCTGGGGGTAACACTTGACCCCTCCCTCTCCTTCTCTGAGCACATCAACATTGTTATTTGTAGGGTAAATCAAAAACTAGGGTCTGTCTATCGTCTAAAACAGTACCTGACCCTGAAGGCTCACCTGACTATCATCCAAGGCTATCTGCTCCCCCATTATAGATTACTATTCCTTTATCTATTCTCATGTTTCCTCTGCCCTTCAAGCTAGACTTACGTCAGCCTACAACAGTGCTTGCCACTTTGCCCTCTTGGCTCCATTATCCATCCATCACTGTGACCTTTATCAGTTGCTCACTTGGCTTTCTCTCCAAGGCTGTTTTGACTTTGCCCTTGGCTGCATAGTGGACTGTGTCCCCTTTCTCATCCCCCCCTTAAAGAGGGACTATGGTCACAAATTACTGGCATCAATACATTCAGAATATGGATCAACATGGCCCCAATCACCCTCATGCCAGAATTGAGATCCCTAAGTTACTTTGTTTAAAAGTTACAAATCATTTTACAACCCTAAATTCTCTGCCTGTTCAAAAAAGTCAGTTTCAGTGAAGAGGTGCTGATGATGTCATCTCCTGAACTCACAGTCCAGCCCTCGCTGTCAGCAGTCGTACAGGACCTGCTTCACCAAAGTTTAAAAAAACTATGTGCAAATGGTTTTCTTCAGTAAAACAAGTAGCACCATTCAACACACATTGCTTTAAAACCTACGTGTGTTTCAGGTTTTGTAACAAAGTTGGCAAATTCATATTTTTGTTTTTTGTGCTTTTTTGTTGTGGTCCTCTTCTCCAGGGTTGCTGAATGTTAAGTCACAGCACACTAATGTGAGATTTGCAGACTGGATATCTCTGATGTGGTGAAAGGCTGTGATTATTCACACCTATATTTCAATTGAGGTGATTTCTCAGGATGGCTCTTTAAATCAATTATTCCATCACTCTGTAAATGGGGGTGGGAGAGGCAGTGCTGTTTTGAAACCCTACTAAGAGTTTATATGCAGTGGCCAGCTCGATGCTTAATCACCCAGTCACTCAATTAATCAATATGTTATTCATCATCAAAGTATGAATGAACGGGATACTCAGTTGAGCAGATCTCATTTTCTTTTTTCTCATTGACAGGCTCATCTGCGTTATACTCCAGATTATAACGTTTGTTTTACCAAGGCTAACACGTCCACCCCTAGAAGGATTTAATACATATAAGGCCCCAATTAAAACTTATTGTAAATCAGACACTGACAAACAGCAATGCAGTTACCAACATTGTAATACTTGTAGCAATACAACTTCCAAACAGGTAATGCAGAGTAACACTTCACATGGTATCAGCAGCCTGGAGGCATGGTGACTCAGCATCCTGCAACTCTGGAGAAATGAACCACACCAAAAAGGCATTAAAATACAAATTGTCAACTTTGTTGCTAAACCTAAAACACATAGATTCTATAGCACTGTTTTTAGAATGGTGCTGCCTGTTTTACTTGTGAAACTCACTGCAGAATGATCTTATAAATTTAGAGAAACAGGTCCTATAAGCTTTCTGACAGGGAGGGTTAGACTGTGAGTTCAGGAGATGACATCATCAGCACCGCCTCACTGAACCTGGCTTTTTTTTTAACAGGTAATGAAATCATGGTTATAAAATAGCCCATAAATTTAAAATGAAGTAACACAGAAACCTAATGTTTGGTATGAGATTTATTGGGGGTATGCTTATTCTAATTCTGCAATGTAGCACTTTTGACCAGAGTCCCTCTTTAAGGTCAGAGCCACACCCAGGAGTCTCCATTCATCTACTGTCCCTCACCTAGAGGTTCCTAGAGTCTTTTCTAATATGGGAGGAAAAGTGTTGTCAGTTGCAGCCCCCTTCCTCCCTCTGGAATGGTATCCCCAAGCCGCTCTCCTCATCCGACATGCATCTCATCTTCAAATCCCACTTCAAAGCCTGGCTTCTGGCAGAAGCTAATTGCAACTGTTTTCCTGGATAGCCCCCCCCAACCTTAGTGTCCTTCCTTCCCAACTACCACTGCACTTTTCAGGAGTTTATCCATTACCTTTACCTCTTGCTCTTATTTAGCCAGTATATAATGGTAACACTGTCTATATGTGGGGGTGGGGGTGGGTGGGTGGGAGGATCTGTTAAGTCTATGATTGTTAAAAGGTGTATCTGTAGCTGTACCTTTGTATGCTTGCAGTTTTCAGCTGTAACTGTGGCTAATCTCGTGTGTGCTAACTCACTGTAACTGCTGTTTATCCTGTCTGTATTGAATTATCTGTGCCATTTCTATGGCTGGGTCATGCCTAAAAATGGTCCCTCAGATCAGTGCACTTACCCAGTAACCAAAGTCATGAATAAATAAAGAAATAAATATGTATTATTAATATTAAAATATTAGGTTAGGTACCTGGGGGGCTAGATTTTCTGCTTGTCCCGGGACTAAGTCCTGCTCTACAACGGCTGCTGCAGACCAAAATTTCCACACCTGTGGAGTCCCATATTTTCAGCCATCATAGGTGCAGGGGATGCTATGCCAGGTCCCACCAGCTATACCTTTTTCCTGCAGCTGCAAAACAAAATTGGCCATAAGGTGCCATAAATTGGGGAGCCAGTCGTAAACCAACTAGCCCTTTGAAAATACCAGGACTATGGAAAAGACTGTGGCTCTGCAAGTGGAGACCAACTTGCACCATTTTTTCCCACAATTTGGGGAAATTCAGGGGCTCTGAAAATCCAACCCTGGGTCTATGAGGGGTCATCCTTTATAAATCCTAAGACCATGGCATGAGGGAGGAGGTAGAGAAGTGAGCTCCTGTGCAGCCTTTGGAAATAACCTTGTGATTCCAGAGTTTTAGTCAAACTTTAGTTTTATTTTTTAATTTTTATTAATACCAGTAGTGTGTTTCTGTTTTATTTGTTTGATGTTCTTTTTGTTATACTTTTATTTTTGGGTTGGATTTGCACATTCACATGTGAATGTAGTTAGCATTCCCCATAGGATTTTTCCTATTGAGGGTAATAATTGAAATGCTGATTACAAACAACTAATATCTTGTTTCCTTATTTTGTGGCATGCAATAGTGAGCTGCTGGGCCAAGTGAGATACAAACTTTCTGCCAGCTTCTGAGTAGCAGTCTGTGGGTTAACTGAAACCCTCCTCTCACCAAACAATGAAGTGTTGAATTGGACAGCAGTAATGGCAGTGAGTGGCATTTATGTGTAGACCTCCAGAGCCACCGTGAGGAAAGAACTGCTCAGCTGGATCCCCTATTGATAGGCCCCCATGCTTGCCTAAAATTATATGATATTAAATGATACTATTTACCTATCCTGTTCTAAACATCTGAAGTTGTATTAGATATGCACTAAGTTCTAAATAGACTGGATTTCATTCCGCAGTATAGAGAGGTTTCCAACACATAGCAACAGCTTGCCATTTGCCTGGGGCCCCGCTCTCCCTGGACCTGGTCATCTGAGAGACAGATTCCTCCTGGGGTGGACATAGCACCTGGCAATGCCCCAGGAGGGGGCTCCAACAGGCTACTCTCAGGGAGAGAGGGAGGTATCAGCCTGAGGGAGGAGACAGAGTGGATATTTAGTGGTCTGTGGCCAGCAGATCTCCCTCTCCCTCCTCTGTCCAGCAGATCATGCACATGCTGCAGGAAGTTGTCATTACAGGGAACTTGTCTAAATGCAGGAAGACCCCATTGGCCAAGAGACAGGCCACCATTGTGGAGCAGTTGCACCCGATGTATAAAAGCAAAGGATCGGCATGGCTTGAGGCATTTGTTTATTTATTTTTATTTAGTTTTTGTTGACCGGGTAAGTGCACCAGACAAATCCTGCCTATTTTCAGGCATGACCCAGGGGAAGGGGATACAGATGAATGCCAACTGACCTTGAACCAGATTAAGCTATTGGTGGTATTTTACTGAATGAGGGAAATTTGGCCAGGACACCGGGGAAATGCCCCTACTCTTTTCGATAAGTGCCATGGGATCTTTAACATCCACCTGAACTACCACCAATCCAGGCAGATGGGACCTCAGTTTAATTAGTCATACAGTAAGTAGTAAAATAAAATCTTAGGGCAGCACAGGCCCATTGTCAAATGTTAGATATACAGAGAGAATCTGAGGCATTTGCCAAGCCCAGCATTAGATGAGGTGCAAGTAAGTTCAAGTAGTGAAAAGCAGGAGGGATTCCAGGGACTAGGTGTGGAGGGCGAGTGTAGGGATGAGGGATGGAGGAGTGGGGACTGGAGACAGTCACAGTTTGATAGCGAAAGGAGCAGGTTTTTGAGTGGGTCTTGAAAGGACCTAGTTTTGTTTCATGAATGATGGGTGTGGGGAACTCATTGAGCCATTTAGGGGCCCGATACAGAAAGGCCCTTTAGCCAAGGGAGGTCCTACAGTGGGGAACAGTTATGAGAGACTTGGCAGCACTTCTGGTCGGTCTGTTTAAGGGGGCAGGTTGGAGTAGAGGGATAAGCCCCAGGGGAGCAAGACTGAGAAGGATTTTCTTGGCTAGGAGACAGGTGTGATATTTAAGTTTTGAGTGAAGTTTAACCACAAGGACTGTCTATATATTTCACAGGTATGGGTAAATCTGTCACAGCTTGTGATAAGATGACAAGCTTTGTTTAAGGTGATTTTGAGGTGGCTTAAGGCTGTCTGATCAGCAGATTCATATGTAACAATGTCATAGTCCATAATGGAGAGTACAGAGGAAGAGACAGCCACATGGATGGCTTCGGGGGAAGATAATGCTTGAGGAGGTAGAGGAGACCAAGTTGAGTGTTTAGAGAGGTGGAAAGGAGCTGGATACATTTTTGAAAGGAGAGTGATGTGCCTAAAGTTATGCCCAGGTATTTAAAGGTGTTTACCTGTTCTAGCGTGTCACCCAGTGAGTTGACAATGGAAAGGGTTAATCCAGAGTAAGAACTCTGGCTGTGGGCGAAAATCACTGATTTTGTTTTTTTGTGGTTAAGTATAAGCATATGATCCCAAAACCAGGTTTCGGCTTCTGAGAAATCATTTTGGAGAGAGTTTTGGAGGGAGAGGGGATGCTGGTGACTTCTGAAAATGACAGCATCATCAGTATATAAGAGAAGTCTACCTGAGCAGGCCTTAGGTAGTGCATTCAGAAATACACTAAAGAGGAGGGGACCCAGTATGGAGTCTTGTGGGACACCAGATAGAACAGGGCGACAATCAGAGAGGGTGAAGACAATTTTGACATGTTGAGTCCTACCAGCCAGGTAGTCTGCAAGCTAGGATAAGATTTCCTAGGAGAGTCCAAGGGAAGGTAGATAGTGAAGGAGCAAGGCATGACTGACCATATCAAAGGCTTTATTGAGGTCAATACCCCTCTATTCCCCATTTTAGTACTCCCTTCCCCTCCCTGCTCAAATGTAACCTGTCCCCTGCTTATAGGTCACTATATGAAATGTATGCTGCTTAATATTCATTTTAAAGCAGTGCATGTACCTGGGGTGGATAATGATATTGTGGATGCTTTATCTTGTTCACAGTGATGAAGATTCAGCAAGCTGGTGCCTGCAGCAGAACAGCAGCCACGGACAGTCCCTCTATTCCTTTGGGAGGTGGTGACCGTGAAACTTGGAGATGCATAGGTAATTCCATCACACCGGGAGAAAGGGCAGATACCTTCCAGGGAGTGGAGCATTACATGCAGGTACAGGAAACAGCTGGGTGGCCCAATGCCTGGCCTATCCCGGTGGGCCAACTGTGCACTTATGTTGTGTGGGCAAAGAGTGGTGACTTGTCACCTGGAAGCATGGGTCGCCACCTGGCTGGGCTGTCCTGGCTGGCTACGGTCATGAGAGCTGCCAACAACACCAAGGCCCTTAAGGTCCAGAAGGGGTTGGAGGGCTGGAAGAGGTCGATTGGGGCAAAAATGGATTACAGGTGCCCCATTACTCTGGAATCTTTGCCCAGATTTGGACAGCCTTGCCTCAGATGTGCTGGAATGTCTATGAGGTGAACTTGTTTGAAACAATGATTTTGGTGACATTCTGTGGGGCTTTCAGGGTTTTGGAATTGACTCAGCCAATGCAGACAAGAGGGTCACCAGGTTTACTGGAGGAAGACGTGGTGTCCTTAGCAGAAGGTGCCTATGTCAGTCTAAGGAAGACTAAGATGGAGCAGAGAAGATCTGGACACTGGTATGTGCTGAAGGGCACGGGGTCATAATGTCGCAAGACATCAATCTGCATGGCTAAATTGCATTGCCAATGCAGTGTGATTTATGCCATTGCGGGGGCTGCACCCTACTGACCCAACTACTAAAGATTCTTAACTCCAGGGGGGTCCAACTCGGGGACCGCACAAAGACCAAAAAAAAAATTTAATTTCTGGGAATGGGAATCAAACCCAGTCCCAGATGCTCTGTCCAGTGAGCCACGGCAGCTGCTTGCAGAACCCACTCACAGCAGAGATCTTATCCTCTGCCTGGGAGTGTGTGAATGGTGCAATACTGTGTACAGCAGTATACGTGCTATTGTACCATTGGCTGTCCTAGACTGCGTTATTACGGGTTAGCTATAATGTCGTACGCTATTAAGCATATGACATTATGACCTGGTAGGGTGCTGAAGCCTACCCCTGGGTCTTCGTGGTTGGTAGCAGAAAAGGTCTGGGTCTATGTGCAGGCTCACCCAGCCAATGGGGAGGCATTCTTTAGGCACAAGGTTGGGAAACCAGTGTCGGCTTATCAATTTCGATACATATTGAAAATAGCCATGCAGCAGGTTGGCTTGGATGCACACAAATTTAGTACCTGTTCCTTTTGGATTGGAGTGGCAACGAATGCTTGGGGCCATGCATTATCAGATCAGGAGAGCCAAGGATTGGGGTATTGGAGGTCCCAGGCATTCTTGCGCTATGTGTGACCTCACCTGCAATAATGTGTCTTTTGTTTCCCTTGCAGGTCCCTGGGATGGTACCAGGAGCATATGGATATGTGGGAATTCCATCATCTATTGGGCAGCAAATCAAGTGGGGCAGCAAACCTAAGGGGGAGCAACCTGACCATTTCACTACAGATGGCACTTATCGTCTGGTTGGGCAGGGAAAGCATACACTGGGGAGAGGTTGCTCCCATTGCTTCAAAAGGAGGTTGACTGGCATGGGATCCCACATATTTTGTTGATTCATTTAGGAGGGGAAGATTTGGGAAATTGGATGATCGTGAACCTTCTTCTGGTGATGAATAAAGATTTGCGTCCCATTAGAGACTGGTGGCCCCATACAGTTCTTATCTGGTTACACATTATACAGAGAGCACACTGGAAGCATGCCCACAACCAAGGAGCCTTGAATTCAACATGCATGAGAGTGAATCGAGAGATGAGAGCCTTTATGGATTCCATGGGGGGTGCAATAGTGAGACATAGGGACATTTATGCCTCCCAACAGACCATTTTTGTGGGGGAGGATGGGCATGTGCAGGCTGCAGATTTGGACAGGATGCTGCTAGCATTTAGGAGTCTCTTGGAGGAATGCTTTGACAGAGCGGCTTTGGGGGTCGGACAGGGTGTGACCTGTGGTGGCTTGGGAGGAATGCAGACCGAAGCTATCGGGGGGAAGAAGAGGGATGAAGCCAATTCTCTTGAAGGACTCGTTGTCTCCAGTCAGCATGAGGTCAGGGGATCACTAGATTATGACCCAATTAGGGGGTCATGGTCCAACCTCATCAGGTGATACTGCAAGGATAGTGGTGCCAGATGGGGGATGGCTGCCAGAGCCTTGGCCATATGGCCTAGAGCTGTGCAGGGGCCGAATATTAATTTTTGAATACCATGAATATCAGGGCTTCTGAATATTCAGAAGCTCTTCCCGAATGGAGGACTATTCGGATGATATACGTATTTGGCACAGCCCCTGCTTGCACAGCTCTAAAAGTAGCCCCCAACCTCCTCTGCAGCCCCCTCCAAAAAATTAAAGTTTAGCCATGTAACTCCCATCCATCCCCACCCTCTAGCAGCAACCCCTCCCCAGAACCCACGGCAATTTGTTATAATAAAAAATCCCAGATGGGCGAGCTGGCACAACCCACCTGCCTCCACAAGAGCCACCCTCTTATCTAGTTAATCTCATGTGTAATATACTCCCTGCACACCCCACCCTGGCAACACCCTACTCCCACCTCCCCCCAGCACCAGCATATTTTGTTATAAAAATAAGTAAAATCTCTGATGGGCGACTGGCACAACCTGTCCACCTCCATGGCCAGCCCCATTGTCTGTTTAACCTCCTGCATAATATTCTCCCTCACTCCCTACCCTCCATCCCCAGCCTGGCAGCACCCTAACCCCACCCTCCTCCCCCCAGCACCCAATTATCCTTCCAAAAATAATGGTAGTCCAGCACCGGTACAACCCTCCCTCCTCCTCCTCAGCTGAGCACCTTGTAATGAATGAAACTGCTATGGGCTAACATACTAAAATCAGTAGATCATGGGAGCATATTATGCATGAAGTTAAATAGACAAGAGGGCAGCTGGCTGTGGAGGCAGGTGGGTTGTGCCAGTTGCCCAATGGAGATTTTATTTATTTTTTATAATAAAATTTGGAGGTGCTGGTGGGGGAGGAGGGTGGGAGTGGTGTGCTGCCAGAGTGGGAGCACATTATGCATGAGGTTAAACAGACAAGAGGGCAGCTAGCCATAGAGGCGGGTGGGTTGTGCCAGTCACCCATCAGAGATTTTACTTATTTTTTATAACTAAATTTGCCAGTGCTGGAGCAGAGGACGGTGGGAGTAGGGTGCTGCCAGGGTGGGAGGTGGGGAAGGAGTATATTACACATGAGATTAACTAAACAAGAGGGCAGCTGGCTGTGGAGGCAGGTGGGTTGTGCCAGTTGCCCATCAGGGATTTCTATTTTATTATAACAAATTGGCGTGGGCTCTGAGAAGGGTGTGTTGCTTCTAGAGGGTGGGGTGGATGGGGCTTACATGGCTGAACTTGTTTTTTGAAGGGGCTGCAAAGGAGAGTGGGGGCTGTTTTATGATTTTTTTAGGGCTGTGCCGAATATAATATTCAGCAGCCAAATATCGAATATTCAGCTGAATATTTAAAATAAGGTATTTGTACAGCCTTAATATGACCTTCCTCAGGAGTGATGGGCATTTCCTTCCAGCAGCGTACACTGCTCAGGATTGTGTAAACAATAAGAATAAACACATTTTTGCAGCCATTTCCTCCAAGATTTGTGTGTGTGTCTTTATTTGGGGAAGGGAGATGTGGGAGGCTACCAGGCAATAGAGAGGATGAAAACATATAGCAGCAGCAGACCATTTGCCTGGGACTCCCCCTTCTTGGATCTGGTCATCTGAGAGGGAGCTATCTCCTGGGTTGGACATAGGGTCTGGCAATTGACCAGGAGGAGGCACCAGCAGGCTACCCTCAGGGAGGGAGGCACCAGCCTGAGGAAGGAGACAGAGAGGATATCTAGTGGTCTATGGCCAGCAGATCTCACTCTCTTTTCTCCATCCAGTGGATCCCCACACACCCACCCTCATAAAAGCAGGGTAGGGGACCAGGGAGGTAGGGCCCCCCTTTGACCCAATATGGGTGACTGCAATAGGGTTTGGGGAGTGACTTTTCCCAGTTTCCCTCTTAACATCAGGGTTATTCTGGGTTTTTCCTCCTCCAAAGGGATATTAAATTAGGAAGAGAAACAATAGTAGTGGGAATGAAGGTAGAAGTAGCACAGGATGATGGCAGTTTCATTTTAATCAAACTGTCACAGCCATGTGAGGCAGCTTGCGAGGAGTGCAGACTAAAGGTATTGGGGGAAGAAGGGGGTCGAGGCCAATTCTCCCGAAGACTCATTGTCTCTGGGCGGCATGAGGTCAGAGGACCACTAGATTATGACCCAAATGAGGGGTCATGGTCCAAACCTCATCAGATGACACTGCAAGGATAGTGGCACTGGATGGGGGCGGACGCAGGATCCTTGGCCATACGACCTCCTCCAGGAGTGATGGGCACTTCCTCCCAGCAGCGTATGCTGCTCATGATGGTGTAAACAGTAACAAACATATGGCTGCAGCCATTTCCTCCAAGATCTGTGTGTGTGTCTTTATTTGGGGAAGGGAGATATGGGGACTACCAGGCAACAGGAAACCATATGATCTACATATGGAATTTGCAAGACATTCATAGTCATATAAAGAGTGAAGCTAGCAAATGCCTATTACTGCAGATGGCACACCACCAAATGTTGTTTCACAGTCTAGAAACACACCAGTTCAATTCGCACTTTAACCACTAAAGGCATGCAGATATTCAGCAGTTACAGCTCAGCCTGGAGGGTTGTTTTGCTAATATGAAACAGCCCATTCTATATAAATTAAGGTCATGACATCTAAAAAGGGCATGAACATAGCTAAAATGTATTTCAAACTGATGTGTCAGGTGTTCAATTCATTCTTATTCTCTACACATTAATACATGTGTGCAAAGGATATTTATTCACCCCTGATTATTAAGTGTGTGTGTGGGGGGGGGGGGGTTTGACATGATGGACCTAAAGTTTCTTCCAACCTAAAATGAGTACATTACTTGGTGTTTTAGCAGTGGATAAATGTACACCTCTGAACAAAGGAAAATAACAGGTACTTTTCCCAATTTCTTGAGAATCCTTGCCTTTATACCAGTTGTGCTGCATCATCATAATCAGTAAGGAGAAGTGATGAGAAGTAGTTTATACAATTTATTTACTCGTGAGAGCCCAGCAGAAATACAACATCTGGTTTCTGTAAGATTCCTGGCATAAGAGATGGAGGCCAGTGAAACATTGGGTTTGGCTACAATTCTGGACCTTTTTTTTCACTTCTAAATTCTTTGCAGTGGGTGGTGTTGATATGGCAACGCTGGATATTGTTGTGATTGTGGGGAATGACAGGGCCTGTGATCCAGGTCTTGGCCCACTGGTCCATTGATTTGAACATTATACATGCTATGCCCCAAAAAAGACTGCAGTAATATTAAAAACAATTTAAAACAAATGTAAAGAAGAAGCAAGTATATTGAGCTCCACTACTACTGATGCACTTAACCAGTTTGTAGCATTCATCAGTACATATGGATTCATTTTTATATTTTAAATATATGTGATTCATATTTTTGTCTTTTTTTTAAAATGGGCAGTGGTAAAAGGACAAAGTACTGTACAGTCAGTAGTAGAGTAGTGAGGAGTTGGGAAGTGGTGTGGTCACCCATGATGATATTCTATGACAATGTGTACATTGCTTGGCAAACGTAGACTGAAAATTTTCTATGTATCGACCTTTTCCTTGAAAATATGACTTCCAATACTATTGTAGCTTTTCTATGTTTTCCTTCTAAAAGAGTTCAAGGAAAGCATGAACTAAGCTTTTCCAAGCAAAGGTTGTCCTTGAAGTTCTAAGGATTTCCCATCCTAAACTGGCATGGGTATTCTGAATCACGTACTCTGGTGACACATCATCAGACTTCTATCAAAATGTCCAATCTGCGCCAGCATGAATTATTCAAAAGCTGCCAAATGTCCTCTGGCTCATGATAATAAGCTGTAAGCTCTTCTGTGACATACTCATGTGTGGCACTGGCACCTCAAGGAAACAGAAGATGAGGAGGAGCAGTAAAACGAGGAGGTTGTGTATGCTCACTGCTTGATGGATTCATGCTGGGTTTTTTGGTTTCTTTCTTTGCTCCACTATAACTGCATGCAAGAGTTCTGGTTTCATATACTCATTGTGTCTACAAAGTATAAACATATATTTTTATCATTGATCCAGTAGTATTTCTCTGGCAAATCATGTCTGATTTAATAGCTTCAAAACATGTTACAAGTTGTCTAACAAAGGATGTGTCCCTTATTGCATGACTACAGCATCCTACTTCTGTTCTGCTACCACTGAGACTCAGTTGAACAACTGGTGTCAACTCCACCACCACCATCATCATGGTCACCACTACTGTCTCAGACCCCACTTCCACCACAAACACTTCAACCAGTACTGCTTTGTGGGCTGATGTTATTTATTCATTTGCAAACTGGTGACCAGGAAATGCACACTAACCCAAAACTCATTTACTGGTGCAACCCTAGGGAAGGGGACTACAGACAGGGGAGTACAACAAAATCTACAAGTGTCACACAATCAAGCAGTACACACTGGAACAGATCCGGTCAAAACAGATACAGTGGGGCAGCAAAAATATTGTGCAATGTGAAAATGAGACATACAAAAGTATTTGTCAGGTAGCACCTCCAATTCCCCCTGACCCCCCCCCCCTTCCCAAATCAAGACACACACATAAATCTTGGAGAAAATAACCGCAGCCATGTGTTTATTAATATATTGCATAACCATAAATTGAGCAGCGTGTGCTGCGGAAGGATGCCCAGTACTTCCGGCACACGCCTCCCGCCCACCAATCTGGGCCACCTTAAGTGCATGCTGAAGTACCCCACCCCGCCCAGTACTTCCAGCACACACCACCCACCAATCTGGGCCACCTTAAGTGCGTGCTGAAGTACCCCCAGTGGCTGTTGGGTAGGTTATATGGCCAAGGCTTCTGCGGCTGCCCCCATCTGGCACCGCTGTCCTTGCAGTATGCACTGATGAGATTAGTCAGTGACCTCCCATCTGGGCCTGGGTACAGCAGTCCACCATCCTCATGCCAACCTGGGGTGACGAGACCTTCAGGAGAATTGGCCTCATCCCCTTTCCCCCTCACTGCCTTTGGTCTGCGCTTCTCCTGAGCCACCTTACGTGGCTATGACAGAAGAGGATACTCATTACTAATCAAGACCAAACACTTACAGACCTGCCTCCTTCAGCCTATTTTCCTTGCTTGGTTACTTCCCTTTGGAGGTGGTGAAAAACTCGGAAAAACCCTTTTTAGGGTCGGCCCGGTGGCACCGAGGGTTTTGGTGCTGAACACCACACCTCGCACCATGCCAGTGAACCAGGTTTGGGAATGACCTCTGGTCATTAGGGTGCCAGCATGGAGGGGGAGGGCCAGAGCAGGATTGAACACCTAATGGCAGCTCTCCTCTCCTGGGGTAGTTGTCACCCCCCTGTAGTTCCACTGCCACTGGGTGGAGGTCTGGTGGCAGTGCAGATGGGAGGGGACAGCAAGTCAGAAGGCATCTTGGAACACAGCACGTGCATGCCTCCACATACAAACGTGCACGTCTGGGACTGGAGGCAGGTGAAAATGGCAAAAAAACACATAACATACATAATGAAAAAAAACAAGAACAAAAAACTTATTCTATGGGGAAAACCGGGAAAGACACTCCCCGACTCCTACTGCAGTCACCCATACTGGGTCGAAGGGGACCAACTAACCTGGCCCCCATCCCTGCTTTTACGAGGGCAGGTGGGTGGGGATCAAATGTCTGGAGGAGAATGAAGGAGAACCACTTGACAAATGTCCAGTTAACCCCTCTGTCCCCTTCCCTGGATAGATGCTCCTTCCCTGTGGGCAGCCTGGTGATACCTCCTCCTGGAGCATTGCCATGGCCTGCTGACCACTCCAGGAAGAAATATCCTGTTTCTTGACCAGACCCAGAGGGGGAGGGGGCCCCCGGACAAATGGCTGGCTGCTGCAATTCTTGGGCAGCCTATTTATTGTCCGGTAGTCCCTCAATTCCCCCCTTTCCCAAATCAAGACACACACACACACACACACACAGATCTTGGAGGAAATGGCCACAGCCATGTGTATATTAATATACTGCATAACCATAAACTAAGCAGCATGTGCTACTAGGAGGATGTGCAATACTTCCAGAACCCTGCACCTGCCCACCAATCTGGGCCACCTTACTGTAGATGCATGTCGAAGTACTCTCAGTGGCTGCTAGGTTGGTGATATGGCCAAGGCTTCTGCAGCCACCCCCCATCTGACAACACTGTCCTTGCAATATGCACTGATGAGATTAGACTGTGACCCCCATCTGGGACCAGGCCCAGCAGCCCACCATCCTCATGCCGACCAGGGGCAACGAGACCTTCAGGAGAACTGGCCTCATCCTCTTTTTTCCCCCTACTACCTTCAGTCTGTGCTCCTCCCGAGCCACCACAGGACGTACCCCATCCAACCCTGAAGCCGCTTGCACAATTTGTTCCTACAAGATACATCTGAAATCCTGCAGCATGCTGTTCATGTTGGAACCAGACTACTGCTGTGTCAGAGCTGGTGTGTGGAAACCGGTGTGTTCGCTGCCAGCAGGCCGACCCTGAGGTGATTCTCAGGATCCTTGGATGATCGGTGGTTGAGCAGTGGGAGTAACTGGTAGGGCAGGAGGTGAGAGCTCTGCTGCCTACCTGGAGAACCCTGCCTGTCTTCCGCCGGTCTCAGTTGCTGGTTTTGGATCCCGGGGCCCAAAGAGGAGGTCAGCCTTGATCTTGCCTGCACGGGAGGAGGACTTTTTCCCCCCTGAACACTTTCTGGTCCATGTTCCTACTTTCCCTGGCTTGTTTTCACTGCTGCCTGCTTGCTAGGTTCCTCCTGGACTTTGTTGGTGTGGGAGAGGAGGACATTCGATTGGTGAGGTGAGGGCCAGCTTGGGGGGGGGATTCAGGACTCCTGGTGAAGTCGGTGGGTGAGTGCCTGTATTGTTTCTATGCTTTTGTTGGTTCGGCTCAAGGGAGAATGGAGCTGCTTTCTCCTGTAAGTGCTGTAATTTTCAACTCTTGGGAATGCTGAAAATACTTCATTAAAATAGTGGTGCTACATTTAAGAACTGTGAAACTTTGGGGGTGAGAGCTCCGAAGTATTTCTTTACTCTGGTGGTGATGAGCTCCAGTTTGATTTGGAAACTACACCTCTACAGTTACCTACCTTGAGGCTTAGTTGTGGACTTGGACATTAACTTCATTTTTAGCTGGACATTTTGTTATTGAATTGACTTGCTGCAGCTCATATTCTTAGCTGTATCCTCCCCTATTTGTCTTTTGCATTTTGTGAGTGAGGGGGGTATTGTTTCTTTGGGGGTTGGGTCTAAAGGGCTTGCTTGGAATGTGTGTGTATCTAAATAAGTAAATTTGTATGGTGTTTGCATGGTTTTTATGTATGAGTTGTGTTTGTTTTATTGGGGGATAGTTTAGTTTTTGGGGGTTTTACTTGTCTAGTGATTGGGGGGGTATTTAGCTACGGCTGCCCTGGCACTTTGAAATCCAGTGTATTCTGGTTTTCCTTGGGACTGGACTAGCTAGGCAGAGATGTGTTGGTGTCACAGTCCCATTAGAATTACCTATGCTGCCGCTCAGCTTCATGACCTTTGCCCCTTCACTGACCTTTCAGTTTCTGACACTGCAGCTAGGCACTGCAGGGAGGTCAGGATCATTAGGAGGTGACTGGTTTGTCGAGGGCCAAGGACTGCTGAGGAGGGGGTGGTGAACAGCATTGAGGTTGTCTGGTCCAGGAGGCACCCTGGGTGTAAACAGAGCCTAAGGAGAGGCCAACCGTGTTTGGTTTCCGTACCCAGGGTTCCCACCAGATTGAGTGGTCAGGTAGTTAGAGGATTGACCGCATCCTCAAACCCTCTTTGGGTGGTGCTATGCAATGCCAGGATGATAGGGAACAAGACTGATATTTTTGAGGATTTGATTTCCTCTGTCGGCCTGGCTTACATTACGGCAACCTGGCTGGGTGACGATGCCGGCCCAGTTCTTGAGTCCGCCATTCCCACTGGGTATTCCATAGTGCAATGCCCGAGGAAGGGTCACAGGGGTGGGGGGGTGGCCATTGTTTTTTGATCCAGCCTGGCTTCACGGTGCACCCAGTTTGTGACATCTGATCTTTTGAGTGCATCGCTGTACTTGGGGGTGCAAGTGCAGGTTGCAGGATTCTCTTCATCTTCCACCCTCCCAGAGCAGGGGGAGAATTCCTGTGGGAGGTGGGGGACTTCGTTGTTGACCACGTGCTGGAGTCCCCACGGAGTTTAATCTTGGGGGTCTTCAATGCCTGACTCTACCACGAATCCTCGCATTTCGGTAATGACCTCCTCCAGCTGATGTCTTCAGTGGGCCTGTCACAGGCTGTTGCTTCTGTGACCCACCAGCACAGCCACACACTTGATCTGGTGTTCCAGCTGGGTCTTGAGGTTGATAACCTCAAGATTGATCAAATCTCTTGGTCTGATCACTGTACCATGGAGTTCACGTTTGGGCCCCCTCCCCCCTGGTTGTCCCTCACCTGTGGTGATGATCAGCTATTGCCCCTTAAGGGGCTTGCACCCAGAAGGAATGTTGACACTAGCTGACGTATCTAGGCTTGCATGGCACATGCGATTGGCTCTGGAGAGGCAGTGGCTGCCTATAATAGGGTGGTCTCCGAAGCTCTGGATGTCTTTGCACCAGTCCACATATGACCCAGATCTTCTTACTTGAGATCCCCCTGGTTTGATTGGGGATCTCAAGGCAATGAAAATCAAAGGTCAGAATTTGAAGTGTTGCTGGTGGAAGACCCAGCTGGGGGCTGACAGGCTGGTCCTGCTTGTCCACTATGTTGAGTACCTGGCAGCAATTTCCTGCAAGAAGGCAGAAATCCTGTCCAGGGAAATTGCCATGGGGAGAAACAGGCCATCCTAGCTATTTTGGACTGTTGACAACGTTTTGCACCCTGCCTGCCTACAGCCAAAAAAAGTGTTGTCATCCACTTTATGTGAGGAGTTTGCTCTGTTTTTCTCCAAAACGGTGTCGGCCATCTGGTCAAGGATTCTGCCAGGGAGGCATTCGCCTCACAGTGGTCGGGCCAGGGGGTTCAGAGGTATTCCACCTGTCTGGGAGGAGTTTAGGCCAGTGGAGGTGTTTGAAGTGTCTAAGGTGATCTTAGAGCTGAAGCACACTTTTTGTGAACTGGACCTGGCCCCAACGTGTTTCTTAATGAGATGTGTTGAGGCTGTTTTCATGGTGTTTACCAGGATTGACAGGTGCTAGATGGTGGAGGGTTTTTTCCAAGCAGCTCTGAAAGAAGTGTTGGTGAAGCCCCTCCTTAAGAAATCTTCCCTGAACCCAGATGTCCTGGTGAATTACCGTTCTATCTCCATCCTGCACTTTTTGGGCAAGGTTATTGAGAAGTTAGTTGCACAGCAGCTCGAGGATTGCCTGGTGTCCTCGAACATCAATGATCCATTTTAGTCGGGTTTTCAGGCCAGACATAGCACAGAAACAACTTTAGTGAAGGTGCATAATGATCTGCTCAGGGCTAGAGATAGAGGAGACAGGTCAATTCTTGTACTCCTTGATCTCTCCTCAGCTTTTGACACTGTCAGTCATGTCGTGCTTCTTGATCAGCTCTGTGAGTTTTGTGGACTTGTCAGGACTGTCATCAGGTGGTTTGTGTCCTACCTCTCCAACAGGGTGCAGCGTGTGGTGATGAGGAATTTCTCCTCCTCCTCCCCAAAGCCTCTGTCGTGTGGAGTGCCACAGGGCTCGATCTTGTTGCCGATGTTGTTCGCAGTGTACGTGATGCCCCTGGGTGAGATCATTTGACAGTACAGCATGGAATTTCACTGCTATGCAGATGATACCCAGCTGTATCTGTCTTTTGCCCCTGAAACTTCAGGAGATGTTGACGTGCTTAACAACTGTTTGGCTAAAATCAATGAGTGGATAGCTTCCCGCTGGCTTAGACTAAATCTGGCCAAGACGGAGGTACTGGTGATCAATCCTGGTCATGGACGTGATGGGTTGCCATTTGGGGTTAATACAGGTCTTGTACTGGGATCGGCTCCATTGGTGGCTTCCCCGAGGGTACAAAATCTGGGCATGATCCTTGATAGCAGACTGACCTTTGAAGATCAAGTGTTGTCTGTTGACAGTAGTGGTTTTTACCACTTGAGGAACTTTGCCTGGATTAAGCCCCTCGTTCCGCCCAAGGACCTGCCACTGCTAGTGCATGCCTTTGTGACCTCTAGGCTTGACTACTGTAACTCTCTGCACTTTGAGATCACGGGAGGGACCCTTCACAGACTGCAGCTGGTGCAGAACACAGCAGACCGGTTGCTGACTGGTCTTTCGTGGTCCAGTCATGTGACCCTGGTCCTGCGTGCACTGGCTGCCCGTCAGGTGGAGGGTCCTTTCCAAGGTGGGTCTTCTCACTTTTAAGGCCCTATATGGCCTGGGCCCTGGTTACCTGTCAGAGCTTCTGACACCAGCAACCTCTGCACTTTCCCTTCGCTCCTCTTCGAGGGGCCTCCTGGATGTTTCCAGGGTTCAGCTCAGGACCTCGAGAGATCACGCTTTTAGTGTCTCTGGGCCAACCCTATGGAACTCGCTACCACCTGCAGTCCAGGAGGCCCCCTAGATTGAGGTGTTTAAGTGGTGACAGAAGGCCCACCTCTTTGCCTTGGCTTTTGCAGATTGCTGATTCCATCTATGTTCAGTCCCTGGGCGTGGCGTGCTGAAGCTTTTTTAAGTGATTTCTTTTAAAGCTGCATTGTATACTGTTTGTGGGTATTTTATCATTTTCTTTTTGTGTTTTAAGCTATGACTCCTGTAATGATACTTGTTCAGCTCCCAGAGCCTCCGTGATTGGGCACTTTATTAATAAAATTGCCTTGCCTTTCCAAACCTTCTGCCTGCACTTGCCCTTCCTCTCCCAATGACAGGCCCTGGTGGGAGGCATAAATCTTCTCATGTCTCACTACTGCAAGCCCCATGGACTCCATAAAGATTCTCATCTCCTGATTAGCCCTCATGCAAGCTCTGTTCAATGCTCCCCTATCTCTTGCATGTGGCCAAAATTCCGTCATCAATAGATGCGACCAAATGAGAATTGTATGGGGCCACCAGTCCCTAATGGAGGGTAGATCCTCCTTCATTGAGAGCAGCAGGTTCATCATCTTCCTGTGTCCCAGATCCTCCCCTCACAGGTTTATCAATAAGATGTCTGGGCTCTTCCGCCCGCCAGCCTCCTTGCGCACCAATTGGAGCAACTCTTCCCAGTGCATGCCTTTTTTCCCCCAACCATGATATCTGTGCTGCCTGCTGTGACATCAATAGGTTGCCCCCCCCCGACTGGCTTGCCACAGCACAGGGTCATAGTGTCTCAGCCGAAACTGCGCAAAACAACAATGACATACACAAAAGAGCATGAGGCAAAATAAGGTCAGGAGAAAACGCTGACTGCAACACAACAGCTCACACCATTGGCAACAATACAAAAATCTTTGTTTATATGGGAGGCAGAGTCCCCCGCACCCCTCAACATCGGAGGGTTCACCCCCCACAACCCCCCAAATGTGATTGACAAACCCCAAAGTGGATATAGACCTAGGGGGAAAGGGAAAACTTGGGAGCAGGAGAACAACATTAAAAAAAAAAACTTCTTGGGAGACAGGGAATCAAACCCTGATACCCGGGTCTCCACTGTGCCAGGTGTTTGTGCCTTAGCCAGTCCACCATGGGAACAGCTTGATCATGCACAGCACCTGTGGCATCTTCAGTCCTTCCTCCAGTTCCTAGTGAGCAACAGGGGTAGCGGTAGTTTCCAACTGTTATTATACCCCAGTTGAAATCATTCATTCCGTGCTTTAGACCACGTGGTTCTTCATGCACTGTTTAGGCAGTGCTATACTGACCCAGTACTGCTGGCCACTCTCCTTGCCACCCAGAAGATGAAGGAGTGGCCACTTATCCATATGCTCCTGAAGCTGCCCATGAAACCTGCAACAGAGAAACATAACGTTACTGCAAGTGAGGTCAGACATAGCGCAAGAATGCCTGGGACTTCCAGCATCCCAAGGCCTGAATCTCTTTATCCTACAGGCCTTGGCTCCTGGCATTTGTTGCTGCTCCTATCCAAAAGGAATGGGTGCTGAACTCCCATCTGTTCAGGCCTGCCTGCTGGATGGCACTGATAGGCTGTCACAGGCCTGCCATCCACATGACGGAAAAAGGCATCTCCTGCTTGCTGGCAGGATGTTAGGTATGCATTGATTTTATCCGCCGCGGGCCGAGCCGACCCAGCAGGAGCCTTCAATCTATACCAACATCCCATTCTTTTCTTCTCTGTCTTGATTTTCCACAGACGAATGTAAATGCCTTCCACCATGGACACCACATCCCCAGCTAGCAGCGTTGATGTGCCCTTTTTTGATGTCATCTGGGTTAGTTCAGAAACTCCGAATGCCCCACAAATTGCCATCATGAATAACATTTTGAACAACCATGTCTCATAACTGCTCCAGCACACCATAAGCAATGCTGCCCAGATGTGGGCCATGATCACCAGGGTAATGGGATGCCTCACATCCGGGCAAATATCCAACGACCTCCACCATCCCTCTAGGACCTTCCGCACCTTAAAAGCCTTGGTTTTGTCAGCAAATGCCATCACCTTGGCCAACCATGACAGTCCTGAAAGATGGCGTCCCACTGTCCCCGGCAACAATCCTTCCCACTTAGCCCACATTATGTACATGTACAGCTGATCCACAGGAATCAGCCACACATCTGCCCATCCAGCTTCTTCTTGGGCCGCAATGTAATGTTTGACCCCCCCAACAGTAGGCCTCCCTGGTCCGTGGTGCAATGGAATTACCTATGCATTGTTAAGTCTCTTGGTCACCATGTCCCACAGGAATGGTGGTACTGTCCGTGGCTGCTGTTCCTCTGCTGGACCCAACTCCTTGAATCTCTGCCACTGTGAATGAGATTAAGAACTGGCAATTCCATTGTCAACACCTGGTACATGCACTCTTCTGAAGAGAATGTTCAACAGCATACATTTCAAAATGAAAACCCACATCAAATCCCCAAGGGGTCCTTTAGGGACTAGCTGACAGTTAATGGTGTATACCATGTCCGTGTTGTAGGATCTGAAGTGCACTTTTTTAACCCTCAGCCTCATACCCCAGATGCAGAGGGCCACCACCACTGGGAAAAATTTCAGCAATGTGATCTGTTTACCCAGCCCAGCTGCCATCCATCTAGATGGACACTGGCCTGTACACCACTTGCCCTGGAAGTAGGCCCCAAAGTCAAGCCCTTCCACTGCTTCAGTGTGCAATTCCAGAAGCTGGCCAACCCCTGGATCTTGCCACATGGCTACCCCATTGAAGTGATCCAGGAAAATCCGCCAAACCTGAAGATCCTCCCTAAACTCCTCAGTGACCCGTATCCAGTGGCAAGGTTTTGTGCAGTCTTTGCCCTTTTGCCAATCGCCTCATGAATGCTTTCCCCTTGGGAATGACCCTACAGGCAAGACTAAGGTGACCAACTAACTGCTGCACACCCTGCAGCATCACCTTCTTGAACTGCTCAGTTTGTGCAGAATACCCCATAGGGACTCCAATTTGTTGGCAGGCAACTGCCATTTCTGTCCCTCCCTATCAATTTCAAAGCCCAAGAATGTCAGCACTGTCCTCGGGGGCTCCCACTTCCCTGGGGCCAATGGCACTCCAAACTCTCAGCATACCTGCTCAAAAGCCACCAAGGTCATCCTGCAAATTTGGGGCTCAGACAGTCCTACAAACAGGAAGTCATCAAAGTAATGAACAATGGCCTCATTCTTAGCCACTTGCGCCATCACCCAATGCAAAAAGGTGCTGAATTGTTCGAAAACAGTGCACTCCACAGTGCACCTGATTGGCATGCAGTTATCGACATAGTACATCCTTTTGAACTTCATGCCCAAGAGAATTCTGTCCTCTAAATGCACTGGTAGCAGTCTAAAGGCCAACTCAATGTCTGCTTTTGCCATCTGTGCACCTGGGCCGGCCGATTGCACTACCTCTATAGCCCTGTCAAAAGATTCATAATGTACCAACGTGTAATGAATCTATGTGGTCATTGATCAAATCCCCCTCTGGGTAAGAGAGATGGTTGATCAACCAAAACTCTCCTGGCACCATCTTGGGCACTAGACCGATCAAAGACACTCTCAAGTTGTTCCAAGGAGGCGACATGAACATCCACTCACACACCCCAGCTGCCTTTCTTTTTCCAGCTTATCCCAGACTACTTGCAGATGATTTCTGGCACACTTCAAATTATCAACCTTGTAACCCCGCCTGGGGCCCGAGTATGGGATCCTAAAGCCCTCTGAAAACTCAACATCCAGCAAGCTGGTAGCTGCTCTGTCTGGGTACTCATCCAACCAAGGCCTAATCTTTTGCCCTCACACTGGGGTGGACAGTTTTCCCACCCTGCGGTTTGGGCAGCTTGCCTCATTCACCGCAAAAGGCACACATGGCAGAACTTACAACTGGTCCTAGTGCACATCCCCTGACTATAAGAATAGCACATCTGCTGCGTGGACCCCTCAGGTCACTGAGGTGTGGACACGTTGAAGGGCAGACCACAGTACGTATGCAGCACTCGCCCACCTTGCCTTGCATATCATCCACCAAGAGAGGCATGTCTGTTTTTCCCCAACCAAGGGTGGTGTCTACCTGCCTTCTCTGTCAAAATTCTTCACCATAATCAAACCATGCCATGCTTCCCTTGTGTCTGTGCATTAATGAGATGCAGTGCATTTAATTAAATAATTCCATGCCCTGCTTCTCATCCACCTGCAAGATGGTCATGGCATACACTGCGAATGCTACTATCCAATATTCATACATCTGTGGGACTTTGGCCTTCTTTTTTTCCTGATCGCCACCTTTTTCCTTCTTACCCTCATCTGGATCCACCAGCTGATTTAAGACAGAAAAAATATCTGCATATTCCCAGTTCATAATTTGTTGACTGACCTTCTCTGGCAGATGTGTCCCCACCGGCAAGTCGAGCCCTGCATAAGGGTTCGCTGATGGCAATGATACCAGGCTTTTGGCCATTTTTTCTCCTGCCACAGAATCCGTCCCCAAAGCTGACCCCGTGACCATCTGGTTCTTGAGCCCTGTGACCAAATTTGCTACCACCACGATGAGTTGCTTCAGCTGCACGTCAGTGCCTGCCCACGAGTTGCCCCCAGCATGCAGCTCCCTGGGCACATCATCTTCCCACTCTGGTCGGTTGATTGCCAACCCCATGTCCCTGGGATGGTCATGTGCCAGCAGCAACTGGTCTTCCATGATCACCGAGACTCTCCCTCAACTAAACCCTCCAGCTTACTGTTGAACTCCTCATCCCGCACCACACCCAGCACTTGTCTTACCTCCTGGGCCTCTACCTTATAGGCTGCATCTTACCTGCTGCATGGGGCACCTTTGCAGGGGGCATCTTCTTTCCTTTTGCCAGCTTCTTCTTTGATGCTCCATCAGCGGACGTTGAAGGGCCCTCAACTCCATCCAGGCAAGCCTCCAACCAGGCCTCTCCTCTTTCTGGTACAATTGCCACAGCTTCTCTTCCACAGATGCCAAAGCCTTTAGTGAGTGATTCTCCTGATGAGTAGACATCTTGCTGCAATGATAACTAAGCACCACCCCCAAAACAGCGTTAGATATTGTACTCTGCCAACCTGGCTTGGAACAGGGCCCCTGGCTTGGATAAGCCTTGGGTATATATTTATTATTAATATTTACTCAGTTTATTATTCTTATTATTCATTTTTTTTTTATTTAGTGGCTCGCCAAGCACAGAGCCTCCCCCCTGGCTCAGCCGGGCCCATGGTGGGGATAGCACCCAGGCCCTATCTCCAGACTATCAATGATGGAGGGGGGGGAAGTGACCCAGGGCTGCTGGATGCATCCCTGATCTCTGCTGGAAGCCACAAGGTCTGCTACCTCTTGTTGGCTGTCCACTCTCATGAATATCTTCTGTGTCTGGGATAAGCGGGGTCAGCATGCTGAAACTCTCCTACAGGGGCATTTAGTTATGTATGTAGTATTCAAATACAGTTTTTGACAAAGGGATTTATTTTGAATTTCTTTTTTTTTTTACACACCCAATATGGCAGCTCCACATGGCTGCCGCCATCTTGAGTGACCCCCTCCGGAGACACTGCCAGCGGTTCCCAAGAGAACACAGACTCTGTTTACTCCTTCACTGCACTGGAATACATTTGCAGGCCCACAGCCCAAGTTGCTACTACTTTTGCCCAGGTAAGTTACTTTGCCATGGGATGCATCGTCCCAGAGGCACCAAAATTGCCCCAACCAACATGGCAGAAATGCACTCCCAGTGCCATCTTGGGTGACCCTGTTGTCTCCCCAGCCAACAACTAGAAGAAGTACCTGGCTGAGAACACCAAAGCAGCCCCAACCGGCACTGGCGGAAATGTCCTCTGAAATAATGCTGGTCATGTTTATTTTTATTTTATTTTTATTGTTATCTTTTTAGCTTGCAGCAGGCTGCCACAATCAAGATGGCCACTGAGATCTCACGACACCTGAGATCTCCGACCTACAATGGAACTCCAAGGAGGAGAACACAACTTGAAAACCCCAAAGCTCTCTGCCACCAGATCAAAACTTTCTGGAGAAGCATTGGCATTCTGTGCTCCAGCACTGTCTCTGAAGGAGAGCCAGAACACTGCCAAGATGGGCCCAAGACTGTCAGAATAGACCAGGAGCACCAGCCATGCCCAATGAGACCAGGGACCAGAGCCCCTAGTGGCTCCGAGGTAAGGAACCATCGGACAAGTGAAGTGCAAATGGGAGGATGGAAAAAACTCAACTCGCTAAAGGTAGGAGAAAACCCCAAACGTTAGCCCCTAGGTACTGGAGCCCAGCTGGGCTGACTGGCACCCACAACTGTTCCCAGGGCTGATTCTCCTGCTTGGCTACCCCCATGGGAAACAGGCCTTAACAATATGCAGCTTACAAAGAATTTGTGCACTGGCACCACATAGGCCCATCTCTGTTGCCTGAGCGCTAGGGTAGCCGAATGACTGCCTTGTCTGCACAGGCCCAGAGAGTGCTCAACTACTCTTCCCCACCCCCCAGATACTAGGCCCTGAAAATGCCCCTTACCTCGGTCACTGCTGGTAGCTCCTAAGTTCCCGATCCAATGGCTGGAAGAGAAAGAGGGAGAACCACTTGACAAACACCCAGTTAACCCCTCTGTCCCCTTCCCCAGATGGATGCCCCCTCCCTGTGGGCAGCCTGGTGATGCCTCCACCTGGGATGTTGCCAGGGCCTGCTGATCACTCCAGGAGGAGGTATCCTATTTCTTGACAAGGTCCAGAGGGGGAAGGGGCCCCTGGACAAATGGCCGGCTGCTGCAATTCTTGGGCAGCATATTTAATATATTATAAAAATACCAATCAAATAAAAGCAAACATCAACTGAGTAGTAGTAGTAGTACAGTAATGCCAGGTATGGCAAAAATACATCAAGGAATGGATAGCATGATAGGTGTCAGAAAAGAACATGCTGCTATTTAATAGAGTACCAGAGGTTGGCTTTAGGGCTAAGCCAGGGGCAAGGTTGTGTGTACGCTGATGGGACCAACACTAAAATGAAGGGGCAGCCACTAAGAAACAAAAGGGGCAGAAGTCCATAGAAAGTGAGAAAGAAAGGGAAATTGTTAAGGAAAAAGGGAGGAGGCAGTGAATAGGTTAACTGCAGACCGAATATATAGTAGGTAGAGAAGTCATGAAGGAGGACTTCAAAGGAAAGGGGGAGGGGGAGGTACAGAGAGCCAGCCAGAGGGAAGTTGTTTCAGAGAAAGGGAAAGCAGAAAGAGAAAGCAGATTGCTCAAAGGTTTTTGGGTGGTGGACTGCAAAAAAATATGATATTGGAATCAGAAAAGCAAAGGGAGTAGGAGTAGAAGAGGGTAGGGGAGAGGAGGGTGAAGAGCTGACATGGAGGGGAACTGAACCAGAACTGAGAGAGAAATGAGGCATAGTGTGACTGTTGCTGGGAATTAAGGAAACATAGAAAAACAGTAACATAGAAGCTGATGGCAGAAAAAGACAGACTGCCCACTAGGTCTATAATACTTACTAATACAACTGAAAAAAGCCATACTAGGCTTGTGGTGCACTAAATAAGCATTACAAAACTGAACATCAGAAAAATTCGGCACTCACCACCTGTTTGGCTAAGGCCTTTCATAAAGGGTCTAGCCAAGATCTAAAATATGGCAGGCATGATTCGGTGCCTGTTTTTGCACCTGGGATTAAATAAAAAGACAGATTTCTAGATGGAAGTCTACTGAGCCTTTTTTGTATGGCATCCTTAGCCAAACCAGTGGTGAGTGCTGAATGTTTCAGATGTTCATACTTATTACAACCTTATCCCGACCTAGTGCTATGTGTGGGTTGTTCACATACTTCTGTTTCATCTGGTTTCCTGTTTCACACAAGTGGGACTAGGAGTCCCTTGACCTTGTTCCACCCATGTTTGTGCCCATTTATGGTCCTCACCCCAATGACCTTCACTAGCAATCTGTTAGAATATACACCACCCTTTCAATAAAGAACTTCCTCATATCCTTCCTGAATTTATCTTCCACCAATCTTTAGTCATGTCCATCAGTGACTGCATCTCTATTTCTAACAAAAAGGTCTTCATAATGTATTATATTTATACCCCATAGGAACCTATAAGTGTCTATTATGTCCCCCATCTGTGATCTGGATTCCAGCGAGTACACAGTCATGCCAACAGAAGTTCTTCATAGGATCTGCCATGCTGTCCCTGAATAATTTTTCTTATCATCCTCTGCACTGACTCAAAACCAATCAATGTCCTTTCTCAGGTAAGGAAAACTAAGCCCAGTACTCCAGAAAGCCCCTATCCAACAATCTGAAAAGAGGTAGTATAACTTCCCTCCTTTTACTGTCAAAACCTCTCTCTATAAACCCCAGCATCTTAGAACCCTTACCATAGGCTTTATTGCATACGCTGTCTTGTTGAGTGGGTCACTGATGAGGGCTCCCAGATCCCTCTCCTCTGCTGAAGTGACCAGCATACCCCTCCCCTCCAGTGTTCTGTGTGTGGCTTCTTATTCCCTAAGTGCATCATCATGCAATTCTTCGCATTGAATTTGAATTTTCAAGCCACACACCCTGGCAATTTAGCATACCTAGCACCTGAACGACAAATAACACTACTGGGGGATCAAGCTACACACAACCTCAGAAAAACTATGTAGGAATAGAGACAAGTGACCCATTCACTGGTAACTAATATTAATATTTTTATTTTCACTGATCACATCCAAGTCACCAACAGATATTGTTCAACATTTCATAGTGCTCTCACTACTTCATCAGGAACTATAAATAACAATTAAGAGGTATACATTACCTTAAAATGTTAATCTCAACTACGGGAGTAGCCAGACTTTAAAAAACTGAAGTCCCAGGATGAGGATAGACCTGTTTGTGTAGTCGTGGCTCAAAAATCAGAACGTAAGGTTGGGGATCTGGGAGCCACCTAGGCTCCCAGAAAAGTTTTAGAATTTGGGTCATTCTGGTGCATTTTGGGGAACATTTGAAATATAATCTGTTATCCTGAAACTCCCTTTCCTTTGCCCAATAAGTTGCTTTTTAGTTCCCCAATGAGTTCACACAGTCCAGTATGTTGCCCAAAACATTCTCCCCTTAGCCCAGTCTCCTGCTCCAGTGCAAGGTCCCTGGCTCACCCTGAACCCAACAAGTTGTACTGTCGTGCCCTTCCCTAGAATCCCCAGCCCTCCTCCCCCAGTACAATAAATTGCATCCTAGCCTCTTCCCTATAGTCTCCAGCCACTCCAGCAAAGCATTTTGCCCTTTCACCTGAATGTAGATACAGTGGTAATGTTAATACTGATGACTCATGTTATAAAACCAAAGGACTGTTATGACAAAATAGCTCAATAATAAAAAATACAAAAAAAGATGCCTCAAAAAAGCAGTCACAAGCTGCAATTACTGTACAAAATGCATGTGTAATGTCAGGAGGTCTAAACCTCACTGTCAGGTTCTTGGCAATATTGGGAATGCAAGGAATCACAGACACATTCCATTAGAGTAATAAACGTGTTTATTACTGCCAAAAGAATAATTACAGTTGCCCTAAGCAGTTCTTTCCAATACAAACCGGGAGCCAATGCTAAGCAATCACTATACCTCGAGGATTCTCTGTGTCTCTTGGGGTTTCTGAGGTAGAAGACCTAATGTCTCACATTATAAACCTATGATAATTATTATGGTTACTGTAAGATAGAAACATTTCAAGTTATAGAGCAGGGTTACCAGCTGTCCCTATTTTCGCAGGACAGTCTTGATTTGGGCAGCTGTGTCCTGCAAAAAAACATGAAAAATACTACATGTCCTGACATTATAGCAGAAAAATATATTTTCTGACTTTCCCCTAAATGCTGCAAAACAATGTAATACCTTAACTAAAATACCTTAAAATGATAAGACACACTAAAACAGGTAAAATACTACAGCACTTAGCCTTAATTCTGATTATTTAAAGAAAACTAGTCTGTTGCATTGGTCAAGACTACATATTGTCCTGCGAAATATCATGTTTCAGTAAGAAATGTCCCACTCTGGGTTTTTTAAAACGAGGTAACCCTATTACAGAGATGAGCCCTATTGGATAAATTAGAGGTGGCTCCATGGTCCAAGATAACATTATACAATTTTGTAGTAGTCATCACTTTGTGAAACAAAAGTGTACAGTTCTTACATAAATCATTGTAGTAGTACAAATCACCAAAAGGTGGCAATGCTGACTTATATATCATCATCATTACAAGGGCACAGGTGTCCTAACATCTGGTAAGCAAGAAATACATATGTGTATCAGAAAGCAAAGTGTATAACGATAATATGCATACATATCCTGACATCTACTCTTATAGATGTCCTTAGCCCTATGTGTTAGTATAACATATGCCTAAGTGCTAGCTGTCTACGGTGTACCTCTGGGGGTACCAATAAGGGTAGGGACCTCGTGTAACAGAAACATATAATTAAGCAATAATACGTATGGATATCGTGGGATATCGCCACGCCGATGGTTGAGCACGAGGTCAGAGGCCGAAAACGTCCAACGACCCGAGAAGTGACGATATCCCACGATATACCACACCCTGGAGTGCATTATTGTTATTATGAACTGGATTAATTGATATTTTATGCCTTTAATACAAAAAAGTAAAGTTTTTTAATATTTTATTATTGTTTTTATATGTGTAGGTAGACATTTAAAAAAAAAAGTTCGTGAATTTCATGTTTTGGCCAGTAGGTGGTGCTGTTGCAGGAAGATTTTGTTACAGGCTTAATTGTTGTGGCATTGATCCCCCCCCCCGCCCGGAAGTTTAGTTTACTGAGGTACGCTAATATTGGGTTTTTTTGTTGAGGAAGTGAAGATGAGTCGTGGCCCTACTTGAGGAAATGGAGAAGGTAAGGGTCAAGCCTGAGGAGCGGGTTGTAGCTTTTTGGCCGCATGAGGCAGTGAGGCGTAGTGGTAGTTGGTGTCACGAATGAAGCAGTTTCGTAATAAAAGGGAGATTTTTTTGTGTGTTTGTAGCGCGTCTGGTTTCGGCGACCTGTATGGGGGGGGCAATTGTGAGGATGTGTTTTTTTTTGGCCTGTTAGTTGTAGTGGAGGTCTGACTTGCTTCGCTTGTGGGGAGGTGGAGAAGATTGCGCTGGGAGTGAGCAGGCTGGTGGCTGGAGGTTTTCCGAACCCGTGATGATGTAGCCCGATATCATCACGGCTTCCAAACCCTCTCGGCCAATCAGGTTGCTCGAATTACGATCGACGGTTCATAATAATGCTTAACATCAGCTCTTTCTGTAATGAACATTTATACCAGAATATGAACCTTACTTGATTTAAGTAATGCAGGAGAAATTGTATTTAATATTTTAGTAGTATTACGTTACTAACACTCAAGTATTTTGTTTCAAATTTGTTAGATATTGTGTTTTAAACTTAGATCAATTATAAACACAGTTTTGTACAAAAACAGTTAATGCCATATTATCTGGAAACAGCAAAAGTTGCCCACCAGCTGTGGCTGTGTAAGGCCAAACAATGTTACAGTACAATACTAAATCCAAAATAGACTCACCTCCTTCCTAGGTGAAAAAATAACCAGATGCCAGATCCGGAGTTTAGTAAGCAACCTTTCTTAATTTATTTAAAGCTAAATGACAAGCACACCGGTAATAAAATAATATATATATATATATATATATATATATATATATATACACATACATACATATATATGAGACTATATTGAATTTAGTAATGCCATATTATATCTGTACCAGTGCATGTATCAATGATATAATCCTCCCTCTGTCTAGGTAATGGCCTCAGTGCAGTGGATATAATAATGATGTATCATGTTTCATACATAAAAATCTTAGATACATGTAACAGTTTATTAAACGTATACCACTGTTCATGTTTATTTTGTAATGCATTTATTAATCAGGAGAAATTTTCAAATGTTGCACAACTACAGTGTATACTGTTTAATTTCAGTTTTCATTGTTCCTTCACTCAATAGTATGTCATGTGTGTGGGTGCATTACAGTACATGCATCATCATATTAGAAATTGTTTACTTATCTGTTAGCTGTGTTGGCTGTATCTTACTATTGCTTCAGAATTTGAAGAAATTGGGTGGGATATTCAAACTGCGCCTGACTAGGGCGCATGCAAGAGTGCAGCACAATTGGGCTGCACCAGAGCATGGACCAGGCAATATTGAACAGTGCTGCGCCATGGCTCAGCACCGTTGAATATGGCACTGTGGCCACCTGCATTGCGCAAGGTGCAGTGGCACTGCACCAGCGCAAGTGGCAAGTGAGGAGTGGGGGCTGCGCCGGCGCAGGAGCTGTTGCGCAAGGTGCAGGAACTGCGATATTCAGTGGTGGATATGCAAATGGGGCCATCAGGCATGCATGGTGCAAATGGGACCATTAGCATACCATTATGGCCCCATTTGCATACAGGTGCGCCGATCCCCGGTGACTTGCACCTACTCCGCCAGGCTGCAGCCATTGGGGACCAACGCTCCCTGCTCCTCGCGCTAGGTGCCCTACCTGATCACAGGCTAGAACAATAAATAAATATCCCTGGTGGTCCAGTGGACCCATCCCCATGCCCGATCGTGGGCATTATTACAAACAAATATCCCTGGTGGTCCATTGACCTGTCCCCTGCCTGATGGCGGGTGTTATGAATAAAGAACATCTGGTTTAGTGGCTCATCCAGCTCGACTAGCATTATGCACGGTTCTCAGGCTTCCTGGTGGTCTAAGAGCCCCTCCTTACTCCGTTGTTTCAATACCACTTTCGGCTCCCCCCCCAGTCAGGTGGGCAGTATCTCTCACCCGCAAGCCATCTGGTCAGCCACCTGACAGCGAAGACAGAATATATCGCTTCATTGGTTCACAGCGCGGCCATGGGCGCAGTAGACTATACTCCGTACTACACAGTCCCAAGTTATAAATGAAAGGACTGTGTAGTACAGTATGGTCTTCATATGCCCATTGGCCCATGCTGTGGATCAATGGGCATACAGCCATTCAGTATGCTGTCAGTCGGTGGGAGGCTTGGCAGCTTGTGGGTGGGGAGATGCTGCCTGCCGCTGACTGGGGGGGGCAGGGTGGTGGGACTGAGTGGGCAGGTGGGGAGGGGGGTACCGCTAGACCACCAGGGTATGGGTTTGTACATAGTGCTCGAGATCAGGCTGGATGGGCCACTGGGCCACCAGGGATGCACATCATTCATACCACCAGCGATCAGGCTGGGGACAGGTCCACTGGACCACCAGGGATATGTATTACAATTAATGCCCATGATTGGGCATGGGGACAGGTCCACTGGACCACCAGGGATATTGGACATTTTGCTACTTTACTTATGCCTGCGATCGGGCTGGCAGTGGTTCACTAGACCACCAGGGATATTGGACATATCAGTTATGTGTCTATGCCCGTGATCGGGTATGGGGGGGGCGATACCATGACGGACCGTGCCGCCGGAGCTCGGGTGACCACCCACAGCTGGCAACAGCCATGTTGCACCCTGCAATATGGCAGCTTACCTGTGGGTGGCCAGCTGTTGCTCCATTTTATTTTGGCTCAACTGTGTGCGGCGCAGGTAGGGGTTGTGCCTGCATGGGCTCAGCACATCCTGGGCTGAATATCGAGATGTGCGGAGTAAGCTTGGGCACGCCCCCCAACCCTGCACCACATACATTACTGATGCGCCCTGGTGCATCAGGATTTGTGCCGGGCACTTTCCCCTTTTGAATATCGTGCCAGAGTGCATCAGTGGGTTGCGCCATGCCCAACCCCTTTGAATATCCCACCCATAATCTTTCAATCTGTCCATGATTTTTTTTTTTGTTTTTCATACTTTAACGTATTATCCAATCAGTTAAAAGAGCAGAATTATATTGTGATATATATTTAGTACATGTAACTCTAAGATGTGGTGGAAATTAATTTCACAATAAAAGATTTTGTCTTCTTATTAGAGAAAATGAATAAAGAACAAAATAATTGTGCTGCTGCTATCTATCATAAGTTGTGTACTGCGAAACATTATACTGAATGTAAGAACATAGTCTAAACATGTTTGTAAATGGTTTCCTTTGTCTGTACAGTGAAGACTTTGCCACACATTTTCCCAAAGTCAAAGCGTCGCTTCCCAGTTGCATTAAATCCATGAAGAACTTTATTGGTATCTATGTCCATGTCCTTATGGATATGCAGAAGAGCCAGACTGCTTAGTCTTTCCTGACCTATGGTATTTTGTAGATAAGTCTTGAGCATGGAAAGTCCAGAGAAACTTCTTTCTGCACTACATGTGGTGACAGATATGGTTAGAAGAACCTTTAGTGCAGTATATGTGGATGGATAAAAGGATGGGTCTGGTGTTTTGGCAATGCAGGATGGTCTACCTTTTTTTAAGACACCATTCCACTTTACATTCAATCTTTCTAACTCTTTCTACAAATTTTCAAAGTAAGACTCACTTTCATTCCAGCCAAGTATATCTTTCTGAAATGGACTCATGATCTCAACTGCATCTTTTTTGTTCAGTTTTTCAGCATTGACTGGCATCAGTTCTTGTGCATGAAAGCGTTCCTTAAGTTTTGAACTACCCCAGAGGCCAGCCCATTGGTGCACTGGGTTGAGGATCTGGACACCACAACTTTCGCCATGCCAGCGACCCAGGTTTGGGAACGAGCCTAGGTCGTCAGAGGTCGTGGGGGGAGAGAATGTGAGCAGCTGCCAGGCCTCTGCCTTGGGAGGGAAAACTTGGTTTTCTTGGAGCTTAGCTGCCCCCTGGTGGAGGCCAGAGTTGCTGCATCACTCCAAGGACTGCTGGCATTAGGCCGATGGAGGGCAGAAGAGGCTGGTACTGGAGCTGCGGTGCTCATGTGTGCCTCCACTCGCATGCGTCAACACTTTGGGGGGTTTGGGAGTATGACCAAAGGGGAGAAAACAGAGGAAATGATGGGGGCCACCCAAGGATGAAATCTCCAGGCCAGCTCTGGGGTTTCGCCAGGGCACGCATGGTACTACAAGTTCCTGAACTACCCAGAGTCTGATAAGTTGGCAGACGGCCAGACGGCCCACCGAGGAGGATAAAGAAAGTTGGAAAAAAGTTTTAAACTGCCCAAATGTTCCTTTAGTTCTTTAATCAGATGATCTAGCAATGGTAGGAATAGTGCTCTCTTCCAGTAAGTGCTTGGATCAGTTGCTTCTGCATTCTTTCTGTGCTGCTGTTTACCTGCTCGCCTAGGCATTGAAGGCTCAACACTTACCTCTTCTGCAGTACTCATAGCCTTCTTGTACAGTTCTTCCTATCATTGTTCATTGCCCCTTACTAGTTCCAGTGCAGTGATCAGAGATCCTGCTTCAGCAAAAGCTGTTGATACATCAACCTGTACTCCTTGTAGGAAATCACTCAGTGGCCTTGTAAACTGCAACACACTCTCATAGACAACAAGGCCCACAATGAAGTTAAATTTGGTCATAGAGCACAAAAGGCTTCCTGCTTTACAATCTCTGTTTTGTTCAAGATGCTCAAGTGAGTCTACAAACACTTAAAACTTCTGCAAGACACTTGCTAGTGAATCTGCTCTTGCTCCCCATCTGGTTTCACAGACCTGACCGAGTTTTTTTCACCCCATACTTCTGTTCACTACAGTTTAGTCTCACAAACATTTTCACGTTTTGGTAAATAGGTAAAGAAAAAGACAAGCTGTTGGACTGTATTGATGATGTTTCTCACTAGTGGCAGTTTGCAGCTGTGGACAATGGCAAGGTTTAATGTATGTGCGCTACAGTGCACATATAGGGCTAGCACGTTCTGCTCTATAATCCTAGCCTGCACTCCAGATAGTCTTCCTGATATGTTGGAAGCTCCATCATAACCCTGCCCTCTGATCTCATGAATACTTAAGCTATGACTAGCTAGGATTTCAGTTATTTGTGTTGCTCTGCAATCAGCTGTTGTCTTTGACACATGAAAAAATCCAACAAATTCTTCACAAACTCGGTACATTACACAGCCTACCGCAACAAAGCAAATGCAAAGTGAAAGTTGTTCTCTATTGGAAACATCAGTACACTCATCTGCTATTACCGAGTAGATTTTGGCCATCTTACAGTCTAGTTAAATGCTGCTGAGGACTTGCCTTCCACATAGGCTGATCAGTTCATTTTGTTTCTCAGAACTGATGTATTTTGCATTTCTTGGTCAGTGCTCTAAGTGCTTTTTAAGAACTGTATCTGTCTCTGCTCTATAGTTTAGAAAAGGCATGAAGTTTCCATCTGTACTAGTATGACCACACACAGGTAGATTCTGTTTTGCAAGCAGAATGATAAGCTCAACAATAGTTTTCAATACAGTATGTACCCATTCCTTTCTACTGTCTCCTGATATGCTGACAAAATGTAATTGATAACAGATACCTTGTGTCCTTTAGCAACCGGTAAGAAGTTTTTTGCTTTCATAATAGCATCATTATGATTTTTCCCTGAATTAACATGTAAAATGTAAATAACATGTACACTTACGTTTTTCCAGTCAGTTTTTGGTGTTTTGCAAAACAATGCAGTAGATGGTTTTCCAAACAGTCAGCAGTAAACACAGTGTACTCCATCTTTCTCTTCTGAGTACCTCATCCAAGGATAACTTTCTAACAATTTTTTATTAAATTTTCGGTTTTTCTTTTCGACCATGCGGGAAGGAAATTTTGCCTAACAGTTATGACCTCTATTTTTTTCCTGTTTAGAGTGTCAAGAGAGTTGGGACTCTGTTTGATTACACTCCTTTCTGAATTTCCGTGGTTGGGACAGTCTTTAGGTGTCAAGGAATACCCAATTCTTTTGTCCTGTTGTTTTGGTCCTCCCGCTGGTTCAGATGTTCCATTGTCCATGGCCCAGTTCTTAATATTGACCCCTTCCTCCATCCCTGCCAAGGATATGCTCTCCATGGGCTCCATGCCCATAGGCGTGGGAAACCTGGGCACTTGGCAGTCGGCGCTGCCGCTACCGCCACCTGAGAACCTCACCTTGGACTCTCCATTAGAAAAGCACAGCATTAACAGTCATCCAATCAGAATGTGAGCACTCTTCGACGTTGGCTTCCAATTGGTTCTTGCAGTCTGCTTCTGTGTCCATTGTAAACCAAGCATAAATCCGATTTCCATGCTGAAATTTGCCAAAAAAGAGCTGTAATTACTTTTCTACTTGACTGTTAAGACCCTTATCCTTCTGTTTGGAGTGTTACATTTAGGGATACTGTGTGATTACACTAATTTTGAAATTCTGTGCTTACCTCAGCTCCCTACACGAGTGGCCGAGCACTTCTCCCTACTGAAGTTCCTACTAAGCCTCATCTTATGACCTCCTTAAATATTACAGAAGTACTCTGAACTGATATGACTGATGTAACATTGAGTACTTACTTGTATTAATTGCATTAATTGTTTTTTACTTATGTTATTTGGCTCTATTGTAAATATCTCTGTATGCATTGCACCATTTCACCCAGAGCTAACTAGGTCCATCTTGTAAATGAACTTGCTCAACGATGTTCACCTGGATAGATAAAGATTTTGATTGATTGATTGAATTATTTGGGGTATGCCATTTCTCTTCAACCAGTCTTAGCCTCAGCTCATCTGTAATAACATCGCCTAACATTCCCATATCCAGTCCATCAGTGATCGACCTGTGCTTCTATCCACTTATTTGTGATTGCTGTGTTTCAGTGTGTACAGATCTATGAACACCAGAGTGACTAGTTGAGGCTGTCAACTCGGTAAAGCTAGTGGGTAGTTCAGTACTTTGATCATCAAGCAACAGAATGTCACTTTGAGGTGCTATATCTCTCTTGCTTGATGCTTGTGGTCCAGATGAAGAACTAGTTCTGTAAAACATTTTAATTAATATTTTAGTAACATTTTTGTCTAATCAGAATTAATATACGATATGTGTTAAAGAATGGCAAACATCCTTATTAGCAGTAAAGAAGCCAAAGTCAATATTTACCAGATAAGTAACCAATGATTTTGCTCTCTCTCTCCAATAACAAGGATGCTAGACACTCAAATATTACTGTCTCCCATGTACACTTTAAATATTTATGGTAGAACTTTTAGTACAGGTAAAAAACATTCCACCTTGACAACCTATTTTACATTAAATGGTATACGCAACAAGAATGATGTTATGCTTGAGCAGCTGTATTACAATGTTGTGGGTGTTTGCACTCTCTAGTCCATTTGGATTTACCACCCTATAGGGGTACTGAAGACAAGGAACTCTGTAAGAGGGTTCCACCACTAGAGGTTCTGCAGGAAAGGGTCTCTTGGATAAAGGTACCCTAGAAAGGAAACCCAAATAACTGTAGCAGCTATCAATGACTAGGAGGTACAGAAACAGGCTGAAAGAAACAGGCAGCTTTTTTTTTTGTAAACTTTATTTAAGATAGGACATGTGCAGACATACCCTGCCTCCCAACCAGGGGGAGACACTTCCAACTTCATGAGATACAGGTGTATAAAAAGAGGTACATTTCATATCTAACATTTCAGCCTTAGCTCTATTATTAATGAAGCTAATAAAATTAATTATTGGTAAGAATCACTTAGTAAAGAAAAAGACAAAAATATATCTGCAAACACAGACTAGTGCTTCCCTTGGCATCTTACCATAAGTGTTGAGATAATATAGTGGTACTAAAATTATATTATAGCCATGGAATGATGGGTTGCCAACGGATTGCACAGTTACCTCAGAAGCTTAGGAACCAATCCCTGTTGATGGCCTGTTCCAATGGGAGCCATATATCCTCATATTTACCAAGTTGTCCTCGAACTAGATATTGTGTCCTTTACAGTTTCATTACTTGCATAAGGGACGTAACCCAGGAGGCCATAGTGGGGACCTGGCCAAGTCTCCAATACAGAGCCAGCTCCCGCATACCCACTACTATGCCAATCCTCCACAGCAACTGTCCTCCTCCTCTAGGTTTCCAACTACCCAGTGTAGGGAGGCCCAATAGAATTTCCACTGGGTCTGGGCTTGATGTGATATTTAAAGTTTTAGATAAAATATCAATTATCCCCATCCAAAACCTTGACACTTTAAGACACGTCCAGACCATATGGTAGAAATAACCCTCCTGAGCATGACATTTAGGACAGTATGGGGAGAAATCAAGGTCTATTGTGTGAGCCAATTTAGGGGTATGATAGGTTCCTAGAAGAAAATTATATTGAATGGCTCTTCGGTGATTATTAACTGAACATTTTAAGATTTTTTTTGGAGTAATCTCCAGTCCTCTCCGGTGAGTCCCTCAGGGTAAATATCCTCCTCCCAATCCCTTTTAACTCTCTCCATAGGGTCAGGTAGGCTCCCCAGTAGTATTCTGTAGCACCTGTTAAGAGGTCTAAAACATTTGATATTGGAGAATTTTGTAAATAGTTCTTCCAGTGGGGAGTGGTGTAGTGGGAGGGAATCCTGGGGCCCTGGAAGGATCCCCTGCAGTCTGCAGCTTAGTCTAAGATAGAGAAAATATTGAGAAGGGTGTAGCTTGTATTTTCTTTTCAAGGCACCAAACTGGCATACCTCCCCTCCCTTAAGGATTTGACTAAGTCAGAGGAGGCCCTGCTTGTCCCACCTTCTGAGAGCTGCCATGTCATTATGAGTTAGTCCTTCTCTTCCCTTCAAAAGTACCTCCAAAGTCACATCTGGGGAGAGACCTGGTTTATATCTCAACAGTGATTGAGCCTTTGCCCATGCTTTCCAAATGGTTTAGTACATGGGTTGAAAATGTTAGGGGGGGCCACCCCCAAGGAGTTAACAAACAGGGTATAGTATAGATGAGGGTCACCTCCGCTTTCCATCTGCCTCCAGGTTGGGGCCTCCCCTTCAACCCTTAAAAAATCTTGGACATAGGCCAGCTGGGTGGCCATATAGTATAAGTGCATGTTAGGTAGATTCAGGCCCCCCATTTTCTCTGGCAACCACAATATCTCCTTCTTGATTCTAGTTTTTTTCCCCTGCCACAGGCATTGCGTACACATTCCTTCCAGTGCCTTGATATACTTCTGTGGAAGGGAAATTGGGAGAGACTGAAAGAGGTAAAGCACCTTTGGAAGAATGTACATCTTAACAAGGCTAACCCATTCCAATAGGGTGATAGGCAGAGCCCTCCAATTGGTGCAGCCTGTCTGAAGCTTCCGAATCAAGGGACCATAGTTAATTGGCATTATTTGAGAGAGTTTGCTTGGTAGCAGGACCCCTAAGTATTTTATCTGTTTGGTGGGGTTTATTATGGTCCCGGCTATCTCTATGGAGGTCTTCCTTTCTCCCAAGGGGAGCCACTCACTTTTGTCCCAATTAATGTTGTGTCCCGTTATATCTCAAATATCTTACTCAGTGCTGGGAGGGCCTCGCCAGGGTTATCCAAGAATAACACAATATCATCAGCAAACAAATATATCACTTAGACTTCCTTTCCCACCTTGCAAACCCTAATTTCTTAATTTCCCCGAATGGCATTTGCCAGTGCTTCCATAGTAAGCACATATAACAGGAGGAACAGGAAGCAGCCTTGTCTTTTCCCTCTAGACAGTGCAAAAGTGGTCAAGATGGTGCTATTAGTTAGAATCTGGGCTTGTGACTCAGCATATAGGACCCCTATCCATTTAAGTATAGTGTCCCCAAATCCAAATTTGCACAGCACGGCAAACATGAAGGACCACTCAACGCGGTCAAACACCTTTTCGGTGTCAAGTGCTAAAAGACCTCTGTGTGCCCCCTCCCCCTTTTTCCATCTATAGATGACATTGATGGACCTATAAAGATTGTGCTTGGCTTGCCTTCCTTTAACAAGATCTGGTCAGAGCCAAAACGTCTGCAGGATTTGACCTGATAAGGAATAAATTTAGTGTGCATGACCCATGCTACTATATGTGTTCAGACCTGCTGGGCTGCAGCTCTGGTGCTGTCAGGTTCATGTCAAGGTGCAAAGTAAACAGCAGCACCTCCAAACTGTTTTGCACACTGTTAGCAAGGCAGGCAAAGCAAGCAGTACCGACTAATATCAGGTCTCACCTTCCCATCGCCCCCCCCCCACTCAGCTGTGGAGCAACAAAATCGAGACCTTATTCAGCTGACGAGAGAAAATTCCCCATTAGTGACACGTAAGTTGCCTGCCTGGACCAGGCTCCCTGCCAGCCTGGTAAGAGTTGAAGAATTAATTGACAAAAGCAGTGATCTCATGGAGTCAGAAATTGGTGAATTGTCATATCTGGAGGCATGTCTGTACTGGGTGGTGGGAGGTATGTAAAAAGGGAGTGAATAACTGCAGAATTACACCAGGATATGAGTTGTTTTGAAGGTTTACTCCGTGGTGTCCCTTCGGAGTTACTCCTCAGCTGAATTCTGAATCATAACCAGATGAATACAATTACAGCTTGGGGATGTCCAAGGTAGAATAATATGTACATGTCGAATACTTGAGATTGACAATACAAGTTTTACAAAGCGGGTGACTTAGTAAGCACCAAATCATCCATTCTGTTGATCTTTTTGTACAAGACAAATACGCCTGCCATCTATCATACAGATTATAGTGAGATAATACCTTCTAACATTATTCAGAGTAGTTCAAATATTCCAGGTTAAATTCGGGGTAGTCACAAAAAAGGAAAAAGACATTCCTATTAGTAAGGGGAAATACAGCCTGTGAAGGAACGCCATTCTCATTCCTTGATTTTCTGACCTCAGTTACTGCCTTTTTTGTGCCCCTATCAAGTTGCTCATTCCGTGGAGATCTGGCGCCATCTAGTGGTCAAATGCAGAATTGTGCTGTGTGGCAAAAACTCATTATGCACAATTTCAGGAGACGTATTTGTCAGGAAGGAATCGCCCATGAACTCCTCTACACAGAAGGCGCAGAACATGGTCTTTATGTTACTGCACAAGGCCAACATTTCACAACATATCAACTATCCTACTCAAGTACTTAATTCGGAATTTTGACAGTGGAAAGAATTTCCTGCCCACACTAACCGTGACATGGCTGTGTTGGTAACTAGAATCATAATAGGAGCACACATTAACAACAAGAAGTCTTGTATGGAGCCTTTTTTGGAACACTGAACTGGTGTTTTGCCTGAGTAGGGAGTTGTACCAGAAAAGCCATCAAAGAAACAGTAAGCTATGAAACCCCAGCCATCAGTAATGGCTTACTGCACACCTGTCTCCATTCGCTTAGCAGTGCTGCAGACATGGGAAAAGGGGAACAATATATACATAGTAAACAATCAAAAGAAGTTTGGGATTCTCTAATTTGAGCAAACAAATCCATGGGTCCTTTAATTTTTGCAAAATGCAGCTGTTTGAGACCTTTGTGTGTGTGTGTGTTTGGGGGGGGGTTGGATGGTGTTTTCAGTAAATGCAGCGCTCTGTCTCACATTCACAGAGGGATAATACTGTGAGGGGCAAGTAAAGCTTTAGACAGTTGGAGTCATATCAGTTTAAACTGAATATTGCTGAAAATGCTGAAGAGCTCTAAAATTATACTATTGCAAACAATTACTCTACTAGGAAAATTCTTAATACTAATGACACAGACTTCCATTTAGCACAATGAAAAACATTTCATTCAGAAAACCTAGATTTCCAAGACATTTCATATTAAGACAGGTTAATAATTAATGATAATATTCTAATGGAACTGTTGTGTAATGAGTGACCAGGAAAGATGGCAACCGTAACCAGAAACTGAAAATGCCTAGGTCAAGAATTGATTACAAATATTCTATGCAACATAAGCAATCCTCCCCTTTATTTCTTGCTTAACACTAATGATGCTTTCAAACTGTGACTGTAAATTCAAATACTGATGTTGTCACATGACTAGAATATTTAATTCCAATTAAGCTTGAACCGACAACCTTCATGCCTCCGGTGCAGACCACAACTTCTCAATGATTCCCCAAAAGTGCTGTATAAACGCAGAAGTGGGCAGAGAAAATGTCACTGCCATTTGGGAGAGTGGGAGATTAAAAGATGCAAGACTAAGCCAGGGAGACAATACTAATTTTGCTCCTCTCCCATATTACCTATTTGAACACGACCTGCAGACCAAAGGAGGGCTAGCACACTATGAGGAGAACTTGTAGCCCCTGACACTGCTTGGCTCATGGCCAGTCCTTTCGTGCTTTACTTTGTGGGGCTGGTAAAATACTTGCTCTCATACTGCTCGCATCCATTTTTCTGGGTTCCCTTTCCCCTCGTGAGGTGGTGGGCGCACGTTTCCATGGAGTCAATAGACTGACAGCGTACATCCACCCCAAGCCTTTATAGATATGCTCTCAATGGGAGAGCCTGCAACAACAGAAATCCCCGATTGCTGAATGAACATAACGTGGCATAAATTTTTTTTTTTTGTAAATAAGGTAGGAAACAGATTTAGGCACACTAGCTCTTAAAGTTTAGTCATGCAAGGTTTAGTAGCATCACCGAACATGTCATTTGGGCTATATTTAGGTGTCAGTAGGCCTGCCAGCTATTTTGTTCTATGATCATGGCTTTCGTTTATATGGTTCTGTATGAAATACCATTCAGTTGTATGTATAATATTAAATGCGTTATTAAACTATCAGTTCATCAGTGATTACATTCTTTACATTTTATTTACATGCTGAATTGGGCCTTGTAAAATGTTTATTTGTATCGTGGAAAGTTACAAGAAAAAATAGCCGAGCCTGCGATGGGTGTGGGGAGGGGGTTGAGGCGTACAGCATGAGACTGTGGGAGGGTTTGTCTACAACTGTAGTAAACTCTGTGTGAGGCAGAGTTGGAGCGGGTTAAACATACTCTGTGTGGGGAGAACACCTCTGGAGACATGAAGTGGCAAGAAAAATAGGGCTGCTAAACTATCATGCCTTATACAGTCAGCATAGTACTTGGGCTGGGCTCTCCGCAGAAGAAATACTGTTGTGTGGGTGGAAAACATGACATAGGTCCTTTTCTGATGCAAAACGTCTGCAGGCTCCGCCCACTGCAGACGTAAAAAAAGAGGAGATAAATACAGGAAATGGGTTAAATATAAGAAACAGCGTGCTAACGTCATTTTCCAAGACATATCACAGGGCTCCTTAAATGGCAACAGTTCTAATTATCCAGAATTAAAATTTTTAATGTTTGACTGGCTAGCTAACAGACCACCATCACTCCTATAAACTACAGCACTATTTTTGGAACAACATATTAAGCATTTAGTTGCAAAAGAAAGTCATTATGCAAAATTTTAGACAGGAGTCGGTTTTAAAAAATAAAGTGTATGGTTAAGCATTGAAACTCTCATAATGCAGTTCTCTCTGAACTCTAATTTTCCTGTTACACTTTAAACAGTTACTTTCTTAAATGAAATACTGTTAAGAACCATAGTTTTATTTGTTTTTGTGTTTGTTTGTTTTTTAACCTTTGGCCCTTAGCCAATACCGATCCAGTCGATATAGAACCTTTACTGAATGGCTTCCCTAGCTGATGTACAAAGAGTAGGTAATGTGGAAAAAAAATAGTTCTATAGAATCAGGCTAAAGCCAGCAAAATAACAAAATAGTCTTTACCAAAGTCATCATAATAATAATAATAATAATATCAGCGAGTCACATCAAATGAAAGGGCATTCCCCCACTCCTCGGCCATTATTTCATGGACGAGATCAAAAAGGCTGAGAGATTCTGAAACTTAAAAAACAAAAAACTTTTTTGAGTCCCATGAGGAGATCTCTGTAAAAATATCTTGTTTGTGTATAGTGTTGTTTCCTGATAACAGTTCTAATTATCGGGAATTAAAACTGCTAGTGTTGGACTGGCTAGCTAGCAGTTCACTATTACTCCTGTAAACAACGTCACTATTTTTCGAACAACCCTTCCCCAAATGGAAATTCATTAACAATGTTTAATCCTAAGAGGAGACCTCAGTAAAACAGTCTGTCTTCATATAATGTTCTTTCCTGGCTTTTTTTTCTTTGTCTGCCTGTATTCATCATTGATTTTACAACAAAACTATGAAAGAAAAAAACACTGGTCCATCGAATTATTTCCTCCACCGTGGGGATACCCTGTCACCCCCTTTTCTTGAAGGTGTATGGCTAGTTTAAGCTTGAAGGTGTGTCGACTGATGCCACTTGTTCTGGAAGCCTATTCTAATCTCTTATGACAAAGAAACTTTCATAATCCTTTGTGTTCCAGTTGGGCTCCCCACTGAAATCAGGATAGAAGAATGGGGCCCATCTTTGTAACATGAGAAGCCATGCTCACATTTTCAGGTTTAACTAGTTACCTCTTAATTACTATGGATTTGGCATAGTGCTATGATGTTTAGACTGGAATTTACCCTTGCTCCTCAAAGGTTTACTGATGCTCTTAATGTTAGAGCTATTTCTGGACACATAAACTATCAAATCATTGAACTAATTTGATAGAAACATTCCTTTACACTAAATATATGGGGCCACTGTTTGTAGACATATTATTCTTTACAGTAGGAAAGTAATACACATTATAGCCATTTGCTCCAGATTTTGAAAGCTAGTGATATGAATTTTAATGCTGAGCGGGTGAGTGGTATGCTAGCTGTCTTCCCTTCTTCACTTTCCGAGAAATAAAGAGATATTTCACTAATAGCTATAAGGAAGCACCCATTAGAAGGGTTTACGTATCCAACAAAAAAAATCCTTCCTCAATGCTTTACCTTGACAGTGTGTTTTAATGTGTGTAGAATCACAAATGAATGAAGTCCAGCTAGCTAAATGTTTCTTTAAATCTTTGAGGAGTTTCCACTTTAGGAACTGTCTTCGTTTGTTCGCTTGTGTGTTTGCTTGTTCGTTTCCTTGGTTGTCTTGTTCCTTTGAACATCACCCAATCATGTTTTTATCTGTATATTATATTATATATCCTTTCACAAGGTAAAACCTTAAATTAAGTAGCTCCTAAAACAGATTAGGATTAAAATTGTTGATGAATTTCCAGTTGCGGGATGTTTTCAAATGGTAAAGTTGATGCGGAGAGTTAATCCTTGACGTCATACTTCAGGGCCAAATGCCTAATATCTAGTGGCCAATACTTTATCTAATGTACATATTAATGAATGAATGAATGCACCTAGAATATTACCCTAATGACCTTTGGTCTCTAGAATACAGTTTTGGTGCCCAGGGCATTTGATGATGTTTGTTGGCCTCTCGTGAACTTCTTACACCCTAAAATTACATTAATGGGCGAATATGCCCCCATGCCTTTTAAATCCATTACTTTTTAAGCACTGGCACTCTGCGAGGGTTATATACTAATGAGGATTACTATAGCCCATATTGCGAAATTTCGCTATTTAATGGGAGTCTAAATGGATTTGTTGTGTAACCTTTTTAAGTCGCATACCTGTTCCAAGCAAATATAAATGTAATTTGGTTGAAACCAAATATTCTCTGATATCCTTCATAAATCAAGAAGAGCATTCCTTTTTAAGTGACCCTCTACTTGTGTAAAGTGTTTGCTTATACTGTGTTAATAACAGCACAACGTTCAAAGTTTTCTGAAGTTCAGTGCATCTACTCTCGTTAAAATGACTGTATCTATTTTCCTCCTGGAGATTTATGAAGTGTGACAACATCACCAAAAGACTTGAAAACTGCTGGGAAACGTCCAGGAATTTTGAATTTGAGGAAGTGGTAGAGCTTATGGAATTGCCCGATTTAAATCCTATATTGATATAACTTGACTACCTCAGATACGGAGTAAGGTTACTTAATTGCATGTGCGCAAATGTTTCTCAAATTCTGCGAATATGTATGCTGCATGTATGAAAGTAAACCTATTTGAGTATAGCTTTCATGTTATCTACAGTGCGACGAGAATATTCTTCAGTTGATGGTTTCCACCACGACTGCCACCTAATACCCCGTACATTTAAGTTTTGTTCAGTCACAGGCTTAAACAAAAGTTGTTACAAGGTCGAATAAAATAGGTCTTGTGGAAGTGTTTCATAATAATCTCCCCCAGAAGCAGTGGTATTCATTACAGCTCTGACTATAGCTACCAAAACGAACCACTGGAGCTCCAGGATGTTTGAAAGTTTGTAGGTATTTCACAGTGGGAAGGATGTTGATTCTGAAAGAATAAAAATAACTTACCCCAACCACCTAGCATTTAATTCTTTGAACTGAGCTTTGCTAATGGTGAAACTGGTATGTTTTTTCTTCAACATGTCTTAGGAAGAAGGGAGGTTAGTATCTGCTCAGCAGTATTTGTCAGTTACCATGTAGTAAACTCTGTGTGGGGCGGAGTTGGGGCGGGTTAACCATACTCTGTGGGGGAAGGAACCTCTGGAGACATGAAATGGAAAGAAAAATAGGGCTGATTAACTACCATGCCTTATACAGTCAGCGTAGTACTTGGGCTGGGATCTCCACGGAAGAAATACTGTTGTGCGGATGGAAAACATGACGTAGATCCTTTTCTGATGCAAAACATCTGCAGGCTCTGCCCATTGCAGACATAACAAAGCCACCTTGACCTATGTGGATCAAACCTGGTAGGATCCTCTCCAGCCTACTCGCTAAGATTTTTGCTAGGATTTTATAATCAGCATTGAGGAGCGAAATAGGACAGTAAGATCCACATTTGGATGGGTCCTTTCCCGGCTTGGGGAGCACTACTATGGTAGCCATCTTCTGAGAGTGTAGTAGTTGTCCCTGTGCTATAACAGTTTCCAGGACCTGTCCCATAAGGGAACTAAGGGCTTCCCAGGTGGACTTGTAAAATTCAGCAGGAATGCCGTCAGGGCCCAATGACTTCCCCATATTTATGTGCCAAACCGCTTGTCTGATCTCCTTGGGAGACAGGGGGGAGTTTAACTCATCCCTGAGGGCTTCATTCCAACATAGCATGTCCACTTCCTGGAGGAAGTCCTCTGGATTACCTTCAGGTGGAAACTGAGTAGCGTACAGCTGGGAATAGAAGGCCAGAAAGATCTTGTTGATCTCTTTCTGGTCAAAGGTGGGAGAGCCATCAGGCTTAGCCATAGATAATATGGCCCGCTCAGCTTTCTTTTGTTTTACAATACTGGCCAACCATTTGCCTGATTTGTCCCCTTTGAAGTGGGTGTATGATTTTGTGAGCACTAGATCTCACTTCAGCTTCTGGGAGACTATTTGGTATAGCTTTCCCTTTAATTATTTTAAGTTTTGTGCAATTTGGGGCTGGGGTTGAGCCATGGCCCTCTTCTCTAATTCCTGGACTGTGGCCGGAAGGTTTTCCTCCTCCTTAAGGGATTGTTTTTTTTTTTTAAAAGCTGTGTAGGAAATTGTCTCCTGTCAAATAAAGGTCTTTAGGGCATCCCACACAAAATTTATATGTGTCCCTTTATCCTTGTTGTTATCAATGAATTCTATAGTTTTCCCATTTATAAATTTAATGTAGCTATCATCTAGGAGCAGAATGGGATCAAACCTCCACTGAAGACCCCCAGAGGACTGTAGTCCTGCCAATAAATGCAATTGGAGTGGAGCATGGTCCGAGATCAGTATGGGTCCATACAGGGTCCGCATTGTATCTGTAACCAGCTGAGTGGAGACTAAGATGTAGTCTAGCTTAGTGTAGACTCAGTGTGAGTGGGAGTAAAATGAGTATTCCCTGTCACCAGGGTGTAAGTATCTCCAAACCTCCACTAGTGCTCTCCTGGCTATAAATTCTTGCAGTGCTGCTACACTTTTAGGGTAAGGTTTAGTTTTAGACCCCAAGTGATCCAACCTGGGGTCAAGGTAGGTTTAAAATTGCTCCCCAGTACTAAGTTATCCTGATAGGGGCCAAGGTTACCCCCAGGTGTGTGAAGAAATCTGCGGAGTTGAAATTAGGGCCACAGATTGAAGCAAAAGTATACACCATACCCCCCAAAACCACTTCAGCAATAGCAAATCTGCCCTGGAGATCTGCTACAAAACTGTTCACCTTGGTAGGCCAGGCCAAAGCCAGATGTCCACCCCCCTAGTTCTAGATGTGAAGGGTGCCACCAAAAGAACTCCCGCCCCCCAAGACTGGGCCAATTTATCTGCTTTCTCCCTTGTGAGGTGTAATTCCTGCAGTAGTACTACTACGTCCCCTTTTAGTTTTTTAATATAGAGTAGAACCCCACAGTTTCGGACCCCAGACTTATGAACCAACCAGTCAACCAAACCCACGGTTGCTCCCACCCATGCATTGGCCAATAATTCACTAGAGTACCTCCACAGGAATGGAAACAGCGTGAACAGCGACTGCAGTGCAGAGAGAGAGAGAGAGAGCGAGAGAGAGACTTCATGTTTGAGAGACCACCCATCACAGAGTGTCCGCATCCCCGAGTGTTCCCCACCTTAATGTTACCCTACAGCAGTGGAGATGGAGACAGACTGATGTCACTGTTGGTGAGTGACTGTGCAAGGGCTGGTGAGCAACGGGACTGAAACACTTTGCTCTCTCTCTCTCTCTCTCTCTTTCCCCACATATCATGCAGGTGGACTCTAGGCAGCAAACTAGTGATATCTCTCTCTGTCTGTATCTTTCTCTTCTTAAGTGCTGTCACAGTACTTTCCGAGTGCCGAGACACCTGTGCAATTGTACTTCACCATGTGGAAGGCAGAGTGTCATCACAGTACAGAAGTAGCTTTCTGTGTGCCGGCACAAGTCTACCATGTGTTGGATCTTTATAAATAACATTAAACCCCCCCCTTTTTTTTTGGTATTTCTGTCATATTTCAGACTTTTTCAGACTTACGGACTTTTCAGAGTTATGAATACCATGCATTGCCATGGTGTCCGTAACTCCAAGGTTCTACTGTAAGACCATACCCGTTTCCTTTTAACTACTATTTTCAATCTGTTGACATTCCATGATAAAACTGTTAAATCAGCCATTGGATTGGCTTAAAATATGAAGAGCGTCCTCTATATGTTTGTACCTATACTTGAAATATCTAACAACATCACGGCATTGTCCAAACCTTCCACAACTTTTGATTTTTAACATTCCCCCATTTGTAGATTCCCCCTTCCCCTCCCTCCTTCCCTCCTTACTCCTGAACAGACATGAACTTCTTTAAACAGTGAACCCCCCAAACAGTTCCCAAAGTCCCCCTCATTTAGAATGATTCCCCACTGAAAACAAACACTCCCCACCTCCAAAACTGTACTTCCCTCACAGTTCCCCGCCTCCCACATTCAAAACTTGAACAACCTTTCATCCCACCCATGCCATTCCCCCCTTGCAGACTCAAAAGAACCAACTTCCTCTACTCCTCATGGAGTGAGTTGCTAAATCCACAATTAAAAGAAAAGAAAGAAACCATGTATTTTAATATTGTGCATCCTTTCAACAAGTACTAAGGATGTGCACGTGGGGGAAGAGCCACGGTCGGTGTGCAGCACCAGCCACAGTCTGGCACATCAAGAAAAACATGGGAGCCTCATGGCTCACTATTCCATCGCAGCAGCGCTTCTGTGCCCTGAGCAGGGCAGTGTCAAGAGGGAGGTCACTCCCAACACCCAGATTGGTGTAGTACCTGTCCCCACCCTCCACACTATATGCATTTTGCAGGTTGTCACAATAGCTCTACCTGTTTGAAACATCATAGCTCCATTAGTGCCCCGGGGAGCTATAGCTTACTACTTAAGAGGCTCTAGCTGCTCCAGATATGGCAGAAAATCCCACCAGTTCTCTCCCCCCATGTGTGCTACTCAATATAGCTCTTCTGAATGGGTTCCCCATGCCTTGGCTTGAATAGTTTGGTCCCCCACAAGCTGCAGTGGGTGTCAAAGGACTGGACTGGTGTATTTGCCCCATTAAGGGTGCAAGTGGTCCTGCCCACCGCCCCCCCGGTAAGGTGTGCTCACAAGAGTGTAGTAGAGTTTTTTCCTGTTCGGGAGTGTGGATCTCTGCGCCACAGCCTGCCTTGGAAGGGCGCTGCATAGCCACCCTCCCAGCAGCTGGGCAAACCGCCCCAGGTCCAAAAGAACCTGGTCGAGGGGAAAACAAGTTAGTAAACACTGTTAAAAGCTGATTAATAAAGAAGAAAACAAGTTATACAGGTCAAATCAAGTTCTAGGCCCAGATTGAATTAGGCCCAGAAAAGGAGCCAGTTTCATAAAGAGTCCCAGTGTCTTTGACTGGTGAATTCTCAGGCTTCCCGCACAGAGGATGGGTGAGCTCTGGGAATCTCTCAGGCACATCCTTATAGGCCTCCAGAGCTGTGTGCCACAGCAGTCCCCTCCTGAAAACCACCTTCCAGGAAACAAAGAGAGTCAAACAGAGTTAATTTAACTTGCAATCATAGAAGTTAGGCTCCACTGTCCTCCGCTCGTTCCTCACCTCTACATCTCTGCATCCCTTTTGCATATTCCATGGCAGCCCCAGGGTCTGTGAATACTTTCTGCCGACTTCCTGGGTAGCACACAATGAGTCTCACTGGGTAGACCATCATAAAGGGACAGTTCTGCTCATGTAGCCATTTTTTAACATCGACGAAAGCTTGCCTTCTGGATTGGAGAGGGCAGGAGAAATCCGGGAAGATACTGACCCTGGAGCCCTCGATTAAGATAGGGTCAGATTTTTGGGCCACTGAGAGGATGGCCCGGTGATTCTGAAACCGCAGGAATTTAACCAAAAGATGCCTCAGTCTCTGATCTGGAGATGGTCCTTGGCCTGGAGAGCGATGGGCCATCTGGATTTCTAAGGTAACATCCGAGGCTATTTGTAGGTGTTTTTGTAGCCAGGGTTTAATGAAAGCTAGACAGTCTCTCCCCTCCAAACCCTCTGGGAGGCCCACCATCCTGATGTTACAGCACCGTTCTCTATTTTCATGGTCATCCACTACTTGTTTCAGCATTTCTATATCTTTAAGTGCTTGTTGTAAATCTGTAGATATTCTGGCAGTGGCATCCTCCTGAGTACTAATGTGAGATTCATCCTCCATGATGTGTGTTTTGTGTGCTTCTAAGGTTTCCGAAGTTGTGCTGATTAATAGCTGCAGATGTTGTAACTGTGCAGTCATGTTATCAAAACGGGATTGCATCCGTGCACTCAGATCATATTTTAAGTCCCTGATTAATCTCTCTAGGTTCTGGTAGCTTGAGTCCATGGTTGAATTGTCAGACCTGGTTCCGGCATCCTTCTGTAACTCTGGTTCCTGGACTGGAGAGCCACTAGGAGAGCCTACAGGCCGCGAGGAGGTAGTAACCTTAGAATTTTGAGAAAATTTTAGTTTAGCCTGTTTCTTCACAGATTTTGATAAAGTAGACATTGGAGCTTTTATTTGTATCGATTTGAGCAGCTTTTAGTAGGTTATGTCACAGGATGCAGCAGATTATAATTGGATTTGGACGGAGCACTCCTAAAACACCTCCATTCAGCTCCTCAGCTAGGCCATGCCCCCAACAGGCAGTTTAATGAAATATAAATGAGATGCACAGGTTAGCAGGATAGCTCCAATAAAAGGGCTTGCACTGATGACAGCAAGGTGCTTCATAATGATAGAGGCAATGGCTAGTATGGCCCCTATACATCTCCATCCAACAGCGTAACCTACCTAAGTAAGCTAAGAACACAGTATTACTAAAACTAAGTAAGTATTATGATCTGTGGTACGGAGGAGAGAAAAACACCCCTTTGAGAAGGAAACCTCTGTGGATCCAAGGCAGAGATTGCCTTCCCTCCATGCTTGGGCCATTTCATTTAGTGACGGCTCGGCTGCTACATTTGAAATCAGTTCAAGGGGTGGAAAATATTCCAGTTTGGTGGAGGGCTCTCACTCTATCCCTCTAACCGGAATGCAAATAAGGGTTGTGAGGGTTTTCTGCAACAAGCTCCTCCATGGTTTGTGAAGGAGAGCAACGACCGCTGAAGCACTCAGCCAGCTTACCAATCTAAAATACAAACCAGGAGAGCATTTAAGATGCCAATAGTAGTAAATTAATACTACAGCCAAAGGGGTACCCATGTAACCCCCCTTTGCAGCTAGTCACAAATTCTACATCAAGAGGTGCCACCCCACATGAATGGCTAAAGCTCTACCTGGAGTAAGGACATTCCCAATATGGGCCAGAAAGTATGGAGTCTACTCAGGCTTCACATGCTCAGGAAGTGGTCTAGGGTGCAGAGCGAAATCATCAGCTGAGAGTGAGCTCAGAGCAATGAATTGATGAGCATGGTCAGCTAGTCTCCATTAGCAATGGAGTAGGCCATACATGATGATACAGGGAGTAACAGGCAATATGCATCTTGGTAAACACCTTTTGTAATGGAGCAGGCCATTCATGGTGATGCAGGAAGTAACAGGCAGTATGCATCTTGGCAAACACCTTTTGTAATGGCACAGGCCATACATGGTAATGCAGGGAGTAACAGGCAATATGCATTTTGATTAACACCTTTTGTAAAAGAGCAGGCCATACATGGTAACACATAGAGTAACAGGCAATGTGCAGCACAGGTAACCAGAAAAACAAGCACAGGAGAAAGCACACAGCAGCTGGAAGCAAAGCAGGACAAACACATAAACACATTCAGCAGAACCAAACAGGTTCCAGAGCACAAACAATGTGAATGGGGGGTGGGGCAAGGCCAAAACAGGCCCCAGGCATGGCCATAGCAGGCCCAAACTAATAACACAGACCAACAGAGCCTCCATCTGGGAAAGAAAAAGTGCTTTGGAAGGAGGCTGGGAGGAACTGCTTGGGCATCTTTCAAAGGACATGAAATCTCCCAAGTAAACATTGCTCAGACTAGTCCTGCTTGCCCCATCCCACTGCAGCAGACCACATCCCAGCAATCCCGAAGAGCTGTGAGCACAACTCCAGAAATGTGTGGAAAAAGATACACTCCTAGAAATGTGAGCAGCATTTAAATACATATATTTATTCAATATGGGTTGAGTTAAATGGAGTGTGATAAATCCATTTATCTGAGCAACTGCATGTTTAATTTTTTTTTTATTCACACTGTTGTTATGTCACAATCTGTTTATACACATACTGTAGGCCCAGATATTCAAATTGCACCTGGTAGGGGCACAAGCCTGGGCGCAGTGCAACTGGGCTGCGCCGGGGCGAGGACCAGGTGATATTCAACGGGGATGCACCATGGCGCAGCACCGTTGAATATGGCAGAATCAGTGCACATACTGCGCATGGTGCAGTGGCACTGCACCAGCACAAGCCACTGCTAAGGAGCACGGAGATGTGCCAGTGCAAGTGCAGTTGCGCTAGGTGCATCACCCATAATATTCAGCAGGGGGCATGCAAATGAGGCCATAATATATGCAAGGCACAGATGAGTCCATTTGCATGTCATTATGGCCCCATTTGCATGCCTTGTGCAGGGCAGGCTGGTTACTTGCACCTGGCACCCTGCACAGCATGACGTGTGCTTTGGTGATCCCGGGCCATCACCCGCTCTGTATCCGCGATCGCATGCTACTAGGTATGATTGATAGCCCTGGTAGTCTAGTGGCCCCCTGCCCACCCGATTCCCCGATAACTGTTATGTGAGACTGTCCATGATAGTCTAGTGGCCCCCCACCCACCTGATTCCCCGATAACTGTTATGTGAGACTACCCTGGTAGTCTAGTGGACCCCCCTCCTGTGTCCCTGATAGCCGGAATATTACCCTTATCCATGTCCCTGGTAGTTTAGTTGTACCCCACCACCCATTGCTGCGATCGTGGTACAGCATGACATCATCTATCCCTGGTGATCCAGTGGCACCCCCAGCCCCTGCCACCCATACAGCACCCTGCCCACCTACCCCCATCCTCGCGGGTGGCAGCAACCCACCACCGCCGCCGCCGAATGACAGTTACAGTATGGGTTGAAGCCCATTGGTTCTGGTAGTAGAACCAATGGGATTGCAGGGCATACAGTACTAGACAGTCCCACATATGTGAATGAAGTCGGCGGGTGGCCGGGCGGTATGCGGGCAGGTTGCAGCTGACCACCAATGATGGGGGCGGGAGAGGGGCTGTGTGGGTGGGAGGAGAGGGGTGCCACTGGATCACCAGGGATAGATGACATGGTGCTGTACCGTGATCGCGGCAACAGGTGGGGGGGGTACCACTAGACTACCAGGGACATGGATAATGGCAATAGTCTGGTGATCGGGGACACGGGAGGGAGGGCGACCACTAGACTACCAGGGATAATCTACCATACCAGTTATCAGGGCATCAGGACTTGGGAGGGGGTCCATTGGACTACCAGGGATATGAGTGTGCTTGTGGATGGTGTTCTGAGTGGGCGGGTGGCCACCCATGGCTAGCAGCTGCTGTGTTGTGCCCTGCAATACAGTGGCCCACCTGTGGGTGTCTGGTAGTTGTTCCCATTCCTCATGGGCTCCACTTTGAGCCCCCTATGCGGTGCACTGTGGGGTTGCACCAGCATACGCGCCGCATATCCCAGGCTGAATATCAGGATGTGCCACATATGCATGGGCACACCCCCTGCATCTGTGCCACATACATTACCAATGCACCCTGGCACATCGGGATTTGCGCTGTGCAATCTGCCCCATTGAATATCGCACTAGGGCGCATGGCGCAACACCTTTGAATATCTGGGCCATTGTCATTATGTCATCAGCCATTTATACACATAGTTCTTATGCCCCCTCACCAGCATTACAGTAATTCACTTTCATGTTTTCCATTGCATTACACACACACACACAGCTCTGCACTCTAGCTAATGTTTTCCTACACATTTGTCTGCTGTGCAATTAACATATAAACTTTTATTTACCAGTCTGATTTTTTTTTTCCTTTTTTGGTAAATAAAGTATTGAAATCTCTAAGCTATCTGGGTCAACTCCTTTCACTCAAGTTTCTACAAGTGGCTGAGCATGCCACACTTGAACTCATTTTCTCACACCAGAAGAAAGAATAAGGCAAATTCTAACTTTCTTCTATGGCAGGACATGGAAGGCCATGTATATCAATGCCCGCAGCCTAGGGAATAAAATCCCAGACATGGTGGGCAAAAGGGGGGAATGGGCCGATCTGATAGGAGCCATAATGGAGGCAACAAGCCTTTACATAAGGCAAGTAAACAAGGGCAAGAGAATGAGAAAGCCACTATTGTTCTCAAAGGTAGTGGCCGGGAAGGTAAGGCGTAAAAGATGGCTTTCAGGAAATACAAGGAAACACAATAGGGGGAGGACAGGGTAGTGTATCTAGATAAACAGAAGGAGGGGTTACATGTGATAATGGCAAAAGCCTAAAGGCGATCACCGTTACCAAGAAGTCAAGAGTGCCGAAAATTTATTTTGGCACTCTGACACAGTGGGGAAGATTATGGAATCACTACTTAAAGAGCAGAGCAAAACAACTCCAGGTACTTAGTTTTTTTAATGTTTTATGCGGGGGGGGGGCTGTGCCTCCCCCACAGAGGGTTTTGTCCCCAGCACCACCCTACTTAAGGATTCTCAACTCCAGGGGGGTGCATGTTGAGGGGGGTGAAAACATTTAAAAAAAAAAAAAAGATTTGGGCACGGCGTAAAAAAAACACACCAGCGCCCAGACCCGAACCCAATACCCTGCTGATCAATGCTGCCAACCCACCCTCCATGCCACAGGATCAGCTTGACAGCACCTTCATGCTTCACCACACTCTCACATTCCCTCCCTGCCCTCGCTGTGCGTACCACTCCCCGTGCGCGTGACGTCGCATATTTGCCGACCCCACCAATCCGCTGTTCTAACCTATGGTAGCCCTAGAGACATGCACTGGGGATTGGGTCACCATTATTATAGGCATCCAATCCCCAGCACTGATATCTCGTGATACTGAAAGAGGCAGGGAAAGCAGTCAGGAGCGCAAAGGCATTAACAGAGGAAAAAATGGCACAGGAGGTAAAGAAAGGAGACCAGTCTTTTTATAGGCATATTAGTGAAAGGAGAAAAAACAGGGGTGGGATAGTAAGGCTTAAAGTGGAAGAAGGAGAGTGTGGGGAATGGGACCTGGAAAAAGCATCAATACTGAACAAATATTTTGTTATGTTTTCACAGAAGAAGAAGGTGATGGACCAGTTATGCAACATGAACAAATATGGGAGGGAGATGGACACCAGTCCATTTACAGATGAGAGAGTCCTAAAGGAACTCACAAAACTGAAGTGGACAATGCAGTGGGACCGAATGGGATACATCCTTGAATATTAAGGGAACTATGGGAGGTGCTGGTGCCACCACTGGCAGCACTATTCAACGAGTCACTCAATACAGGAGTGGTTCTGGAGGACTGGAGGAGGGCAGATGTTGTCCATCTTCACAAAAGTGGCAATAAGGAGGAGACTAGAAACTATAGACCAGTCAGCCTCACCTCAATAGTGGGGAAGATTATGGAATCACTACTTAAAGAGCAGCTGACGCCTTCAGGGGTACTTAAACAAAAAATAATATTTAGACACAGTTCAGCTTGTATTTCATATTAGTTCTGTATTCCTCCTCCCCATTATTTATTATTGTGTAATTTGCATGAAAACAGGATTTTGCTTCTGAAGATTTCATCTATTCCTGTTGCTTTCTCCCTACCTGGGGTCATAATGTACTGCTTGTGACATCACAGTTATGCCCAAAGGCAACAGATGGTGATGTCACAACACAAGATTATGACTTGAAGTAGGGAGGAAACTAAAGAGGCAGATAAACTCTAATGTATAAAGATCACATATTCATGCACATGTTCTCAGTATTAAATAATGGGAAAGAGAAATCTGTGGAATATATATGGAATGCATGCTGAATTGTACCTAAATATTGTGTTTTTCAAAGTTTTTTTTTGAAGCATCAGCAGCTCTTTAAACAAACAACTGTGGAACATCTTGAAGTCAGCAAAGCACAAGATTTGAGGCATCATGGATTCACAGTGGGAAGGTTATATCAAACAAATCTAATTGATTTCTTTGACTGGATGACTAAGGTCGTGGATCGGGGGGAGGGGTGGATGTCACCTGCTTGGATTTCAGTAAGGCCTTCAATACCATTCCATAGAGAAGACTTGTGAACAAACTAGGCACCCTGGGAGAGTGGGTCACAAGGTGGTAAACTGGGTTAGGAACTGGTTGAGTGATAGCAGACAGATGGTTGTGGTAAATAGTGCTTAATCTGAGGAAAGGAGGGTGAACAGCGGGGTGCCACAGTGATCTGTTCTGGACCCAGTCCTGTTTAATGTCTTCATAAGTGACACTGTGGAAGGGCTGGAGGTGAAGGTGTGCCTATTTGCAGATGACACTAAGATCTACGACAGGGTGGACACTCCAGAAGGGGTGGAAACATGAGGAGGGACCTTGATAAACTGGAGGAATGTTCCAGAGTGTGTCAGCTGAGATTCAATGCAAAAAAGTGCAAAATCATGCATTTGGGACACAAGAACCCAAGGGAGGATTACATGTTGTGGGGGGGGGAGAAACTGTTGGTCACCAAACAGGAAAGGGATTTGGGAGTAATCATATCTGATGACCTAAAGGTGGACAAACAATGCACCAAGGCTGTGGGGAAAGCCAGTTGGATGCTGGGGCACATAGGGAGAGGTATCACCAGCAGAAGGAAGGAGACGATGATGTCATTGTACAGATCATTAGTGAGGCCTCATTTTGGAATACTGTGTCCAGTTCTGGAGGCTGCATCTCTGTAAGGACATAGACAGGGTGGAGGCAGTTAAAAGAAAGGCAACAAAGATGGTGCAGAGCCTGCACCAAAAATTATATGAGGAATGACTGGGAGATCTCAATATTTGTACCCTGGAGGAGAGAAAAGACAGGAGAGATATGATAGAAACCTACAAATATCTAAAAGGCATAAATAGGGTAACAGAGGGTAGCATCTTTCAGAACAGGGAGATGTTCAGGAATAAGGGGGCATGACATGAGTTTGGAAGGGGTAGACTAAGGGGCAGCATAAGGAAGTATTTCTTCACAGAAAAGGGTGGTGGATGCATGGAATAGACTCCCAGCGGAGGTGGTAGGGACAAACACAGTGGGGGGATTCAAGCATGCATGGGACAGGCATAGGGGAACCCTAGCAATAGGAACGAGGAGGTAAAGCCAGAGATCAAGTAGTGTCTGTGGCTTTAACAGGAGGCAAGAAAAATGGGCAGACTAGATGGGCCTTGCAATCCTTATCAATTTCTATGTTTCTAAATGAAAACAACTGCCACTTCTCTATGACTGCCTCTAGCAGTGGTCATCCTGCAACAACCCACTGCTCAGCTCCACTCGGATGCCCACTCTTCTTTTCATGGCTCATCCCTGTAGTTTGACGCCTGCTTATCTCCACAGTAGAGATACTACATTTTCACAAATGGGGGGGAGAATATGGAGCCATCATCTCTAACAACCCACTGTACCTCTAATTATGAAGCAGGTCTTTTCCTCTTACTATCATGCTCACTCATTCCTCTCCTTTGCTGCAAGTCTCCACTGTCTCTCCCTCTCTTTCCAGAGGTCCCCCCAGGCCTTCAGTTATACAATACAAAGACACAACAGCCATCACACAAGGTATGAGAGTGTCTAGGGGAAGCACAAGAGTTTTTTTCCCCCTTGATTCTTTTGTAACTAGGTAAGTCTCACTTGGCACAAGTGGATGTTTTCAGCATCAACACAGGAGATCTAAGGAGGTTGTGACTTGCTCAGACACATAGTATGCAAGTGGCAGTTGTGGGAATTAAAGCCAGGTCTGTTGGATATACCATAATGATTCATAGCTTTTTACTATTCCCTATAGTCAGCCTAGGTAAATTGCCATCTAACGTGTGGAAATTATGAAATCACAGTGAATACAGAAAAATTAAAGGCAGACCTACTGTAGTTTTGATAATGGATTTTGTGATCATTCAGCTGTGTAGTGCCTCACATGTTCACACATTGAGAAAAGGGGCATCTCTCACTTCAGTCAAAAAGGGATAACAGTTATGCCTTGAGTGCTCTCCTTGATCCAGACATATCATGACCTGTTTGACTTTTGGTATTATAGAGCAGACAATATTTGCATTGTATATCAACAATAAACTATTTTCTGATGCATTACAGTAAATTTTAATTTGTAAATTATTAACATTTTTATTTCAATCTATTTTTTGCAGACTTGATTGTCTAGTAGTGAATGGAGTCCACACATTAATAGATTGAAGTTAATTTTACAGAAATTTAGAAATCAAACTATACAGTACTATACAGTAGTGCTTCAAAACAGTACAGATATGTACCCTTATTTCTCCTGAGTTGATTTTTATAGAAAAACATAACACATTTACACAGAAATGATTAAATATTTTATCTACAGTAAAACAGTAGTTTGTCATACCTGAAGTAATTCAAGATGCTGTTGGACATATGGCTTTGTGGTCGTCGTCTTTTTGGTTAAGCTGCCATGGTGCCGACTGTACAGCTGATGAAGAATGACAGGAGCCAGTCTGAAGAGAGCTTCCAGATTCCCGCTGCCTCTATCTATGAGCCTCCCTCACAACTGATCAGCTGGTCTACTTGAGCAGGTAATCCACACAAACACACATGCACGCTGAAATAACCAGTAACTTGGTAGGGAACATACCAGGCAGCTGACGTGAAACGGGAAAAATGACAAAACACAGGGCATTAGCCAGCCAGCATATCTAGTAAAATAAAGGCTTTTCAGACTTTTACTAATGCCAGCCAAAAATGCTATTCTGTCCCACAGTCAAAGCTGTCAGCTGGCTGGCTAATGACAGCACTCATTTATTCTGCTTCGGGGTCAAAAGGTGATCTGTGCATATGCTTTTAAAAGTGAGGTTGACAGATAAAAATATTATTCATGTATTGTTCTCTGTTTCCTCAGCTTTTGAATACAAAATGAAGTAGCCTAGAGAGGTGAAGCCCGGCAGCCATTATTGACTATGTTTCTTATTAAAATCAGCTCTGCAATAGCATTCCCTGGGAAAGTGTCTCTCTCCCCCTTCTCAACATGTTGTTGGGAGTGTGAGTGAGCTCAAGAGGGCAGGTAAGCAGCGATAAGAGATTGAGGTAGTGAAAATTATTTTCTGCAAGTCCCTGTCTAATTGTACCCCTGGTGCTGAGCAATCTTAAATTTTCCTTGATGGAATTTGGGTTTAAAACAGCAGAGCACTAGTCTTGCTCATACCCAAACAAAATGACACAAATAAATTAAATAAGTCCTGCCTGTACAACTTGGTGATGATCACCAGCGATTGGGGTTCAGGAAGCGGATCACTAGACTGTCAGGACAAAGGGGCAGATATTTATTTATTAATCAAGGGTTGGGGTTCAGGGATGGCTGTGAGGGGTCAATTGACTACAATGGAAAAGGGGCAGATATTCTTTTATTTATCAACTGTTGGTGCTAACAAAAAAATAATAATAAAAAAGTTGCACCAGGCAAAGGTGGACCACTGCGAACTATCCACCAACATCACTGCAACCCTGATACTTCCAATAGCAATTACATGAGCCAGGACCATTCCTGCAGGTTTTCACATTGCTGCATATATGGGACTGCAGTGTCCCATGATGGCTTGCCAGTTCGAATGTATCTTTGAGAGTAATTTTTAACAACATGGCTTATTAAACCATCCAACAACATTTTCCCATCTCTATGCAGGGACTTCTCCATCACCAAAAAAAAAAAAAAAAAACATTTGGAGGTGAATAGAGTCAGCTTCCATTTTAAAACAATAACTTTTCAATCACACCCACCAATGCTGTCAACATAAACACACTAGAGGGGCAATGGATGCAGCTCACGGCACAGCTCATAGAGAACATCTCTGTTTTAGCAGACTGGATTATATATATTTTTTTGTTATGAAACACAAACTGAAGAAAATAGTTTGGTACCTACTAGGGCATGAATGAATGGTGACTTGTATTTGTTTATAGTAAAACCTGATTGGCTGAGAATCAGCCAATCAGATTTTACTATATGTAAATACATCATCATTGATTCATGCCCTCACAGTTACTGAACATTGAACAGAGAAGACATGCTCTGCACCTAGGACCATCAGCTTCTGGCTGGCTTTAAACAAATCTGTTTTGGTTATGGGGGGCAAGGGGTAGGTGGTGGGGACTATATCAACCAACATCATCTGAATCTGTGGAGAGGCGAGTGTAGTTTGTTTTGGTGTACGAGGATGGGGTAAGGGCACAATATTAAATATTATTATATTTATTGAACATAAGAGTCGCCGACTTGGGAGGAGAGGGTGAGGGTGCTAGAGTCAGCAGAGGGAGGGAGACAAATTTGTGTAGATGACAAGAGCTGACAACGTATCTACACCTGTCTAAGATGTTATAGGGTTACAGTACAGCTGAGACACATGCAAAGGGAAATATAAGTTGCAAAAAAAAAACTGAAGGCCCAGGCTTATGTGCGACGGCCTGGCGACACCCCTGTCAACCAAAGCACCAGAGGCAGTTCATTCAGATAAGTACAGATCTATCTAACCTAATTCCCAGGGGGATATTATTTGAAGGCTATGAGTTTGAAACTGCATTTGTCACAGGGGGATAGTATCCTGAGTTTGTGTTTTTGAAATTGCATTTGGAAATTTGAAACTGCATTTTTAACAGAGGGATAATAAGAAGAAAAATGAAACAATAAAAAAAGGGGTGGGGTGAGATAGGATCTAGCAATATGGACTACAAACATATGAATCTGCCAGCAGAAACAAGCCTCATGGTCAATCAAGTGTGCTCAAATGTGCAGCTAGTACCTTTACACTGCAGCTGCCCCACTCTCCTCTCCCCCCTCACTGTTACTCCCTCACACTGTCCAGTTCCCTTTTAAAACTGCCCACCGTCTTACAGGATACCACCTCCTCCGGAAAAGTGTTCCATTTAGCCACAACCCTCTCCATGAAAAAATGTCTCTTCATCTCTGTTCTATATTTCCCCCTCCAATTTGAGACCATGCCCTCTCGTGTTCCGCACCCTCCTCAACTTAAAGACCACTTCTGTACTTGTCTTGTTTATCCCCTTCAAGTATTTAAAGGTCTCAATCATACCCCCTTGATCCCTCCTCTCCTCCAGGGTGTACATATTTAACTCACTCTGCCTGTTCTTGTAGGATTTATCCTCCAATCCCTGGATCATCCTAGTTGCTCTGTGTTGTAACCCCCCAGTAATCTGATATCCCTCTTTAGAAATGGATGCTAGTGCTGCATGCAGTACTCCAAGGGTGGCCTGACTAGTGACCTGTACAGAGGTAGGATCACCTCCCTTCTTCTGGACGAGATTACTCTTGCAATACACCCCAGCATCTTGTTGGCTTTAGCTGCCGCCTTCCTGCACTGAGCTGAGTTGTTCATATTCACCGTTATAACCACCTCTAGATCTTTTCCTCCTCTGTGGTACCAAACTGAATTCCTCCCAGCTGGTAACTCTTCCCCGAGTTCCTTGCTCCAAAGTGCAGAACCTTGCACTTCTTCACATTGAAACCCAACTGAACATTTCTGACTACTCCTCCTCCAGTTTAGTCAGGTCATCCTGTAGCCCCTGCCACCCTACTATGTCATCCACCACTGCCCCCTTCTTGGTATCATCAGCAAACAGACCGATCTTACTCCTGATGCCATGTGAGATATCTGCTATGAATATCCCAAACAGCACCGGGCCCAGTACCGAGCCCGGTGGAACTCCGTTCGTCACAGCCCTTGGGGATGGGAGTTCCTCCACCACCACCACCACCGATTGATGCGTCCCCTTCAGCCAGTTCACAAGCTAGTTTACTGTCTTTGTCCGCACCCCCACATATTCCAACTTTCCCAAACTGCCCATGAGGCACAGAATCAAAAGCCTTGCTGAGGTGAAAATAGAGGCTATCCATTGCATGGCCCTTATCCAGTTCCCTTGACAGCCAGTCGTAATACTCAACTAGGTTGGTCTGGCAGGATCTTCCTGAGATGAACCCATGTTGCTGACCGTCCTGGAGTCCACTGTCTTCCATAAAGGTCACTAGCCTTGCTGGCCCAGTGGCACAGAGGGCTGAGGCACTGGACACCTTACCTCGCGTCATGCTATCAACCCAGGTTTGGGAAAGGACTCGGGTCATCTGGGAGCTGGCATGGGGGGGAGGGTGAGAGCAGGATTGAACAGCCATAGGGCAGCTCTCTTCTCTCAGGGTGGTCATCATCTCCCCATAGTTCTGCTACCACTGGGTGGAGGTCAGGTGGCTAGCCTAGGTGGGAGGGGGTGTCAAGTTGTGAGAGGGTGTCTTGAGCCACGGCATGCGTATGTCTCCACATGTGCCCCTGGCCGAGAATGGGGGCAGGTGAAAAAATGTGGAAAAAATGCAAAAAATGTATAAGGAAAAAAAAAGGTCACTAGCCTCTCTTTCAGGATTGTCTCCATTAGTTTTGCTACAATGGATGTGAGGCTTACTGGTCTGTAATTGCCTGGTTCATCCTTTGGGCCACTTTTGTGGATAGGCATCACATAAGCCATCCTCCAATCTTGTGGTACGCATCCTGTGTCCAGGGAAGTATTGAACAGGCCCTGCCAAGACCTTTGCCAGCTCTTTCAGCACCTTGGAGTGAATGCCATCTGGCCCTGGTGCCTTATCCACCCTCAGTGCCTTCAGACTCTCCAGCATCCTGCCCTATGTAATTACCTCATCTGTCATCCTTTCCCCCCCTTGTCCATCTTCCCCATCCCCTGAGGTAGCTGCCCACCATTCTCTTTCATGAACACAGATCAGAAGTACTCATTTAATGATTCTGCCTGCTCTGCCCCTTTCTCCATCCATGCCCCATCCTTCCTAATCCTTACTATCTGGTCCTTGCAGCTCCTTCTCTCCCTTATGTACCTGAAGATGTCCTTTTCCCTGTCCTTGATGCCTTGTACCAGCCTCAGCTCTCTGGAAGCCTTGGCCACCCTGACTAGTCTGGTTACCTCCTTGGACTTCTTCAAATACACTTCCCCTGTCCTCCCCCTCCCGGATTTCTTGAACCTCCTAAATGCTGCTTTTTTTGCCCTAACCCCTTCCAAGATCTCCCAATTCAACCAACTTGACTTCTTAGCCATTCTCTTCTTGCTCTGTGTCCTGGTACATGACACATGCCTCCAACAGTCCTAATTTGATTATTTCTCGTTTTTGGTTTGCATCCAAGTGTGGATTAATTATTGCCAGGTGTCTTTCTAAAATTTCCCTCATCTGGTTAAAGTTAGCATGTCTGAAGTCAACCACCCTGGTTCCTGTACTTACAGCTTCCTTGCTCATGCTGAGCATGAACCACATTGAGTGGTGGTCACTCCCAGCCAGTGAGTCCTCCACTTCCAGCTCCTTTACAGTCTCCCCATTAGACAGTACTAGGTCCAGAGTTTTAGCCAATTGAATCTGCTTGATAACCATCTGTGTCAGGAAGCTATCCTGAAATGCTTCCAGGAGTACTTGCTCCTTTGCACTCGAGGTGGCTGGCGTACTCCAGGCCACTCCTGGTAGATTAAAGTCCCCCAGGATCACGGTGTTTCCCTTCCCGCAGACCCTCCTAATCTGCTCTGCTAACTCCCTGTCTAAGTCCTCTGCCTGAGCTGGTGGCCTGTACACCACTCCCATCCTTAGTGTCCTACTTTTTGAATCCTGAAATTGCAATCATAATACCTCTGTTCTACCCTCCTCCCCCCCTTCCCTTGCACACCTTATCCCCTTCCTTACATAAATCTCCACCCTTCCCTCCTTTCCCTTGCCCCTATCCTTTCTGTATATCCTATACCTCAGGATTATCAAATCTCAGTCTTGGTATTGGGTGGCCCAAGTCTCCATGATGGCCACAATGTCCACCATCCCCACTGCCAAGAGCGTCTGTAACTGTTTGTTCCCCAGGCTTCTTGCATTTAGGGAGACAACCCTCCAACTAGTTCCCTTCCCTTTCTTAACCCATGTCTCCCCATCCTTAACTCCTTCCTGTGAATCTACTCTGGTACCATTCCTGCTAGCTTGGGGGTAAGCTCATTCTGCTCCCCTCTCCGGTGGCCCTGCATACCGGCTGCACACTTGCCTCCCACACACTTAGTTTAAACCCACCTTAGTTGCTATGTATTCCCCCAGCCTCTGTTTCAAAAACCCCATCCCACCTTATTCAAATGTAATCTATCCTCTGCAAATAGGTCACTGTTGTCCCAGATATTACCTTAGCCTCCCACTAGCCCATACCCTTTGGTTCTACACCATGCTCCCAGCCAAGAGTTGAACTCCTCTATCCTTTCTTTCCTTGCTGTGCTTCCCTAGGTACTGGGAGCACTTCCAAGAAGGCAACTGATCTCCCTGCCTCCTCACACAACTTCCCCAGTTCTCGAACCTCTCCCTTACCAACTCGACCATATTACCCCCCAAGTCATTTGTACCCAAGTGCACTAATACATGCAATTTCTCCCTTCCTTTCTTGCACACTTGAGGATAGTCTGTCCTGCCCTATCACTGTCAATCCAGGTACTGATTTCACCCATATTTGACTATGCTGCTCCCCTTTACTTCCCCATCTGACCCCTTTAAGGACTGAGTCCACCAGCACTAGGACTCCGCCCCCCCTTTCACATGCTATGCTCTCTGACCCTGCTTGCTGAACTATCCCTTCTGCTATGCCCACAGCCTGTACCCTGGTTCCACCTCTTTCCCTATTTCCCCCCACCCCCAGTCCTCTCCCAGCATTGTCACCCTCCTTCCCTTCCTTGCTGGGCCCATTCTCCCCTCCTGCCTCTGCTGCCTTACCCCTCTCGCCCTCCCCTTTACCCCTATCCCTTTTCTCTTTACTACTCCTACCACTGTCCCCCTCTTCTGCCTGACTGTTGCCCCCTGGGCTTTCACTACTCCCTTCTCCTCCTGCCCCCTCCCGGTGAGCCCCTCCATCATCATCCACCAATGAAGCCAGCACCACGATCTTATTACCTGACCCTGGGCTTCTACTGTTTGCTTCTCCCCTCGTGCTATCCCGAGGTTCCCCTTTACTGTTTCTAAAATGTTTTACCCTGTTCCCTATGCCCTTCCTTTCCACTGGTTCTGCACCCCTGGATCCCCAAGGAGGTGGTCCTCCTGTTCCATTGATCACACCCACTCCCCCAATCCTCGCTAACTCCCTTCCTAGCCAATGTACCTCTGCCTCCAGTCCCTTCAGCCTGTGACAAATGGGACACCCCCCCTAGCCTGTCTTGCTTCCTTCAGCACCCCTTTCTACAGCCCACACACAAACCCTCCCCTATTATGTATCAAGTTCTACTTTCCCCTTCTTATCTCATAATACAATCTATCTTGTAATTGCTTAAAGAAACAGTAGAAATATAAAATCACTTGGTTATAAGATAAACAATAGGCCACAAAAGTCACCTCACCCAGCCCCCACACAAATCCCTCCCTTTTTATGTACCAAGTTCTACTTCCCCCTTCTGATCATATAATACGGCCTATATTGTAAATGCCTAAAGAAAATATAGACTATAAAATGACTTGGTTATAAGATATATAGAACACAGAAAGTCACCTTAAAAAGTCAAAAATATATTTTTTTCCCTGATAATCCCCTCCTGTGCCCAAAATTAATTCCTCCCAGATGTCTCTATAAAGCCACTTAGTTATAAGGTAAAACAAAAGACACATCAACAAGGCATTTTTTTCTCCGTTTTTCACCCTCCTGTGTCCAATGTGAATTCCTCCCAGCGGTCAATCACCTTTCTGTAAGATATTACCCTCCTCATCCTCCTCTGGTGTTGGTAGCCTCTTCTGGGAGGAACCCATGCAGACGGTTTAATTAATGGAGAAGGTAGGGGTATCTTCTCTGATTAAATAATTTGGGTATTGGAGAAACACCCTATCTAGGGTAGGTCTAAAGAAGGGTTTAAAGAGAACAAAAGAAAAGCAAGCAGGGTAGAGGCAGGTTATGGTCACGCAATAGTTGGGCAAGGGGTTAAAAATGTCTAAAGGAGCCAAAACAGACAAACAGGCAAGATAGGACATAGTTATGCTGGGAGTGGTGCAGTGCAGTGGCTGTTGAGTGGCAGTCTTCAGGGAGACTTTCTGGAGACTGTGGTGTTGGTCCATCTACATGTGCTTCTCTGGGCTGAGGAGGGAGGTTTCTAGATGCCAGGCCAGCTTGGCTAGGATTTGGCAAGCCTTCGTCCCCACCCAGGGACCACCAAGTCTGTCGCCGTGGCCTCAAAGGATGCCAAAGATGAGGAGTGGCTGGACTGTGGTGGGCTTAGGAAGGGTAAGGGTGGTGAGGCACATTTCCCACATGGTACTAGATTAACTGGATAGTATAGGACAAAAGTAGGCATAAGGCCCATCGAGATTGTCCTCCCACAACAGTAGGATATTATAAAACTAAAATTATTGTGCAATTAATCAAGTATCAAGCTTAGATTTGAAGGAGTCACAGCTGACTGAGTCTATGATCTCCTGTGGCAAGGAATTTCAGTGTTTTGCTGCTCTTATATTAAAGGTGTTATCATGTTTGTTTGTAGTAGCCCAGTCAATATTAAGTTGTTGAACATAAGTTGTTGTAGTGTACCACTACAAAATTCCTGCACTGCTCTGGCAGGGTGGGGCAGTCCCAAAGAGGCACCTGCAGTAGTGACCAAGGAGAATATGGGGTTCCTCTGTAGTGGAGACCTCATAGTGGGTGGTAGAGGAACCCAAAGGATGAGGAAGAAACTCCTGGTGGGACTTAATTTTTAGAGGGATAGATGTGGAGTCAGGAAGGGAGGGGGGATGGGAGGTTAGGTGCCTACCTGACACCATAGCTTGGAGGGCTGGAGACCAGATCTTGAGGATCGCTAGGAAAGCAGGGCAGGAGAGAACGCTTGATGTCATGGTTCACCTTGGGACCAATTATCTGACTAGGTACAGGGTTAGGATAGTACAGGAAGAGTTCAGGGAGTTGGTGAGGGGTCTTATACAGGTCGAATGCTCAGTGGCCTTTTCTGAGGTGCTACCTTTCTAAAACAGGGAGAAGGATAGGGTACTCCATACCAGGAGTTTCAACACATAGTTGACAGAATGGTGCAGAGAGGAGGGGTTCAGCTACATTGGGGATTGGGTTCCCACCTAGAAGGATAGAGGCCTATGTAAGTGAGATGGTCTGCATCCATTCAGGAGGAGAACCAGATTCCACAGCGAACAGTTTAAATGTTACATTGACAGGCATTTTAACTAGCTGAGGGGGGCGGTGTAAGGAAACGAGAAGACATAAGCTGTCCTCCCCTAAACAGAAGTAGGCAGTAAAGAGAGACAAAAAGGAAAGAAATCCCCAAGGATACCCAACAAGAAAGGAAACAAAGTGGTAGAGGTAAAGAAAGATGTGACTGAGAGCAGAGGGGATAATGAGAGATAGCATAAGGGGACATGGATGGTGACAAACAGGGTGTTAGTACAATCTGGAAAGCCATATGTGCAAATGCTCAAAGTCTAGGAAACAAAATCCCAGACATATAGACCATTATGGCCGAGGCTGACTTGGACATTGTCGCCATTACCAAGTCATGGTGCAATGAGAACCATGACTGGGATATAGCCATACCAGGCCACACTATGTTAAGAGAGAACAGGGTGGGAAAGAAAGGGTGGGTGACTCTTTATGTGATGGATAGCATAAAGGCTACTGAGATACAGGGAAATCTGGAAGGGGTGGAGGTACTGTGGGATACCCTAGAAACAGGGAAGGGAGCTGCTATTCACACTGGTGTGATCTACAGACCTCCAACATGGGAGGGGGGATGGACAGGTTCTAGTGGAAGCCATCCAAAAGATAGCAAACAAGGGAGAGGTGCTGCTGGTGGGAGACTTCAATCTGCCAGATGTAGATTGGAGCAACCCAGCTGCAGCTTAAGCTAGGAGCAGGGACATCCTGGACTGCCTGCAGGGAGTATTATTCAGGCAACTAGTAAAAGAGCCCACTAATGAGGGGACAGTACTGGACTTTGTAATCACCAGTGGGAACAGTGTTGCAGATATCACAGTGGGTGGCCACCTGGGGTCCAGTGATCACTGTACAGTGTGGTTCAATGTAAGTACTGTGGCAAGACTGAACCACACAAAGGCAAAGGTCCTGGAATTCAGGAGACCAGATTTTAAAAAGATGTGGGAATGCCTCAGTGATACCCTGACAGGTGGGGAGGACTTGTGAGGAGTGGAGGAACAGTGTGCAAATCTAAAAGGAGGGCTAGAGAAGGCAACAAACCTCTATGTCAGACAAGTAAGCAAAAGCAGTACGAAAAAGAGATCACTATGGTTCCCAAAAGATGCGGCCAGGAAAGTAAAGACAAAAAAGTTAGCATTCATGATATATAAGGAGACGCACAGAGAGGAAGATAGAGATGAGCATCAGGAGAAACAGAGGGAGGCAGGGAAAGCAATTAAAAGTGCAAAGGCACAGATGGAGGATAAAATAGGGGAGGGACAGTAAGGATTAGGAAGGAAGCAGGGGATTGTGTAAGGGGGGACCAGGAAAAACCGGACATCTTGAACAAGTACATTTGTTCAGTATTTACAGAGGAAGGGGAAGGAGAGGAACTACAGATAAGAACCAAGGGCACAGAAGGAAGAGAGGTACAGTAGAAACTAGTACATTTATAGAGAAGAGAATATTGAGGGAATTCACAGATCTTAAAGTGGACAAGACAATGAGTAAAGAAGAGATGCATCCTTGGATACTGAGGGAGCTCAGGGAGGTGCTGGCTGCACCTCTGAAAGCCCTGTTCAACCATTCACTGAAGATGGGAGTGGTTCTGGAGGACTGGAGGAGGTCAGATGTAGTCCCACGTCACAAAAGTGGTAGCAGGGAGGAGGATGACAACTACAGGCCAGTCAGCATGACTTCAGTGGTGGGGAAGTAGTAGAATCACTACTGAAGGAGAGCATTGTAGATTATACAATGGCAAGGAAAGAATCCTGGGCTCTGATTGGTCAGTGGCCACCTTGAACAGTGATGTTATCCCAGTACAATGTCACTGTATCAAGGTCAGGCACAGCTGACCCCACCAACAAGAAAGAAATCACTCTGTCCTGCCCTCCACTCCCCTACCCAATGTCAGCCCACTTCACTAGTAATCCTATGCTGAACATCGGCTATGCCGATTCTGGCTCGCATTCAAGGCAGTCCTCTTCTACCCTCCCATGAATGTCTAAGTGATTCATTGAATTTTTAAAAGTGGGGTTTACAGCACAGAAAAAAATGATTTCTCACAGCAGCTTTTTTCCCCTGTGAACTGATCAGCTTCTTTGAACTATGGAGACTGTAACTGCTGGTCGCTTAGTTCACTCTGAGGCCACTCGAGCTCACGTCCTGGGAAATAATGCCGGCACCTTGCTGCACAGCTGTTTCCACGGAGAACTGCATACAGTGGCTGTTCCTTAAACACAAACAAAATATGTCCCAAAGTGCAAGAAAACCCTTGACTCCATTATCTGAAACTTGTGGAAAACCTAAACTGCAAAACTTTATTTTTTCATGCCTGCCCCGCCATGCAACCCAACTCTCTTGTTCCTCAGTAAAAACATCCACACTGCTTGACTCAGTTAAGATCATACTTCTGTGTCACTTTTCCCTGCAAACTAAAGCCAGACAGAAAACCCAATTTCTTTACAAGCCAGCAGGTCTGAGCTCCAAAAACATAGTGCGTGCCACTTACCGGTCTCGGGTTTGCATGACTGGCTTCAGTCAGCTGACACGAACTCTTCAGGTCCACCATACCATAGAATGCAATAAAAAAAATACTGTAAGCTGTGTGAGGGTTCTGGTCCATATAGGGACAGCTTGGGGGAGTGGAGGGATTGGTGCAGATAAAAGAATACTACACACAATGCCAGCACCACCAGCTCAAATGCACAGAGCTCCACCTACTGGACAAACAGAATAGGGATTATTTTTTATTTAAATATGCTTCCACAGTCAAAAATACAAGATAAAAACTATTGAATAACTTTTTTAAAAACATTTTTCATTTTATTTACAAATAAGCCATTGTATAATAGCAATAATGCACTCCATGACAGGGTGTGTGTTGTACTGGGGTAACATCACTTCTGGGGTGTTGGATTCACTCAGCCTGTGGCCTTGTGCCCAACCACCCCAGGTGTGAAGTTATTCCAGCATGACACACACCCTGTCATGCACTATTGCTTAAATATTTGAAATCCAGTGGCCTATAGATCTGAGGCAGCATGGATTCACTGGTGGGAGATCATGTGAAACAAATCTTATAAATTTCTTTGACTGGGTGACCAGGGAAATGGATCAGTGTGGAGCCATGGATGTGGTCTACCTAGATTTCGTAAGACACTCAACACTTTTCCACATAGGAGACTCATAAACAAGCTGGGAAGCCTAGGAGTGGGTCCTAAGGTGGTAAACTGGGTGAGAAATTCATTGTGGGACAGAAGGCAGAGGGTGGTGATAAATGTAGTTCATTCTGATGAATGGAATGTGACAAGCAGGGTGACAATTAACAACATTGCAGAGGGTCTAGAAGAGAAGGTATGCCTCTTTGCAATGATACTAAAATCTGTAATAGAATAGACACTTGGGGTGTGTGGAAAAAATTAATAGTGATTTAGGTAAATTAGAAGAGTGGCTAAGGGTGTGACACCTAGGTTTCAATTTGAAGAAGTGGAAAATCATGCACTTGGAGCACAGAAACTCAGGGGCAGAGTACAAAATGGGGGGGGGTAAGTATTTAGAACCACCAAACAGGAAAGGGACCTGGGAGTAAATATATATAATGACCTAAAGATGGCCAGACAGTGTGTCAAGGCAGAGGGGAGAGCAAATGGGATGATAGATTGTATAGGGAAGGGTATCACCAGGAGAAAGAGAGAGGTGATGATACTGCTGAATAGATCACTGATGAGACCTCACCTAGAGTACTGTGTCCAGTTCTGGAGACCACATCTTCTGAAGGACATAGACAGAGTAGAGGCAGTCCATAAGAGGGCAACCAAAATGTTGCAGGGTCTGCATCAAAACCCCTATGAGGAGAGACTAAAGGACCTCGATATGTACACTCTGGAGGAAAGGAGGTAGAGAAGGGGCATATGATAGAAACCTTCAAATACCTCATGGGTATAAATAAAGTTCAATAAGGAAGCATTTTTCAGAAAAAAAAAAACAATGCCCAATAATAAGGGGACATGCTATGAAGCTGGGGGGGGGAGGTTCAGGGGAGATGTGAGCATACCTCTCAACCTTTTGTCCCCCAAATGTGGAACATTGCCTCTCAAAATGTGGAACAAATGAGCAAAATGTGGAACACTTAATCAAATCTTTACCTAAGAAGCTCAGAACACTGTTAAAATGTTTGCATTTATGTTCAGAAAGTCTGTTATTAATTGAATAATATATTTTTTGAATCATTTACTATATTTTTTTGGTTTAAAATGTTAACACTGAATGTGGGACAAGTCCTCACAGTGTGGAACAGGGAGCTTTTGTGAAGTAAAATGAGGAACGTTCTTCATAATGTGGTACAGTTGAGAGGTATGGATGTGAGGAAGAACTTCTTCACAGAGAAAATGGTGGCTGCCAGGAACAGCCTCTCAATGGAGGTGGTGGGGGCAAAAACTGTAACAGGTTTCATGAATGTATGGCATAGGCATAAGGGAACTTTAGAGGTAGTGAAAGGGGAGGTAAAGCTGGAGATCAGGTAGGGTCTGCAGTGTTATAATAGGTAGGGAAAATGGGCATACTAGGAGAACCAGACAGTCCTTATGTGCCATCAGTATCTATGTTTCAATGTTTCAGCCAACATAGAATGCCATCTCAAACAACACATCATAAACAAAAGATGTCAATTGACTCACATAGTTTGTTACACAATATTATTCCTATGCTAGACTGTGCAGTGATACTTCCCTTACTTACACTGTTTTAAGGAAAAAATAAATTATTCAGTTTTAAAAACTGAAACCCATCCAAGCTTCCACCTTCTTGATGATTGATATAAATTCCATAAACTATCTTAATAGCCTTGTTGTGAAATCCTAAATATATAATAAGACAATTATTTGCCTTCTCATTTTTTCATAAATTAATTCTAGATATTAGTAATGTTTAGTGGAGCTAACAGCCTTCGCCTTGCACACCACAAAAATCTTCATAGGTTCCACTGATAATAGACAAAGAAGTCTAAATTTATTATGCATATTATAGAGAGATCAAAAAATGAAGACACTGTCAAATTGAATTTTATATAAATATGTTGCTGCTCAAATGCAGTGTTTTAGATACTGTACAATACTGATGGAGCTTGTTGCATTAAATTTAGTTTTAAAAGCTCTGATATTCAAAAGGTATTTGTCTCAGTTAAGGGTGTTGTGATAATTAGGAGTCACATATAAAAAGTTTTAAATATTGTAATAAATATGACCCAGTTTGTGTCACTAGGGTTTATTTGAAAGTGTTTATAATTAGCAATAACAATGGTACAGGTAAACTAAGGGACTATGACACTTCCCATTTCAGTTGTTTTGAATGTTGTGGACAATGAAGAGACAGAAGCCTTTTTATGTAAGTTTGAACTTCTAATTGAGTTGTATGAGTACATGAAATGCATTTTTTGGAATAGCTTATTTACAAAATTCAGTTTGAGGGTGTTTTCCTTTTATTGGTCCCACGGACTGTTTAGTGTCTGTTAAGAAGGTAGATATGGAATCATCTAACAGAAATTCTAATAGACTTGCACCAGTAAGTTTGTCAAGTAGGTGGGGATGTAGCAGTATCTAAGACTGTTGTGAGGTTGACAAAGATGGGGGAAGTGAACAGCCACTGGTCCATCCCCTTCAGAACAGTCAGTGAGCCAGAAAAGGGATAAGACTGCAGAGGAGGTACTATGGAAGCCAAACTGGAAAGGGCAGAGGAGGGAGGAGGAGGAGGAGGAGGAGGAGTCAAGAAAGGAAGAGAGCTGGGAGAGGACACTTTTTCTTGCATGTTTGAAAGAAAAAGGAGAGATGGGCTAGTAGTTACCTGGGGAGAACGAGTCATATCCATTGTGTAGGGGAGAAATTTTACCAATTTCCAAACCCCAATAATTTTTGCCAATGTAGAATGCAAAGTTTAGGAGGGAGGAGATGAAATGGGCAAGATCCAAGATGTGGAGGATTTAGGATCAAGCCCATTTTAACTGTAACCCATGGAAGGATTGACAAAAATGAGAGTGTAGAGTATTGCAGCCATGTTAATCTAGAAGAAGGAGGAGGAAGTAGAGAAGTGGAATGAGGGATGGATGAGGAGGAGGGGAGAAGGGAAAGACAGACAGATGGCACAGAGTTGGGATTAGAAAGAGGGGGAGCTGATGAAAATGGGTGAGGGGGGTAAGAGAGAGAGAGAGACTGAGATAGAAGGAAGAGAGTGCAAGTGGTAAAATATTGATTAAAACTACTGGCAACGGGAAGGGAATCAGATTGGTGAGTCCTCCATCTTAAAGAGTGGGATAGTTGATTAAGTGGGAGAATCAAAAAGAGAATAAACAACCTTACAACAATTTGATATGGACTTCAAATATTTGTGGAGATTAGTAGTGTAATAGTTTGATCTGGCTTCCCTGAGACTTTTGATACTGACATAGTAGATATGCTTGTATGACAGTAAATCCTTGTGGGTGCCAGAGGCCGAATTCTGGTTTCCAACAGAGTCACAAGCCTAAAAAGAAGCTATTATATCTGCAGGTAGCTATGGAAGGTGGAAGTCTTGCACATAAAACCACCTAAGGGTGATACGTTAATCCCAGGTGCTAGAGAATTTAGGACTGGAAAAAGAGAGAGGGGACCATCTTTGTTGGTGAACATGTAGGTAGCACACTCTCCTCTTTGGTCTGAAGATCAGAAGGTCATGGGCTCTTTCTCCACACAAGGTATTTGGCATAGCACCCATAACTGACACTTTAGTGCAGTACAAGGGAGGTGCTGCAGTGTTCAGGTGCCATCCTTTGGATATGACATTAAACCAAAGTCCCATCTGCCCAACTCTAGTCACTGCCCAGGTAAAAGTAAAAGATGTCATGGTGCATACTGAAGAAGAATAGGGGAGTTTCCCCAGTGACATGGTCAGCATTCCACGTGTCAATCAAGCAGGTTATAACCCCCCCCCATGCAGCTGGAAACAAGCTATCACAACTCAATGGCCTTTCCTAGTAAATTAAAAATAAAAATGCAAATTACCTCTAGATGGGGGACAAGTCAATAGACCTCTAGTTGTCTAGCAGGGCAGCAAGTTAAGTTATTTGGCAGGCAAATGTTGAATAGCTGTACTGTACTGTACTTACGGGGTGCTTTGTTGGTGTTGGAACATACAGTATGGACACAATAGAACTATAGTGGTTACGGACAGTATACAGGAGTATGACTAATTCCATTATATGGTAAGGGTGTGTTGCATGGACTCAGTCTTTGAGTAAGTGGTTTTGGGAGTGATAATTCAGTCAGGTACTATAGGTTCAGTAATGAGTTGTGTGCTTCAATTTTGAGTTTTATTGAGGAGCTGGACAGCCAATTGGTGTTAAGGCCCCCCAATAATCATGAGACCACTTGAGGAATAAAGGTATGTGAGAGAGTTTAGGAGGTCAACAAGGTAACCAGGGGTTGTTCCAGGGTCATAGTATATGCCAGTGATGAATACTGAGACAGGGCAGAGCTGAGTGATGGATGATATTATAGGTAAGGATGAGATGCACATACATGACTATATCACAACATCACTTACTCTGGCCCTGCCTCAGTATAGCATAACTGGAGATAGATACATTTACTGTAGCTCACTGATCCTGGTGGCTAACCAGGATTCAGAGATAACTAGAATATCAGATTTGTGCTGCAAGGTCTATAGATTAAGCTGATCCAGTTTAGGGAGAAGCTCACACATTAATGTGAATAATGGTTAAACTCTTAGATGGAGGGAAGGGGCAAGGGAAGGGTGGGCCAGGGTAATGCACAGCATTATCTAACAGTAGAGATGGACAAAATCCCCCAATTTTGTTACATGAAATATTTCATGAAATTCGCACATTTTGCAAAATATTTTGCTAGTGCGAAATGTGAAATTCTGCTGGCAAAATGCAGAATTAAGCCAATGAATGGTGGAATTTCACCACTCATGGGAGAAAGTCCACTGTTTACCGGTGAAATTCTGCATTTCATGGGAGAAATTCCACATTTCGCACCCATGAAGTATTTAGCAGAATGTACAAATTTAGCAAAATATTTCATGGGGTGAAATTCGCGATTTCGATGGAATATCACCAGTGAAATTAAATTTCTCTACATCTCTCTCTAACAGTAGCAGCAGAATAGCGAAGGTGAGTGCACTGAAGTTTTTCAATGGGGAGTGACAGGAGAGGTTTACAGAGAGGCAGAGGGAGGAAGCAGGAGATAGTTCTCCACAGAGATTCAAGGGTGAGAGCTGGGAAATGTATGAGGCTGCTATGTAGGAAGAATGGATAGTAGGAAATAGAGGATAGAAAAAAAGGGTTGGCTGGGAGATGGAGAGGAGCTAGAGAAATATGTAGGGCTGAGGAAATGAGGATGAGGGAAAACCAATGAGAAGGAGGAGAAGCAAAGAGAAAAGCGTAGTAGCATAGTACAAAAGAGAGAATAGAGTCAGAAGAGACTGCTTTGAAGGGAAGAAGAAAATGGTAGGGCAGGAGGCAGATGAGAATGTGAAGAAGGCAAGGGAAAGTAGGAAATGGCAAAGGGATGTTAACAGGAATATGGTAGTGGGTTCGAGCCGGGATGAGGAGGATAAATAGACTCTTTGATGTGTACAACAGGACAACATTGTAAATGAGCATGCTCAAAGAAATCATCCAAAATAAACAAACTTGAAACTTCATTATAGGGAAGTGGGAGGTTTACAATAGGGTAGAAAGGGACAAAATTAAGAGGTTTATGAATGGGCAAATAGGAGAAGTAACAAGGAAAGATGGACAAAGAGACACAAATGAGAGATAGGGAGGTGAGGGAAAAAGGATTAAAGGCATGATATAGAAGTCAGTACAAAATGCAACTGCATCAGCAGCAGTGCTAAAAATGCAAATAAATTAGTAGAAGTTATACAGTAGTGCTCAGTATCGTGTTTTTTCTTGTTTAGTCAAATATCAGCACCTTCAGACACAAACTGGGAAGAACTGACACAGCCTTCAATGCCAATTGCTTTATTGCTATGTGTTTTGATTCATTATGTCTAGTCATCATTCAAAGCATGACAATAGTGTCCCACCATGACAAGACAAGAAGGAACATGATATTACACACCACTGTACAAGACTGTCTGCACAGTAAGAATGTAGTTGCAATGTATGAGGCTATGCAATGGCTTGGCTCAAAGTATGCAATTTATGTTCACCTGTGAGGAGGCTGGACCATAACTCATGTCTGGCAGAGTCACAAAGGAGTTATGAAAGTCTCACCTCTTCACAAGCGATGATAAATAGCATCTCTTAAAAAGCCACTGATGCCTCAAGAAGAACAATGAAGAACATAATATTTGAACATGAAGTAGATTATATTTCTCATTAACTGTGTATTTCTTACCTCCATTATTTATTACTGAGGTCAGGTGCATGAAAACAGAAGAGCTGTTCCCTGAGAATTCATCATCCTCTTGCTTCTTCCCAACCTGGTGTCATAATACTGTGCTTATGGCATTACAGTTATTTCCATACCAAAAACTGTGATGTCACAAAAGAACTTTGTGATGTCAAGTAGGGAGTAAGTTATAGGGGCAGATGAGCTGTAAACATAGAAGGATAATGATCCTGTTTTTCTGGGAATTTCTTCAGTAATAAATAATGAAGAGGAAAAATCTGTAGAAGATATGTGAAATACAAGCTGAACTATGTCGTTATTTTTTCCAATGTTTTTTCAAAGGCATCAGCTGCTCTTTAAATCAGACCATCACATATTTAATTTATACAACACTGGTTTAATATTTAAAACTTTTAAATCATTTGTTTATATGAAGATGTTATTGTTTCTGTGTGATTTCAATTGTTGGCTTCAGTACTGCACATAGCTATTGTGATGTCATCAGCACTGTGCAAGCTGCTTACTGATTGGTTCAGTATTCTATTGTGATATACCCAAACTCGTTAGATGTCAATTGTGACAAATTGTACCCCAAAATGCAAGATATCATGATTTATGCAATAGGTGTGTACATAAATGAGGCGTGATAATTCCATTTATTTCCACAAATGTGTGATAAATTTCAGAACCCGAAATTTATCACACATATGTGTAATAAATACCACCCATCAATCAACCACCAAGACCCCTCCTTGTTGACACTACTTCATGCTCCTTTCACTTTCATTTACAAGCACTTGCAGTACTTCATACATACATACAAGCATGCTGTACCTGCTCCTTTCAAAACTGGCTTCATTTGCCTATTTGCTTTTCTCAAAATTGCCAAAACATTCACTAAAAAAAATAAATAAATAATAACATTACAATATCTTAATTCAAAACATTTTCAGCTCCTCTCCCTTCTCACCCAACTCCCACTGCTCTACATCTCTGCCTGACTGGACCAAAACAAAACTGACATTTTTTGTTTTGTTTTTAAATTACTCCCCGAATTTTCACCCACCAAGCATAGCAGATACTGCTGCTGGTACACATAAACTGTGGCTGCACCTTTACTTTTGCAACCTCGTTTTTTGCAGGAAAAAAGAACTCCTTAAACTCTGTGATTGAACATGCTTCCCCACCTACTTCACAATGTTTAGCCATGATACTGCAGAGGCAGCTCCTGAATGGAACTGTTCGCTGAAAGTCGCACTCCTTGCTCACACCAACACTCACTGATACTGATACTCACCACACCAACACAAAAAAAAGCAGAATTGGAAACTGTCAGCTGTCTAATGGATAATTTTTTTTTTTAAATCTCCCTGTCTCAGAGTCACAAAAAAATAAATAAACACTCACTCACTCGCTTGCTCCCATCATTGCAGCAGGACACCAACAGTGTTCACTCCTGTTATATCGGGCTCCATCCTCCACAAGCAAGTTATATATGTGTGTGTGTGTGTGTGTGTGATATATATATATATATATATACACACACACACAGTATATATATATATAAACAATCTCTCGACTGACACTTCTGAGCACCGGAGATACATTACTTTCCTCCCTGCTAACTACACCAAGCAACCATTTTCCATGGTTAATTATTCATAAAAAAAGAAAGATTTGACCAATCGACAGATACGTTGGTGTCATTAGTAGCAAGGGGATGTTAAAGCCTCCATAGAAACTGCCTGGCAACAATTACGCTAAGTGGAAATATAGAGAGAAAACTGCCAAAACATCCCTGTAAATTTATATATAGAATAAATAAGCAATAAAATAAATACCTGCACTGTCCTACAGGACCCCTATTGCATAAATGAAACATGCAACAGGGACCCTGTGGAATACATGATTAATTTCCACTCAGAGTCGGAAATGCTCAATAATCCCTTTCAGGGCCAACAAATTTATAGAATGGACTTAGAAAGGATGATTTCTTACTATTTGTACAGCTAGCCCACTCAATTAACTCTTTTTGAGCACTTAATACAGCTTTGGGAGCCCTTTCTTTATAGCACAGACAGCATGGTTCTTTTCTTATCTTTGTGCACCAACATTTCACACATAAAGGGATGGCAATGAGGGGGGGAACCACTAGTCACCAGGGAAATGGCAGCTCACCACTCTCACGTCAGCCTGCAGCATGAATTCCAGTTGCGGCTGTAAAAGTCAAGAAAAGTTCTCTGTTCTCATACAGAGAATGACGGTGAACAGCTCCTCTCACTAAACTGGGTGCCCTGCATTTTGGGTGCTCAGAAAACATATTTCTAGCAACTTAAAAACACAACAAAACACTAGAATCTAGCTAAATGGGTCCCATTTAGCCAGGTTCAGGTGTTTTTTTTTTTTAAAAAAGACACTATTTGAATATACTTTAAATGTTTGTAAGTTTAAACAGTAAAAAGAAAATGGTGCATATGAAAAGGATTTTTTCCTAATGAAAAAGGATTTATCCATATAAAAAGGATCCCTTTTCGTATAACCCAATTCTTTTTTCCTTTTCAACATCTAACTTGAAAGTCTCTACTGAGCATGTTCAGAACCGAAACTGTAAAAATTAACAACTTTGAATTGGATTAATATTTTGTCACCAAACCAGCAAAAGACACATCTGTGGACCAAGCCCTTTCTACCCTGAATATTTCAGACCACGATTCCCAACCATCTGGGCACTAGCAGTGGACAAATAAAAAGTAAAATATCATCCCAAATCACTTTTTTCACTATCCAGATCTCAGAATCCAGCCATCCGATCAGAACAAAAGTTGGCACGTAACGAGATCTACTTCACGAGACTGTGCATGCAAAATTTCATGCAAATCTGTTTGAACGGGTGTGAAGATATTAAAGATCAAAATCAGAGATTTAACATAGAAACCCCCTGCTCAATTTCAAACATTCTAATCTTCATTTGCCACCCCAAGAAATGATATTCAAAGTAGCTGGAAATGGGATAAATTGGGTAGGAACTCACCAGAATGCAGATCCACCTCCTCTGATATCTTTCTCCACTGATTACAATTAGAGAGTTGCACATTTAGGGGCGATATAAAAAAAAGAATTTTTGCAAATTCTTGTAGGATAACTTTGGAACTTTAACAAGTCATACAACGAAGGAAAGAAATTGCTGTTTTGGCAGAAATGGAAGCAAAGGGCACAGAGGGCCCTGTGCTCCAAAGGCAAATGAGGATATGATTATACTACCTCAAAAAGTAAGGAATTTCATTGCTAAAAATGTTGTTAATGCACTAGTTAGGGTTAAACTGACAAAAGTAGGGAAATGTGGTGTTAGGGTTGCTAACTACATGCCTCACCCCACAGGGAAGCAACAGGAAAAAACATTTTGCTTTGACCTCTTCTGCATCTTCACAAAATAGGCATGGCATGTGCCTTGGGCTGTCAGCCTAACACTCACCCCATTCTCATATACTGTACACATCTCAACTTATTCATGGATGGAATGGGGTGAGTGTTAGGGTTGACAACCCCAAGGCACATGTCACACCTGATCTATAAAGTTGCAGGAGAGGTCAAAGCATAATTTTTTTCCTGTTGCTGCCTGCAGGGTTGGAGTGGGATGCTATGGCTCCCATTTAGTTTGCTATAGTGAGGGAGCACTGAATTATTACTGCACAGGGTGCCCAGTACCTCATGCTAGCTGCTACCCCCCTGCAAAACAGAAAACCATCCAGCGATGTCAGTTGCAGCTGCCACCATAACCACCACCCCCAAGCCCAACCCATGTTATTATCTACAGCATGGGGTGCCCCCCCATGCTTAGCCCCCCAAACCTCCAACACTTACCCTTCCCTCCTTCCTCTTCACTACCTGCCGATATCCCTCTGCGGTGACTGTATCACCCCCTTCTGTCTTACCCCTTTCTGGATTCTATTCCTGTTACTGTCACTCCTCTACCCCCCCCAGGGTCCTCTGCTCAGGCAGATTAATCCCCCATCATCTTCTCACCCTTGCCCACCTCCTTCTTACACATACCTACCTCCTCATCTCGTCTGTCCCTTCACCTCTATGTCCTCCTCCTCCTCCTGTTTTACCTATGCCTGCACTTGCCTTTTGTTATTTAAGCCCTGCTCCTGATGCCTACTGTGTATGTTAAGAGTTTTCACTGTTTGTTGACCCTTGTTCTGTTGTATGACTGTATTTGCACCTGTCCTTTGTGTCCAGGACCATCTTGCAAATGAGCTCGCTCAATGATGTAATTGCCTGGTTAAATAAAGTTTGATTGACTGATTGCTTGAATCCCCCATGCCAGCTGCTACCCCCACCCTGCCTATTTATTTATGTAGCACTGCTGATCCCAGCCCCAGTGTTGCCAAATGTAACACTGACACTGAGGGTGACCAATCCCCCAGTGTTGCCACCTGTAATAAAGAAAACCACCCTTCACTGTTTTTTTTTTAAATTTTTTTTAAACCTGTAAAAAAGAAAACTGTCCTTCAATGTTTGTTGCACAGTTGTTGCCCTGCCCGACCCTCTCACTCAGCACCCACCACCCCACACATCCCCAAGCCCTTACTTACCCACTGAGGATCCAATGCCGTAATCTTGTCTGGACTGCAAACAGGTCTTCACTCTTCAAAGCTGGACTGTGAATTGATGAAATCAGTATGCGGTTCAATGTATTTCAATGGGGTTTTGAACTTAGTGGCATAATTTGGCCATTTTTTAATATTTTTGCCCCACATTTTCAACATGCCTTTTTTGGGACACCACCTCATGAACAATGGCAGTGAGATTAGGCAAATCTGTCCTGAAAGGAGATTTTGCAGTTGCTGTGCAAACCACCTTTTGGGCAGGAGTTAAAAGTTTTCTCTGCCTTTGTTCATGAGGTGGGGTCATAAGAAGGCTATGTTGAAAATTTGGCATAAAAATATTAAAAAACAACAAAGTCATGAGCCTACATTGAAATTTATGAACACAGGCTCATAAGTTTGGTAATTTTCAATATTTTGACCCCAGATTTTCATCATAGCCATTTCTTCACAGCACTTCCTGAATGTGAAAGCTGTAATTTTTCAAATCCTGGCTATAATGTGTTTTCGTACCCATGGTGTGGAATGATATTTCAGAGGTGCGTAATGACATTTTGGCAGGGATTTGAACATTTTCACCTATTGGGTTAATTACGTGGAATAATAAAAAGGCTATGCTGAAAATTTGATATACAAACACAGTAAAAAGCTTAGGTTATGACTGAATGTTACACCATTTCAGCATTCACTAATACTTTCACTCATTTTCAATATATTGACTCCAAACTGTCAACATAACCATTTTCCAGACCACCTCATAAATGTGACTTGTGTTACTTTTTTAAAATCCTGGATGAGAATTTTTTTGCACCTCTTTTGTAAAATGACATTTTGGCCAATATACTATTGTAACCTCCCCCCACCGGCCCCCCTTGTTTGCACCAGAAGGGCTGCTCCTCCCACATCTAGGCACCACTGAGAGGGGAAGGGGTAGTTACTACAAAATTATCTCTACAGAACTCTGTGGACCCATTACTTCTACTACTGAGCCTGCCATCCTTAGAAAGGCAAACCAAGTGTGGCAACTACCTGGCTCACACCTGAGGGACCATTTAGCATGGCCATCAACCTGGGTCCCTGAGAGAAAACATTTGCTCAGCATTATGCTAGGTTTGTACTTCTGGTAAGGGGCACCCAAGTAAATCTGGACTCTGGAAGCAATAACTAAAATGTCCAAACCAGGATGGGATTCTAGAGTGTGGCTTTTATTCACATAACACAGAGAATAACAAAGCAAAGATGGACCCCCACAGGGCTACCCTTACTGGCAATGCAGATTACTGAGGTACAGAGCACACTTCCTCACTATGAACCCTCAGGTTCTGAATGGATCTGGGCACTCACAACCCAAACTGGTACCCTTCTCTTCTATTCCTTGACTTGGCACCCTGGCCAGTACTAGGACAATTTTCCATATATCATGGAGGTTGCTGGTGGCTCCCTAAACCACCCATGAACACATTCTGGTTCTCAGGGTAAATCCAAAATCCCATGTTTGGGTGCTTTCCTCAGACACTGGCCAAGTGCCTGAGAGAAAACCATAGGTGCCCAAACTGAACCCGGAGAGGTAAACCTGGTTATTCCAGATGGGGGTCTCCCACCTTTCACTCCCAAATCTATACTCAGCCAATCATTTGGTTACAACACCTTTCTTCAAAACTGTTTATAGATGCTCTCTTGAAATGTTTAGCACATTTAAAATTCTACACTACTCTTCTAGAGGTGTCCTGACTTTAAAAGTTATGTATGTGGCTCTGTCTTTACCCTAGACCCCCACTGTTGCAGATTCTTCTAAGTCATACACAGTCTAAAAGTTCTGTACTTGGCAAGTCTTCCTTTGACCCCACAGGAGGCAGACACTTTTACTCTAAACACTGTCTCAGTGAACATAGTCTCTTTATCAGAATGAACTCACCACAGTATGCAGGTGCCCCAGGACTTCTTTCCCACAACACAATCTCTGGTACTCACAGAACATCATGACTCTTGGGCAGCTTCACCCTCTTCAGGCTGGACCAGGGGATTGCCCCTGAATTCCGCCCCCATCTCTCGGGGATAGGGCACTGAAACAACTTCTAGAAATGGTCTCTACCACTTCGCACAACTGGTCTTCTGTGTTCCTCTCTAGGGTGAGAGCACACAACCCCTTCTTCTACGGTAGCTCTATATCAGAGCTTGGCTCTGAGGAGCTGCACGCTGCAGCTCTCATCACTCTCTTGAGTCTCCACTCAGACTACTTGAATACCCCAATGTTCTACTGCTAACCCCTGCAGTTAGTATTCCATCGTGGCTTACGCTGCTGTGAGAATTCTAAGGGACATCATCACTCCAGCTCAGCAGAAACTGAAAACAGAGTGTGACAGTGTGAAACCCAGTTAACTGGCATCTCACAAGCTGCCTCTCCCTGTTTGCCACTGATTCTAAGCAGGATTCTAGTAACCCCGGGGAACAAGGGGGTTACACTATAAATGGTACATGTCATGTCTATAAAGTGAATCCTAAAACAAGTATCCTCAAAAGTTGGAATCAAAATTAAAAACAAAAAAGACTTTAACAAGCATCAAACATTTAGCATTGACAGATGTTTGTTATAGTATATCGCTAACTGAGTGAAGAATGATCAACATGCTGCTCATCTGAATTTGTTTAGTACTATTTATTTATTTATTCTAGGATTATTTATTCAAGGAGTACTACTGCAAGGGGTAATCATGTAGTTTTATACAAGCTACACTTGCATTCAGAACTGGTTTGCCCTAAATAAACACTTTGACATCAGTAGTCTTGCTGTGTGAAGTGCATTAGATTTATCATCCTTTTTTCAAGTATTCAGACTATTGGACAAAAATCCTCTATCATGAATCACATTATGATTGCATGACATCACAGGAAAGAATAATCTTTGATAGATACTAAATGCATAGAATTTGTACACTGCTACGAATAAATAAAATCAGTGACTTCTGCATATACTGTATGAAATCACTGCGAAAACAATAACAGCAACAAACTTCTGCCAGTAAAGTGAAGAAACATTTCTGGAATTCCAGGTTTCTAAACCCTTTCAAATATTAGGAAGCACATTAAGGATAACAGAATGGTAGAGCCAGCTGAAGCCCCCCCACCTTTCATGTAGCAGCTAGCTGAGACAGCTAAATGGGAGGGAATTGTGACCTGTGAAAGCAGAGCCAGGTTTGCCCCAGATCCATTTTGATTGTGCTTTCAGAAAGAGCACATTAGGAAGAATAGAGGGGTACAGCCAGCTAAAGCTCTCACTTCCTCCTCTTTCACTTAGCAACCTGAGATGGCTAAATTGGAGGGACCTGTGAAAGCAGAGTCAGGTATGTCCCAGATCGGCTCTACAATGCTGGTTCAACAATTATGTTGTCAATTGACATCACAGTGGCAAAATTATGTCAACCGCAAGTTGCAGTTCACATACTTTCAGCAGGAGACCCCAGTCATTTTTCTAAGGGGGCCTTCACCCACAAACCCCTGCACCCCCAATCTATAGGATTCTAACTCCAAGTCAGAGTTGAATCTGGGAGGGGGTGCAGGACCGGAGTCTCGGGCAGACCATTACAGTGAACTGTCGATGTTGTCGGCAACAATCTGTTCACTGTAATGGTGTCACCATATGGTTGGCATACCCCCCAGATTCATTTTGATTTTGCTTTTAGAAGCAGCACATTAGGGAGAATAGAGAGTTTGAGCCAGCTAAAGCTCCCCCCCCCTTCATTTAGCAGTTTAATGGCAGTGACCTGTGACCTGTGAAAGCTGATTCAAGTGGACCTGTGACCTGTGAAAGCTGAGTCAAGTTTGCCCCAGATCCATTGTAAGCCTCTCTCATTTAGTGGCGCTCCACAATAATGACAACAGCGCAAAAGACAATGAAGAAGTGCGGTCTGCCTGGGGTCAGCCATGAAGCAATCAGCAGCTAGAAATTCTGCCAGTTTCATCCAAGATAAAACTGTATATAATCAGTAACTACACTGTTGTGTGAGTGTACTACCAAGTCATAGCAGCAACCTGTCTGGGTGAACACGGCAGGGAAATGGAGTACTCTGCTTTTGCTACAGTTGATACTCGTTAATTAGGATGGTTAAATTACATACCTGTTTTTTTGTGCTATAGCTAGTGTGGGTTCCATTTGCTAGTCTATTTTCATGCTATAGTTAAATCCCACAGCTGCACCCTATCTGGGTGAGCACTGCAAGATGGATTCCACACCTGTGTCCTGTGTCCTGTGCTGTAGCTAGTGCAGGTTTAATTTTCTAAGTTGTTTCTGTGCTATAGTTAAATATCACAGCTACACCCCATCTGGGTGAGCACTACAAGGTTGTTTTTACTCCTGTCTTTTGTGCTATAGCTGAGCCTTGCAGCTACACCCTCTCTGGGTAAACTCTACAAGTTAATTTAATCATCTGTTTGTACTTTAGCATCATTCATAGGCCTCTGTTGGGATGGGGTTCAGAGGGGAGGCAGTCAATTGTGGCAGTTGTGGGTGGTCTTCTCTAGGGATACTGTATGCTCTAAGGAGGAGGCACTACCCCATTTGCAGGACCATGGCAGAGCTCTAAGTTCATCTCGTGGCAACAAGGGTAGAAATAGCTCAGCTACATCATTAGCTCAACTGGCATGCACCCTTCACGTCATCATTCAATTAGAATCCCACTGGTCGGGGTGGTGGAGAGTAGTGGGCAGTGGGTGGCGGAGGGGGGAAGGGGTAGCAACAATAAAGTTGTCCAGTCCAGCACTATCCAGAAAGCAAACCTATTTGCCCCTCTGGAGAAGACTCAGTTACCTAACTCTGTGGGGGGGGGGACTCAGAGTCAGTTGACAGGAAAGGGAAAGACAACATGATGGTATCCAAGGGAGAGTAAGTCTACTATGAGAGTCCTTCTGGTTGGGAACTACATTATTGTGGGGTAGAGAGGGTGGTAAGGGGGGCTTGGATGGGACGTGGATGATCCAGTGCCTTCCTGGTGCATCAGCCAGCAGGGATTTAAATAGGATAGGAAAGATAGCAGAGAGAGAGTGTTGGAGCTGGTGGTGCCGGTATACTTGGGTACCAGTGATCTGGTAAACTAGTCAGTGGAGATGGTGAAATGGGACTTCCATAGACTGGGGGACAGATTGATGATGCATGCAGCCTCCCTGGCATTTTCTGAAGTCCTCCCTATGTGAAGCAGGGAGGGGATACAAAATATGATAAGGAATGAGTTAATCAAGGAGTTTAATTGGGGGCTTAAAGGATGGTGTAAGGAGAAGGATTACAATTCTGTGGAGGATTAGGGGGACTTCTGGGACAGGAGACTCATCAAGATGATGGACTTCACCTGATGAGATGGGGGCCTGTGCATTGGGGCAGAAGTTTGACATCTGTATCAGATGTTTAAGCTGACTAGAGGAGACTGGATATAGGAGAACCAAAGTGACAGGTGAAAGGAAGGGGATCCTAGCTAGTACTCTTCCACATCTGAGGGCTTATAGCAGCACAGCGGGTACAAGGAGAACTGTGGCCTGAACTGAACTAGGTGAGGGGACTTTAGAGGATAACACAAAGTGTGCAATCACTAGGAAAAACATGAGAAAGGCAGGGCAAGGAAAGCACAAGAGTAGTAGCAAAATATTATCAGGGATCAGCTGGAAGAGGGTATGTTTTAATGCCAGGAGCCTAAGTAACAAAATCAGCAAGCTCCAGGTACTGATGATGGACATTGAGTTGGACCTTGTAGCCATCACAGAAATGTGGGTATTGTAAAATAATGACTGGGAACTTACAGTCCCTGGGTATTCATTGTTCAGGAAGGATGAAGAAACAGGTAGAGGGGAAGTAGTAGCTATTTATGTCAAGGATTATGTAGAGGTGGTGGAAGATAAGTGCATCAAGGATAGTAAGGGGGAGACAGAGTCACTGTGGGTACAACTCACAGCAGCCTCAGGCAAGAAGCTGAACTTGCAGTTGATCTAGAGAGCTCCAGGGAAAGGGGAAGAGAGGGACAGATAACTCAGGAAAGAACATGAAAGAGGAGCAGCAAAGGGGGAAGTAGTGGTGGTGGGTGATCTGAACCTGCCAGACATCGATTTGGATGTTCCAGTGGCCAAGAGCACCAGAAGTCAGGTCTTGCTGGATAACTTCCAGGACTGTTTACTGGTATAGCTAGTTAAGGAACCCACCAGGCAGACTGCAACTCTAGATGTTGTGGTCACCAACTCAGAGCTGTAGGAGCTGAGAAAATAAGAGAGTCACCGGGAAACAGCAACCTTAACTCCATTTGGTTCAAACTGTTCCTTGGATCTAGAAACCCCCAAAATGACAGCTAAAGTCCTTAATTTTAGAAGAGAGGACTTCAAAAGGCTGAGGGAGATGGTCAGGGAAAGGTTTGTAGGCATGGACAGCATAGGTGAGGTAGAACAGAGATGTGAGGCAATTAAGATGACCATTCTGGAGGCATCTAACTTATGCATGAGAAAAGTAACTAAAAAGAACATGTTCAAGAGACTGTTATGGTCCTCAACAAAAGGCTAGGAAGTAGGGATGGCCAAGAAAAAGGCGTTCTACAAGTATAGAGAAAAGCAGGAGGAAGAAGAAAGGGAAGAATGTCTATTGAAAAAATAGGGATGCACAGAAGGCAGTTAGGGAAGCAAAGCAGACTCAAAGCTACATATTGCAGAGGGGGTAAAGAGCAGAGAAAAACAGTTATTCCTATATATGAGGGAGAAAAGGAAGAAAGGAGTGAAAATAATAAGGCTAGATGAGGGGAATAGGGTGATAGATGAGGACAGACAAAAGGCCACCATCCCCAATGATTGCTTTTGCTCAATTTTCACTAGGGAAGATGGTGGGCCATTGCCAGAGACTGGCTTTAAGGCAGTCACTAAAGGTGTCCAAGAGATAAGGTAGCCAACATTTACAAGTGAAAGAGTTAAGAAAGGGATGGAAGCCCAACAGACAGATAAGGTTCCAGGACCTGATGGGTTGCATCCGAGGATACTTTGGGAACTGGCAGTGGAACTGGCTGAACCCCAGCAAGTCTACTTAACAGCTCACTGGTGGTGAGGGGGGTGGGGGTTGTTCCAAAGGACTGGAGGTGGCAGACATGGTTCCATTCCAATGGGGAAGGGGGCCAATGGACAAGCAGGGAACTTCAGACCTATCAGTCTTACCCCTATTGTACAGAAGCTGATAGAGTCAATAGTCTAAGAGGGCCTTGTGGACTACTTGGAGAGCAATGGGCTCCAAGAAAATAAACAGCATGGATTCATAGAAGGGAGGTCCCTCCTGTTAGACTAACTTGATAGTTTTCTTTGACTGAGTGACAAGGGAATTGGACAGATGCCACGCTGTGGAGTTGCTCTACATTAGCTTCAGACAGGCTTTTGACTTGGTGCCTTACAAATACTTGCTGAAGAAGTTGGATGATCTGGGTGCAGATGAGGTCATAGTGTACTGGGTAGGTAACTGGCTAAAGAGGATGCAACAGATGGCTGGGGTGTACAGGGTCAAATCATAAGAGAGGGGGTTACCACAGGGATTGAGTGAGTCAAAGAAATGCATGGGGACTTACAAAAGCTGGACAGGTAGTGCAAAATTTGGTAGCTGAAATTCAACACCAAGAAGTGCACCATAACATACCTAGGAAACAAGAATCCCAGGACAGAGTACTGGATGGGTGGGGTGAGTCTTAGCACTAAGGCTGAGTTATAGGACCTTGGAGCTTTCATCAGTGACTCCCTAAAACAATCAAGTCAGTGCAATAAGGCATATAGCAAAGCAAGTAGGATGCTGGGTTGTATCAGGAGGGGTATTAATAGCAGAAGGGAAGAAGTAAGCAAGCAATAATACCCAACAGAGTGGGCGGTATTGGGTAATACCGGACCGCCCAGTGGCGTAATGAGGACCGACGTCGCAGGCGGAGGGCCTTATAGCCCCTGGAAGGTCTGGTATTCCCCATTACCGTCCTCCCTGGAGGGTATTATTGCACTTAGAAAATGGACCAGAGGTAAAATTTAAACAAAATATTACAAAGAAAAAAAAATGAATAAAAAACAAATCAAAAGCAATGAAGTCACTTTTGATGTAAAGTAGTTCCTGTAGTGGTGCCAGCAGAGGGCACTGGTGTTGTTGTCTCTACTTCACAGTTACTATCAGCCTACATGCATTGCAAGCAGGATTCTGAAAGGAACGGAGCTGTTGCCCATTTTTACTGTGTGTTCATCTACTGCTACGGTATGAAAAAAATTTCCATTTTTAAAAATTAAGTTCTGTTCTTTACCTGCTCCGTACCGTGGAGTTCATGTCAGGCTACGTGGGTTGCAAGCATGACTGAAAACAAATGGACATTAAGAAAAAATGCTCATTTTTTATTTTGTTTGTTGTGGGTGTTCAGAGATGAGGAGTCTTAACAGGAAATAAGTGGTTTTTGGTTTTACGTTCACCCCGTGAGGTTTACTACTCGGTAGTATAACTCTTAGCACAGATTTTTGGCTTTATCTCTTGCAAAGCGAGAGGAAAAAAATGGCGGCATTTAAAAAATGTTTGTCCAGTGCTGTAGCCAATTAGGACAGAGGCTGTGCTCTACGATACAACATAAGGCTGGCATGGCTGGTATTTTTAACTTACAGGGCTCTCACTATAAGTTAATGTACCCCCTGCCAGCCAATTAGATTTCTTATATTTCCAAGCCCATTTTCTAATACTTAATATAAATCCTTTATGAGGCCACACCTGGAGTACTGTGCACAGTTCTGGAGTCCTCACCTCAGGAAAGATAGGGATAGCTAGAGATGGTGCAGCTCAGGGTGATGAGAATGATTCAGGAACAACAGGTCAGGTCCTGTGAGGAGCAACTTAAGACACTGAACATGTACTCGCTGGAGACCAGAAGGGAAGAGGGAAGACATGATAGAGACCTTCAAGTTCCTAAAAGGAATTAATAAAATGAACTGTGGGAACCATTTAGCTGGAATACTAGCTCACAGTCACATGGACATGAGTGGACACTAACAGAAGGGAAGTTCAGGAGGGAGAAGAGTATTTTTTTTTTTTACAGATATAGTGGTGGGGCCATGGAACAGTCCATCAGTTGAAGTAATAAGTTCAAAAGCCATTGGTGGTTTCAAGCACAGTTTGGACAGAATGAAGGGTACAGTGGTTGCTCAGGGTGGCAGAAGCTAGGAGGAGAATGGGAAAGAGTAGGGAAGGGTTTGAACACTGGAGGGGCAATAGATACCAGGGTGAATAGGGAACTCGGGCAGATTGAATGGATCATGGGTTCTTTTTCTGCCATCATTGTCTGTATTTAAAGATGTTATCTTGACTTACAGGTAGGTTCTTTTTTAGTTAAATAGGAAGGTAAGTGTGCCAAGTCCATCAAATTCTGAAAGCCCATAAAAAGATTTTTCAAATGAGGCATTTTGCTTGCCTGTAAGTGTCAGCAGTCCTGAGACATAAAAAATCATCTGTAGCTTAAGCTAATGTAGCAACCATTTCACGGAATCTTACGACAGAAAGTGATGTCACTGAGGGGAAAGCTGTGCCTCACAGCATGCATCTTCCTCCTCAGTGACATCATTTACAGTCTCAAGATTCCATGAAATGGCTGTTCCCTTGATTCAATGTATAGAGGATGTTGATGCCCATATCTCTATGCTGCTGACACCTACAGGCAAGGCTTATATGTTTAAAAGATGTTTTGACGAGCTCTTATCATTGTAAAGAACTACCACAGTTTCCTTCCCCTTTAAATCAGAAAAAGTTACCAAAGAAACTGCTGTATATTCTAACCAAGGTTCTTGTAAGCAACATTCTGGTATCAAAACTTTCTCTGAACTGGTGTTGAAAACCATCAGAAATCAGGGCTCCGAGTAGTTTCTGCTCCAACTCTTCATCCTTTCTTAGCTGTGTCTTCCACAATGCCCATAGTTATAGCTTCTATAAGTGAACAGGGGAAAATCCTTATGTGCAACAATCAATTTTCTACCCCTAGGGGACTGAGGTTTCCTTTTCCCTTGGGCTTCTAACATTACAGACTTACAGTAGTGGTCTTCAATAAAAGAAGACAATATCACAGATTCGCCTTTGTGGTATGTATTCCATTCATAGCCTATAATCACTTGTGTCTATACCCTGCTATGGTCAAGAGCTCATACTTATGTGTGGCATTGTATTTTAAGATTCTCATAAACACTAAAGCGAGCTACACATGTGTTTTTTAATGCTCTAAAAGAAGTGAAACGCTCCCTCAAAACCTGTGTGGGTTCTCAAATCCACCTCTTTGCATGAGTCACATTGTATTTTGTTAACCTCATAAAGTGGCTTAAGGTTCACATTGTAATCAACTTATTTTTTTCTAAAGAAAGTTACTGTTCTTGGCTATACCACTTTGTCTATCTGTCAACAAGGACCCGTAAGTTTAAAAAGGCACCAAAAGCAGAGGAGGCAAGCAATGAACTGCTGTTTCTAACACCGACTCCAAATCTGGTTTGCTCCTACAGGCCTGAAAAAATCCCCCAAAAGTTGGGTTGTTGAATACAAATACTATCTGGGGGCAAATGCACACAAATACTGCACTATTTACAAATGCAAGTATCATTCTTAAATATTTGTGTTAGCCCACATAAAGTAGCATTAAAGTCTGAAGTAAAGACCAGTGGCACACATATGACTACGACTACTGCTTATCACAAGAATGTGTTTTTTACTAATAAATATTAATATTTTATTGATATTTCTCAGCTCTTTTGCTTTATATCAACAACAGAAACAAATCTGAAATTAAAATCATATTTTACAAATACAAATGTACAGATGAATGCAAATACCAGAGAGACAAATAAAATTACTAATACCATAGACACAAATACAAATACCAAACACAAATGCCAATAAATATTTGTCAATGTCGAATGTTTGCTGATGGTTTTGCTGTTCCATTTGGTCTTGCTTGTATTCATTTTTATTACATAGTTACCCAGGATACAGCAGATGAGTTGCACTATCTCATTTTCTGTGATGTCCTGCTTTGACACATTTTAGATTGTAATTATCCAGGATAGGGCAGCTGAGAGGCAATATCTACTTTTAAGTGGGCTCCCACATTGTGACCCCAAATCTCCAACAATCTTTTTATGACCTGACATTATGATTAAGACAGGTGACATTTTTAAAATCCCATCCAAAACATGATTTCACTGTGGAGCTGTGGCAACAAGTTTCTGAGGAGATTTGAAAAAATGACACCTGCCATGTTCAGAAGGTGGGGTAACAGAAGGGATATGTTATACATTAGGGGTCAAAATCTGCACAAAATAAAGTTGTGAGTAAATGTTGGAACAATTCACTTCCTCATAACTTGGTTGGTTTTTCAGATTTTTAACCCAGATTTTCAACATCATCTTCTTATGACCACTGCTTCTGAGCATGACAGGTGTCATAAAAACACGGAAACATAGAAGTTGTGGGTAGATGGGGACCGTACAATCCATCAAGTCTGCCCTTAGCTTCCTACCCCCCTGCTTAGCTGCCTGCTTGTGTATTCCTTGGTATCTGTCCCATGTCTGCTTGAATTCCTCCACTGTCTTGGTTCCCACCACCCCCTCTGGCAGGCTATTCCATGGTACCACAACATGCTCTGTGAAAAAAAATTTCCTCGTATAGCTTCTGAATTTTCCTCCCTTACGTCGAAGGTTGTGCCCTCTAGTCTGGCTGTAGTCCTTTACCTAAAAGAGGTTCTGCACATGCACCCTGTTGTTGCATTTAAGATATTTGAATGTTTCTATCATGTCCCCACAATTCCTGTGTTGTTCTAGGGAGTATAATTTGAGGTCATCCAGTCTTGCCTTGTACTGTTTCTGATGCAAGCCCTGCGCCATCTTTGTTGCTTTTTTCTCTACCATCTCCAGCCTATGTCCTTCCTGAGGTGTGGCCTCCAGAATTGGACACAGAACTCCAGGTGAGGCCTGACCAGGGACTGATACAGGGGCATGATTACTTCATGCCTTCTGCTCATGATGCCCCTCCCTATGCATCCCAGGATACCATTAGCCTATAGTGCTACCTTTTCACATTGTCTACCGACCTTGAGATCATCTGATATGATGACCTCTAGATCTCACTCCTGCCTGGTAGCCACCAGCTGCTCCCCTTCCACTGAGTACAGTTTCCCTGGGTTACGCTTTCCCAGGTGCATGACCTTGCATTTCTGGCACTGAATTTCAATTGCCAGGTCTTGGACCACTGCTCCAGTTTTCGGAGATCAGCTTCCATGCTTTGCTGTCCCTCTGTTGTGTCTACCCTGCTGCCAGTTTTGGTGTCATCTGCAAACAGGCACATCTTTCCCTCCAGTTCACCCGCAGTGTTGCTGATGAATATGTTGAAGAGGATCTGCCCCAGAACTGAGCTCTGCGGGACCCCACTAGACACCCTCCCCTCCACAGACAGAGTGCCATTTACTAATACTCTCTGAGTTCTCCCATGTAACCAGTTTTTGACCCAGTTTGTAACCTCGGGCCCAGGTCCCATGTTCTCCAGTTTTTTTACTAGTTTCCTGTGTGGGACGGAGTCAAAAGCTTTGCTGAAGTCCAGGTAAATCACATCCACTGGCCCACCCTGATTCACCGTTTTGGTGACCCAATTGAAAATATCAACCAGGGGCTGCCCGCCACTGCAGTGGTTGGATTTCCACTTGTGACGCCGGCAACCCAGGTTCAGGAACAGACCCAGGTCGCCGGAGGACCGGCCAGGGGGAGAAGGATAGAGCATCCTATGGACTGCTCTCCTTCTCTGGGGAGGAGGGTAGGGAAGTACCCGGCATGAGATGGGCCTCTGGCAGAAGCCAGGGGTCTCACAACTACTGGCACTCATCTCTAATGGAGGCAGGGTGGACACTGAACGTCATTGCATGTCCCTGCCTCCCAGAGGAAAATCAAGAAAAATGGAGGGGAGATCCTCCGTCTACATGAAGCCCTCCCCGGGCTTCAATTAGGCAATGTCGCCACACTCCAAACTAGATATTGGTACTGCAGCACTGGAATTAGAGGAACCAGTGGTTTGGCCCTGCTCTCCAAGGGGCAAGGTGGGGGTGACCGGGTGTATGCGGGCAATAGGCAGTTGGTGGAAGCTCCGGTGGCTGTGACCAGGGCAGAGACTGACAGAGGACCACCCAGGAAAAAGAAGATAAAACATAAAAAAAAAATATATATATCAACCAGGTTTGTCTGGTAGGACCTCCCTACCATGAAACCAAGCTGATTTTTGTCGAGCTGACCAGTTTGCTCCAAAAAAAGCTATGATTCTTTCCTTCAGCAAGGACTCCACCAGTTTTCACACGACTGATGTTGGACTAACCAGATAGTAGTTACCTGGCTGTTCTTGTTTCCACTTTTGAGGAGTGGTACTACTGTTGCACTCTTCCAATCCTCCAGCACCTCCCTGCTCCTTAGTGATTTGTTGAAGAGCACTGCTAAGGGGGATGCCAGTTCCCTCCCTAGTTCTTTCAGTATTCTTGGGTGTATCCCATCTGGCCCCATTGCTTTAGTTACCTTTAACTTGTCTATTTCTTCCAGGACCCTTTCCTCTGTGAAGGGACCCGTGTCTATTCCTTCAGTCTGACACTTCTTTATGCCTATTGTTGCTCCGTTACTTTCTGATTCCTGTGTGAAGACTGAGCAGAAGTACTCATTGAGTGCCTCTGCCTTCCCCCCATCCTGCTCTGTGGTCTGTCCATCTATTTTTTGTGATTCTAACAATGCCCCCTTTGGTCTTCCTTTTTTCACGAATGCACCAGTAGAAGGTTTTGTTACCCTTTTTTGCTTCCTGAGCTATCCTAACCTCTGTTTGAGCTTTTGCATTTCTTATCACTTTCCCTGTGTCTTTGTATACAACAATGGCTGAAATGTCACTTTACACCACAAGTGTTAAAAACATATTTTGAGTAGGATTTAAGAACCAGCTGTCATATTCGTGAAGCAGTGTCAAAAAATGACTATGTTGAAAAGTGGAGGTCAAAATACTGAAAATTACCACAGTTATGAGCGTGTGTTGAAAAACTGCAACGTAAATTCATAACTTTATTTTTTTCTAATATTTTTACCACAAATTTTCAACATAGTCTTCTTATGACCCCACATAGCCTACTTATGAGCTCACCTCATGAACAAAGGCAGAAAACATTTCAAAATCCCGCCGAAAATGTAATTTTACACCACAAGTGTGAAAACACAATTTGGCCAGGATTTGAAAAATAACAGCTGTCACATTCATGAGGTGCTGTGAAGAAATGTCTGTGCTGAAAATGTGGGGTCAAAATGTTGAAAATTACAAAAGTTGTGAGCTTGCATTCACAAATTTCAACGTAGACTTGTAACTTTATTGTTTTTTAATATTTCTAGGCCACATTTTCAACATAGCCTTCTTATGACCCTACCTCATGAATAATGACAGAGAAAATGTTTATCTCCTGCTTGAATGGTTATTTTGTACGATGACTGCAAAATCACCTTTCGGGACAGATTTGCTGAATTTCACTGCCATTCATTATGAGGTGGGGTCTCAAAAAGGCATGTTGAAAATCTGAAGCAAAAACATTCAAAATGGCCAAGTTATGCCACTAAGTTGAAAACCCAATTGAAATACATTGAACTGCATGCCTGATTTCCTCAGTTCACGGTCCAGCTTAAAAGAGTGAAGACGTGTCTGCAGTCCACACAGGATTACAGAGTTCGACCCTTGGTGGGTAAGTAAGGACTTGGGCTGGGGGGGCGCTGAGTGGGAAGGTTGGGTGGGGGGAATAATGGTGCAACAGACATCGATGGACAGCTTTCTTATTTACAGGGTTTAAAAAATACAATTTGGGATGCTTTCCTTGATTTCTGATGGTGACAGTGACACTGGGGGATTGGGCACCCTCTGTGCCAATGTTACGTTTGTGGGGGGTGGAGAGTGCTGAGAGGGAGGGTCAGGTTGAGGGGGGCAGTTACAGGAGCACCAGCAAAAGACATCGATGGATGGTTTTCTTTGTTACAATGTTAAATTCCTCAGCAGGCTGATCTTGACGGATCAGCTCTGCTTGCTGACAGTATAAATCAAAGGAAAGAGCTGACCTATGAATGGGTTGGATCTTTGCTTTGAAATACACAAAGTTTCTGCCCAGCAAGCCAGAATGGTATCATGATCAGCCTGGCTGATGATTGATGTGGCACTGATGAGCCCGTTGCAGACCACTCTGAATTGGACTGACAGTGTCACACCCCTCAAAAGGCACTCTCATAGCAAGATGTTCACCATGCATGCGAGCATAGTGAACATAAAAATCAGTCCCTTGCCTAGCCCTGCCAGAAAGTGTGGCATGTTTTAGTTTTGTACAATAAAGCCTACAAGTACAGTATGTATAGAATGCTTTCTGAAGCTAAACATAGTTTTCAGCATTTTTTGCCTTCCAAAAACAATTTATGCAATATAGAGAATAATGTATGGGCAACCATACACAACAAGGCTATGTTTTAATCAAGGGGTTGAGATGACAGCAAATGAACCTCAATAGTGAAGTTCGAGAGGTCCATGCTGTCATCTCAACCCCGATATGGAAACACATGGTGAGTTGTGTGGTTGCCCATATTTTATTTTTTATAGTATATAGTTTTTTACACCAGAGTGACAGACCCCAACTGAAGTGAAACCAACATATATTACCATTTCTTTGTTCTGTTATATGATCAAAATCAACTTTACAGACTTTTGAAAGGTATATATTTGGGCACTGGGTGGTTAGTAAGTAGCTAGATGTGGACTAAAATGAGAAATTTTGAAAGTGTCTGACCTTTTTCTATCATTTTAACGTTTTTTGTCACCGCCCCGATAGCCCCCATCTGACTGACCCCCCCCAGCCCCATCACCAAGATTACCAGGGCTTACCTTATGCCCAGCCCAGGAACGGAGCCTTCGGGGAGTCAGTTGTCATCCTGCCACCAGCTTTTTCCTCAGTTTTTACCCCAGGGGCCCCAGGAGTGGGTACGCATGCATGTGGAGGCCCGCATTAGTCCCATGGCCCAGGTAATGGCCCCTTTCCTCCCACCCCAGGCCTAGTGCCTGGCTTCTCCTGGCCCGTGCTGCCCCCAGCCTCCACCAGGTGGCAGCCATCAGCCACAGGAAGCCCCTTGCGCCTCCCCGGAGAGGAGAGCATGCTTGCCGGCAGCTCCATCCAGCTCCGCCCTCCCCCCCCCGCTGACCTCCGATGGCCCAGGCCTGTTCCTGAAACTGGGTCGCCGGCATGCCGCAAGGTAAGGCATCCAGTGCCTCAGCCCTCAGTGTCACTGGGCTGGCCAAAGTGTATGACCTTTGAACTGTGCAGAACAACTGTTTGGAATGTGCACAACAACAATTTGAAATTCGCACAATGGTTTAGAATGTGCACAACAAGGTTTCTGAGCAGCCTGATTTTTATACAGAACAAAGGCTAACCATATACTACACTTCTGTTCACCCTGTTTGCTTTAGAAGTGCTGATATAAACCAGTTGCAACAGATTACTAATACCCTCACCTTTCAAAACAACAGAAGAATGTCTTCATAACATGGCTGATAGTGGTCCTGATTCTACTGTATTGGAAGGCTGAAATGTTCAGGTCAGAGAAAGTCAGACACTTCCTTTTTATGTTGATGTGTGAGCATGCACAAGCAACATCTTGTAGTACATTTAAGAGGTGTGTCAGTGTTGTGGTGAATGCAGTGGATGCTTTAGTGAGTGCGTCCCTCAGCCGCCGACCATTGAGCATGCTGCCGATGACAGCAGTTTCAGAGAGAGCCACAGAGTTGAAACAAACCTGCCACTGCAATCAGAGACAGGTTCATCATTGCAGTGGCAGATGACATGCCTCCATCAAGTGCCTTTCCTGGTGAAACATTTCAATAAATATGGTGGCTCCTGCCATCCACCATAGAATCCTCAAAAAAGCCGACATCGGGTGCCCAATCCCTGTGTTGGCATGTCCCCCCCCCCCACATTATGTGGCATACCATAACATGGCAGCTCCTGCTGCCTGCCACACACTCCTGAAAAGCCAACATCAGGGTGTTCAATCCCTGTGTCGGCATTCCTCCACTTAGTGTGTCTTTCCTGTTAGTGTATCTTTCCTGGTTAAACAATTTCCCCTTTCCTTTCCTTTCCAACACCAGAATGCCCACTACCGGTGTTGAATGAATGTGCCCCCCCCCCATCTATATGCTTTGCTGACATCAGGGTGCCCAATCTCTGTGTCAGCATTTCTCCCACCCCCAGAATTGTGGCACACTGGGAGCCCTCCCAGTGTGCCTATTTTTCTTTTGTGTAACCTGTAAATAAAGAAAACCTTCCCTTGTGATTTTTTTTCCTCCTCGAACAAGAAAATGGTCCACCTTTATCTCCTTCATCCCTTCCCCATCCCCACCCTCCCTCCCTCTGTGCACCCACCTACCTGCACCCACCTCACCCATACTTACCTCCGGAGGTTGGGAGCCACGATCTTTTCTGAACCGGGACACGTCTGCACTCTTCAAAGCCAAACTGCGAACTGAAGAAATGACAGTAAGCTTTATAATGGGAGGCAACTGGGGGTTTCAACTTAGGCTGATGTTGCAGTCATTTTTTGGAATTTTGTCCCCAAATTTTCAACATGGGGTTCTTGGGACCCCACCTCATGAACATGTCACTATCATTTAGTTTTCAGTCCTGAAAGGTGATTTTGTGCCCGCTGCGCAGAATCACCTTTTGGGAATCATTAACAAAATGACAGTGCCACTGTTCATGAGGAAAATCTAAAAGCTCATGTTGCAAATCTGATGAAAAAATCAAACAATGACCTCGATACACTCACACGCTTGTAACGCCAATTTTAATATTTTCTCTCCAGATTTTCAACATTGCCATTTTTCACACCTCCTTATGAACAGTTTAGCTGTCATATTTCACATCCTTCCTGAAATGAAGGAACTATGTAAGTGCTATCAGCACCTCTAGTTGGAATTAACTCCTTTAGTATCTCCATGCAGTCTATCTTCTAAACTGCTCTATTATCCATTTATTACCATCTCTCTACTACTTTCGACTGCATTTTTCTACTACTTATCCACTTCGGTCAAGTCAACCACACAACTGTTATCAGCTTTATCTAGCACTATCTCTGGGGTCAAATTTACTGGTCCTGTTTAGCTGGTGTCCTTTCCCTTGCTGACTGTCCCTGTACCCTTAGGCCCACATAGTCTTTACCCACACCCTTTCACCTTCCAAACTCAAATTCTGTCCACCTGTTACTTAAGTAGTTAACACCGCAACATCACCTTGTAGATATGTATATCTGTAAATAATGTAAGATGTATGCCTACTATTGTTTGTTGTATGTTGCTTTGTAAATTGTATACCACATGTTAAACTTTGTTTGGTCATATATATATATACATATGTATCAGTCTACCCTAACCAGGTCCATCTTGCAAAAGAGCTCTGCTCAATGATGTTTCACCTGGATAAATAACGATTTTAATTGATTGATTGATTTGCATAAGTGTGGTAGTGGGAGAATGTTCAGGGGTTTCGAAAAGGCCCGTGTGGGTCGATATATACATGCAGTCTGTAAGCAGATAATTCTCATTTCTGTTACTTAGTTGTGTAACCCTTCTTCTTTTACACAGATCTGACTGAACGATAAGGACTTTCATTTCAATGATTCAGTCGTTGATAGAAACTCATACCTCTATATGCTCTAGAGGCTCTATCCAACTAAATACAATGTAAACGAGCTTAGGTTTGTTGTAGCTGAAGAAGAGTTTCACATGAGCACCTCTAAACATTAATGGGTCATACAGTATGTACAAAGTCTGAGCTGAGCCTGTTACAAGATGGGAAACAAAGTAAAGAGCTGCCTGACGAGTACCGGGTTCAACATGACAACAACACAATTCAGTTCAGGTAGGTCATGGAACTTACCCCCAGCAGTAGAAAAACTGACACCCATGAGAAAAAAGATTTTTTCAAGACTTTAACAGTTTTATTGCAGCAAGGCAGGAAACCACAGCAGTGGACACAAAGTACTGACATTTCACCTGGTCAGTTTTATCAAAGAATACCCCCTCTAATGTTGGTTTGTAATTTATATACACATAAATAAATCATGTGGCGAGATACAAAACCTATTAAAGTGACAGTGCTAATCTACAAATAGTAGTGCATATAAGGACTATATAAATACATATTTTGTATAATGATCTAGTCATTGATGATATGTTTAAATATAGACAAACATATATATATATAAATAAAAAGGTATACATTTCATAACAACTACTTCCACCAAAAAAGAAACAAGGCTTGATCCCCAAAAGAATTATTTTGTACATAATACTGTCTTCTAGATCACTTTTGATGGGGCTGGGTGCAGAATCTTAAGATCCTGTATGATGCTTGTCATGGCTTGGAGTTCAATACGGAATGTTAAACGCCATAAAGAGTAATACAGGTTTCCAGTTTAGGCTTGGAGAATCACTAGCAGCAGTGTGCTGGGGAAGTGGGCATGTATTCACTGTGGTGAAGTTGAGGATGATGGTGCTTGTGAATGGAACATAGTCTTTCCTGGAACCTCTGTTACTAAAAATGCCAGATTTGCTAGGAGCTGTAGGGTACTGTGGGATTGGAGCTGGGGGTCTGGGTTACTTTTTGACAGAAGTCACAACAGTGGCTAGGGTAGTATTTCACCAGAGACAAACAAAAACTGGGGTTGGGAAGTGGGGATGCATTTGGCCAGGAAATAACACTGGAGGGGCGTAGACACATTTCCCTGACTGGCAGAAGTCAAAACCAGACCAGGACCACATTTCTGGCTCAAGGTTTTAGCTTTTTGGTGTCTCTTTGAAAATAATGCAGTTGCAATATGACCACACAATTAAACCCCTGAGTATCACCAGAATAATAAAGTAGAAAATTTCAAGATTCAGTACATTCAGCATTCATGTTTTGCTTAATGAAGACACCTAGTCAACAACCTAGTGGGGTTGCTGAGCTGGGCACCCATCAATTATTCATAAATGGGTCAGAGTCTCTCTGTCCCCAAGGAAGAAGGGGAATGTTCGTAGGACTCAGGAGCACATTTTTTTTAAATGTGAGACCTCCAGATTGGATAGGGCGGATAATATATGGGAGTGATAAGTCTTATGGGTTACAAGGGTTATTGCATACTCCTATGTGCGTGTCCTTACTAGACTCAGGCCAATTGCCAGTATCTGCCAAATTACCAATAAGTAATTTTACAGCTTGGTGCTGAATTTATGATTCTTTACCCATGTAAAGCTTGGGTGCTCCTGAATAACAAAGAATATGCAGTATTTTTATTTTTGACACAGAGCAACATTTTATCAAAACAGGTCTGTAATAGTAAAGATTGCACTATTTTTATAAATTCTTGATACATGGGATGGTTGGGATTGTTTTTCATGAAATCTTGATTAGTTTTCTAAACATGACAACTGAGTTTAGTTGCACAGCAATCTATTAGGATTCAGGTTTGAGGTGCAAGAAAAAAAAGGCATGCTGCACAGCACCCCCTGGTGGCTCTGGGAGGGTACCATACTTGCAGAATTCCAGAAAGTCACAGGGGTGACAAATTACGGTATTGCTTATCAACAACCATGGAGGACATTGCATCCATGCCTGGAGACGGGGCAACAAAAAGTAAAGATATGAGGTAGCAGGATGTTTCCTTAGTGGGTACTAGAGGTGCATGGATAGTATCCCTAGTTTTCAGATATATCATATGATGCCCCTAATCCAAGTTTAGGGTTTTTAAATAAGTCACTATTCTGTTCTGATGTCCAGGTCAGATTTTCCCTTGGATTGGTCAGTAATTATCCAGTCCAGTATCTGATATCCAGCCTGAATCTGGAAGCTTTCTTTTCTGCTCTACTCCCTTGCCCCCTTGCACCTCATATTCAGCCTTCTTTGTGCCCACCTACTAACAAGATTCCCTTTAGCTGCTGACCACCACCACCAATCTTTCCACGTTCTCCATTGTTTAAGCTTATGGCTTAACCCTATTGGGGCACCTTTCCTTGCTGCCACCCAGGTGAGCAAGAATGTGTCATGATTGGCTCATCAACTAGCCTGAGGATGTCAGTGTGCTAGGGGGTCAAATGATATGGGAGCCACATACATTCTGTCATGGGCATGAACACTGCAGACATCCTAAAGGATGAGTGCACCACCACTGTGCTACTATCAGTGACTTTTTTTTTAATTCAGCTTTATTCAAACAAATGGAGAAGAACATTACATACATACAGGTGCTTGACATTTCAATAAACTGTAATACAATACCAAGTATATGGAAGCTACTGGTACGCAAGTCCGGGTAAAGGCTATTTCTTGTTGATGCACTTCCATTTCATATTGACCTTAGCCATTTGTTGCCAGCAGTCTAATTGTAAGAAAAGTTCTGGCTGCACTCCATGTGCCTAAAAACAGCAAACTGTGAAACTGGAAAACTGCTAACAGAGAAACCAAGAGGTGCAACTGATGTTGCATGCCATGGTGCAAGCATGTAATACTAAGTTATAGTTTAGGGTGGATTTGTATAGCCTCTCTAAATTATAGAACGGTCTTTAGACTGCTCTCTCACATTTCTTATCTATTCCTCACTCCCTTACATCTTCCCCTCAACATCTATCAGGTGTGTGGGAGTCTCCTTTTCACCCACCTACCCCAGACAGCATTTTATTTCTCCATAGTGAGCCATAGTGTCACTGTAATTCACTCCATTCTGCTCATGTCTGTAACTCTGGCCGTCTACATATGGAGAGTAGGCGGTTTCTCCTTTAGCCAGCAAAATGTCACCCCTTTTAATGCTGCTGTGCAGAGTGCCCTAATGGAATTCTGTTGGGTATTATCCCCCAACCCTGGAACCTGCAGGCCCAAGACCAGGTTCTAAAAGGTATTAGGGATATCCTTACCTCAGAGATTTGTAAGGGCTAAGTGCACTTGTTTCCAGTAGGGTCTTAACCTTTAGGCTGTAAACAGAATTAGAATGCATAGGAATTTGGGACTGATATATCGGTATGCAGCACATCGAGGGTTAATGTTGGGCAGCCCCAGAATATGTGGAAGTGCATTCCTATGTTGCCACACTTTTTCTAGCATACATTGAGGCAGCAGCCCACTTGGAAGTGGGCAGTAATCATGAGTGTGTAGAAAAAATGTGTTAGGCACTTCCACCTAAATTCTTGCTACCCAGGTGAGGCTGGCACTTTCCAACCTCTGCACCAGGCCAAGTTCCATGACTCATCTGTAATCTGGATGTATGCCTCTTGCTCCCACTGGGTGCTTAGGTAGGTGAACTCTGGTGTTCAGTTCCCATTAAGATGTGGTAGGCCCTGATAATGGTGCATCTCCTGCCACCTAGCATTGATGCCCAGTATAAAAAGTCCTCTAATGGGGGGAAATGTTTCTCTCAACTTGCGACACCAGAGTCCAGGACATCAAGTAATGGTGGACCTGCAAATATCGGTAGTGGTCTTGTGCCAGTAGGACATACATCTGATGAGCTCTCTGAAGGGAAAAGAAAAGTTCCCCCTAATGAAATGCAAAGTAATGTGTCAGCCCCAATCTACTCTGTCTCCCGACTCCCAGGGCTGTGTGTGGCAGAGTAAAATCTGGGTCAACTATTATGCTTAGTGAACCTATGGCATTTAGTGGCTGTGTAAGGGTTTTAGCTTTTAACCATGTACACAGCATGTTTTGTACAGGGGTTGGGGATTTCAGCCCAAATACGGGCTGTGAGGTGGACACAGGGGAAGGCAGAGAGCAGGGCCAGCAGGGGCTGCTGCATCTCAATTTCAAGACAGCTCATGTTTCCCCTCTGTCTGGTTCATCTGACCACCAGCACCAACTGTGCCACTAAATAATAACATTTTAGGTTTGGCATAGCCAGGTCACCCCTTTACAGGGGAAAGTCAGCAGGCTTTTATGAATACAGTGGCAGATTGCAGCCCAAATGAACTTCAATGCACTCCTCTGGTGGCGAGTCCAGAAGGTCTCTGTGATCTTTACTGGCAGGACATAGACCAGGAATAGGAACCTTGGAAGAAGGTTCATCTTCACTGAGGATATCCTACCTCCTAGACTTAAGGGGATAAGGTCCCAGCACTTCATACCTGTTTGGGCCTCAGTAATTTTTCATAGTTCAGTCTGAAAATGCCAGAAAGGCTTGAAGTCATCAGCACCCCCAAATCATGGACCACATTCTGCAATGCCCATTAAAATGGGCATGTTACCCAAAAGGCAGCCAGGCAGGTGCCTGCCAACTGCAATGCTTCTGACTTATCAGTTATTTTTTTATCCTGTCACCTCTTCATAAAGCTCAAGATCTCCTCAAAGGGCAGGTACTGAAGTATCAGGGATATGAGAAAGAAAAGGGCATCTTACACCTATAGTGAAATCTTGTGTTCCCTCACCTCCCCCCAACCACACATACTGGATGTCGGGGTTTTGGTGAACCACATTTGCTAGGAGTTTGATACAGAGTGTGAACAAGAGGGGTGAGAGGGAGCACCCCTGCCTTATTCCCTTAGTAAGTAAAAAACATTGCGATTGGATGCCATTAACGCTGACCCAATCTTGAGGTGAGGTGTACAGCATTTAATGCTGGTACATAAGGTCTCACACTGCTTCATCTCCAATACTGTATGGTGGAGAAAGCCCAGGTTCACCTATCTAAAGACCTTCTCGGCATCCACAAACACTGCCAAAGCAAACTCTAGTTGCTGTTTCTGCCAGAACAATATGTTAAGCAACTTTTGAATGCTTCCATGGATGCGGTGGTCATTAATAAAACCTGTTTAATCCAGGCGAACCAAGGGTTCCCCCCAATTCTGCAGCATAGATGCCAGAATTTATGTAAACAGCTTTAAGTCCACATTGAGAAGAGAGATGGGGTGGTATGACCCACAGATCATGGAATCCTTATTGCCTATCAGGATCACAGAGATGTGGGCATATTGCCACGATGGGGGGGGGGGGGATCCCTTTTCTCTGTTGCACTTCTTTGAAGACATTCTCTACTATTAGTGTCAGGAGCTTCTGGAAAGTCTTAAGGGACTCAGAAAGTAGTCCATCTGTGCCTGAGGACTCATCCGTGTTCAGGTGACCGATAGCCATCAGTATTTCCAAGGAAGTGATCAGGGGTGTCAAGCTCCTCTGTAGTTTCCTCTGTGAGGTAGGTGATCTGAACTCTGTCATAAAAGGCATGTGATTTATCCTAAAAACCCTCCACTATGTCTGCATATACAATTGTCTATAGAAGTCCCAAATAGATGGACTATTTTCACTGGGTCTGTTTCATATGCACTGGGGGTTGCTGGTTTGCAAAGCTGGATAACTGTCCAGCTTGAAATGATACAGTTGCCATGTGAGCAATTTTCTGGCTCAGTTCCCTGAATCACAAAGCTGAGATATGAGCAGAACCACCCAGCACTTTGGAACAGGGATGGGAATCAAGATTCTTTGCTCCCATGAGGACTACTGTACCAGAACTTACTGGTGTTTGAGTTAATCCTCTACTGTTTTGTATTAAACTTACAGAAGCTTTAGAGCATGGGATGAGGACACCTTAGTAGAGTAATTTTCAGGTATACAGTATGTATTGTTCTTATTTGCATGTTTAGAGTATTATTGATACTTTTCATACCTTAGAATGCATTTCCAAGAGAGTTTCCCCCTACAAGACAAAGATCCCTCATATACTAGTATATCTGTCCAACTCAGATGTTTTGTATCTTGAATTTTAAAATTAACTGTATATTGTATTTTACAGTACAAGTACAAAGTGGAAAATTGTAATAAAATCTTTGATTATTAAAAAAAAGAATAAACCTGGATAAATCAGTGAGGTACTGCATAAGGGGATACATTTTCAGTTACAAAGTGTGAAGGTACGGAATTGAGTGCAAACATTTGCTCCATTGTATCTCCACACTTTGTCCTCCCCGAGACTAAGTAATTATTATTATTATTATTAGCTTTTATTGACCAGGTGAGTACACTAGACACAGTTGTGTCTACTTTCAGATATAGCCTTGGAGGTTACAAGACAGTACAATAGTGACAAGATACAATACAGTAAATTACAATATACTAAGGACCGTACTTACAATAATTACCTATTTATTATTATTATTATTTTCAGGATGTAATTTATTGCATAACTTATATACAGTAGTACCCTGTGTGTCATTGTTTGTATGATCCTGCCTGTTGGACACTTATAAGGCACCCAGAGCCCCTGGGATTGGGTGCCATATAAATACAGTTTACTTACTATACTTACAATACAATAAGGACCAATGTAGCAAATTAACAAACACAATGAGGTAAGTAGTGAAGCAGAAAAATAAAAACACAAATATAAGGGACAATAGTTCATGAAAAATGTAAGAGCAAGACAGAAAGCTAGTGAGCTACAGGCCAATTCAAATGCATTGGCAACCGCAGCTGAGAAAGCAAGCAAAATGCATAGTCTTCTAGCACATTTTGCCTAGTGATGGGAAATACACATGGACAGGTTTAGATCAGACTTGCTGGTGGCAAGGCTAAACAGCCTGACAGCAGGGGATGCTATGGAAGATCATGTGCAGGTACAACTTGAATTAGCCTTTAGGTAAACCAATAGAGACTTTTTAAATTGAGGGTGGGAGAAGGAGCTACATACTGCAAGTGGCAGACAGTTCCAAAATTTGAGTGCAGTAGCACAGAAGGTCTGGTCCTCCATGTAAGTGAATATTTTGGGGGCAATGAGAAGGTATTTTTCTGTGGATCTTAAGGGGCAGGACAAGTAGGAGGACTTGAGCAGGGCTGCAGTGGAGGTGGGGGTGCTAGTCCTAATTATTTTATCTGTGAAACAGCCTAGAACAAAGTGACAACTATTTACAGGGGTTAGTGTAATAATAATAATACATTTTATTTAATATAGCGCCTTTCACATATCAAGGCGCTGAACAAACAAGTAAAATCAGTAAATACAATAAATACCAATAAAATCAGTAAAATCAAAAAGACCTTGAGTAGGCTTTACCCCATAAAAAGATCTTTAATGCCTGCTTAAAGCACCCCACTGTCCTGCACTCCCGTAACTGATGGGGCAGAGAATTCCAGTGGGTAGGGGCAACAAACCCGAAGGCACGAGCCCCCGATGACTTTAAGTAAACCCTCGGAATCTCCAGCAACCCCTCGTCAGCCCAGCGGAGCTGTCGCAGAGGGGTGTAAGGAACCAGGAGCTCTTTCAAGTAGTTAGGACTCTGTCTGTGTAGGGCTTTGTAGGTTAACAAACCTACCTTAAAGGTGATCCGTCAATGAACAGACAACCAGTGCAGATCGCGCAGCACAGGGGTAATATGGGATCTCCTAGATACCCCAGTCAACAAACGTTCTACAGCATTCTGCACTAGCTGCAAGTGGCGGATATCAACCCCAGGAAGCCCTAAGTAAAGGGAGTTACAGTAGTCAAGGTGCAAAGTCACAAAGGTGTGGACCAGGACAGGCAGATCACTACATGGGATGAGATGCTTGACCCTAACAATGTTCCTAAGATGGTAAAAGGCCAGCTTGATGACTGCCACAACCTGATGATGAACGGTCAGCCCATCGTCAAGCACCACTCCCAGGTCCTGCACCTGTTCAGATGTAAGGATCTGAAACCCCCCCCCCCAGGACCAAGCCAGAGAGGAGATAAGCCCTCAACCCCTCTGTCCAGCAACCCGGGTCCACCACCAGAACCTCAGTCCTTCCTGTGTTCAACTTTAAACCACTGGAACTCACCCAGTCTTGGATTTCCATGAGGTAGCTGTTCAGTACTGAGATAGCACTAGCCTGGTTGGGGCGAAAGATAGGTAGAGCTGGGTATCATCAGCATAGCAGTGAAATCTCAGCCCATACCATCTTATAATGACTCCGAGGGGCAGCATGTACACTGCAAATAACATGGGAGACAGCACTGAACCCTGGGGTACCCCACAAGACAGAGAGAAAGACTCAGAAGAAAATATACCTGAGACAACTCTCTGAGTTCTACCGGCGAGGAAAGATGAAAACCATCTGAGTACTGTCCCCGACAGTCCACAGATGAACCTCAGGCATTCAAGCAGAATCCCATGATCTACATTGTCAAAAGCTGATGATAAATCAAGGAGAACCAAGATGGAATGGTTTCTCTGATCTCTTGCCATCAGGAGATCATTCAGCACCCGAACCAGAGCAGTCTCAGTACTATGCCTCTTACGGAAGCCCGATTGGAGAGGCTCGTATAAATTATGGATGGTTAAATGATTCTCCAGTTGAGCTGCCATCACTTTCTCAATAATCTTTCCCACAAAAGGAAGATTTAGAGACAGGTCTGTAGTTTGCTAGATTCTCCGGGTCCAAAGAAGTCTTCTTCAGGATGGGCCGATAATTTCACTACAACCCAAAATCAGGGAAGTAGGGCCCAGATCTAAACTACAGCATGTGGGGTGCATCCCCTGGACAATCCTCATAATATCAATGAACTCTGGCAGAGCAAAGGTACTCCAGGAAACTCCAGGCTCTGCGACTGCGTACCGACCAACGGCATCCCCCATAGAGTGAGTCTGACGCAACTCTTGCCTGATGTCGTCCACCTTATTCGCAAAAAATCGAGCGATCTCATCACACTCTACTTGTGAAAATCTTGATGGAGCTGCAGACAGGCTGGGTTGCACAGCCTGTCCACAGTTCAAAGAGCTGAGCCAGTCGGTTCCGTGCAACAGAGATTTCTCTGAATAGGAGTGTAGAGGTCGTAGTGATGTGTTACTCTGTTTAGTGAAAGGGAAAATCTGCAAATGTCATTGTAGGTGGTCTCCCACTTGGCAAGCAGCAACTTGGAGGTACTAAACAGGCCCAAGAATTAAACCACGGGGGGCCTCAAGTTTAACAGGAACTGACTCAGAGATGGAGCCATTGAACTTGACCACTTGTCGGTTTGACAGGTTGTTTCTGAACCAGACAAGAACATAAGTGGACTGACCCATACTGTGCTGTTTGGAACATATGAGATTGTAGTTGAAAAAATCAAAGGCCTTAGACAGATCAACAAACATGCCCCCAGTGAGCTGATCCTGATTCATGGCAGATTTAATGTTATTGACCACAGTGGTGACAGCAGTGGAGGTGCTATTATTCTTATGGAAACCTTGCTAAACCGTTAAGATATCACAGGTGCAGAGGTGTTCAGTGAGCTGGTGCAAACCAAGTGAAGGCCACCAGATGTGAGTGCAAACACCTGTTTCGTGACCCTACAGAGTGCTGTGCATAGCATAATGGCAGTTGCACGTTACCATGCCATGCACAGCAACTGTGGGCTACTGGTGCTATTTCTCACCACTTGCCTGCCCACTTAACTTTAATAACACTCCTGGGATGGATGACCAAGAGCATCTGGTTTTGGAACTGCTTCCGTGGTGGTCCGGTGCCCCCTCCAGTACTGCATTATCCTTACTCTCCCTGGCATAGAAGCCTCTCTCATGGCCTGTTCCACCACACAGTGCATTCTGTCCTTGACCTCATGACTATCTTGATCCTTTGCTGGCTCCTCTGTTCCTGGTTGCAACTTACTGACACCCCCGCTGCCTTCCTGTAACAATTTGATGCTAAAGTGTGTGATCAAGTTTGCACCTGTTGTCATGCTTTGAGCATGGTCCTGAGTAGCACAAAATAAGTTATTTTACATAAGCAGAGCTTTAGGATATTTACCATAAGAATCATTCTTTGTATTCATTTCAATGGATACATTTGCAACTTTTTTATGTTTTTAATTTATTATTTCAAGTTCAACACATGGCCTTCTGCTTTTCTTAACCATTTGCCTCCTCCCTTACAGAAATATAAGTGTGCTGCATACATGCAGAATGCATGTCACATGCGTAATTGTGCAATGTTTGCATGCAGTTCACATGTACAAAGTGAACCTATGCAAACCAGGTCTAAAAAGCAAATCACGTTCACATGCTGCAAGCTTGACATGTGTGCAGCAGGTAAGCTGGTGGGAACATCTAAAAATCACATCAGGTTTGCGTGTTGCATGCTTGATATGAGTGCAGCAGTTAAGTTGGTGTGAACATCATTTAAAAATCACGTCAGGCTCACATGCTGCACACTTGCCACGTGTGCAGCAACTAAGCTGGTGCAAATCTCATCTAAAAAATACATCAGTTTCTACTTCTCATACTACTGCTAGCTATTAGAGCAACTAAAATATATTTTCATTGATTTCCCATTCAAACTAGATAAATTCATTAATTCTGATTCTTCTGCAAGTTATTTAATGACTTGTGATTCTTGCCATTACATTTCCTTTAATTTGTAAAGGATTGTTTGCTTAATGCATTAAATGCCTAGTATATATAGTCAGCCAACATCCCCCATCCCAGATCTGCAAAGAGGGACCTCTGTGTTGTGAAGCCTGACCTTTTTGTTTTGGGCCATGCAAATCCCCTTATGCATATTTAGTACTACAAATGTGTTTCTCCATGACTGATTTGGCTCACTTACAATACTTTTTCCTTTGTCATTCTGTATGGAGCATATACACTATGGCCATGCTCAGCACTCTTTGTGCTGAGTAGGGTCTTGGAAGCATGCACCATACCTCACATTTTGTCATTGAAATGAGGGACATGGACACTCAGAATGAGGGATAAGTAAGACACTAAACCTCATGATGATCAGGACACATCCTGAAACATGGAGATACAGTACCTCAGAACACAGTGGAAACCATTTTGCTTGTATTTGCTTGTACTGATATTGGCACCTGAGAATGCATTTCTACCATAAACAGGGTTGCCACCCCCCACCCCCCACCCCGCATTTGTGCCTAGGTTGCTCTTATGGTGTGGCAATAATAGCATTACATTTGGATTTAATCTTTTGCACAATAAGTGCTCCCCTGGCCTGTGTGCACTCACACTGCGGGTGCACTCCTGACTCAACTGTTTCTGTATTGTGTTGTTCACTCTCTCCACCTATTTGCGGTGGTACCATCACACATGACATGGAGGAGCCCCAGTGAAGCAAGAGCACATGAGTCCCATGAGTGTGACACTGTCTTCCCACCAGAGAGTAGATATGCTGCACGCTACAGCTTAAAGGAGTTGGTGAGCACTAAACTCTAAATAGTAGTGTTGTAGCAGCATATTTTCATTGATCTACTCTCAGTAAGTCTCCATCTCCCCTGGTGGCTGAAAGGGCAGAGGGTGAGCTAGATGCTAACTCGAGACTAGGCTACCTACTGACTCAGCTTGACTCACCTCACAAAAAAAACAGCACAGGCCCCACACGGCAGAAAGCTAGGCCTAGCAGCAGCGGTGACAGCAGTGTGGATGGCCTTAGTAGGCCTTGATTTATGCAGTGCAGCAGCCGCCATGGCAGCAGCCAAGCAAGAAGCAAGCAACACAGGTTGGGTGTGTTTGGTTGATGAGGTGACTTGGTTGTGGACCACATTGGGGCTGTGGGATGGTTGAGTCTAGCATCCAGCTTCTGGCAGAAGGATGTAGGATGAGCAGACTGAAAACTGGGTTGGTGGCACATTGGGCCAGGCTGCAGGTTCTGGCCAGATGGCTGGATAAGTAAATGTAAATATTTTTTTAAAAGGGGTTTGGGGAAGGAGGAAGGACTGAAACACTGATGTGTTTTTCACATTTCTGTGCCTTTGGGTGGCTTCATGACACATATTAAATGGGTATTGAATGGAATGGAGTCAGGGATACAAATAGGGACAAAGTTATATTTTTTTTTGGGGTGGGATTCAGAACTTCAGCCAGGAAAAAAAACTGGTTAGTAACTGGGTGGGGTGAACCAAAATCTGATGCACTGCTCTAGGATATAGACAGATGAATCTTAAACATTTGAATTTTTCCTGATTAGCATATCACTTTTCAGTCACAACAAATACATTTTACCTTTTAGAGGCATTCCAGACATTCTAGAGCTTGGCACCAAGGGACTAACTAGCACCTGGCCTCCACTGGTTGTTGGCTCCACCCTGATTAAATGAGAAATGGTGCCCCTGTCATAAGGTCTAAAGTTACAGAACATCCTCAGTGTGAGCAGCATGTTTCCCATGAGGGATGGATGAGGAGCAGAGTGGTTTTCAGTGGTAAAATGAGGGCTGTCCCTTGCATTCAGGGATAGTTGAGTGGTATGGTATGCACAGACTATTGGAGCCCCCACTGTAGTCAGGCTTACACCCCCCCCCCCAGTGATGCTGACCTCCACATCCCCACACTCAAGCACATTATGATATAGGGCAAGTGAGACTGCAGGGGTGTACACCTTTGAAATTAATGGGGGTATTTTTGTATTACTAGTTTATACATTACTGATGGAGAGTTGGAGATTAATGAAGGCTACCACTCAACTAACAAGGACCTTGTTAGTAGAATAGTGGCCTTCATTATTCTCCAACTCACCATCAATAATGTATAAAACAATAAAAAAAACTCCATTCATTTCAGTGGGTATTCCCCAGCACTCTGACCCATGGACATCATATCTTAAAGACTCCTGCCCCTGGCTCCCCTAGTAAACAGGTAAGAGATACTCAACTTATATCTGCACTTGGTGGGTTGTCTGTGGCAGCATGTCAGCTCCTGCTGCAGTGTGTGTGTGTGCATGGGGGGACTGGCCATGTCGGTGGGTATTGAGTTATTGCTACTTTTGTGTTTGCTACTTAAAGTCTGTTCAAAACTATGGAGAGAAAATAGAAACATAGAAACATAGAAGTTGATGGCAGATAAGGACCGTAAGGCCAGTCTGCCCATTTCTTTCTTCTACCTTATAAATGTGCCATCGGCCTTTGCTCTGTCAGTGGCCTATCTATTCATAGTCATTTGTATTGCTCCCTTATGCCTATCCCATGCCTGTTTCAAGCCCTGCACTGTATTCATAGCCACCACTTCTCGTGGTAAGCCATTCCATGCATCCACCACCCTTTCTGTGAAAAATAATTTCCTCACATTCCCCCTTTATCGGCCCCCCTCTAATCTCATGCTGTGTCCTCTTGTCCTGCTATTTTTATTATATTTAAACATGTTAGACTCTTTCACCTTGTTAATGCCCTTAAGGTGTTTGAATACCTCGATCATATCACCTCTCTCCCTCCTTTGCTCAAGGGTAGACATATTGAGCTCTGTTAATCTGTCCTCATATGTCTTCTGATGCAGTCCTGCACCATTTTGCTGCCCTTCTCTGGACTGCCTCAATTTGGTTAATGTCCTTGTGAAGGTGTGGCCTCCAATACTGCATGCAGTACTCCAGATGAAGCCTAACCAGTGTCTTGTAAAGAGGGATTATTACCTCCCTCTTATGACTTGTGATACCCCTACTAATACACCCTAACATCCCCCTAGCCTTACCTACTGCTTTAGAGGTCTGCTTGGATAATTTCAGGTCATCAGTGATGATGATGCCCAAGTCTCTTTCTTCCTTTCCGACTGCTAGCAACTCCCCTCCCAGCCTATAGGTGGCTTCAGGGTTTCTCTTCCCTATGTGCATGATCTTGCACTTCTTTGCATTAAATCCCAGGTGCCACTCTTCAGTCCATTTTGCTAGTTTATCCAGATCTCTTCTCATTCTGCCCACCCCATCTGGATCATCTACTCTGTTGCAGATCTTGGTGTCATCTGCAAACAGACAAGCCTTACCCTCTAGTCCATCTGCAACGTCACTAATGAAGATGTTGAAGAGGACTGGCCCCAGGACTGATCCCTGAGGTACCCCACTTGTGACTTGCATCTCTTCTGACTGTATACCATTTACCACCACTCTCTGTTTTCTGCCCGTCAACCAGTTTGCCACCCAGTTGACCAACTTCTGACCCACCCCAAGCCTACGCAGCTTATTTATCAATCTTCTATGTGGAACACTGTCAAAAGCTTTGCTGAAGTCAAGGTAGGCGACATCAACTGCTCCCACTTGGTCCACCACTCTGGTTATCCAGTCAAAGAAATCTATGAGATTAGTTAGACAGGACCTTCCTTTTGTAAACCCATGCTGGATCCTGTGCCCCTATGGATTCCAGGTGTTGCACTATCCTTTCCTTAAGGAGTGCCTCCATAATCTTGCCCACTACTGAGGTAAGACTGACTGGTCTGTAGTTCCCCGCCTCCTCCCTGCTACCACTCTTGTGAGGCGGGATCACATGAACCCTTCTCCAGTCTTCTGGGACCTCTCCTGTGCTCAGAGACTCACTAAACAGTTCTGCTAATGGCTCTGCTTGTTCCACCTTTAGCTCCTTAAGTACCCTGGGATGTATGCCATCAGGTCCCATTGCCTTATCCACCCTGATCTTAGCAAGCTCTTGTAGGACCCTTTCTTTTGTGAGGAGTAGTGCTCACCTCCCTCCCCCCTGTGTCCATGATGCTGAGCTGGGCCCTGCCCTACCTTCTCTTCAGTAAATACTGAGCAAAAGTATCTATTTAGGATAGATGCCTTTACAGGGTCCTCCTCCTCACATGCTCCCTTTTCTCCACTAAGCTTAGCAATACCCCCTCTGGACTTTCTCCTTTCACTAATGTATCTATAGAAAGTCTTGTCACCTTCTTTTACTGTTCGTGCTAGTTTTCCTCAGTTTGGGACTTTTCCTGCCTTACTGCCTTCCCTGCTTCCCTTAGGGCAGTTTGGTATGCCTCCCTATCTTCATCCCGTTGTGTTCCCTTATATTTCCTGAAGGCCAGCCTTTTGGCTCTGACCTTTTCTGCTACTGTATTTGAGAACCAAAGTGGTTTCCTTCTTCGTTTGCACTTCCTTTTCTGTCTAATACAATAGGATGTTGCTTCAAGTATTGCATCCTTAATGCTTGCCCACTTTGCCTGTACCCCCTCACCTGTGTTTCTTTTTGCCAGGGCTAGCTTAACTCTGTTGGCCATCTTATCAAAGTCAGCTCCTCTGAAGTCCCATATTTTTGCCTTGGAATGGGGTGATTTAGATGTAGTAGCCAAATTGAACCATACCATGTGATGGTCACTGGCCCCCAGGTGACCTTCTACCTGGAAATCTGTGATCCCTTCCTTGTTAGTCAGTACTAGATCTAGGATAGCCCTGTCTCTCGTGGGTTGCAGTACCAGTTGTTTGAGGCCCTCCTCCTGCAGGGAATCCACTATGTGTCTAGTTCTGGCAGATGTTCCTGCTGGTATTGACCAATCTGTATCCGGCATGTTGAAGTCTCCCATTATCAGAACCTCCCCTTTAGCTGTCATGTTTTGTATATCCTCTAACAGTAATGTGTCTATGTCCTCCCCCTGGTCTGGGGGCCTGTAGACAACCCCAGTTCTTATGGCTGTCCCATTTCCTGTTTCCAGGGTGACCCACAGTTCTTCTGGCTCCTTATGCGTATTCTGAATTTCTGTAGCTTTGATATTTTCATTGACATACAGGGCCACCTCCCCCCTTTTGCACCTCAGTCTCTTCTGAACAATACATAGCCAGGTACTGAAGTCTCCCAAGTGTGGTTACTGGTAAACCACGTCTCACTAATTGCTACTATGTCCAGTTTAGCCTCTGACATTATTGCCTGCAGGTCTGGGATCTTATTTCCCAGGCTGTGAGCATTTGTGTACATGATTTTCCATTGGCCAGATTTTGGTGTGTTAGTTGTTGGATGAGGTGTTGGCATTACCCTGTGCGCATAGGGGAGACAAACCTTTTTCTTACCTGGTGATGCAAATGAACTGCAAACATGCTGAATCCCTGTTTTGACCACTAGCTGAGGGGAGGGGTGTTCTTCCCATTCGACATATGGGTGCTGCACCCTCTCCCATTTGCTAGTTTAAATATTCTGCAAAGACATCAAACTTCTGCCCCAATGCACTGACTCCCTCCTTAGTCAGATGCAGTCCATCAAATTTAAAGAACTTTCGCTCCCAGAACTGTTGCCAGTTCCCTACAAATCTGTGTCCTTTTTCCTGGCACCAGCCCTTGAGCCACTTATTTAGCTCCCCTATCTCCCCTTCTCTGACCTTCCTTCCATCTGCTCCCCTCTCCCAGACTGGTAGGATCTCAGAGAAGGAGATGCCAGACGAAATAGATGATAGTTTGTCACCCAGCCTGGTCAGGTGTTCCTTGGTCTCCACAACTGACTGGCTGGCGAGATCATTAGTCCCTATGTGTACTAGGACATCAATGTTTTCTCCTGCTTTGTGAACAATTTTAGCAATGCGGTCAGTGTCTCTCCATGCTGATGTACCCGGGAGACATCTGACCATTACCCCTGGCTGGAGATGGGTATCAACTCCCCGAATCATGGAGTCTTCTATGATCAGAAGTTTTAGGAGTGGTAGAATTTATTAGAAAATTAGAGAATTAGAGAATAGTAGGAGTACATGCCAGACAGAAGTAATTAAGTAGTTTTATGGGTAACTGTGTGTATTGGGGGTTGGAAGAACCACATGTGTTTCCATTGGTATGTGTGCTACAGTTCAGCTGTACAGCTGGGATGAGAGGGGACAAGAAATCTAAAAAGTATAAAGGGGCTATAAGCATGCTGCATGCATGCAGAGGTATGCAGATTTGTATTGAAGTACAAGTGAGCCAAATGTGTGCAGGCCATATAGCTTAGTGGTTAAAGGCATTGAACTGCAAACCAGGAGACCTGAAGACCTGTGTTTGAATCTCATCAACCCCCACTTGTATATGGTGTGATCCTGAGGAACTCACTTAACTTTTATGTGTGCAGTAATCAGTGACCACTTGCTTTTTGCACACATGCCACATGTTTGCAGACTGTTCCAATTTAACATAAAAAGCATGCTTTCCACACTTGCTGCACACATGACACATGCATGCAATCGGTTCCAATTTAACATCTAAATCATGCTTGTAGCATGCATATCACATTGGTAGATTTATTTGTGCAGCATGAAAGCATTTCATATAATTATTTCTGTAAGAGCTATACTGAGATCTTCCCACTCCTGGGTATGCCAGGAATAAGGTGAAAGGGGATGGCACTATACATCAAGGAGGTCATTACAGCCACAAGAGCAGAAATGGGAGGAAGGAAATTAGAAGCGCTGTGGGTGCCAATCCAAATGGGAGCAGGAGGAAAATTGAGGCGGGGGGAGTTTATAAACTGCCTAATCAGAACAAAGGTAAGGATAGGGAGATGGGTAACATGATCAGGATGGCAGCAAAAAGGAGTGAGGTTGTGGTAATGGGGGACTTCAACCTTCCTAAAGTAGATTATAGTGTCCCGTCCACTACCTGTGGCAGGAACTGACTGATTCTGGATGCAGTCCAGGATGGATTACTGTTTCAGGGGGTGACTAAACTGATATGAGAGGGTGTCATCCTGGATCTAGTGTTAACAAATGGGGATCATGTTAGAGACATCAGGATGGAGGAGACCCAGGGAAGCAGTGATCACCAAATGATGTGGTTCTGCATTGATATGGGTAAGGAGCCATCATGCACAAAGTTGCAAGTACTGGATTTTAGGAAGGTCAACAACTGCAAGATGGCTGAAATATTGATGGGATCCCTAGCTAGCATTAAAGAAGATACTGGAAGCTGAACAAAAGTGGCCCATGATCAGGAAAGAGATCAAAGCAGCCATTGAAACTTGCCTTAATTAGAAGGGGAAACATTTAAAACTAGGAGACCAATCTGGTCCAACAGGGGTGTGTGGGACAACAGGGCCACATACATGAAGTATGGGAAACCTGATAGAAGGAAAATGAGTGGCCTATTTAAGAAAAACCAAAGAGGCTGGTAGGGTGGTCTGGCATGCCAAGGCTACCAGGGCTAGAAGGGATTAAGGAAGGAGGAAAGGCCATCAGCAGATACATCAGCAATAAGAGGGATACAAAGGAAGGCATAATAAATTGGAAAAGGGGAAGTAGGTAGGTGGAAGGCTGTAAAGAGAAGGCAGAGGTGTTGAACAAGTACTTCTGCTTAGTCTTTACCCAGAAAAATGATGGACTAGTGCCACAGTAGAGGATGGAGGAGTGGGGATATGGCTGCAGATAGGAAAACAAAGAAAGGGTTAGTAAGGGGTTTATGGCCCTAAAGGTGAACAAATTCCCAGGTCCAGATGGCATAACACCAGAGTGTTGAGAGAACTGGAGGCAGAGCTTGCATGCCTGCTGACATACCTGTTCAAAAGTTCATTAGATACAGAGGTAGTAATGCAGGCAGTGAGAGCCATACATGTGGTACTGCTGCACAAGTTTGGGCCTAGGGATGACCCTGTGAACTACAGGCCAGGTTGCCTGACCTTCAGTGTGGAAAAGCTGATGGAGACCATTCTGAAGAAAAGGCTAGTTGAGCTCCTTGAGGCAAATGGGCTCCAAGACAAGAAACAACATGGGATCATGGTTGAGAGATCTTGTCAAACCAACCTGATCAACTTCTTTGACTGCATAACAAATGTGATGGATGAGGGTCAAGCAGCTGACATTTTGTTCCTGGATTACAGCAAGACCTTTGACTCAGTGCCCCACAAAAGGTTTATCTGGAAGTTGGAGGACATAGGGAGAGGAAGCAAATTAGCTAGGTGGGTGGTAGGTTGGCACAGTGGTAGATCCCAAAGTGTGGCAAGGAACTCTCAGGCACAAGGGCAGTTACCAATAGGATCTCACAGGAGCTGGTGCTTGGCTCAGTGTTGTTTAATGTGCTCATTAATGACATTGGGGATGGCATTAAAGGCAAGATCTGCCTTTTTGCAGATGCCACCAGGCTCTGTGGAGGGGCGGATACAGATGAAGGAGCACGAGAACTAAAAGAAGGTCTAGTGAAGCTAGAGAGGTGATCTGCCATTTGGCAGCTGGTATTCAGTGCTAAGACGTGCAAGATCAAGCACATAGACAGTAAAAACCTGAGGGCTGAGTACAGTCTGAGAGAGGTGAGCAAGGTCACTGCATCAGAGGTGGAAAAGGACTGGAGATAAACATTACCAGCAACCTAAATCAGGCAGTTCAGCACAGAAAGGCATCAGCCAAAGATAACAGAATGCTGGAGTGTATACCTAGAGGGATCACAAGTGGAAGGGAGGAGATTATCCTGCATCTGTACAGATACTTGGTGTGGCCACACCTAAAGTGCAGTGTGCAACACTGGACTCCTCACCCAAGGAAAGATATCAACCAGCTTGAGGCAGTACAGAGGAGGGAGACAAAGATGGTTCAGAGATAGCAGGAAAGTGCATATGAGGACAGGCTGAAAAAACTCAATATATATACACTGGAGGAAAGGAGGGAGAGAGGGAACATGTTTGAAATCTTCAAGTACCTGAAAGGTATAAACAAGATGGATATGGGGGACCTTTTTTGCCTTAGTGAAAACAAGACCACAAGGGAGCACTGTTAAAAACTTGTGGTGGAGGGATTCAAGAAGAAGGTCAGGAAATATTTTTTTACAGAGCAGGTGGTGTTGGGGTGGAATGAGCTTCTTTCTGAGGTTGTCAACCAAAAGATGGGGGGTGAGGGGCTCAAGAGAGTGTGGGATAAGGTGAAGGGGAGAGTCAGGGTGAGTGGGGGGATTGGGGCCCACTGTGAGCACTGAATCATGGGCTCTTTATTGAGCATACTTAACAGATCAAATAGCCTTCTTCTGCTGATTAATTCATATTTTTGTTTGTTTATTTTGTTTATTTGGAAACAATCAGAATTACAACCCTTTGAGTCACAGACTCTTTTGCAAAGGCTCCACGTCGGTTACAAGGGTGGAGGGTAGACAAATACAGTAGAGAACATACATGTAACAGGCAGAATATACATAAAAAAAATCAAAGGAGCAGTCCAGTCAAACTTAGTGACTGTTGAGGAAGTTAGGCAGCAATCTTGGGATGAGGCGGGGATTATTGGTGAGATCGTGGGGCCATGTGTGGCCCTGAGTCGAGAGTAGGGGGCAGATTAACCGGGTGAGCAGAGTTAGCCGCAGCCACATATGGCTCTCTCAAGGAGGGAGTTTTGAGGCCTGCTTTAAGTTGGAAAGATGCTGTGAGTCTGTGAGAGGGAGCGGGTAACGCATTGAGCCAGAGAGGGGCCCGCATCTGAAGGATCTTTGTCCAAGGAAGTTCTACATTGAGGTACAAGGAAGGGGAGCTTGCAGCAGTCTGTATTGCACGGTGGGGTGCAGAACTGATTAGGGGAAAAGTCCGACGGGGCTAGGTGAAGGTGTATTTTTTGCAAGGATGCAGGTGTGGAACTGTAGTCGTTGTTGGAAGTTTAACCAACCAGATAGCATAGAGATCACAGGTGTGGGTTGTCGATCACAACCAGTGACTAGAGAGCAGGCTTTGTTCAGGAGAATGTTTATCCTGTTCAGGGAGGTGGGTTCAGCAGAGCCGTATATAGTGATCCCGTAGTCCACCAGGGAGAGGATGGAGGAGGTGACTGCTAGCCGCATTGCCTGCGGGGGTAGGCAGTGCTTAAGCCGATACAGGATGCCTACCCTTGAGCTGATAGAGGTGGAGAGAATTTGGGTGTGCCTCTGGTACGAGAGGGAGGTGTCTAGGGTGACACCTAGGTATTTGAAATTGGATACTTGTTCGAGAGGGGCACCTTGAGCGTTCTTGATGAGGAGAGCAGACTGACTATGAGGATTTTGGCGGTGGGCAAAAATCATGGATTTAGTTTTATTGTAGTTGATGATTAGGCGGTGTTCAGAGAACCAGGTCTCAAGTTCCCGGAAGTGCCTTTGAAGGGCCTGCTGGAGGGCGGTAGGGTGGGGGTGTTTCCAGAACAGAACCGCATCATCAGCATAGAGGAGCAGCTGACCACTGCAAGCCTTGGGGAGGGAGTTTAGGAAGAGGGTGAACAGCAGTGGGCCTAGGATTGACCCCTGAGGGACCCCTGAGGCAACTGTTTTAGGGGTGGAGAGGGTGGAGCATATCCTGACTTGTTGCGAGCGGCCTGTGAGGTAATCCTGGAACCAGGACAAGGTCTCCGGGACCACATTTAGTTTAGGGAGGACTTGAAGCAGGAGCTCATGACTGACCGTGTCGAAGGCCTAAGTTAGGTCCACATATATGGCCCGGCAATTGAGCCATGGTGAGGGGCTTCATGTGGAATGAGGTGAGCTCTGTGAGAGCGGTGATGGTACTATGACCTGAGCGGAAACCATGCTGCTCCTGGCTAAGGAGCTTATGCTTGGATAGGTGTTCGGTTAACTGGTCAGAGACTATTCTTTCAAGGGCTTTGGAGAGAGGTGGAAGTATTGAGATGGGTCTGTAGTTGCTGGTGTTGGTGGGGTCTCCACCCTTCAGGATGGGCGTGATTATAGCTCTCTTCCAGGTGAGGGGAACTGGCCTAGGCAGGCGAGAGGTTAGAATTTTAGTGAGGTGTGGTAGAGTGGCAACAAGGAGAGCCTCAGGAGTTTAAGATCAAGGGAGTCATTGCTGTAGCGTGATGAGAGATGGCCTGGAAATGGCGTTTAGCCTCGTGGAGGGTGATGACTCGGAGCGGAAGGGGGCGTGGTAGGCTCATGTTGGGGGAGTTAGGAGGGATGTGGGATAGATCCGAGAAGGCCGAGTTAAGGGCTTGGCGATAGTGGTATGATCTTGGGTGACCTGCCATTAATAGTGAGTTGCGTGGGGATGGGGGGCGGGGTTTGCCACTAAGTTCCTTTATGTTATCCCAAAATTTTTCCCATCACCCCAGGTAGAGGTTAGGGGTGTGTTGGTAGTAGTGGGCTTTCGCCTGCCTAAAGCCCATGTGCATTTGTTGCGGCCTCTGTAGAGTTGTCTATCCTGGATGCTTTGGGGAGTCTATGGCTTTGTGCCAGAGGTTATCTCTATGTTGGAGCAGGCTTAGTAGGGGGTGTGATCCAGGGGTGGATCTGGATTTCACAACTAGCTTAGAAAGAGGCGTATAAATCACAGGCTTTGTTGAAGGTGGTTATAAAGTGATCCAGAGGCGAGTCAACTGACTGGGCAGTATAAATGGGGAGCCAGTTGCTGGTGGTTAGGTAGGCTTTAAGGTTCTTTAAACTGCCCTGTTTGAGTCTCGTTGCCAGGAGATTTTAGGGGTGCTGGGGCAGCTTGCGACCACCAGCAGGTAACTGGCGAGTGGTCGCTGATAGCATCAGGGAGTACTGTAATTTGGAGAGATTTCCCGGCGGTTGGTGAAGATGAGGTCCAGGAGGGTGGAGGCCCGGATCTGAAGTCGCTTCTGGTGGGGAGGCGACTAGTTGGGTGAGATCAAGGCCGAGGCGGCATCTTTGTAGCTGGAAGAGGCCAGGGATAACCAGTTTATACTGAAGTCCCCCATAACGATGACTTAGCTAGTGTTGGGCAGATGGGAGATGATTTGGAGAATGGAGTCGAATCACAGTTTTGATTTCTGGGGGATGTAGCCGAGGCGATGTGGGAGTTTTGGAACCCAGGCAGAGTTTTATTGTGAGTACCTGGGCACCGTATTGTGATGCTGGTGTATGGACTTCAGTGGCATTGAGAGAGTTTGACATAAATTGCACAGCCCCGCCTCTCTTGCTGGGCCTATCTGCCCGGAAAAGAGCATAATTAGGGAGGAGACCGCATCATTGTGTATTTTGTCTGTGAGCCAGGTCTCGGAGAGTGCAAGTATGTCAGGGGCATGCTGGGCGATCAGCCTTGGAGGGTGTGTGTTTTTGGGAGGCTGCATATATTTAGGGGTGTGAGCACGGCGCCCCTCCAGGCTTTTAGGAGGTAATCTTGCTGGGTGGGCCAGGGTTGGGGTGGATGTTACCAGATACAAGGAGGAGTAGGAGGGTGTGCCGTGGGAGGGCCAGCAAACAGAGTTTGATGAGAGACACTGTAACTGGTAGGCTGAGAGCGTTTTGCTTTGGAGGTGGGGATGGGAAGGCTAGGGGTAATACAGGAAAGTAGCTAAGGGGAGAGGGGGCATTAGGGAGGATAGGGAGGTGGTGGGGGGCAGGGGTCGGGGAGGACACTAGAGGTGCAGTGTATACCTGCTGTGCGTGTGGGTTAAGTTTAGCATGTGAAAATAATGGCCACGGTTCAGTTTGTCTGGTAAGGAGGCTCATGGGTTGCAGAATCTGTGTGTACCTTTGATGGCTGAGGGGATGGTACAACAGTTATAATGGGAGGGTTAGGTGCCACTAGGGGGTAGGGGATAGCTGTGGGGACCAGGCAAGAAGGAGAATAGCAAGAGTAAAGTGTTCATAGCAACTACGGGAGAGGGATAGGTGCTGCAGCGGCCACTGGTGTGCAGCTTGTATAACCTGCTGCTGGTAAGTTGGCTGATAGGATATTTCAGCGGAATCACTGACCACACTTCCCTATAAATTGGAGGAAGCCGAGCAAGGGTGGTGGTGGGGTGGTGGGGCAGGCATGGCGTTCGGCAGCATAATGCTGAAAAGCTCTGAAGTAAGACTGGCTGCGTGAGAGATGTTTTAAATTTGAACTAAAAAAGGCGCCAACACGCAGTTCGGTAGCCCAATGCAGGCAGGCCGCTGGCTTTCCTCCGCGATGCTGGAGCAGGGCTAATTACCTGGGCAGGGGGTCGGGACTCGCTCCGCGATGTGGGGAGGGCTGAGAAGCACCCTCGCGACCTCCGCTCCTCGGGGCTACTGTTTCTGGAAGGAAAGGAGAGAAGAGGCAAGGATTAACATAGGTAAGGGGCGGGGGGAGGAGAGGGGACAGAACAATGCAGACCGAAATATGAGCTAGGGATAGGGTGGAGGGCTGAACCTCGGAGCACTGTAGTTAGACAGGGCGTGGGGCTGAATATCAGCTTCTGGGCAACTCGCAGTACCTGGACTGCTTTGCGATTTTAGTAAGAACCCAGGGGACACTACAAAAAAAAACAGTGGGCTACCAGGTGGCTAAACACATGCAAATCCCATCTAAATCAGCTTAACTTAAATTAAGTGGAGGAACACAGTCCCATTTCATGTAACAGGGTAAAAAATGCAGGAAATCTAGTGCAAGGACATAGACAGTAATTAACAAATCTGGTCTAACTTTTCTATGTGGCTGAAAAGCTCTGGAAGTTAATACAGTCCTGGTGTGAGAGATGTTTTTAAATTTGAACTCAAAAAAAAGGCGCCAACACACAGTTTTGGTAGCCGCAATGCAGGCAGACGCTGGCTTTTCCTCACGCGCTGGAGCAGGGCTAATTACCTGGGCAGGGGGGTCGGGACTTGCTTCGGCGATGTGGGGGAGGGCTGGAAGCACCCTCGCGACCTCCGCTCCTCGGGGCTACTATTTCTGGGCAGGGGGTGGGACTGCGCTCGGCGATGTGGGGAGGGCTGAAGCACCCTCGTGACCTCGCTCCTCGGGGCTACTGTTTCTGGGCAGGGGGTGGGACTCGCTTTGGCGATGTGGGGAGGCTGAAGCACCTCGCGACCTCCGCTCCTCGGGCTACTGTTTCTGGGCAGGGGTGGGACTCGCTTCGGCAATGTGGGGAGGCTGAGAAGCACCCTCGCGACCTCCGCTCCTCGGGGCTACTGTTTCTGGGCAGAGGGTGGGACTCGCCTGGCGATGTGGGGGAGGCTGAGAAGCACCCTCCGACCTCCGCTCCTCGGGGCTACTGTTTCTGGGCAGGGGTCGGGACTCACCTCGATGTGGGGAGGGCTGAAGCACCCTCGCGACCTCCGCTCCTCGGGGCTACTGTTTCTGGGCAGGGGTCGGGACTCCCGCGATGTGGGGAGGGCTGAAGCACCCTCGTGACCTCACCTCTCGGGGCTACTGTTTCTGGGCAGGGGGTCGGGACTCGCCCGGCGATGTGGGGGAGGCTGAGAAGCACCCTCGTGACCTCCGCTCCTCGGGGCTACTGTTTCTGGGCAGGGGTCGGGACTCACTTGGCGATGTGGGGAGGACTGAAGCACCCTCGTGACCTCCGCTCCTCGGGGCTACTGTTTCTGGGCAGGGGTGGGACTCCTCGGCGATGTGGGGAGGCTGAAGCACCCTCGTGACCTCCGCTCCTCGGGGCTACTGTTTCTGGGCAGGGGGTCGGGACTCGCCCGGCGATGTGGGGAGGGCTGAGAAGCACCCTCGCGACCTCCGCTCCTCGGGGCTACTGTTTCTGGGCAGGGGGGTCGGGACTCGCTCCGGCGATGTGGGGGAGGGCTGAGAAGCACCCTCGCGACCTCCGCTCCTCGGGGCTACTGTTTCTGGGCAGGGGTCGGGACTCGCCCGGCGATGTGGGGAGGCTGAAGCACCCTCGCGACCTCCGCTCCTCGGGGCTACTGTTTCTGGGCAGGGGGGTCGGGACTCGCTTCGGCGATGTGGGGGAGGGCTGAGAAGCACCCTCGTGACCTCCGCTCCTCACGGCTACTGTTTCTGGGCAGGGGGGTCGGGACTCGCTTTGGCGATGTGGGGGAAGGCTGAGAAGCACCCTCGCGACCTCCGCTCCTCGGGGCTACTGTTTCTGGGCAGGGGGGTCGGGACTCGCTCCGGCGATGTGGGGGAGGGCTGAGAAGCACCCTCGCGACCTCCGCTCCTCGGGGCTACTGTTTCTGGGCAGGGGGTCGAGACTCGCTGGCGATGTGGGGAGGCTGAGAAGCACCCTGCGACCTCGCTCCTCGGGCTACTGTTTCTGGGCAGGGGTGGGACTCGCCTGCGATGTGGGGAGGCTGAGAAGCACCTCGCGACCTCCGCTCCTCCGGGGCTACTGTTTCTGGGCAGGGGTCGGGACTCCGGCGATGTGGGGAGGGCTGAGAAGCACCCTCGTGACCTCCGCTCCTGGGGCTACTGTTTCTGGGCAGGGGTCGGGACTCGCTGGCGATGTGGGGAGGCTGAAAGCACCCTCGCGACCTCCGCTCCTCGGGGCTACTGTTTCTGGGCAGGGGTCGGGACTCGCTCGGCGATGTGGGGAGGACTGAGAAGCACCCTCGTGACCTCCGCTCCTCGGGCTACTGTTTCTGGGCAGGGGTCGGGACTCGCTCATGATGGGGGGAGGGCTGAAGCACCCTTGTGACCTCCGCTCCTCGGGCTACTGTTTCTGGGCAGGGGGTCGGGACTCGCCTGGCGATGTGGGGAGGGCTGAGAAGCACCCTCGCGACCTCCGCTCCTCGGGCTACTGTTTCTGGGCAGGGGTTGGGACTCGCCCGGCGATGTGGGGAGGGCTGGAAGCACCCTCGCGACCTCCGCTCCTCGGGGCTACTGTTTCTGGGCAGGGGGGTCGGGACTCGCTTCGGCGATGTGGGGGAAGGCTGAGAAGCACCCTCGCGACCTCCGCTCCTCGGGGCTACTGTTTCTGGAAGGGTTTGAGTAGAGATCTCATCTAATGTCATCGGCACTTAGTTGCATTTTTGTTTTGGGTCATTCACTGACTCTGCTGTCCATACTGTGTCTGAACAGGTTACTGTAACTCTGGTCTACTCTCAATTAAACATCTTAAACACCAAAGAACCATATGATTTGTACTGCAACCTCTTCTGCTTTGTCTTCCTTCTCCTCACAGTTGCTCTAGTTGTCAATAGCTTATGGCCCTTAATTGGCTTTTGTTTTATGTACAGCGTATTACCCCAAGATATCATTCTAGCTACACTAATGATTTACAGTAAGTTAAAAAGTCTTCTGGGGGGTCTGTTATGGCCCTCTCACCCAAAGTTCATGCTCAGAGTCTCTTATACTACAAGAGACACCTCATGCGGGAACCTATTAACTTATAAGCAATACTGCAATTTCTATCTTTTTCCTCTCACATCTCTAATATAGGTACATCTGCTTGTTAACATCTTTGAGATACTGCTCATACCCATTGCTTTCTAAAACCTGTTTCTGCTAAAACTCTCATTCATGTCTTTTTTCTTTGTCCATCTTGGCTGTTGCAAGGTCCAGCATGTTAGACATCAGTACTTTCAAAATGCTGACATTATCTCCTCACATGCATTACACGTTCAAACTGAAAAACGACCATGGTCACATCATGTACTGTACTTCAAAACTGGAACAAGTTAATGATCTGAAAAGTAAACTTAAACTTGGCTCTTCAAGTGTCTGACTCAAATCTGTGATTCAAGTTCAATTACACTTGATCTATGTCGAAGGGCTTACTTGGATTCAAAGGCCTTGTTTAGTGTTGTATGAATCCAGCTTGAATGCACACACTGGAGCTTTAATTAATAGCTCAATTTGCCATAGTGTATTTAAAGACATATAAGAGACAGACACTCTTTACAAAACCTCTACTGAACTGTGCTAACATCAGTTTTAGGAAGGTTTTTAAATAGAGTGCTGTAGACGTTGTGGTATAGTTGATGAGACAATCATTGCATTCATTGTATTTAACTCAAAATGCTATCTGAATGGCATGAAGACTCTTGCAAGAAAAAGGCTTTGGAGTATGGATCAGCAACAGTTTGAAGTGGGAGCAGCAGTGCGTGGCAGCAGCAAGCAGGGCAAACAAAACCATGGTATGCATTACAAGAAGCTGCTAAGTAAATCTAGTGATGGTATAATATCCTCATAAAGATCCTTGGTCTGGCCTTGTCTTAGGTACAGTTTGTAGTTCTGGTTCCAAAATCTAAAGAAAGATACTGACATGACAGATAAAGTACAGTATAGAGGAGAGGGACCAAGTTGGTTGATGGCTTGCAGAACATGGCATATGAGGAGGAACTGGCAGAACTGAATCTGTTTTCCATGGAAATCAGATGACAGGGATGATATGATTACAGTATTCAAATACCTAAGAGGGGCCACTCCATCAGACCAAGTGCAACTCTTCAAGATGCACAATGATGAAAGGACAAGGGGACACTCAATGCCACTGAAGGGGGAAAGATTCAGGGGAAACCTTAAAGAGAACTGTACCTCACAGAATGGCTGGTGAACACTTGGAATAAAATGGTGTAGATTGCCAGAGCATGTGATATACTGGTTAATGACACTATAATAATATTCAGTCTCGGACTATATAACTACTGTGAAGAAAATGGGTGACAGTACTCCCATTGTGCTAGTGGGTGGGAGGAATTAAATGGACCACTGGTCTTCTCCCAGATACTGTATGTACAGTATGTATGTGTGTACAGAGGTATGTATGTATAACACTAACGTACTTATCTATACAACAAAAAAAACATGTGCAGTTAGCAGCACTAATTCTTAGTCTGTATATTAAGCCTGAAGTCTACTGCAGTAAGCTTGGTGGCAGCACCCTAAGATCATATTCTCAATGATGGATCTATGCTTGTAAAGCGGCATACAGATGTTTCATTGTAGGTTCATTTGGCAGTGAGGAATCCATTCACTAGCAGAAGCATAGAAAGAAGACAATGTAGCCCAGAGGTCAGAGCACAGAGTTGCCAAACAGAAGATCCCATGTTCTGTCCCCACAACAACCACTTTTTCACTGTCTGACCTTTCTGTGTGTCAGTCCCCCAGCTTTATTAATGGGGATAAGTGGGGCCTGCTTTTAACATACAATGCTCTGTTTGAGCTACACTAAGTAAATATACAGTAACAAAAATAAATCTTCCTAAAGAAATAGGAATTGCTTGTTTATTTTCTTTGACAATGCCACATGAAGACTTACCAGGAATGTGCTCCATATTAATTGAATAAAACTACATTATGAAATGAATAACACTGCAACACAAAACCACAAAAGAAAGAACACATGACTTTAGGGTAGTAATTCTCCTAAATCTTGGTGATGGTATGGTGTGATGTTCCTAGGGACTGAAAAATTGTGTAAAGCAGTGCTAGTGCTACCCAAACATCAGAACTGTTCTTTAAAGTGGGGAACTTAACTCATAAATTGTTTGTTGAGGTCTGACTGCTGACATTAAGGCAACACCAACACTGCTATTCATGCTCAATTGCTCGAACCCAAGCAACCCCACCCTATGCAGTCACCAGGGAGTATGTCTACTGTACTGTTACTTTTCCTGGCTTTTATGACAATGGGCTAGATTTTACAAGGTGGTCACAGGGCTTGTGTCAAGCCCTGCATCCACCGCAAAGTTCAAAGCAGCTGTGACAAAGTCCCTCTGATGTTGTTCGGTCTGACTTTAGAAAGGCTGGCACAGTTGTGACACTTTCTCCATATTATGGCACCTTGCGCCAAAGGTTTTGCATACGTGCCATGACCCGGATGCAAAGTTAGACCAGGGAGTACCTGGTCTAACTCCCTGTATCCCATGTTCTGGACGTGGTGGGTAGTTACAGCACAATTCTTCTAAAATCGGGCTTGCCGCAATGTTTGTCGCAAGTCGTAACTTGCATCAAACACCCTGCTGCAAGTCTGCTGTGCCACCCTATCCCCTTCTAAAATCATACACTATGTGTTAACTTGAAATTGCAACCTTAATCTCTACCATAGCACCCTATGCACTCAATGGGTGAAGTATGCATGAAAACATGTGTAACTCCGGGGCCTGCCGCAGCTTTGCACCCTGCAAAGGCATGCACCAGTTGGCATTCATGACAGCCAGCCTCCTGTCCTTGCCCCCACCCCCGCTGTGTGCCACTGCACAACAACAGAGGGTCATGGCAGTGTCAGGGCAGACAGTAGGACGCTAGTGGTCATCCACTAGGATGCCTGTCCTGGGTCCCAGAGTGGATCCCCAGCTGCGCTCATGCAGGGGATCCTGGGATGGCACATAGCCTGACAGAGTTTCAACACTGGGTGTTTGCTCAAACAGACACTCCCTACCCTCCCAGGAAGCAAAGTGGGCAGATGCAGATGTATGCAAGGGGTTCCTGTTGCTGCTGTGCCCTACTGTTAACCTTAAGGGGGGGTGCATAAATACTTATGGCAGGGTCCCCCCAGCACAGCATTAACCACTCTGGCATGGTACACAAGTGCCATCATGCATATGCATAGCTCAGGCACCCCCCGGCAGACCCCATCAAATCCCTGGTGCAGTGCCATGCAGCTGGTGGGGGATCCAGTGCCACTGTGAAAAATGTTGCTGGGGTATGCAGGACATTGCTCCAAAGCATTGAAGCATAGGATTGCCTACATGCCTCAGATATGCAGTGCATAGGCATTCAAACCCATTCCTGAATAGACCCCTTTGAGAGGTTTACACTGAAACATAGAAACATAGAAACTGATGGCAGATAAGGGCTGCTCGGCCCATCCAGTCTGCACTTTTTTGCTACACTGCTTCCTCTGTAGACCCTTCCAGGTCTAAAGCACTTTCACTTCCCTCCCATACCTATCCCTTATGATTCCCTTGTGCTTATTCCAGGGTTTTTTGAATCCCACCACTATTTTCACCCCCACTGCCTCTGCTGGAAGACTATTCCAGGCATCTGCCACCCTTTCTGGGAAGAAGCATTTCTTCACATCTCTCCTGAATCTACTCCCAGCTTCATATTGTGGCCTCTTGTTCTAGAGCACCCCTTCCTCCAAAAAACACCTCCCACTTTGTACCTTATTTACCCATGTGAGGTATTTAAAGGTCTCGATCATATATCCCCTCTCCCTTCTCTCCTCCAGGGTTTACATGTTTAGTTCTTTTAGCCTCTCCTTGTAGGACTTTTGATATAGACCATGTACCATCATGGCAGCCCTCCTTTGGATGGCCTGCAATGTGTCTATGTCCTTCCTGAGATGTGGCCTCCAAAATTGGACACAGTACTCCATGTGGAGTCATACCAAAGACCTACATAGTGGTAACCCCACTTCCCCCTTCCTGCTGGTATTCCCCCTACCTATGCACCCCAGCATCCCACTAGTGCTCCCATTCGCCTTGTTCCATCATCTGTCCACCTTCAGGTCATCCAATATGATTACCCCCAGGTCCCTTTCCTGCTTGATCATTGCTAGTATCCCCCCCCATTGTGTACTGCATCCCCAGGTTTCTGTGACCTAAGTGCATTATTCTGCATTGAACCTTAGCTGCCAACCTTTTGACTACTCCTCCACTTGTTTTAAATCCTTTTCTATCCTTTACACCCCCTCTGGAGTGTCCACTCTGTTGCAGATCTTGGCGTCATTTGCAAAGAGGCAGACCTTCCCTTCTTGTTCCTCTGTAATGTTACTAATAAAGACATTAAAGAGGACTGGCCCCAGTACTGATCCCTGCAGTACGCCGCTGGTCACTCTGTCCTCCTCAGAACAAATTCCATTTACCACTACCCTCTGACTCCTATTCCCTAACCAGTTTTCTACCCGGATTACCACCTTGTTGCCCACCCCCATGCTACTCTACTTGTTTACCAGCCTCCAATATGGAACGGTGTCAAAGGCCTTGCTGATATCCAGGATTTTTCAGTTTTCAGTAACAAATTCGCAACTGGCATCTCACAAATGGCATTAGAATTCAGCTTCACAAAATTCTCAAAAATTGTGAATTCTAGGACCTTCATTTTAAGTTTGCTTACATATTGTAAAGCAAATACTGTATGTTGGGATGGTGTTGGGTCTGCAGGTATGTCACGCTATTAGTCACCAAGTGACACAGAATGCAGATTCTTCCCTTTGCTAGTCAGTGGTGCTGTGGAGTTCTTGGTTCTTTTTAATGCATGCATGTTTCCATTTCTGCAGCCATTTGTAGCATGTTGCTTGCCAGAATTCTTTGCATTGCTACCTGCCAGTGGATCTCGATGCTGGTTCAACAACTTTTGTCTAGCGGCATCAGCAGCGGTTTATATCGGCAAGTTGCGGTCGGCTGCAAATCAACAGGAGAACCAGTTACTGTTCTATCAGGGGCTTTGAACCCAAACCCCATGCTGCAGGGCTCTGCCCCGCACTCCACAATCTTGAGGATTATCAACTCCAAGTCAGAGTTGATTGGGGGGGGGATGCAGGACTGGGGAAAGAGTCCCGGGGTCCTGGCAGACTATTACAGCAAACGTTCAATGTTGTCAGCATCGATGTGTTCATTGTAATAGTTTTGCCATGCGGAGGGTATACCCCTGCAAGCTTTGGAATGTCATATGTTAGCTGGATGTGATTTATCAGTTGAGGTGTCAGTCTCTCTGTGAGGCATTTATGTGGCTGATCTGTGGCCAATACGTCTGCCATTACTCTGCAGGCTCCACATGCTGGTCTGTTTGTATGTCCTTGTAGACAGTCCAGTGCCTGCTGTCCGAGGTTAATAATTGTTTTATTTTTTCCTTTTAGTGCTTTAACTTGCCACAGTGTAACTTTTCAGTGGGCCTCATGGCCATCATGCTACTCTCAACCCCTGGTTCTGATATTTATCCCACTGGGACTTTAATCTACTGCTGCTGTGCAACTGAATTTTTGTGCCACCTGCCACCTTCATCCCCTTCGGGTTGAGCCACCCCCCACAATGCTGGCTCTAAAGATTTCATGAATTAATCGAATGAAAGCCCTGTCAGGTGTTTCCTTAGCCATGGACGCAGCTCTCGTTTTCTGTTGCTCGTCACATGCTCCTGACTCTAATCCCACTAGGAGCAACCACAGTACACACTGCCACAGTAGCAGCTTACACCAGTGATGCCTGCCTCCTTAGCTTGGTGACTGTGGCCATCTCTTTGCTTCCACACTAGGCTCCCCTCAACATCTGCCCTCTCCAGGGGATTTGCAGTTAACCTACTGAATGGTTCTCTCTTCATTGGCTCCTGAAAATTTCTTCAGCAGCTCCCAATTGCACACTTCCTCCCGCTTCTCCCTGCCTGAGTCTCTACTAGGCTGGCTCTGGGGGAGAATGCATAAGTGTATGGGGTCCTTTAGTTAAGCAAGGTTTCACTTTTATGCTAAGCCCACTACTCCTGTTGTTTCATTTGGAGTATTCCTGTATAGTTGATAAGATTCATTCAGATTCCTGTGGCCTAGGTGCATCACTGTGCAGTTTTCTGCATTGAATTTTAGCTTAGTTCTTACTATCCAATCTTCAATCTTTTTAAGTTCTTCCTTAAGTTTGCCAGTCACTTTCTTGCTTTTTTACAATCACACCTACAGTTACTGGGTGTCATTGGCAAACTTACACTTCCATACACCATTGCAGCACCTCATTGATGACTAATTAGAGACTATGCCACAACACTGATGCCTGGGGTACCCCACTGGTTATTTCTCCCCACTCTGTTGTTTCTTTGAGGCCAACCCTCTGTTTTCTGCCATTTGATTAATACTGTACTCATTTAACTAGGCATCTATTCAGAACTGCTTTTCTTAGTTCATTTATCAACTCCTTAGGTGTCATGCTGTCATAAGGCTTGCTGTGATCCAAGAATATGATGCCCACAGGATGCTCCAAGTCCAGTGCCATGTTCATCAGATCCAAAAATCTAATCAGATTAGCTTGACAAGATCTCTTTTCTTGGAAGCCATGCTGTGTTTTTGTCTTGTTGCCTTAGGGCTGTGCAAATACCTTATTCTGAATATTTGCCGAATATTTGGTATTCGGCAGACAAATATTCATGTGTTCAGTATTTGTTGGCCCTAATAAAAGAAAAACCCCCACTTTCTTCCCCAGCCCAAACCCAGTACAATGTAACCCTTGTTTCCCCACCCTCTAGCAGCAGCCAAATCCCTCCTCTCCCCAGCACCTGAAATTTATTATATTCTAAGTTGTTTAATTGAAATAAAACCCCTGATGGGTGACTGGCACAACCCACCTGCCTCTATGGCAAGCCACTGTCTTTTAACATGAATATAGTGCTCATTTATGCTTACTAAATATGTAACATGTCCCTTCCCACTCCCCAACTCTGGCAGCACCCCCGCAGCAGTCACTTCTCATTATGAGAAGGCGACTGGCACAACCCACCCTCTTTCATGACCAGCTGCCTTCTCATGAATGAAAGTACTCACATGCTTGCTATAGTAAAATCAGCTAATTACGTTATCAGATGGTTTTACTATGCAAGCGTGTGAGTGCTTTGATTCATGAGAAGGCAGCCGGCCATAGAAGAGGGTAGGTTGTGCCAGTCACCTTCTCTTAATGAGAAGTGAGTGCTGTAGGGGGAGGGAGTAGGGTGCTGTCATGGTGGGGGTGGCTGGTACGGACATGTTATATATTTTGTAAGCATTAATGGGCACTATATTCACCTTATAAAACACCGGCCGGCCGTGGAGGAGGGCGGGTTGTGCCGGTTCTTCTCATGATGAGAATTGAGTGCTGGGGAGGAGGAGTAGGTGCTGCCAGGGTGGGTGGTGGGAGGACATGTTACATATTTTGTAAGCATAAATGGGAACCATATTCACCTTAACAGACAGTGGCCTGTCATGGAGGTGGGTGGGTTGTGCCAGTCGCCCATCGGGGTTTTTATTTCAATTAAACAACTTAGACTATAACAAACTGTGGGTGCTGGTGGGGGAGTAGGGTAGAATCTGGTTGTTGCTAAAGGGTGGAAGATAGGAGGCTACATTGTGCTGGGTTTGGGGGATAGGAAAGATGGTGTTTTTTTTGTTTTTTTACAGGATATATGAGTACCGAATTCCTGAAAAGTCCCTTATTCGGTAAGGGCTTCCAAATATTCAGAAACCCTACTATTCGTGGTGTTCAGAAAATAATATTCAGCCCCTGAGCAGCCCAATATTTCTTACTATATGTTCTATAACATCCCTGATGAAACTTTCAAATATGTTCCTAACTACTTAAGTCACATTTACTGGTCTATAGTTCTTATACTTGGATTTTAAACCTTTTTTAAAAGATTGGGATCATGGTGGCTACCTGACAGTTCTTAACTACCCTTCCTATGTTAGGGTGTTTTTTCAAATATAATTTTTAAGGGTGCAGCCAGTTCCACTGCCAACACCTTAACCATTCTGGGCTGTATACCATCCAGAACCTTGGACTTTGTTGGATTTGTACTGTGTAGTTTGTCTCTGATCATGCTTATCTCAAGTGTGAATATCAGGCAGTCAGCTATTTCTGCTTGCCTACTGGTCCTGCTGTTTGCATGGAAACTGAGCAGAACAATTTCAGAGCTTCCCACCATTTTCTTATCATGTGGTACTGTAGCTCCTGTTGATACCCCACCAATCAGAAACTGTGATAAGAGGGCTTGATCCTGGCAGACTGCTCAGTAGGATGATGAGCTATAGTGGTGTGGCCACAGCCATTGCAGTTCTGATCTTCACTTTTTTTAATGCCAACATCCCCTGTGCTGGCTTTCACTTTTTCAAACTGCGGACAACAGGAGCCCATCCTCACTGTTAACTTTCACTTAATGCAGACTCTGGGAGCCCATTACTGGCATTAACTGTAACTTGTTTTTAAATGGCCAACTAGCCAGTCTGTTAGTTGACTGAGAAGCCAAAGAACTTCTGCTGTACTACAGTGTTGATATGACCAAGTCATAAAGGGAAGTTTGAATTTTATAATAATTGATTTAGAAACATAAAAACAGAAACAGTTTACAGGCAGCATAAGACTGAAGTGTACCTAGTCTGCTCTGTTCCTATATAACACATGCCCCACAAGCCTAATGCTGTGTGTGAATGGCTGTGTCCCTACTGGTAGCTCATCCCCTTCCCCACCATTCATCCCCTCCACCCTCCCCCTTCCTTATCATCCTCTTATGTCTGTCTCACCTTTTTCAGAAGTCCATGGCAGTTTCCATTTCCACCATCTCCCTGGAAACTCTATTCCACTTGTACAGCACTCTTTCTACGGAGAAATGTTCCCTAACATTCTTTTTTTTCCATACTTAGTAAACTTTATTAAAAACATTTTTCAAAATTACAGAAACATTAACACTTAATGAGTAAACAGTGAGAACATTGATACACAAAAACACTACCATTAAAGGGACTCTTTACATCCCAGGAGTGGCCCTCCTCCCCGACCTTGAACCTCCCACCTCCCCAATCCCACATTGCCCCGAGCACTGCTAGCTAAACCAAAGAGAGCCTAAGGAAGTAAAAGAAAGAGGAGTGAGCCACAGGGGGCTTCATATTACATTCAAATATGACACTGCTCTGGGGGCAGCTCAGTAATATATCTATAAAGATAGTAGTGCTTCTAAGGGTCCCCAACATGCTAGATATTTTTCATATCTATTCTGATGGGATGAAATATGTCATTCAGTAGCAAAAGCTTGGAGAATTTCCTGGTGCCATTCAGTATATGAGGGGACATTATCATTCATCCAATGGCAGAGGATTATCAACTTAGCAGTGATTGAAATCAGGGCCATAAAGGCCTTTCATGGACCAAAAAGGTCCTCTGGAAAGTAACTAATCAGACAAGCCTGGGGAGTAAAATAGGCATCTAAACCTAAAAATGGATCTAGCTAGATGTGAATATGAGACCAAAAGGGGACACTTTTGGGTAGTCCCAAAGAATGTGTTTCAATGAACCTACCCTGGTCTCACAATGCGAACAATCCGAAGAGGCCCTCTGTCCCATTCTGTGCAGTCTCTGGGGTGTAAAATACATATTACGAAGGATACAGAATTGGGGAAACAGTATCTATCCTGCCTAATATGCTTATAAAGTCTTTTCCAAAGTATTTGCCAGCCCCTAGGATCTAAATGTAACATCTGTTGCCAATAGAGACAAATCCCAGTTAGATTTCCAGGGTCTGTAGTCTGAAAATAAGAATGAAAATTAGATATTGCATGGGGTTGCTCTGCTATCCTAATCAAGTCGGAGAGTATAGGACTAGCAGAGGAGAGCCATGGGGTCGAGCTTAAAAAGCTGGTTAACATTCTGGTAAGTTGAAGGTGTTTGAAAGGGTGGTAGACAGGGATGGAAAAATGCTGTTGGATAGTAGCAACCAAGGATATCATACTGTTTTCTATGAAATCCCCCAAGAAGGCATGTTCAAGTGAAGGGCAAAAACTGAGTGGAATGGGACGGTTGGCTATATGGAGGTTCAAGCTCCCAAGAAAGGATTGTGATGGGCCCTTACTCCAATCAGTTTTCAAATATGTAAAAAGTTGTTTGCTTGCTTTGAGTAACCATGACAGAGGAGTATTGTAGGCAGTGTGGAGGGGGTGATATAGAGCAGACTATGGAGCTGAAGGCTATACCTTTTACAGAAATGAGTTTCTAGAGTGAGCCAAAGAGGGCAGTAAACCAAATCCAGAGGGGCAGCAAGAGTGCAGCCCCAGCGGAATAACTTTCTGCTGTGCAATGCAAAATAGTACAAAAATAAGTCAGGTAATTGTAAGCCCCCTCTCTCTTTTGCCAGTGTCAGTTTGTAATATGCTCGTCTGACCACCCCCTTCTTCCATAAGAAATCTATTAGGAGACTCTGAAGCTGGGTAAACCAAACTATGGGAAGAAAAAGGCCTAACATGATTAAGGGGTAAAGGATACAGGGTAAAATATAAATTTTTACAATACTGACTCTCCCCCAGAGAGAAAGAGGGAGGGACAACCATCTCTGTAGGTGTTTCTTGATATCCTGGAGCAGAGGGACCAGGTTGAGCTTCTGGAGGTCAGAAAGGGAGTGGGAGATATGGATCCCTAAATAGGTAATATGCTTAGATTCCCAGGAGAGGCTCATGTCTAGGATTTGTTGTCAGAGGTCATAGACATTCAGAGGGAGCACCTGGGTTTTGTCCAGATGGAGCTTATAACATGCTACTTCGGAAAAGTTGTCAATTTCCCTTAAAGCCATGGGGATCAACACCAATGGGGACTCAACATGCAGGAGAAGGTCTTCTGCATAGGCGGACACAGTGTATCTGGACTCTCCAATCAAAATCCCTCGGATCTCTGAATTCTGTTTAAACCTATGAAGGAGTGGCTCCAGCTACAGATTAAACAAAAAGGGGGATAGCGGACACCCCTGCCTTGTCCCACGTTGAAGAGCTATAGGGGCAGATGAGACCCCATTACATCTTATTATAGCAGTAGGGTTATAGTACAGAATTTTTATCCAGTTACAAAAAGTCGGAGGAAAGCCAAATTTCTGAAGGGTTGTGAACAGGAAAGGCCAGGACACCCTATCAAAAGCTTCTCCACATCCAGGTACACCAAAACTGCTGGAATATTGCTGTCCCCAGACATGGAGATGAGATAGAGCAGCTTCTGCACATGATCACTAGAGTGTCTCCCCAACATAAAGCCAACCTGCTCAGGGGAAATAGGGTCATCCCAAACTTGGGAAAGATGGTTGGCAAGAATTTTAGACAGTATTTTAATATCAGAATTGAGAAGGGAAATGGGATGGTAACAGCCCAGAAGCAGATCATTCTTCCCTGGCTTAAGAATGAGGGAAATCCAGGACTGCATGAGGGAATGGTCCAAGAGACCAGAAGAGAACAATTAGTTAAAAAGGCGGGCAAGATAGGGAGCCAGAATATCTACACGTTACATAGAAAATGTTAAGAATCCCATCTGTTCCTGGAGCCTTCTCCTTCAGGAGGTGGTCAATGACTTGGTGTACCTCTGAGGAAGTTATGGGAGCTTTTAAGATATCCTGCTGTTGAGTTGTTAAACTGGGAAGGGCAAGTGGGTTCAGGTAAGCTGCATTCTTCTCAGCAAGATCCGGTGGAGTAGATTCTGGACAATATAGTGAACTGTAATAATTCCAGAAGACCTCCACTATATCCCATGAACAGGTAAGGACTGGTTCAACAGGGGCTGGCGAGAGACTGGGGATGGTTCTAATAGAGTCCAAATGTTGCAAATGGTGAGCTAAAAGCTTACTGGCTCTTTCACCTAATTCAAGGTAGCAGATCTCTGTTTGCTGCAAGGTATATTCTGCTTTTTCTGCCAGCATCCCACAATAGTGAGTCCTTAAACTGTTCAAAAGGGTCTGGGAGGCAGCATCCATTTTGGAGGAGAGGGAGTGTTCGAGTTGATGAATCTGAGCTAATAGCTTATCTTGCTGTTGAATGCAATGTTTTTTAGCTATAGTGACTAATCTAATGCACTACCCCCATATTATACATGTAGCAGTGGCCCATAAAACATCCATGGCTGGTACTGATCCCTCATTTTCTTGGAAGAAATTACATAAATGATTGCCAATAGTCAGGAGGGAAGTGGGGTCCTTAAGAAGGAGAGGATTAAGATGCCAGATCCTGTCCTGCTCCTCCAGTCCCCTAACATTATGCTTCATCATCACAGGGTGATGGTCTGAGATGACCATGGGCTGGATAGAGCAGGACAAGAGTCCAGTCAGGTGTCGTTCACTAATCAGGAAAAAATCAATGCGGGAATATGCTGTATGTGGGATAGAGTGAAAAGTATACTGACGCGTAAGCGGATTTAGCATTCGCCAGGGATCTAGCAAACCCAATTTATCCATGAACTCCTTTAACCCCCATTGACTCGAGGAGAGACCCTTTCTAGGATGACCTGAATTATTCAAATCTGGTTGGAGAACCAAGTTCCAGTCATCCCCACCAAAAAAAAAGTAGACAAATGAGTATAGGATTCAAGATGGGTCAAGAGGTTGGACAAGAATTGTGGGGAGTCAGAATTGGGGCCGTAGACTGTACCCAATAATACTTCTTATAAGCCCAGATGCCCATACAGAAATAGAAATCTTTCCTTGGGGTCCCAACACTCCTGAAGGAGACTAAAAGGAGTCCGTCTGTCAATCAAGATAGCCACTCCTGCCTTTCTGTTACTGCAACCCACTCCAAAAACTTGTCCCGCCCAGTCCCTACAGAAAAGTTAAATATCTTCTCTACTTAGATGGGTCTCCTGGAGAAAAACTATCCCTGGTTGGAATTTTTTCAGATGTTTCAGAACAATAGCTTACTTCCCCTTATCTTGAGCCCCCTTAATGTTTCAAGACAAAAACCTAAAATGTGTGCCCGTAGCTAACAAAGATAGTAAAAGACATAGAAAAAGAACATCTCCTGCAAAACAGGCACACTAAATCCCAAATTATACAGTACCACCAAGGCTCAAGTCATCTGTGCTCCGGCCTCCCTCCCCCCCATAGCCAGCCCACAACCCCATCACCCCCAACAACACTACAACACACATAAGACATTAAGAACAAACCCTCAGAAAACACTGACAAAATAAATCTTTCCCCGGTCCTAGTGACTGCACTCCAAAATTTTGGGGGTCCATGTTATGTATAGGACAAAACCCCCCAGAACTTCCCTGTTCCCCCAACCCCATAATACACAAAACAAAGATAAGAGTACAAAAACAAGCATCTAAGGCTCATTTGAGACTAACTGCTAACAATCTATGTATCCTCTACTTTCCCACAACCAACTCCTCCCCACCACAGAATTTGCAGAAAACACTCTAGAAGTAAACACTATTTGAACAAGAAATTATTAACACAGAACTAACCAACCTGACATTAAATGCAAATAGCACATTTTAATAAATCAGGTAACTCACAAGCAAAGTCGGTCTCTCATAGATGGGGCATCTACCTTCAAAAGCCTGGAGGAGTCTCTCCAAGGAGAAAAAAAAGGGGGGAAAAAAAGGAAACTTAGTTGCTCCTCTTACAAAATAAGCAGTCATGATCCAAGCCATTTGAGCCGATATAAAGCTCCAGGTTTGTAAGAACAAAAAGTTAAAAATAACAACATTATGCTTGGAACCTGGAGGAACAAATCCAAACACCAAAATAACTGTTCAGGCTGGAAACATATAATAATATAAAATAGAGTGTCTAAAATCGGCATTCCTCTGAGCAAGGCACTTCACAAACGAAAGCCCAGGAAGAAAGAAGAGGATTACAAACACTGAAGGTCCATTTCTTCCACTGAAAAACTTATCTGAAGGTCTGAGAAGTAAATTCATAGGCTGACAGCTGGATGAAATGGAGAAGTGTCTAATAAACTAATTATCCCTCTAGGGAGTCGGCTACATGCAGAACAAATCACCAAAGACCTCAGTACATGAAGGGGCTAAATACTGTAAACTCCATCCTGGTAGGCTCCAACAGAAACTGCATCAAGATCACCACGGGGCATAAAGAGAAAGCAGCTATTGTCCATTCACAGAGGAAATCCAAAAATAACAGTTCCCAACATAGTTCGCCGGTGTAGCCAATCAGTAGCAAGCCAGAAAAGGTAAGAAGTCAATTGTCTGTTGTCCAATGGACTAAGCTAAAGTAAATCAGTGTCCACAGAAAACAAAAGATAGGAAAACGGGCACCCAATAAGCAACATTCTCAGCCACAGAAGTGTATTTTAAATCTCTGAGGAAAAAGCCTCAGATGTTCAGGTAGCCTTGAACAGATCTGGGAACAGCAGAGAAGGTCCGTCTTGCCTGAGCTGCAGAATCAAAGCCCTAGGTGGTGCCATTAGAGGCAATCTACAAACGGCCCAGGAATAACATGCAGAACTTGATGTCTGCTGCAATTAATTTAGCCACAAGCTGATGATACTTTGCCCACTTCTTTCTGACAGTTTGCGGAAGATTCTGAACAATCCTAATAGAAGTACCCTCCCAAGTGACTGAATGCAACTCCAACACCTTGGTAAGAAAAATTGCTGATCAAGATAATTTAGAAATTTAAATATGAACGGTCTTGGGGGCTACTATCTAGTGGCATCACTCTGAGGGCCCTGTGTGCCTATTCAATTACATAGGCAGGGCCATTGGGGGAGGGTCCCACCAGTTTTTCACAAAGCTTTTGGGCAAATAAAACCACATGGTGACCCTCCACCTGCTCCGGTAATCCCAAAATGATCACGTTATTCTGTTGGCTCCTTCCTTCTCAAGTCTTCAAGTCAGTCTTCGAGCTTAGTAGTTTTCCAATGGAGGGCAGAGATATCAGGCTCCAGATGGGCCCTTCAATTGCCTAAGGAGCTGATCCATGTTTCATTGTCCCCCACCCGATGGGCCAACAGTTCTGGGGGTAGTCTCAGTGCTTTCACCTCTTCAGTGAGAAGTTGGAGAGTTTCTTTCATAGGATTCAATTCCTGAAGGAAATGTTCCTCTGTGAGTGGAGGGGAAGCAGAGGCAGGAGTAGAATGAGTTGCCCCAGAAGGTTGAGATTTTGTATGCTTTGCGGCCTTGCCCTGCTTGGGAACTTGTGGTGGGGTGTGCTTGGGGGAGTGACCCGCATTTCTGCTTCCATGTTTCAGTGTGAAAAAAATCCAGCCACTGCCACGACCATGCCCAGAGACAATAACTAGTTGTAGGAAACCATACAAACTTGGAAAAATGGCAGTCTTAATGAAAATAAGACTTAAAAAGAGCCACGGGGATCAAAGAGCTCCAGAGACACATCTAGTTTCCACCACACATCTTGTGACTCCTTCATTCCCTAACCTTCTTTATGAACCTTACCAAATCAGCTTGTACCCCATGTCCTCTTGTGGTAGACCCTCACAACATCTGAAGTGCTGCTGGTGGTCAATTCTACTTATTTCCTTGAGAAACATGATTGATTCTATCATGTAACCTCGCACCCTCCTAGTCTCAAATGAGTACATATTAAAGCTATTCATAGGATCTCTTTGTAATATTCCTCATGGTGCCCATGAATCATCTTGTCTAGAGATGTGTGAAGTGAGGAAAATTCACTCCAAGAAAAATTTGGCGGATTTTCCCCACTTCACAGAGTGGATCAGGTGTTTGGAGTCCAACTTTGCCTCCCCAAAAAAGTCTGCAAAGTATGGAGTTTGGCAACTCCACCAGCCCTGACTGTAGTGTCTATCCCTGGTGCACTGTCTAGTGGTACCATCCTCTGGCCAATCGCCAGCCCAATATAAAAAATTAAATCCCCCTTAGTGTCCATCTATGGTGTTTAGTCATCCTCCCCCGTCGATTGCCACATGTTTGCAAAATGAGGAAAATCCAAGGTCCACTCTCTCCCCTTTGCCAGGCACTGGATTAACTTACGAAATACTTTCTCTGATACCTAGTGGACCTCCACTCTGACTCTGAACAGGCTACTGGCACAGCCCTCCACACTCCTCTATGGTCAGCAGCCCAGCTGAACTCTCAGTGAATGAGTGCATGCTTGTGCAAGCATGAGAGTTTAGTCGGGCTGCCAGCCATGGAGAAAGAGTGGAGGGCTCTACAGCGACCCTGGGGTTGGGGTGAGTGGGGTGGTTGGCAGTAGATGCAGGGTGGGGGTCCACTAGACACCAGGGAAATTATTTCTAATGTTGGTCCAGTGCTTGTCAAGAAGGGGGAGTGGGGAGTGGACCTTGGATTTTTTTTATTTTGCAATGGGCCAGCAATCATTGGGGGTGACTAAACATCATGGATGGACACTAGGGGGAGGGGACTTAATTTTTCATATTAGGCCAGCGATCGGCTGGAGGGTGGGACCACCAGACATCAGGGACAGACACAACAGTGGTGGCCGGGACAACGCCCAGTGATTGGGAGGGGGTTATTTTTTCATTTTGGGACGGTGATCAGCTGGGATGGTGGGTGGGACCACTAGACACCAGGGAAGGAACAGTCAGGCTGGCAGCAGTTGACTGGGGAGGGGACGCTAGACACCAGGGGTGCAATCATGTCAAACTTCTCCTTGCCTTAGGGTTTTTTAAGTGCAATTTGTTGGATTCACGGGGAATTCAGCTTTGAAGTAAAACTTTGCTGCATCTCTAATTTTGTTTACCTTCTCCTACCTTTAACAGATTCCAGCCTGTCCATATCCTTCATCAAGTGGGGCTCCTGAACAGTGCATAGCACTCCAGGTGCAGTTGCAAAAAGGGATCTTTACATTGGCAGAGTCACCCTCTCAATCATACTGTAGAACCCTCTTCCTATACAACCCAGCATTCTTTTTCCCATCCATAACCTTTAAGTTATCTGTTATGAGCACTCCCAGGTACATTTCTTCTGATAACTGTGCTACTCTGACACCCTTATACCAATACTTGGTTTTGGGATTGTTTCTATCAATGTGCAAGACTTTGAATGTTTTGGCATTGCACCTAAGCTCTCTGACCACTGACCTTTGTTCTAACCTACCTACATCTTAATGTCTCTGACACCCTCCTTGCTGTCTGCCCTCCCACCCAACTTAGTATTATCTGTAAAGAAGCTGATCTTACACTGTATCCCATTGTCTCTACCCATATCACAGAAGGACAATTTATTGTAGTTAGAACTAGTCCTAAGACTCATCCCAGAGTTACTCTCCTAGTTACTTCCATGTCCACTGAATGTTGTGCACCCCAATGAGGATAACATGGTTGAACCATGGTCCACAATGGTTCAGCTATGGGTTGACCATCATCAAAAACCACACCAAACACCACAAAGAGGTAAATAAGCATGGTAATCCATGGTCAGTATAAGTCTTTGCAGGCTGAATAACCATGGTCATCCATTTATTTATTAATTTATTCAAGATATTCAACAGGAAAGCATACTAAGCAAAACAGCTTGTTTCCAGATGCATCCTGGGGGTGGGGGGGAATGGAGTTGAGCTGTATCCTGTCATAAGGGTGTCCGCTACTGAGTGCTTACAAAAAGTGACTCAATAGTGGCACCTGTTCACAGGGCTACTGGATGGGGGGGGATGAATATGGATATAGCGACATCTTGTTGCAATATGTACACCCATGGGGGGGGAGCTAGCACACCGTGCGATGGGCGGAAGGGAAAGGAGGGTTTGTGGGGCATAGTGCAGTGGTTGGTTGCTGAGCTGGCCCTGTGGCATGGTGGGTGGGTGTCAAGATAGGGCTGAGAGGGTGCTGGGCTCGGTTCCAGGCACACATTCATTTTGTTGCACGCCCAGCTTAAAAAAATTTTCTGTCTGGTTTTGCACTCCCCGACATGCACCCCCCTGGGGTTGAGCATACTTTATTAGGGAGGTGCAGGGGGCACAGCCCCCCACATAAACCAAAAAAAAACTAAGTTCCCGGTGCCCTTTTGCCATGTGCCAGGAGTGTACATCGGTGAAACTGATTTTCGCTGATGTACATTCGCCCTATCAGCGATCTCCTTTCCACGATCGCCGTTATCACTTAGAATCAAATTGAGCGGGTACAATGAACATGAATACAATTCAAGAAGGAAAAAAACTATTGGAGTATACATCGAAGGTATCTAGCCAAGCAGAACATGCAGTAGAAATCAAACAAGTGCATCAAAAAGTTTGTACAATAATCCATTAAGTAAGTACAAGATTTATACCACAGAGATTGCTAGGAAGAGCATTCAGACAAGAGAGCAGGGTAGTCATACAAAATTAATAGGAACTAACGAAGGCAAGGTAATAGTGCTTTGTTGGGCAGGCAAATGGACCATTATAAGAGGAACCAAAAATCATGGGGATAAGGAATAAGATGGGGGGTCATTGAAGGGAAGGGGTCAGCAAGTATTAACAAGAGCAGGAGGGGGCTGTGAAGTTGTGTAGTAGGGAACAGAATTAATTGCATGAGGTAGCATAGTGGACGAGGGATGGGAGGGCGTTCCTTAGTTAAAGACAGTGAAAAGAAAAGGTGAACTGCTCAGTGGAGGTAGAACGGTGGGGGATTGTGAAGGAGCAAAGGTTAGTGTTACGGAGGGAGTAAGTTCTCTGGGTGGAAGCATGAATGAAAGAAGCAAAATAAGAGGGAAGGTTGACAGCCCAGAATTTGGCTATAAAAGTAGCAGTATGGGGCAGGTATCTAGATTCCAGGGATGGGAAGGACAGGGCTTTATAAAGGTCACAGTGTTGCATGTGATGGGGCAGGAAAGGACAAAGCAACAGAAAGCGTTGAAGAGGGTGTCCAGTCTGGCCATGGTAGTTTTGAGGATGGCACTGTAGACTATGTCAGCATAGCCAAAGCTGGGGAGGATCATTTTCTGCATGATTGCTCAACAGGCAGATTGAGGAATGTAATCCTTGTTACAATATAGAGCACAAAGCCTGGGGAGTAAGTTCTTTTGGACTGAATCAATGCGGGTAGAAAAGTTCAAATGGTGGTCTAACCAGACCCCTAGGTATCTGAAGGTAGTGACATTTTTGATAGGGGTGCCATGCAAGGTGTGGAAGGTGGGGATTTAAGTTTAGACAACCTCTGTCTAGTGCTGAAGAACATGGAGCTTGTCTTCTGGGCATTCAGGAACAGCTGATTGGTCTCGAACCATTGCTGGACCTTGTTGAAATCATGTTGCAGTCTAGCCTCCTCATCAATGTGAAGGGTGCTAGATGTGTAAAGGATGATGTTGTCCACATACATGTGGATTTAAGAAGTGGAACAGGAAGAGGAAAGATCATTGAGGAAAATGGAGACTAGTACATGACCAAGTACAGAGCCCTGTGGGACGCCAGTGGTGATGGGGAGAGGAGGGGAGAGATCAGAGGCAATCTTCACTGATTGGGATCTGTCTGACAAGTAGGACTAAAACCACACTGTGGCTGAGGATTTTAGTCCAGCAACAGTGAGTTTTTGGAAGGGGAGGGAGTGAGATACTGAGTTAAAGGCTTTGCCAAATCGACAGATATGGCAGAGGTAATGTGTCCCTGATCCATATTGGTGAGTATGGAGTCGGTGAGCCATAAGAGGGAGGTGGCTGTGAAGTGGGACTTGAGGAAACTAGACTGGAAAGTGGTGAAACATGAGGTGGAGTCAAGGTAAGGGGTGAGCTGAGTAAGGACAATCCATTCTTTGAGCTTTGCTAGAATAGGAAGTAAGGATATAGTATGGTAGTTGCATGGGTTAGTGGGATCACCACCTTTGGGGAGAGGAATAACAATAAAGTGTTTCCAGGCTGAGGGGACTGAAGATAGGGTAAAAGGTTGAGAGGGGAGGCCAAGGGGGCAGCTATAGCAGGGGCAGAGAGACAGAGCAGGTTAGGGTCTAGGCCATCTAAATTGTTATGCTTGGAGGTGTTTAAGGTAAGGAGGGCTTTTAGAGCATCATTAAGTGAAATGAGGGAGAATGAGAAAGGGGAAAGAGAAGTCTGGAGAGAGTGCAGGGTCTGGGGATACAGTAGACATATTCGGGGGAGGGTAGAGAGGAGCGAGGAAGCACAGGATATAAAGAAAGTGTTGAAAGCAGATGCAACAGATGGAGGGTCAGAGAGTGTTACATTCCCTTGTTTGGGTGTTCATGTTTGATTCAGATGTTTCCCACACAGTAAAACAACTTTCTACACTGCTCAGGCTGTTATATTTCTTTTCAACAACCTTAACATTCAGCACTGAATACATTGAGATGAGACATTAAACCAAGGTCCCATCTGCCTGTTTTGGTGGTAGTTCAGGTGGATGTTAGAGATCCCATGTCACTTCTTGAAAAGAGTAGCGGTGTTTATTAAAGGAAAAATCAAACAATAACATTACAGATCAATTATTTCTGTTTACATAACCAAAGACTCTGAAAACATGAATAATTAATCAAACAGAAAAAAATATTGAAAACCAAAAAAAATACAAAACCAAAAGCCTGTTAATAATCACAGGAAAACTGAAATGTTATATAAATTTACAATACAAACAGTTTACCTTGTATTTGAGACCTAAGGTTATTATAAAATTATGTAAAGAAAAAAATCCATTTGTTATGATTTACACATTGTTACAGTATAATCTGTATCCTTCCAACCTTAATAGCTTATTTTAAAGAAACTATATCCAATATTACTATAATATTTACTCATGTTTTCTAAGTTTAAATGCTTTGTTAAAGAAAATAGTACACTCTATTATACTTTAAAACTGTTAGAGTCACTGTAAATTTAGAGCAAACCTTGTCACATTCTATAATCCTTTACTAGTTATCGCTGTTCCTACTTTATTTTAAATTGTTTTGTGTATCAAGCCTTATGTAATAGGTGCATCTGTGTCAGTTTCCCACGGCATATTTCTCCAACGCGCTCATAAATTCATTTCTGTAAGTAACCTAGCTTCTTTATTGTAAATTTCTGATAACTCCTTTCTGAGTTTAGCTAACATCCCTGTATGAGTTATGTGTTTCTGTTGTAGTGTAAAAAGTGATCTTGAATTCCAAATGAACCATTTTATGATTATTAAAACAATATGTACTGAACTCTTATCCCATTTAAGAGCCTCGCTTATATAATGCCCACACATTAAAGATTCATAAATAATTGTTCAAAACCAAGGGGTGTCCATTCCAAAGCTAAAAGTTCCCAGAACCCTTGAATGCACCCACAATCAAAAAATAAATGTTTTATTGTTTCCATTTCCTGAATGCACTGTGGCTTACTACAAAATCTGTCCTGTAACTGTTTGTGTTTGTGATTTGACTTTACATTAATTCTCTTGTGGCAGCTTAACCAGTGAAGGTCCCACATTCTAACTGGTATCCTTTTTTCTTGAATTAACAGAATTAATGACTGGTTATAAATGGTAGGGCACTTTAGAAAGGTAGATATTTCCTTAAAGGAATTGTCTTGGATCCAGGTATATGTTTCGTTTCTAGTTTTGGTTTACACCATTGTGCTAGTAACTTTATACTGTTTGTGTTTTTGGGAAGTGTCCCTCACATAGTCTGGAATGGTTATGTTTTTTTTAGTGTCCTCAATCTACCTTGTTCCCATTGGGTTAGCCATTGCGTACAAGTTTCTACCATAAGGGTAGCCCATTCTTGACCCATAAAAATTAATAATGGCTTGAAATTTCGTATATTACAAAAATTCTGAAAAAAAAACACAATAGGATTTATCATCCCTAAGCCCCCTTGTTTTATGTTCAAGTACGTTATGTTCCTTTTAATGGGATTTAAGCGGCTCCCCATACTGTCTGAAAAAAGATGCTTAAAAGTGATGTTTCTAGTGCTTTTGTTGGTGGGTAAAAATGACTTGGGTTAAAAAACACAGGTATTAGAAAAGTCTTTATCAAATATATTCTTTTTTGCTTACTATGTTTCTGTTTGTTCCAACCTAACACTATTTGTTGCCTTGTTATAATTTCTCATTCTAATTTAGAGTGCTGTCATCTACTGAACCAACCCAAATACCAAACACTTTAAATGGTTCTGTTGTCACCTGAATTCCTGCTATTTTGGGATGTATCCATATTACTCAAATACATGATTCTGCTTTTATTCATATTTAGATGAACTCCTGCATAATTCCCATACTGTTGGCATTTCTGAATTCCTATACTAACAGATTGAGGGTCTTTGACCAGGATACTCAAATCATCTGCATACACTATTGCTGCCCATTGCAGATTCTTGTCCTCTAGAGAAATATGTGAAATATGTTCAGATTTATTCAATGTTCTTAACAGAGGATCAATATAGAAAACAAAAAGGAGGGGCCTCAAAGGACATCCCTGTCTCACTCCTCTGCCTACTTTGGTCATGGCTCCTTTCCAACCTTGTAGCATAGGTGTAATTATTGCTGTGTGATATAAACATTTTACCCATTTAACAAATTCCTGCGGAATGCCATAATGTTCTAATATTGCCCATAACAAATTGTGATGTACTGAGTCAAAGATTTTTTGTTGGTCCAATGAAATAACCATTCCTGATGCTTTTCCCCTTTTACCATTTTCAAACAACTCTCTTAACAGAATAAAATTATCTACATTCTTTCTTCCTGGAACTGACCATGTCTGGGCTGGGGAAATAAGATATTCTGCTACCTTCAATAATCTGTTGTTTAGAATTTTTGTTAATAATTTAAAATATGTATTTAGAAGTGAAACTGGCCTCCAATTCTGAATATCCATCTTATCCCCTTTTTTAAATAAGTATGTGACTACACCACTAGTCATTCTGAGAGATGGAGACTGTGGCCCAGATATTCAAAAGGGTTGTGCATGGCGCAACAGTGTTGCGCCATGCACAACCCACTGATGCGCCCCTAGCACGATATTCAAAATGGAAAAGTGCACGGCACAAACCCCATGTGCCAGAGCTGCATCAGCAAGTATGCAGGCACAGGTGGGGGCGTGCCCATGCATAACCTGCACAGCCTGATATTCTGCCCAGGATGTGCAGAGCCATGCATGCGCAACCCCTACCTACGCCAGCACAAAGCTAAGCAAAAAAAAGGAACAACTGATGGCAACCCACAGGTGAGCTGCCACATTGCAGGGCGCAACACGGCAGCTGCCACCTGTGGGTGGCCACCCGAGTTCTGGCTGCACCTGGTGGCACCCCCCCATGCCCGATCACGGGCATTTGCAAAAAAAGGTCGTCCATATCCCTGGTGGTCCAGTGGACGCACTCTGCCGATCACGGGCATCTGTTTATAATAAAAGAAACCCTCTGTCCAATATCCTGGTGGTCTAGTGGGACCCCCTCCCCACCCGCCCACTTTGCCCCACCACGCTCCCCCCAGTCAGCCGGTGGTGGCGGCACCTGCCTGCCGCACTGCCCACCAACTGACGGCTTGGTAGACACGCCAGTGGTTCACAGCATGAGCCAATGGGCATGCAGCCATACCATACACATTCCAGATACATGATTCATTCACATATCTGGAATGGCAATGCAAGGTATGGAGCTGCATGCCCATTGGCTCACGCTAAGAACCATGATGTCTAGCCATGAGCTATCAGTCAACATGCGCAGGGTGGCAGGTGAGTGGGGTGCTGCCGCCTGCCGACTGACTGGGGTGAGCAGGGTGGTGGGGCTCAGTGGGCAGGTTGGGAGGGGGTACCACTAGACCACAAGGATATGGACGGGGGTTTCTTTTCTTACAACAGATGCCCCTCGATCGGCAAAGTGTGGTCCACTGGATCACCAGGGATATTGGACGGGGGTTCTGTATTACAACAGATGCCCGTGGATCGGCAGAAAGCGGATATTGGATGGAGGGTGTCTTTATTATAACAGATGCCCGTGATCGGGCAGAGTGCGGTCCACTGGACCACCAGGGATATTGGATGGGGGGGTTCTTTTATTACAACAGATGCCCGCGATCGGGCAGAAAGCAGTCCACTGGACCACCAGGGATATAGGACAGGGAATTTATTTTAAACATATGCCTGCAATCGGGCTGCAGGGGGTGTCATCCCTGATGGCTGCTGCCTGGCAGGGCGCCAGGCGCAAGTCGCCGGGGATCAGCGCACCTGCATGCAAATGGGATGTAAATGGGGCCATAATGACATGCAAATGGCCCCGTTCTGCGCCTTGCATAAATGATGGCCCCATTTACATGTCACCTTTTGAATATCATGGGTGCTGTGAATGGCGCAATGGCACTTGCACTAGCGCATCTTCATGCTCCACTCTGGCCACTTGCTCTGGCACAGTGCCACTGCGCCATGCACGGTGGGGGTGGCCAGGGTGCGATATTCAAAGCTGCTGAGCCATGGCGCAGCTCCTTTGAATATTGCTTAGTTCACGCCCCTGTGCAGCTAAGTTGAGCTGCGCCCAAGCTTGCGCCACAGCCTGGCACAGTTTGAATATCTGGGCCTGTGTTTTTAATATACAAGAAAAAACTTGAGCCAGTTCTGTCAGTAATTTCTGTCCTATGATTTTATACAGTTCACTCATTAATCCATTTCCACCAGGGGATTTGTTGTTCTCTAATGAATTTAAAGCCTGCAATACCTCTTCTGGGTGAATATCTTGTATTAATTTCCAGCATCTTCCGGTTTACAAATAGTGTGCCCTGCGTCCTGCAATAATTTTGTATAGTCTTGTGTTAAGGTAGGGTCAGTTGCAGACAATCTGTTTGTGTGTTTATCAACTATCCTTCTAATATCTTCTATGTTGGATCTAAGAACTTGATTATCATCTCTCAAAGAAGCCATATGCTTTGACATGACATTATTTTTACATAGTTCAAAGGGACATATATATTCTTTCCTCCCTTGTGCAGAAAATCTGTTTTGGTTTTGTAAGTTCTGTGACTGTGTAAGGTGGAATTCAACCATTTTTTGTTTAATATTCTGTATTTGTACTAATAAATTTTGTTCTGTTGTATAGGATAATTATAACAACTTCTGTAATTGAATACTGTTTTGCAAATATTGATGGTATTCAACATTCCTTTTATTTTTATTGAATGTTTTAAGAGGATATGTCATAACTGTAATTGTGTCTTCCCACCATGGGGGGGGGGAGTCTTCATAAAAAACAAAAACTGATTTTCTAGCTTCCAGGAAATAGTTTATCTCTTGTATTATTTCTGGGGAATTTAACAATGAAGAGCTGAATTGCCAGGTCCCTGGACCATATTGTGGATATTCTTTACTACCTAATTTAAAGTATATCATCTTATGACCCGAGAATTCTGATGCTATGATTCCTGTTTTATGAGTATGAAGAGATGTTGTTATGAAGGAATAATCTATTTGAGTGGCAAATACCCCTTTAAGGGTTGTAGGTTCTGCTTGCCCTGATATACTGTAATGCGAATCTTTCAGGTTTGCTGCCTGTGACATATTTTTTAAATAAGCCATATCTGAGAAAATGTTCTTTGTTTTTGTATTTTTACCTCTGTCTGCCAGAGATATATTACAATTGAAGTCTTCTCATAGTATAACAATATGGGATGAAAGCAATTAGTGCTGTATAACTTGAAATAGTTCTAGTCATTCAGCTTTTGTCTGGGGAGCATATATGTTCAATATTCGATATAGTGTTCCTTGAATTTTTATTTCTAACATCAGTGCTCGACCTGGGGATAAATCAAGTAACTTTATTCACTGAAACTGAACTTCTTGGAAGAGAATTGCTAATACTGAGCAAGGGTTTATACCCATAGGCCAATATGATGGCCCTACATGCCATAACTGTGTAGCCTCTTTAATCTCTTTCAGTGTGTGGAATCTTGAATCTTGTAATAGCATCACTCTATTTCCCAACAATTTAATATGAGAAATTAGAGCTTGCTTTCTTCCATGATTTTTAATGCTATTTAAGTTAAGGGGGTAAAATGCTAGTTATTCATGCATGTGTGTTGATAAAAAAGAGTAATCTTACAGGAAAGAAACTTCATGGAGGCTGCTTGGTTGAACTCCTAGTCTGAAGGGCATGTTTCAGTTTGATCTTTGCTTTTGCTGGGGTCTGTAATATAGCCAGGGATTTGATGCATTTTGTGGCAGGAAAGGCTTCTTTCCTGTCTGAACTTCCATCTTGCATCGATGAGACAACTGATGATGCATCTGAATCATTCCCAGAAGTTTCACTGGGATCCACCAATGGTTCAAATCTGTTTGAAACAGAGATACCCGTTGTTTTCAACAGTTTTGGGTTGGGCTAGGACCAAGTCTGTCTCCTTCTAGTTGCTCACTTAAGCTTCCCACCTGTTAGGTCCACTTGTGGTGGGGGGGGGGGTGGCATCTCTATTCCTACAGATGGATCTGGCTCTTCCTGTGTTGCACTAGCTACCTCAGTTTGCCTTGTATGGGGAAGGTCATGCGGGGTCTGATTTTGCTTATTCTGGGTGTCTGGAGTTTGCCCAGCCTGTTCTTTTTGTACCCTCTCACTTGTCTCTCCCAACTGTGTTGCAACCCAGTCTCTGTTATGTGGAGACCTACCAGTACCTGCCAGCCCCCAGTCCAAATTCTTTCTTCTTCCAGTATCACTTCTGGCCACTCCTCTCTTCCTCTGCAGCTGAATGGGAAAAGTCCCACCCCTAGTTCTTTGAGCCATAGCTATTAATATTTGCTGCTCCTCACCATCTGCGTCCTCTGGCAGATTATGGGCAGCCCAAGGGCATGTGCGGTAGGAGCGACCTTTTGTGTCGCCAAGATTACACAGTTGCTGGTTCCTGAAATGACCACTTGTGTGTGTCCCAAATCCCCACAAAGCGTGCATTTCAATTTATCACATAATGAACTAATGTGACAGTTTCCCCACAGCAATAACATGCCTTGGGCTGTCCTTGATAAAACAGAACCCCTCTATCACAACCAATAAAAAAACTATTGGGCAAGTGTTGCAACCCAGTCTCTGTTGTGTGGAGACCTACCAGTACCCGCCAGCCCCCAGTCCAAATTCTTTCTTCTTCCAGGATCACTTCTGGATTTGGTAGTGTCAAAAAAGCTTTCTGTCTTTATCAGTTGCAAGGCAGAGGAGGAGACCCGCTCCCCCATCTTCTGCACATCCTTCTCCAATAATGCTCTTTGGAAAGTGGCCATCTCTGCCAGAGATTTCCCCTACAGGTCAATAGGGAATTTCCCTGGTGTCCTGGCCAAATTTCCCCCATTCATTAAAACACCACCAACAGCTTAATCTAGTTCAACGTCAGTTGACATTCATCTGTATCCCCTTCCCCCGGGTCATGCCTGAAAATAGGCAAGAATTTGTCTAGTGCACTTACCTGATCAACAAAAACTAACTAAATAAATAAATCAATAATATTGTTCACACATACTTTTGAAATAGCTTTTATTTACTTACTCACTGCTGTTGTTGTTCCTCTTTCTAGTCTCTTCTCATTTATGACTAACATAATGGCTTAATCACTTGTTATGCTACCATATAACTAAACTCTTTTAGGATGTGGTGAGTTGTTAACATAATTTTGAATGCTGAAGTAATTAATTTCTTTATATAAACCTTATTTTTTCTTCATAAATTGCAAAACAATGTGAGATTATGATTCCATACATGAGTTTACAGTGTCAAATTCTGCATACTGATATGCAGATAAATTATACAGATGTGTTTGCTATTCTATGGTTGAATATGGTGTGTCCAGAACATTCAGAAAACATACTGGGAAAGGCCATTATTATTGGGGCATGGTAGCACCACTATAGTTAGCATTAAGTAGGGTGTTTAATATTAAACCACTAGCTTTGTACCTTAAAGGTTTTGGTCCCATTCATTGGAATTTTGTGACATTTTGCAAGCATGGTTGGGGGGGCAGGTCTCCCGATTTGACAAGTTTGGTGATGGTCAGATGTCTAAACTCTGAGATCTGGATAGTGCAAAAAGTGGAAAAAATCAGGATTTTGAACCTTTTTGTACTTGTGACTGCAGACCAGATGGTTTGGAATTTTGTTCTGAAATTTTCAGGGTAGAAGGGGTGTGACCTAAAAGGATGCCTTTTTTTTGTTCAGTGAAAAAATATTACTCTGTTCCCGGCTTATAAGGAGTTAAAATTTAAGTTTTGAGCATGCTCAGTTGGGTCTTTCATTGATGTCTGATACGAAAGAAGAATTTCTGACTCATGAATAAAGATTACTCTTTCATGAGCTGAAATTCTTCTTCTGTGAGGAAAAAAAATCTTCCTTCAAATGATAGTCATGTTGTTTTAATTTTTTTTCTCAAGAAAAAATAATCAAAAACCCATAAAAATAATGGCTTGGAGAAAAACAAAGACATGAATCTAACTAAATAGGACCCATGTATCATGATTCTGGAGTTTGTTTTTCAAAAAGTGACCCTGAAATGTGGTTTAACATTCTTAAAATCCTGATTGTGCAAGACTTAGCAAGGCTTCTTTCGTGAGTGGAACTTATTCTTTTGTGAATCTCAGGAAGGAAGACAGTCTCATGAAATAGAAATATCAGCTCATGAAAGAAGAGAGTGGGACTTATTTTTTTCATAGTTCTTTCATGAGGTTATACAAAAGAATTATTGATTTTTCATGAAACATCACAAAATAACTTCAGTTGTTTTGTGAGATGCCATTAAAAAAATATGGTTCTTTTGTGAGATGTCATGAAAGAACTGTCATTCTTTCCTGAAATCTCATGATAGAGCAAGAGTTTTTTCATATGATCTCATGAAAGAACATAGTTCTTTGACTGTCTCAAAAAAGAGGAAAATCAGCTCATGAAAGAAAATTTTGTATTTGAAAAGAAAAATAACTTTACTTCATAACTCAGACGTTCTTAAAGATTTTAAACCCACATTTTTAACATGTGCTTTTTAAGACCCTACCTCATGAGACATGCTGATGACATTTTTCAAACCTGACCCATAATGTGATTTTGTGGTTGTTCTGCAAAATTGCATTTTGAGCATGATTTGAAACAGGAGCCTTTTTTTTAATTCATGTTTATAGAAAAGCGTTAGTACTGCTCATATACAATAAACTGACAGTCAGTTTAAGATTATACAACAGTCAGATAGACTATATCAATTCCATCCTATAACTGGATGATAACCAAGTTTTAAATGGCATTGCAATTATTAATGTGATGTAGAAAATAAACCTTACACATGATTTACACATTGAAGGCCCTGACAAGGTCCATACTTTAAATGATAATACTGCCTTGAAAGATCAGGACAAAATTAATAGTTATCGCAAAGTAAAAATCTTATTCAATAGGGGCCCCTTATGACCCTCCATCCCAAAGTGGCCAACATGACTTTGTAAGTTAATTCTTCCATGATCTGGATGTCATTTACTGTATCTATCCAATGTTGAAATAATGGAGAGTCTGCTTTAAGCCATTGAGGTGTTATGGCTTTTTGGGACACAGCAAGAAAAATGTTCCAAAGATAAACTCAATCTTGCCCTCATATCTCTGGTGAGGGAAGGCCTAGAATCATATGTGATATGTTCAATGGAGAAGTTATACTGAATAATTCTTGGCTCACCAATAAAACCTGTAACCAAAATGGCTGGATAACTGGGCATAACCAAAAAATATGTGAGTGGTGGGCCCTAGGTTCATCACAGTTCCTCCAGCAGGCCTGTGAGTTATTAGGGTTCCACTTGCTTTGCAGAATTGGAGTATAAAAGAAATGTGTTCTGACTTTCCATGCAAATTCTTGCCAGAGGGGGTACTGAGTTGTTTGACTTGCAGACCTGAAAATCTTATTCCAGTCTTCCTTACCCAGATGGACATAATTTTCTTGTTTCCACCTTTGATCAGCATGGTACACTCTTATATAAATTCCTAAAGGCCTTGTACAGGGCTAATATTTGCCCCTTTAATATAGTTTGATTTAGGATAGCTTGTAGGGTCTCAGCAAGAGGGGTCAAATGGAAAGAGTCTCCTCCTATCCCGTGCTGAGTCATGATATGGGCCCTGAGTTGTAAAAATCTAAAATTATCTGAATTTAACAGATTGAAGTTCTTTTTAAAGGATTGGAAGTCCAGAAGGATCCCCTTATTTATGATTTGTGCCGGAGAACATAGGCCCAAACATGCACATCTCTGGAAGTTATGATCTACCCTAGAGGGCAAGAAGGAATCACTCCAGGCAAACTATTGGAATGGCCATGATGAAGCCTCTAGATTATACTTCTGCCATATTCTATATACAGCACTTAGGGTATTGTGGACTGTTAATAGGGTTAGGTCTCCATTTTGTGTCTTAAATTGAGGGTCCATAACCCATGCCCTCAACAGTGCTCCCTCTTCCTCACCTAACTCCATTTTTTTCCAATTGGAATGATAGTCTGGGATGGTCCATAATAGGGCTGACCTCAGTTGGGCAGCTAGATGATAATCTTTTAGGTCAGGAGGGCTCTTCTCCTGTGAACTTTGTCCATTTGCATTATTAAATATTTGATTAGGGGTCATTTTGAGTTCCATATATATTTAGAGATTATTTGATGCCAGATATGAAATTGTGTTTTCAGAATTTTTATGGGCAAACACTGGAACAGATATAGAAATCTGGGGAGTATGTTCATAGTGACCTACTGTAAATGCGAGTACATGGGAAAATTAATGAGTCCACCTGAAGACATCTTGGCATATTTGTGGGGTTAGAAGGTCAAAATTAGCTGCATATAGTTTGTTTACATTTTTAGGAATATGCACTCCCAGATATTTAATCCATGGGGCATTCCAATTGAGGGGTAGTAGTTGTGTTATACTGGGTGATGGCTTGTAATAGAAGTGAAGCACTTCTGTCTTTGTTTTATGAAGTGTATATCCGGCATAGCACCTGAACTCCTGCAACAGTGACCATACCCTGGGGGTAGAGGTCTCTGGGTGGGACAAGAAAAGCAGGACATCATCCGCATATAATGAGATCTTTTGAATTGAGCCATCCACCTCTATTCCTGTAATTTGTATGTTGTCCCTGATGCATTCTGCCAAAGGCTCAATATATAGAGCAAAAAGGAGAGGTGATAGAGGGCAGCCTTGATGGGTCCCCTACCCAAACTGAATCTATTGTAAGCACCCCCATTTAACTGTACATAAGCCTGTGGGACAGTGTAAAGAGCTCTGATCCCATATATGAAGGTCTGTGGGAAGCCAAAGTGTACTAAGACAAGGAAAAGAAAGCTCCAAATGACCTTGTCAATGGCTCTCTCCACATCAAGACTCATCGCACAGGCTAATGTTGGGGTTCTTATGATGGTATCTATCACACTAATTGTGCGGCTGACATTATCTGGGGCTTACCTGCCAAGGACAAAGCCATCTGATCCAGGTGGACTATGTGGGGTATTAATAAGTTAAGATGTTGCGTAATAATGGAGGTGAAAATCTCATAGTCCAAATTAAGAAGCGATATCAGACGATAGGTATTACAGTCTGTCAGATCCTTTCCAGGCTTGGGAATAACAGTTATAGTGGCATAATGCCAAGAAGGTGGTAAGGAGCCTCCCTCCTGCCATATGTCATTGTATACCTCCTATAGCAATGAAATGGTTTCTTATGGGAAAACTTTATAAAATTCCCCCCTCCCCAAATCCGTCCAGGCCCTTTCCAGTTTTGAGATTCTTAATGGTGTTTGAAATTTCAGATTGGGTTACTGGTGCAATTAGGATTGTCCCTGTTCATTGGTCAGGGTGGGTAAGTTTAGTAGTCAAAGAAAGTGTCTTTTAGCTTTCTGGGTAGATTCTTGCTGTGGTGTATATAGTGTCTGGTAACATGACACAAAGGCATCTGCAATCTGTTCCCCTCTGTAGGTCACTTGACCAGTAGTGGGGTGTCATATTTTAGGAATGGCAGCCCTGGCTGCCTGCTGCTTAAGGTGGTATGCAAAGAATTTGGAGGCTCAAGCCCCACCACCGTAATAATTTTGTTTTAAATACCACAGAGATTTTTTTGTTTCTATTTTCTGTATTTATTGAATTTTGGCCTTTAACTGTTTCATTTCTGTTTCAATTTGAGTTGTCCATTTCTGCTTCTGCACAATTTCCTTTTCCCATAGTTGCTCTGTTAACTCAGTAAGTTGTTTCTGTCTTTCACTTTTTTTATGTGTTGCTATATAGATAATTTTCCCCCCCTACTATTGTTTTGACCATGTCCCATAAAATGTGTGGTATGACCCCTGGGTTAGCATTATAGTCTATTGTAGGCTTAATCATCTTCTTCAGGTCTAACACTACTTCTTTATCTCTCAAGAGGGAGATGTTTAGTCACCATTGCATATTCTTTTTTGGAATTGACAGATTAACTTCCATTAAAATTGGCTGGTGGTCTGAGAGTGTGGAAGTACCCACTCACATGGTGTGGAAAAAATTCAAGTCCGCTTTATAAGCAAAAAAGGTATCTAGTCTGGAATACATTTTAATCTGGGAGAGAACTAAGTGTAGTCCCTAGCCATAGGGTATTTTGAACTCGATGTCTTTTAGTCCCAGATCAGCCAACAAATGCATAAAGGATCTGTTTTATTATTTGGGTTTGGGATTTGAGAGGTAGTGTCTAAAGCCCTATTAAAAATCATGTTCCAGTCTCTTCCCATGATTAACAAGCTCCTGGACTTCTCCACAACCTGTGTGATCATAGAGTTATGAAAACTTGTGGGGGAGCCCAGTGGAACCTACACGTTGACCAATGTGACCGGGATGTCCTGCATCTTTCCCCTAACTAGTAAATAGTGAGCCCCAGGGTCTGCAGTCACTTCTTCTTCAAAGGGGAGGGAAGCTGAGAGAAGGATCATTACCCCCCCTTTTCTTACCTCTTTCTAAAGAGGCATTGTAAAGATTGGGAAACCCCCGTGATTTAAGTTTAGAGGCCTCTTTTTTTTTTTAAAACTTTATTTTTGTTTTACACCACATCAACGTGTCCAATATTCATTTTAATTCACTTACATAATACAATAGTTGTACCTTTACAGCTGTTCTTCTTCATTAACATTTCAGTTGATTTGCTATTCTATTATTATTATTATTATTAAGTTTTAACATCATTTCCAGGTTGTTTATGGTGTTGTTTAGTTTAATTTAATATGTATCTAAAAATATTGACTTAATTCGTATTTCTGTTATCTTAGAAAATACTTGTAACTTAAAAACTATTAACCTTAAAACTTAAAAAACTTGCTGTCCACTGCTCTGCCCCATCCTTCCTATTTTATTTTTATCAACACAGTATTTCTTTCATTGACTTCCTATTTCTCCTCCCTCCCATTACCTCACTAACTTCCCAGGAACAAATCCAGCTGAGGGGAAAAATAAATATTGTTTTATCCTATATTTGCTACATACAGCTCCCATCTAGTCCATCTGTTCAAGAACTGGGCTTGCCTATGTTGAATCGAAAAGGAGATCCTTTCCATCTTGTGATTTGAAGTAACTAGATTTACCCATTCTTTTATAGTGGGGCTGTTTCTCTGCCACCAACATCTAGTTAAGGCCTTGTTTGCTGCCACACACAGAATATGCTAAAGGTACTTGGCCTCACGTCCCTTCAATGTTTTAGGGTCAATTCCCAGTATTATTTGCTTTGAGCCTATGTCCATGGCTTCTGTAAAGATTGCTTTTCAAATGTTTTGTAAGGTCCATTCAGTAGTTTCTTATGCCTGGGCATTGCCAGAATATGTGTCCCGCATGGGTTTCTCTGCACTCTCTCCAGCAAGCAGGGTTACCTCCGGATGAAAATCTGGCCTGAACCTTAGGTACAATAAAGTATCTTATTCTGGTTTTCCACCTAAACTCCCGCCAAGTGGGCAAGCTGGTGGTACCCCACACCCCCTCCAGCTCCTTTCTCATTCAGTATCCTCTATCTTCTCTCCTAGTTCTTCTTCCCATTTACTTTTAGCTCCTTTAGTACTATATCCTTGGTCTGTGAGGTAGTTAGAATATAGTAGTGTGATGGCACCTCTTCCCGTCTGTGAGGCCCATATTTTTTCAAAGGGAGGAGGAGGAATATCCATGGCTCCTATTGTTGCTGGTTTGTTTAACTCTGCGTACACCCAGTTTCTCACTTGGTAGTATTTAAATCTGTCTCTTGGGGTCAAGTCGAATACAGCCTAGGCAGCTTTGAATGGAATTGGTGAGCCTCTCTTCAAGATCTGCCATGGGGAGTGGAGTCCCCTGGTTGCCTGGGTCTTAAACCAAAAGTCATGAGTTGCTGGGATGAAGTGCATATCCCAGGCCCTCCACTTATACTTCCACATGTGTTGCATTGTGCCCCCTCTGTTGGTTCCTCTCCTCCAACCCTCCAGGGCAGCTTCCATCCCCACCATCTTTTGATCACCTTGTTGAGCCTGCAATTGTTTATTAAAAACAGCAGCTTGCAGAGGAGGGTCTTTCACTTGACCCACTTCTATATTTTTCCAGTGGGATATGAATTTCGGGTGCTGCCACATTAAGACTATTTTCATCTCTGAGACGATCCAGTACCCCGGTAAGTATGGAACCGCCAGGCCCCCTTTTTCCTTGGGTAGATATAGAGTTTTTTAGAGATCCTCGGCCTTTTTGCTCCCCAGATGAAGGAAAGCAGTTGCTTCTGCCAAGTTTCCAATGTTTGATGGGGGATATTACATGGGACTCCCTGGAATAAGTATAGGAAACATGGGAGGATGTTCATTTTTGCAGATTGTACCCGTGAGTGCAAAGACAAGGGTAGAAAGGCCCATCTCTTGTAATCGTGGGTTATATCACTCACCAATTTGGGATAATTATCCTCAAATAGGCTTAGTGGGTTCAATCCTAAATAAATCCCGAAGTATTTTACTTCATCCATTTCCCATCGCATTGGGAACTTTTTCCGAAATTCAGGGGGGACCTGAAAGGAGCATGCTAAGACTTCTGTCTTATCTGTATTTAAGGTATAGCCTGAAATCTCTGAGTATTTTTGAATTTGACTAAATATCTCAGGGAAGGAGGTTTCTGGTTTGCTCAAAAAGAGCAAGATGTCATCTGCATATAACCTTAATTTATGTTCAATCCCCCAAATTTCTACTCCCTTAATCTCCGAGTTCTGGTGAATCACCTGGGCCAGCGGCTCTACAAAAATGGCAAATAATAGGGGAGAGAGGGGATACCCCTGTCTTGTACCTCTTTCCAAGGGGAAAGCCTTCCCCAGATGTCCATTTACACACACCAATGCTCTAGGAGTAAAGTAGAATTTGGCTATCAGTGTGGAGAATGCCTCCAGAAAACCAAAGCCTGCCAGGGACACCTGCAAGAAAGGCCATAACACCTTATCAAAGGCTTTTTCAGCATCTAGGCTCATGACCAGGGCTGTTTGCTTTGTTTTGTTTACATGATCCAGGACATCCATGGCTCTGCGGACACCGTCTTGAGCCTAGCACCCCATTACAAAGCCCGTCTGATCTAAGTGCACGATCAGTGAGATAATGCTTTCAAGTTGCCTGGTCATGATACCTGCCATGATTTATAGTCCATGTTTAATATTGATATCGGGCTATAAGAGGCACATAGTAGGGGGTCCCTGGCGGGCTTGGGCAACACAGCAACCACTGCATATTTCCAAGTTTGAGGAATTTCACCATCTTTTGCCAATATAAAAATATATACCCTTCCCAGGACTGGTATCAGCTGAGCCCTAAAGAGCTTAAAGAACTCTGCTGGGTAGCCATCCATTCCTGGGCACTTCCCTGTCTTAAGCCTGGCTGTTTTGGCTGTTATTTCACAGTCTTTTATAGGTGAAACCAGCCTGCCAATCTCCCCTTCACCAACCTGTGGTAACCGCAAATTCTCAAAGTATTTGGCTATCTGTTCTGCCCTAGGCAGATTACCCATCTTGTACAATTATTGATAAAAGTCAACAAAGGTGTCTGCTACAGTATATCCGCTGTCTCAGTCTTATATTGGCCTGTATATGGGTGCTTAATTTTAGTTATAGTAGCTTTAGCCTGTTTTTGCCTTAATCTACTAGCTAATAGTCTGGATGCCAGAGGGCCCCCCCCCCCCATAATATTTCTGTTTGAGGTATATCATATTTTGCTTTATTTTATATTCTAAAATTGAATTTAGAGTTCTCTTAATTTCCTGTACCTCTTTTTCTTTTTTGGAGTCACATTTTTCTTTTAGAGAACTCTCTAATTCCTTTATTTGGGTTTGCAAAGCAGCACTGTGGGCTTCTCTCTCTCTCTTACATTGTGCTGCCTTTGAAATAAGGTGCCCCCCCGAGGACCGCCTTTAATGTATCCCATAAGGTGGAGGGGTTGACCTCGGGGGTGTCATTGTGCAATAGGATGTCCTTGATCATTTCCCTCACTGATTCCTGCTCTTTCTTTTTCTGTATTAAGGCTAGGTTAAGACACCATAATGTCTTTTTCCTGCTTTGACCTAGTTGTAGTTGCATTAGCAGGGGTGCATGGTCCGAGAGATACACCTCCCCTATTTCAATTTTCTTTAACAGGTCTATATTTTCCTTTGGTATTAGACAATAATCTAGTCTGGTATATGTTTTATGCACAGCAGAGAAGAAGGTGTAATCTCTACGCTGACCATGCATGTCCCTCCATGCGTCTAAGTATCCTAACTCCAGCTGGAGGTTGCTAACCTAAGAGGCCACTCTCCTATCAGACCTAGGGACTCCCGAGGATGTATCCAAATACTCATTTAAAGCAAGGTTCATATCTCCACCTATGATTACAGGTCCCTCCGCCCACTCTGTCAATTTCATATAGAGTCTCCTGTGAAAATTGTAATCGAGCCCGGAGGGGCATATCTTGAGGCCAGCGTAATTATTTGGCCATTGTAAGCCCCTTTCAGAGCTGCCAGGCAGCCTTCAGTGTCCACTATATGGCCCCTAGTTTCAAAGGGCACCCCTTCCCTCATTAAGACTACAGTTCCCCTGTGGCGACCCCCCTGAAATGTGGGTGCCACTACAGTTTAGAGGCCTCTAACAGAGACAGATGCATCTCTTGGAGGAATATGATGTCACATCATGGCATTTTAAGATATTTGAATATTTGTCTCCTTTTTATCAGATTGTTAATGCCATTAATGTTAAAGGACATTATCTTAGTGTAAGAAGGCACCATTATTATCTAGGTCAAAAGATAATCTACTAGAATAGCTGACATTGACTTAAGGGCGACAATGGCAGACTGTCCCACTGCTAAGTAAAGAAGAGTGCACCCAGTGATATCCAAAACAGTATAACAATAACAGTGAACAAATAAAACAGTAATATGCGCAATGAGCAGAAATTGTAACATGTCAGAAAAAATCAGCATCAACCATATGCCAAATATTGATGGCATTTCTGTTAATTCCCATAGCAGGCAATTCATAACCAGGGTAAGCAGGAGTCTAGCTGTTTGGATTACCCATGGTTTGAGGCTCTGCACAGACAAAGTCTTTATGCAGTGAATTTAAAATCCGCTGGTGAAGTGGACGCGAAGTGGCCACTTCGCGTTGTCATGACGCTACGCGGACTGGCCACTGGAAAGTGCTCACTCCACCTTCTCATTATGACTTCACATTGCCATTCCGTCTTAACGTAAAGTAAGGTGAAGTGACAATAATACAGGCAGAACCCGACACATCACATGGCTTATAGTACTGTAAGTCACATGCTTTAGCCAGGCAGGAAGGAAGTGAGTCATCAAAGCACTTAGTTTCACTTTCTCCTTTGCAGTGGTAGAAGGAGGAAGCATTTTGGGTGTAGAGGAGAGTTTTGTGGTATTGTTCCTACATATCTTGCGATTTGAAAAAAAAAACAGCTTTTTTAAAAGCTAAATCTTTAGTTTTTTTTTGTAGTGTGTTTTTTCAGTTCTTTTTTGCTACTGATTTGTTTTTTCTATAAGTTTTGTTTTGTATGTGTGTGTGTGACTGTGTGTATGCATGTGTGTGAGACTGTGAGTGCGTGTAAAGCAGTCTTTTGGGGCGTCAGTCAGAGAGGGACTTAGTTGTGAGTGATGGACCTGAGAGGAGAGTCTGTGGCCTGTGGGCATGGGCAGAGGGGAGTGCGCATGCGTAGGGGCGGTTGGGTGTCATTGGACTGCTCCTGACTGTTTGGTGTTGCCTCTCCCCCTCTGAAAGCATCAGCAGCACCACCAGTGCCACCAGTGGTGGTGGCACATCCACCAAGTCCACCACTACCACCACCAGTAGCAGCTGCAGGGGCTCCAGCAGCACCCCCTCCACAGCCGCAGGTGGAGTCTCAGGTACATGATGGTGCTGCTGTCAGTACATCTACCCTTCCTGTGCCTGGTCCCCACCACAGCTCCCCAGTCTGGCAGTTTTTTAACTGTTGGTTGGGGGCAGCACCATTGTGGTTTGCTGTTTATGTGGTGTGCATGTGCGCTGTAGCCCCTGGGGGACACATTTGGGTACTGGTGGCCAGCACACACACACATAGCAAACCACCACAAGGTGGAGAGGCAGGCTGCCATGGAAGGGGCCAGGCATCCACCTGCTGGCCCTTCTGTGGCAGTGGCAGAGGGTTCTGGGGTGTTGTGCCTTGCTGCCACAGCAGGAGGAGGGCAACAGCAGCAGCTGCTCCGCCACCACATCCACCACCACCACCCTCACCACCACCACCACTACCTGGCTTTCCTGCTGCAGTGGACCCCACCACAGTGCCTGCAATGCAGGCAGACATTGCACCAGTGTGGGTGGCCCTTGAGAAAAGCAACAAGAGGGTGGGTGCTTTACAGTAGCAGGTGGAGCAGATCCAGCAACAGCAGCTGCAGATACTGTCAATGCTCCACCTGCTGCTGGAACACTATGGAATCCCCCATTAACCTATTTTTTTCTGGACCCCCCCCCACTGCTGTAGTGTTTTGTGATTATTTTTTTTATGTTTAATAATAGACAGTCATACATGCTCCTATTGCCCTGTTGTTATAATGCAGTGCCTCAGTAATGTTTACTTTCTGTTGTGGAGTGCTTGTGGAAAAGCTGGTGTGAACAGTGCAAGTATGATGTACTAAATTGCATGTGTGCAGTCGGTGTTGTTTCCTGTGTGTGTGTGTGTGTGTGTGTGTGTGTGTTTTGACATCAGACATTGTGCAGCTTCTTGCAAACATATATTGCTGACTTGATGTAGTGTTTATGGTAGAAAGAATAGCAAGCAGAATAACGGATGTTTTATTGTCACCATCATCATCGGTGGACTAAGTGATATGAAACTTTTTCAGAGGTGTCTGACCAGAGTGCACCTTAGTCACATACTGCACACATGACTTTTAGGAGAGCATGTGCTTATGGTGCTATGATCTCCTCTAAGTCATGAGTGCATTGTGAGTGACTGAGGTGCACAGTGACCCGATACCCGTGAAAAAATATCTTATCACTTACTCCGCTGGTGCTGATGGTACAAATAAAATATACTTCATGTATTCTCTGTTATCTTTATTCTTGAGATACTGCAACAAGTCACACCATATATATGTTTGCATGAAGCTGGACAATGTATGCACACACAGGAAAGAACACTGACGGCACACATGCAGTTTAGCACAACATACTTGCACTGCTCAGTCATGCCTTTTGTGAACCACTTCAAATCATGAGTCCCGATGCAAAGTAAATATTACTGAGGCTCCATAAATATTTTGTTTGTGAAACAGACATTAAAGAGATTCACCAACTTACAGCATTGCACCCGATATATGGGAGCCTTACTTCCAAGGGAATCTTTCTTGCTCCACATGTCCTTACATAGTGCAATACTTTTCTGGCAAAAATGCCCATTATTTCATTAAAGCGGGTCATGGGGGACTTCCTGTTCTGAAGAGCCACCCATGTTCTGCCCCCCGCACTCAGCAACGTTACGACATGATGTCAGCTAGAGTGTGGGTGCGTGTTCCATTATACTGAATGTCCGGCAGCTTTCTGAATGTTTCTTTATGTTATAATGGTCAGTTTGTGGTGAAACATGGGCATGTTTCCAGTAACAAGAGCCTTGTCAGCTGACTCATGCCCACGTTTCACCACAAACTGAACATTATAACATAAAGAAACATTCTGAAAGCTGCCGGCCATTCATTATAATGGAGCACACCCCCGTGCTCTCCCTGGCATCATGTCATAATGTTGCTGAGCACGGGAGGCAGAACATGGGTGGCTCTTCAGAACGAGAAGTCCTCCGTGACCCGCTTTAATGCAATTATGGGCATTTTTGCCAGAAAAGTATTGCACTATGTAAGAACATGTGAAGCAAGAAAGATTCCCCTGAAGGTAAGGCACCCATATATTGGGTGCAACACCATAATAACTATGTAACTTGGTGAATCTCTTTAAAGCAGCAGTGCAACAATCTGTTGAAAATTTTGACCTATACTTTTTAATGCTATTTTGCATTGCCACTTTACTTACATCCTGACTTGTATGATACTATAATTTCCAGTATTTGAGTCTGCTTTATTACTTTTTTTCATGTCTGAAATAATAAAAGGAGCACTCCTTTTAATACGGTGCAGACCAGGTCTTTATCAGTATTTTCCAGTGCTTTTCTCCATCAGTTGTTATATATCATTTATGTTGTAAAATTAACAGTTATGCAGCAGGCAGTGTTTTATGACCTCAAAACAATATTTATTGAAAAACAGCTGCAAATAGTAATAAAAACCTGGTCAGAACAATATTAAAAGGTGTGTTTTTTTCAGACATGAGACAAAGTAGTAAAGCAGACACAAATTGTGAAAAGAAGGGTATAATTCAAGTCAGGAGGTAACTAGTGGCTGGCAATGTAAAATAGCATAAAAAAGTATAGGTCAAAATTGTCAGCACATTCTTGTAATGCTGCTTTAATTAATAATTTAAGTATGATATTATGTGCTCACAATTACAACACACAAAATGCATCTGTCTTGTATGCAGAAAACTGACAAGTGTTAACGTGTGAAATGTGAGTGTTACACCACATACAAAGTCCCCCAGAATTTATTGCGCACACAGTCATGCGCACAGTGTCCACACAGAGTCCCCAGATTTTTTCTACATCCCCAAAATGCATCGTCTTGTGTGCAGAAAATTGACAAGTGGTAATGAAGTGAAATGGGAGCATTACACCACATATAAAGTGTCCCAGAATTTATTGCGCACGCGTGCGCAGTGTCCACCCAGAGTCCCCAGATTTTTTCTGCATCCCCAAAATGCATCTGTCTTGTGTCCAAAAAATTGACAAGTGGTAACAAAGTGAAATGGGAGAATTACACCACATGCAAAGTGTCCCAGAATTAATGGCGCACTCAGTCATGCGCACAGTACTCACACAGAGTCCCTCGACTTTTTCTGCATCCCCAAAATGCATCTGTCTTGTGTCCAGAAAACTGACAAGTGGTAAAGAAATTGAAATGGGAACATTACACCATATACAAAGTCCCCCAGAATTTATTGCGCATGCAGTCATGCGTGCAGTGTCCACACAGAGTCCCCAGATTTTTTCTTGCATCCCCAAAATGTATCTGTCTTGTGTCCAGAAAATTGTCAAGTGGTAACAAAGTGAAATGGGAGCATTACACCACATGCAAAGTCCCATCAGAAATGATGACCATGAGCAAACTGTTGCTGGTTCAATGTGTGCTGTGATTCCCGCAAATGCAATGCGATCATCTCAACCGGATGGAAGGGTGCCCTTTGTCTGTACACTAATAGTTGCCTTGGCTAGTTGATTATATATATATATATATATATATATATATATTTGTATTTTGTAGGTGGGGGTTGACATATATAGACATGTACTCATTGTAGTATTTTGAATCACAGGTCACAGATACTGTTGGTGTGCATACTCCAGTGCTTGATGAGAACTTTTTGCGTTGAAATTGGAAATGGATAACTCTCAAGCCAATGAAGGTAAGTATTTTGTTTTGGGGGGGGAAGCATATTTGCAGGTTGGTCTCATTAATGGTTTCTTATTTGGTTACTTCTTCACAGATTTCACCTGCATCCTTCTCGAGTCTGGTTGTTAATGATGGTCATGGTTGAAACGACTTCTGTGTGTTGCATGTCTGCCCCAGCCTGGTAGGGGGTGTGCCTGATGTTGAAGAACTTCTTTGGATAAGGCAGCTATGCCACAACAAAGCATCTGGAAGTTTCCTAAAAAAGAAATGAAGGACTTCTTACAACTTGATTGCCGCAGTAACACATTATGTTTAAGCCGTGGTTGTTCCACGGGTATCTGGATTATTAACACAGAGAGTAAGCTGTCACACTGCAATCAGCAGATCAATCACAAATTAATTTAGTACCAGGCTGTGTAATAAATACACTGTGCCAGTGTCCCTGGTTCTCAAGCTCAACTCAAGTTACATTTCAAAACCACATCTTGTCAAGTAACACAACCTGTGTACAACTTTTTCAACACTGTCATGGCTGCACAGCTGCAAGTTCGGAATACAGTGCATGATATCTTGCATAAATAGTTTTGGCGACATACACATGTCACCTAGTTTATGAATCCTCCTCAGTCGAATTTGTTGCACTCTTTTGAAAAAACTGAACAGATGAAATAAAATCTTGATACTTACCAGTTTGGATTTCAAATGGATATTCCATATGTTTCTGTATACAGTACTGCTGCAGTACCATCGATACCAACTTTCAGCAAAGGAGAGCTGTTTTTTGTTAACCTGTAAAAAAACAAAATAAGTTTACCGTATGTGTTTGACCATTGCAGCTCAGAAAAGCTACAGAAAACAAAACATACAGCTAAAGTAAGTTAACTAGCATAAAAAAACAGTACACTTACTCAATTTATAGTTTTAATATTAAGAAGCCTTGTGCCTGTGGCTGATGGATGTGGTCTCCTGTTCAACTCCCTCTGCCTTGGCATGGTCAATGTAATGGGGAAACATTGTCAGAATAACATGGTGGTGAGTGCTGGTGGTGATAGCTGCGGCACACGATGACATTCCTTGTGACATTCTCCTGCATCTGGTGGTGGTGGCAGTGGCTAATAGCGATGGTGGTGGTGGTGGTCGGGGGGCACACTAAGTCATTCTCTGTGGTGGCAGTGGCTAACATCGGTCCTGGTGGTGGTGGTCCAGGGGGGCACACAAAGTCATTCTCTGTGGTGGCAGTGGCTAACTCGGTCCTGGTGGTGGTGGTCTAGGGGGCACACAAAGTCACAAAAAAGAAAACAGGTATCATACAGCAAATGTCACCACCTTTTAAAAACTTCAGTTAAAACCTACCAACATTAATCACATTGTCATTCTCATAAAGAAGGCTGCCCTCACAGTCATCTATGTCTGAAGTCTGACCACTGGGAAATTCTTTCTCCATTGTGTCATCATCTACGTCAGTGGTAGGCCGTTTCATGCTGCCACTGCCAATGCCATCAGGGTGGTCCATTTCTACATCACCAAAACCACCATGACTAGGCTGGGGTACAAATACCGAGATTGCAGTCTGTGTTGGCATGTGCTTCTCATTCATTTTTATGAATGTTAGCAAATTAACATTTGCAGGAGAGAGGTTTTTCTGACGATCCCCAACTATTGCACCTGCTGAGCTGAATATCCTCTTGACACTTATACTTGAGGGTGGGCATGTGAGGTACTTCAGTGCCACTGCAGTCAGCTCTAGCCATTCAATGACCATTCTGTTCCAGTACAAAAGAGGATCATCAGTTATTGACAGATGCCTGTTTTCAGACAAATATGACTCAACCATTCTCTGTGCTGCACTAAGTCCAATGGTTGATGCATCATCCTGTTCTTTGGAATCATTTATTTCACAAATCACCACTTGGGACAAAGTAATATTCTCTTCTTCAGGTCAAGTCAGTAAAAGACAGTTGGATTGCATGACACATATACAGGTTGGATATTAATCTGTATTTTTTTACAAATGTGAACTAATGGACAAGACTAAAATGTAACTGCATGTTGATCTTATAAGGTGGCTCCTCTACAGACATAGTTCACTGGCTATGGGATTCTTCCTGCCTGTTTGTTAGGAATGTGAATTGACTGTAATGCTATGATGTGTAAACTGCTTCTCCATGTCTTAAATCCATACCCAACCTGTACATATGTCATGCTATCCAGCTCTGTTTTCACTGACTTGACCTAAAGAAGAAAGTATTATCTCTCAAAAGCTAGTATCAGAAATCATTTTGTTAGTCCAATAAAAGGTATCACCTGCAACATATTTGCTTTTTTTTTTTCTCTCTGTGTTCACTGCTCTATCTGAAATATCTGCAAGACTTTCTGGTTGGCATAGTCAGCGTGTGCAGTAGGAATGCAGGCATTCTTATATCTGGAATCCAGTAGTCTTGCCATGCCAAACTAGGTGTCCAATCGAATGCTTTGAAATCATTCTTCAAGTTGAGTCAGAAACAGCTCTGCCACTTTCCCAATAAGGACTGCAAGCTGCAACATCTGCTGCTACTGTAAGATGATGAACTGGTGTCATCACCACCACCTTGTCCACCACTAATATCCTGATCAACACAGCTCATGTCATAATCATCATCTTCATCACCACCAATGCCAAGTCCACCACCATGTCTACCAGCACCACCACTGGCACCACCATGATCAGCCTCAGTTTCTTGGGTTGTTTTCATGAAATATCTCATATAACATTGTATGTGTTGTTCAAGTAGACTCATCATAGGCAGGACCATGCTAACAGTAACGGATTTAGCTGACAGATCTTTGGTGACCTGTTCGTAAGGTCTCAGAAGCAGAACCAAACTTTGCAGCACACACCACTGCACTCAGGACAGGTATCCCCCACAAGGCACATCATCAAATTTCATAGTCCAGAACACAGCTTTCTGTTCCACCAGTCTTTTCACCATGTAAGAGACAGAGTTTTACCTTGTCGTCACATCTTCAATCAAAAAGTGTTACAGGATGTTGTGCTACTGTTGGTAATATCAGAGGAGCCCAGCACATTTGGGGGAATGATAGAAATATCTTGTAATGTCCTGAATGGTGTCCAGTATTTCTTTTAACTGTGCATGTTTCTGAAGGACATAAGTCACCACCAGATTCAGTGCATGTGCGAAGCAAGGTGCATGGCAAAAAAACCCATTATTCACTGCATTCAACATATTACTCCCACTGTCTATCAAAAAAATTCCCACTTTGAGGTTGTGATGGTATATCCAGATGTCCAGCAGTAATTATATGAAGTGAAGAATGTTCTCCACCCGGTGTTTCCCCACCACGACTAACATATTAAGTAAAGCACTTCCTATAGCACTGTTCTTCTGTGAGGCTGCCCGCTTCATGGTAACTCCTGCAGGGGCTGGTGTTGGTTGTAGAGGTGGGGTAGCAGCAGTGCTGCTGGTGCTTGACACAACCCAATGAGCAGTGAGGGGAGGAGCCTTAGACAAGTAGCACACACGGTAACTTTCTCAGAAGTGCTACCTGTCTATGGCATGGATGATGCTAGGGTACTCTGCACCATGGCATTCAATGACTGGTTGAAAAACTGGTGTAGAGCTCTGGGATTTGGCTTCATTGGGGACTGGGGCTCTACCTGGAGGGATGCAGGCCTATACAGGTGCGGTGGTCTGCATCTATCCAGGAGGGGAGCCAGGATCCTAGGTGATAGGTTTAAATACTTCACTGGCAAGCATTTAAACTAGCCAAGGGGGGAGGCACTGAAAAGGAGAAGGGAAATCCTAGCCCCCCAAAAAATTCAGGGTAGTTAATGAGGTAAACACCAAGATAGAGCAGTCGATAGGGAGAAGGGCAGGGGTAAATGGAGAAAAAGACAAAGGCAGTAAGTCAGGCATGGGGCAAAATGAAATAAAGCCATAAAAAATGGATGGTAATGAGTACCAATGCCCATAGTCTAGGTAAAAAGCTCCCCGAAATGGTGGCCTTGATGGAAGAGGGATGCCTGGATATCGTGGCAGTCACAGAAACATGGTACACAGAGAACCATGACTGGGACATCAACATACCAGGGTACACAATCTATAGGAGGGACAGGGAAGGAAGAAGATGAGGGGGAGTAGCTCTCTATGTAAGGGAAGGGATCAAAGCAACAGAACTAAAGGGTAAACAGGGAGGAGAGGAGGCACTGTTGGTCACCCTGGAGATTGGAAATGGCACCACAATCTGCACAGGGGTTGTATACAGAACCCCATCTCAGTGGGAGGAAATAGACAAGGAAATGATAGAAGGCATCCTTGGGGTGGCAGAGAAAGGGGAGATATTGCTGATGGGGGACCTGAACATGCCAGATGTTAACTGGAGCACCTTTGCTGCAGCCATATCCAAGAGCAGGGCCATTCTCAATGCCCTACAGGGGGCATGCCTCAGACAACTAGTTTTGAACCCCACTTGGGAGGGAGCAATCTTAGACCTGGTACTCTCAAATGGGGATGGAGAGAAGATCTCTGATCTTGAAGTGGGTAGCCATCTGGGAACAAGCAACCATCAAACAGTGTGGTTCATGATAAACTTAGCTGTAGAGTCAAGCCATACAAAAGTGAAGGTAGTGGACTTCAGGAGGGCTGATTTTATCAAAATGGGAGAGTGCCTCAGAAAAGCACTGGCAAACAGGCAAGAAGGTGGGGTGGAGAATGGGGAAACATCAAAACCGCCATGACAGAGGCAACAAGCCTTTGTGTGAAGCAAATAAACAAATCCAAATGAAAGGAAAAAACACTATGGCTCTCAAAAGAAGTGGCAGGGAAGGTAAGAGAGAAAAAGATAGCATTCAGGAAGTATAAGGAAACACAGAAGGAGCAGGACAGAGAACTGTACCAGTTAAAGCAGAAGGAAGTGGGTAAGGCAGTCAGAATAGCAAAGGCCCAAACTGAGGAAAAGATAGCCAACTCGGTTGAGAAGGGGGATAAAAGCTTTTATAGGTACATTAGGGAACAAAGAAAGACTAAGGCAGGGATACTGAGACTGAATAAAGAGGAAGGTGGTTGGGCAGAGAGCGACAGTGAAAAAGCAGGGATACTGAATGAATACTTCTCAGTATTCACAATGGAAAAACAGGGGGCAATACCTAATCCAGTCACTAGAAGCACTCTGGTAGGGGGGTTGATATTAGTCCTTTCACAGAAGAAAGGGTTCTGAAAGAACTCTTGAAACTGAAGGTGGATAAAGCAATGGGGCCTGATGGGATTCACCCCAGAATTCTAAAAGAACTAAGGGAAGAACTAGTAACACCACTGACTACCCTTTTTAATAAATCATGGGAGGATGGTGTGGTACCTGAGGACTGGAGGAGGGAGGATGTGATTCCCCTTCACAAAAGTGGGAGCAAGACAGAGGCAGGAAACTACAGACCTGTCAGTTTGACCTCAGTGGTAGGGAAAATGATGGAATCACTTCTGAAGGAAAGAATTGTTGAGTACCTAGAGGCCAGTGGGGCACGGGACCCAAGGCAGCATGGATTCACAGCAGGAAGGTCATGTCAGACAAATCTAATTGATTTCTTTGACTGGGTGACCAAAGAAATAGACCAGGGAAGGGCTGTGGACATGGCCTACCTAGACTTTAGCAAGGCATTTGACACAGTCCATAACAAAAGATTAATAAACAAATTAGCCAGCCTGAGAGTGGGTCCCAGGGTGGTAGCCTGGATAAAACACTGACTGGACAACAGGATACAGTGGGTAATAGTAAATGGAGTCCACACTGAAGAAAGGGGGGTAATTAGTGGGGTACCGCAGGGTTCAGTACTGGGGCCAGTCCTTTTTAATGTCTTTATTTTTTTTCAATTCAAATTTTATTAAAGTTTCCAATACAGAGAACGAATCACAGTGGAGTAAATCATGAACCCCAAAGAACAGACACAGAATGCAAGATGATTCGCTTTCCCCCACCCACCTACCCATCCAACCCAACACCCACCCCGAACAACCCAGCGCATCGGTACTCCTTTAGCACAACACCAAAGAATATAACCTGGTAGTACTTAGGCCTGTAGTGCATAAAGAGTCTGCAGTGGGCCCCAGATCCTGTCAAACTTTTCCAGTTTGTTATATAGACTGGCAATAGTCCTCTCTGTTCTGAGGTTCGCCAGCAATTCCTGAAACCATTCAACATAAGATGGTACCTCTGTATCCTTCCAATGCCTCAACACCACTTTTTTAACAGACATCAACATCAGTGCTATGTGATACCTCCTGTTCACCACCGAAATGGAGGAGAAATCCCCAAGAAGACATATTTCAGGAGTGAACAATTCTGAGAGCCCTAAAAGAGGATCAGCACGCTGATTAATCATGGTCCAAAGTGGGGCAACTTTTGAACAGCTCCAGAATATATGAAGGTGGTCACCTTCTTGAGACTGGCATCTTGTGCAAAGGGGAGAAGACATCAGATCCAGTCTGGCAAGCCTCTGCGGAGAATAATAAATGTTATACAAAATTTTGAATTGCATTAATCTAAGTCTGTCCAGCTTAAGGAACTTATGACAACTTTGCTACAGGAGAGACCAGTCCATATCTCTGCCCTGAAAGAGAGAGGCCCAAAAGGAGATGGGAGCGCAATTATCAGGGTAAGCCCAGGTGAACAGAGCACTATATATTTTAGATACAGCATGAGGCGAACCCGCCAACTCCATGAGGGTAGCCTGAAAACTGATATTGGGAGCTGGAGGGGGGATCGGACCCATTACCTTAACCAGTAGGTGGCGAAATTGAAAAATCTTGAAGATTGCTGTGTGAGGTAACATAAACTTTGCATAATGCCAGTAGAAGAGCACCATTGACTATCGGATAATATAAACTCATCTAGACGGCAGTTTCTTATCTGAGGGATCCAACTAGGTGAGAGAAGCTTGCCGTCCAGCAAAAAAATTAGGGTTGCCTATTACGGGTTGAGATAAATCCTTGAGATTTTTATACCTCGGAAAAGTGCACAATTGAGTATGAACCCTGATTGAAACGGCTATGGGGAACTACATAGAGATTCTGGTAGGGAACTGACCTTGGTGTATAGCAGCGCAGCCGGAGAGAGGCCATGTTTTCTAATGGTAGCAGACTCGACGGCTAACCAAGTCGGGGTATATGTGGCAGCCACGGATTGTTGATCCACGGTCAGCCATCTGAGATACTTATTGGCCTGACTGGCCCAGTAATATAGCCCAATATGGGGGAGTCTTAATCCTCCTCTAGCCTTCGGAGCCGCTAACTTGTGGAAAGCCATCCTAGCCTTCTTGTCACCCCATATAAAGGTAGAGATCATGCTATGCCCTTTTTAACCCAGGACAGGGGGAGCCATATGTTTAGCATGTTAAGGGGGTAGAATAAGCGAGGAAATACACTTATTTTGATTAGATTGATTCTGCCCCAAAGAGAAAGGGGAAGTAAAGTCCACCGACGGAGGTCTAGATCTATTTTATGTACCAGTGCATCAATATTAAGTTGTCTGAGCCGTGACATGTCCCGAGTGAGAAGGAGCCCCAGATATTTAATATAATTGGACTTCCAGGTGAGCCCAAATGCAATAATGTCCTGTTTATATACCCTGTGGTTAAGAGGAAAAACCACAGTCTTACCTACATTAAGTTTATAATTTGAGACCTTGCTGAAGTCGTCTATTAACTTCAGGATAATGGGAATAGATGTGAGTGGATGGGTTACCTGCAGCAGAAGATCATCTGCATAGGCCGCCACTTTAACCACCTGCTTCCTGAGAGAGATACCCGAGATGCCCTGGGCGCCAGACAATCTCCTAATAAGAGGCTCTAGGTAAATATTGAAGAGAAGGGGGGATAAGGGACACCCCTGTCTGGTCCCTACATGTAATTTAAAGGGGTGGAGATAACCCCATTACATGAGATTCTGGCAGAAGGGAACTTATATAAAGAGCTAACCCAATTCCAGAATTTCGCGGGAAAACCGAAAACTTCCATCTTAACAAACAAGTAATCCGTGGACTCTGTCGAACGCCTTCTCAGCATCCAACGAGATCAAGACCATTGGATGCGGAGCATCCTTGGATGCCGAGAAGACGTGAGACAGGGCCCTCAGATGATCAAACGATGATCACCCTTTCATAAAACCAACCTGATCTGCCCCGATTAAAAAGGGAAGTACTGCCTCCAAACGGTCGGCTAATAGTCTCGCCAAAATTTTAATATCATGGTTATGAAGGGAGATTGGCCTGTAACTTGAGACCAGATCAGATGGTCTGTCCAGCTTAGGCAACAAAACAATCAGCGCCTCAAAAAGGGAGGGATCGGATGCTTGACCGGAGAGAATGGCCTGGAAGAGTGGCAGCAAAATGGGGATCAATTGCTTAGAGAAAACTTTGTAAAAATTGGAGGTAAACCCGTCAGGGTCCGGAGATTTGTCGGATGGGAGAGATTTAATTACCCTTTCAATCTCACCCTCAGAGACAGGAGACTCCAACATTTTCTGCTGGGATTGTGAGAGAGTTGGCAGTTGTAAATCACTCAGATATTCAAAAAGTCTATCCTTAGATGGGGAATTAACCATAGGGCCATATAAGCCCTGGAAATAATTTTTGAACTCCTCTGCTATCTCTGAGGGTAAGACCTTGAGGGAATTGTCTTTGGAGGAATGGACTGCGGGAATAAATCTAGCGGATTCCTGTTGCTTAATACGCAGCGCCAACATTTTGCTGGCCTTCTCACCCTGTTCAGTATATACCGCTTTTGTTTTCAAAATGGTAAATTCAGCTTGCTCCGATAACATTGCTAGGTAGGCTTCTCTCAATTTCATTAAATCTTGTTTAAATGTCTCAAAGAGGATGGAGAGAGGACAGTCTCCATGCCCCTAATCTGAGAGAGAAAGTCAGAGATACGAGATGCCCTCTCTCTTTTCCTTTTCGATGTTAGGCCAATTATAATCCCCGTTAAATGTGCTTTACAGGCACCCCATATCATATCGAGCTTCCCCACGGAGTTAGAATTGGAGGCAGTAAACTGCTCTATTTGGGATATTATATATTGAACCGTCTTTGGCTCCTTCAAAATTTGATTATTCAACTTCCACCTTCCCCCTTTATTGGGCTGTGACGCTAGGGTTATTTGGCAGGTGACCACAGAGTGATCGACAGGGACCCTGAAACAATACTAGAGCTTATAACCCCTGGTAATAGAGATTGAGAGATGAGGATATAATCAATCCTCGAGAAGTTGCATGCACTGGAGAAACATAAGTATATTCCCTTGTATTGGGATGTAATATGCCATATATCACAAAGACCTATAGAGTCCAACAGGTCCCTAAAAGCTCTTGTGCTGGGAGAGATCCTTGACGGATTGACCTGCTCTGTCAAGAGCCTGATCAAAAACGAGATTAAATCACCCCCTATAACCATGGGGATGTCCAAAAATGGAGTTAGGGCTTCTATGATCTGGACAAAAAAGCTGGGGGAGTCTACATTAGGGCCATAGATGATGCCCAATACAATATCCAGGGTATGCAATCTACCTTTTACGAACAGAAATCTGCCGGAAGGATCGGGTATAACTTGGAGAGGTTTGAACGGAACCAACCTATGCAAAAGGATCATAACCCCTCTACTGCGGGTCGTGCCCTCCGCCGCGAACAGCTGTCCAATTTGCTGCCATCTCATTTTGTCAACCTCCCTCTTAAGCAGATGCGTCTCCTGCAAAAACACAATTTCTGCCTTCACATGATTTATATTTTTCAAGATTTTATATTGCTTAGTCCTATGCCTTGCCCCTTTAACATTCCAACTGATAAATTGAATACTTCTAGCCATCACTCAAGATGCCAGTCAGAAATCCCTGAAAGCACCACATGTATTTATGTTTCACCTCAATCCTTCTCAAGCGGTATGCGCTGGGTTGTTCTACCTCCCCTGCCCTGCTATCACTGAATCCATCCCCTTCACCCCTCTGAAGCCCTCCCCAGGCACCCCATAAACCCTGCCCCCTGCACCCACCCACCTTTTCCATGGTACATGATGATCGCTAACTGAAAAGATCCTCTCCCTCCAACCTCCCCGGCCTCGTGAACCAGAAAATAAAGAACCCCTTTATAACCAGAACACTCCATAGAGAGTAGTACATCCTCAATTCTTATAAATTGTCATCATCGCTAGCTAGTGTAGGGAAATTGTCTGCACAAACCCTTAAAGAAAATAATCCTCCCTACAGAGTCCCCATGAACCATGATACTACATGATCCACAGAGGATGAAGTGTGTAAAACGCTTGCATCAACCGTGAAAATAGTGATCTCAGACACCCTCTTGTGGTGCAACCCCCGAATGACGGGGGTAAACAGCCAAGAATAAGCGGACCATTACTGCCTACTTTGTATAGGGGAAAATTGAGGGCTCCTGGGCTGCTGTCCAGACCATATTTCTAGGACCAGAAACAGTGACCATCTCGCTTCATTAGTGGAAATTTGAAGAGACAGAAAAAAAAAAAGAAAAAGGAGATAAGGAGTCCTCCAAAAACAGCACTCAAGGAGGGTTGTTCAGAAGGGGCAGACCAATGCCAATAAAAGTGTACAATAAACCCGATATCACCATCTGTCTATAGCTGCGGAATCTCCACCTAGTATACAGTCTAGCCATATTTATCACTTAATGGCAGCAGGGAACAAAAAAGAGAGGGAAACCTAGAAAAAACCAGACCATGAAAACAGAACCAGAAAGGGAATGCAGCTACAGACAGAATCACATTGCAAGCACAGAGAAACTGAGCTTTGCCCCCCCCCCCAAACCGTGAAATCAGGACATCGCCCTTGAGAAAGTAAATTGCCAGATCTGTCAGAGTAGAATTTTGAGCATAGTAACCCCAGATGAATACAAAATGAGACTAGACTAGGTCAGAGTCAAAAACTTGAGAGTCAGCAAAATTAGACAGTCCTGAAAGAGAGAACCAGATCGGGAACATGATGTCCATTAATCTGTCAGCACGAAGACCCTTCTTGAGAGCTGCAGCTTGGAATTAAATAGCCAGATATATAGTTTATGACCAACGTAGAAGTAGAGAAATATAATTTGCATCTGCTGGATTACACCACCACTGAAAAGCTCAGCATGGCACCCCACACCAGGTTGACTCTCATGCAGGCTTAAAAAGGTCAGGAAGTGCTTTCTTGAGCCCTGTGGTTGCCGACTCCACTTCCTCGTAGGTCTCCCAGGAACCATTCAGGCAAACTTGAAATCTTGCAGGAAAACCCATACGAAACTTGATTTCCACGGTAATCAACTTGAGGACAATCTTGAGAAACGTGGCTTGTTTCTGGCAAACAGATAAAGGCAAATCTTGCGCCACTCTCAGCTTTTTACCTTCCCATTGCAAATCTTGTACTTCCTTAACCTTATATAGGAAATGCTGTCGCTCCTGGAAGTTTAGAAAACGAAATATGAATGACCTGGGGGGGGGATCCAACCGGGGGAGGGCGAGTACGTATGAGCTCTTTCTATTATGTAGCTTGCACCAAAGGGGGAAGGGCTTCCCACCTTCTCCACAAACTTTCTGATAAACTTAATGGGTTCTGAGCCCTCTTCACCTTCGGGCAAACCAATAATTACCGCATTGTTGCAGCAACTGCGCCCCTCCAAATCTTCCACCTTGTTCTCCATCTTCACTAGCCTTTGCCTCAGGGCCACTAGCTCCAATTCTGCTTTATCCTGTTTCCTTTCAACTGAGCGTATGCAAGCTTCATTATCAGCAATCTTCTTGGAGAGCTCCTCAAGGGTATTAGAGATGCCTTTTATTTCTCCTGCCATGTTCTGCATTTCAGCCTTGAAAGGCTGAAACTCCTCTAGAAATCTTGAGAGGGTAAGAGGATCAGTATCAGGGCTCTCAGTAGTAGCAGGCAGTGTGGATTGCAGGGAGTAGGCCCTGGCTTTCTAGAGGCCTCTCGGGCGAAGCGGAGGTGTGTTTAGAAGAAGCTCGCATCTCTTCGTCGATCGACTTCCTTTATCGAGGGCACAAACATTCAGGAAGATGACAGTCAGGCGATCTGCGGTGGAAAACACTGTAAAGCAGGGTTTTTAACGATAATTAATGGGCGGTAGGTCAGAGCAAGCGGAGAGACGTCCTACCCAGCACACCTCATCACGTGACTCCCCCTTTTTAATGTCTTTATAAGTGACATTGCACAGGGACTGGAAGGGAAAGTATGTCTCTTTGCAGATGACACAAAGATCTGCAACAGGGTTGATAAGCAAGGTGGGTGGAAAGGATGAAAAGGGACTCGGCAAAGTTGGAGGAATGGTCAAATGTATGGCAGCTTAGATTCAATGCAAAGAAGTGCAAAGTAATGCACCTGGGAAACAAAAACCCAGCGGAAGAGTACACAATGGAGTGTGAAATACTGACAGCAAAAATGGAAAGGGACCTGGGGGGTAGTCATATCAGATGACCTAAAGGTGGGCAAGCAATGTGAGAAGGCAACAAGGAGGGCTGGAAGGATACTGGGATGCATAGGGAGAGGCATCACCAGTAGAAAAGAGGAAGTTGATAGCCCTCTGTACAGAGAGTTGGTAAGACCACATCTGGAGTACTGTGTACAGTTCTGGAGACCCCATCTCCACAAAGACACAGACTGGGTGGAGGGTGTCCAGAGGAGGGCAACCAAAATAGTGCAAGGTCTGCACCAGAAGACCTATGAAGAAAGACTAAAGGAGCTTAAGATGTATAGCCTCGAGGAAAGGAGGGAGAGGGAGGACATGATAGAAACTTTCAAATACCTCAAGAGAATCAACAAAGTCCAAGCGGGTAGCATCTTTCAGAAAAAGAGATGTGCAAGAACAAGGGGAACCAATTTAAAGATAGAGGGGGGATGGCTCAGAGGTAATGTGAGGAAGTATTTCTTCACAGAGAGGGTGGTAGATTCATGGAACAGCCTTCCTGAGGAGGTCATAGAGTCAAAAACAGTGTGGAAATTGAAGAATGCATGGTAGAAACATAAGGCAATTCTAGTAGGGGGATAGGAGGAAGTAGGCTGTTGGTTAACTAGGATCTGCAGCTTATCCGTTAGGTAGGGAAATGGGCAGACTAGGTGGGCCAAGCGGTCCTTATTTGCCATCAAATTCTATGTTTCTATATTTCTATGTTTCTCAGGAAGCTTTGGTTTGTAGTACTGCTCCAGATGTCACTAGTGAAATGCACATATTGCCCCTCTGTCTGGTTCCAACAGGTCACCATCTGCATGCTTATTGCCGCATACATTGGGGGGAGAATATGCTGAGAAAACATGAAGTGTGACAGAATGGTGTATTTAGGTTTTAAGCTTATATGAGAGTATTTGAAAGTTAATGTCTTCCACCATGGAGAATGGCTGAAGATTAAATGCCATCAACTCACCAGTCAATTGATTCACGCAGCAGCTGGATTACTACATGGCATTTTGCTGTGGGCATGTAATGACTCCTGCAGTGTGGGTTGTGTGGTGGCAATAAATTCTGGACTACCATTGGTGCTGCTGCTGTATCTACTGCCACTATTATCCCTGCCTAGTTGTGATGCTGGTGGTGGTGGTTGTGTTGGTTGGAGTGTTTATTTGGAAAGACCACCACTAGTGTCAGTTGATTTTGACTGCTGCTTCCAAGGGGGCTGCATGATTTGAACAAACCATCTGATCCCACTACCCACACCAAGCTGCTGCTGCTGCTGTTGAGTCTGACGTGTGTGGATTGTGAAGGGATGTGACTGTTAGCAAGATGCCATGTTAACACTTTAGATTATCTGCTAGAACACTGGTTCTCAATGTCCGTGTGGACTGATCCTGCCTGATCTTTTTCTCACACATATTGCAACATGCTCTCAGTGTATTTCTGGGGTCATCCCTAAAATACTCCCATACTGTAGAACTTCTCTTGGCTTTCTCAGCTATATGACTACCCAGCTGAGGGATTGGGGGTGGAGCCTTAGAAGAAATAGGGTGACCACTGTAAGATTTCTTTTTCCTGGTCATGGAGGGGATAATGTGGCTTTACTACATGATCACCAGAAGCAGCAGTAGTACAAAATTTATCAAGTGGAACTGAGAATTTACCCTGAGATTTGGATTTCCATCCATCATCAAGTTGCTTTCGTTCTTTTCACTTCATTGTTTTTCTTACTTTGCTGCTGTTGCCCTCCTGTACTGGTGGTGGCCTCCATGCCTCAGAATCATAGTCCTTATCAGAGGAGCATGTTGTAACTGGCAACATACTTTCAACTTCCACTTCTTTTTCCCCTTTTGCTGCTTCCTCCTGCAATGCTCCCTGATTCTCCTCTGCAACTTCTCTACTCATCTCCACTTCACTCTCACCTGATGCTTCACCCTTCCCCTGTTCTCTTCCTGCCGTCTCCTCCTCCTTTTCCTGTGCTTCTGCTTCCCCCTTCTCTGTCACCAGCACCTTTCCCTCCTCTGGCACCTCCACTGCCATGTCCTCTTCATCTGTGGCAGTCTCCTCCACTGCAACTAACTGCACTGGTGGTGGATATGCTAGTAGCTTGCTTTTATAAAACTGAGCGGTTGGTATACTTTAAGCAACACCTCGCTTGTGTGCACCAAACAATTGTTTTTTTCCTCAGGTGACAGGACAACAGTAGTGTCAGACCCAGACTCACTCCCTGATTTGGGATTTGTGGGTACACTCAGAGAAGGAAAATCATGTAGTGTCTCAAGTGAGTGGCATCAGATAGAAAATTGCCCGTGATGCTCACCCTGGTGTGAATGTACATGTTGCTGAGTTGGCATTTCACCTGGCACTGCCAGCTGCTGTCATGTGATTTGCACAAGATGCTCGGAGGAGGGGCTTACTTGTACATGTTGAGAATGGGATGAAGGATCCCTGGGCATAAGATCACTACCATGGGAAGTAGGGGGCAGCAAGGTACTTGGAGGAGGAGGAGGAAGACCATTAACAGTGTAAGACTTGTGTGTTTTTGCTTCACTCTGACTAATTTTAGCACCACCAGGTGCACCACTGGACACTGACTGTGGCTGACATTGAAAGCTACTGCTTACAGCTGGCATACAACCAGCTGACTTCTGTAGACTAACAAATCCCCACGGTTTCTCTGGATGCACTATTATTCAGCACGCCCTAGTACACCTTTCAGTTTTGGACTCCCCACCACCAGCACCACCAACACCACTCCCTGTCTCTTTCCTTCTCCCTCTAACATCCTCACCATGGGCCACAAGACTACCACTGATGCTTGCAGAACTGCGACTTGCTGTGGGGATGGGTATAATACTGGAACCTTTCCCTGCTGCTCCTCCTCCTTTTCCAGTCCTCCCTACTTACCTTTTAGGACATCTTTCTTCATCTTTATGGCAGTTACAGGCAGCTTGCTGCAAACAGATCATGTTTGTGACAAAAGGGGGCTCACAGGCACCCACTCTCACAAAAACTGCACTGTTATTGAATGTGTTTCACAGGATTTGGGGGGGGGGATCAGGCGGGCACCCACTGCCACCTTCCAAAACTACACTGAAATTGGATAAAGTGTTTCACAAGATTGGGGGGTGGGGCTCAGGCAGGCATCCACTGCCACCCACCACAACTACACTGCAATTGGATAAAGTATTTCACAATTTTTTTTTGGGGGGGGGGTTCAGGCAAGCTGGCACCCAGTCACTCACTATCACCAGAAGTATACTACAATTAAAGTTGTTGACAGCATTTGGGGCTTAGGCACCCACTATTAAGAAAACTATGCTATGATTAAATAGAACTTTAAAAACAATTCAAATACTACAGCACAACTAGCACAGCACTGCAGGCCTTCAGACAAATATGTAACTGCTCTTTTCCTTCCCTTTCCCTGCCTTTCTTAGAAAAACAATTAACTGTAGAACTGGCAGCTCGCAAGCAACTACTCTTTTTCTTTAAATGAAAACCTTCGGAACCTTTTTCCTGACAAAATGCACACAGCACAGCAAAGGGATTCTTTCTCAGCTAACACAACAGCTGCAATGGCACACAGAGCTGAAGCCCACTCAGTTTTGCCAAGATTCTGCATCCCTCATTGGTTGTTGAACATCAGGTGGTTGTGAGAAAGTTGCGAGAAAGTTGTTCACTCTGTTAAAAAAGCTGTTAAGATGCTAATTTTTGAATGGCTTCAACTAGCCAGAAATTGCCAAAGTTCAGCATTTCACTGACTGTCCCTTGGGCTTGCATGCTCACCCATAGAACATAGACAACTTTGATTGTGCATACTGGTACTATTGTGAAATAAGGCAATGTAACATTTATTGTTGCACAGTAAAACTACAGTGAACCAAACCTCAATTAATAAAAACTCTAACGTTTCCAAAACTGTGGTGTGTCTCCCAGGACTACATTGCAAAGTTCTCTCACTTATCCAAAACCTCATTTGTCTAAACAATTGTATTGTTCCCAAGCACATTTAGGTAAATGAGGTTATACTGTGCATAGTATCTCAACAGTGCACCTCTATGTGAAAGAGCAGTTTGTATGTCACAGTTTTAGAATATAAATAAGAGTAACACAAGGCAACGCATGTCATTGTTATGTAATTATCACAGTCCCCCCCCCCCACACACACACACATGCTCTGTGGGTTTGAGGTACAAGGTATTACCCAAGTACCCTTGAATCATGGGGTGAGGGGAGTTCAGCAATTACCCAATAACTGCAAGCCCTGAATTGTGTTATAGTGTTTATTAAATAGCACAAAAATAATAAAAACACAACAGAAAGTAACTCTTTTAGTTAAGAATAAATAAATCTTCATCGTTGTTAATTTGGTATTCATACCAAACATCAGGGTTTGCCCCTTTAAAGGGATAAAATTGTCTGGCAGGTAAGTCGCTCATGTTACTATAAACATTTTCCAACTGTCACATTTAGTAAGGATTCTGAAGCAATGTAGTGATATTTCTGTGCAGTTTGGTCAGCCTAGAAAACCAGTTCCAAGAATTTCAAGGCAATTTCTGGACCAGTGCGGTTATTGCTCAAGTGCTGCACAAGTCTGCACAGCTATTAATCAATCAGATAACTGAATTTTCTTACCAATTTCATAACACTGTTTAAGTAATGTAACAGTAATGAATGTATAACTAACCTTGTCCCCAGAACCCCACCAATGAAGACACAGACCATTGTTGTGTGTGGTTGCTCAGTTTGGCAATTACTTTACTGAATTCAAAGATCTCATAGTTTACAATAATCCTGGTCACAACCTGGTACATTTCCACAATTTCCATTTTACAATCTCTTCACAATAATATTTATTTACATTATGTACATTACATTCTTGTTCAATTCATACACTCTATCACTTTCTTCTTTCTTCTGCCCCCCAGACTTACATCTTGGGGGGCCCGGCCTCTTCCTCTTATGTTGTAAAAGGGGTACAAGCGAACACACCATATCCCTGCCTCTTGCTTATCAATTCTGTGTCCTTTTAGTGTTTTCCATTTTTCCCCCTTTCTCTCCTATCCTCCTCCTCCCCCTTTTTCCTGCTGTCCGCCTTTGGCAGTCCTATGCAGCCTGCCACTGTGTTCCACCTACCACACCTTCTTTCAGGTGTGGAGGGTGGGAAATTCCTTGAGCAAATTTGTGAGCTCCCCTTGCTGTGCAGTCCCCTAAAACTACCCCTTGTTCCTGCCTCTTGGCTCCCTTGGCCAACCATGGCCACCTCATTGTTCTCAAGCTCACCATTGCCTGCTCCTTTGTGACCCCATCAGGACCTCCCCTTCATAACCTCATGCCTTTCCTAGCCCCTTCCTCCCCACCCCCGTCGGGTGGGACAATGGGGTCTGCCCTTTGATTGGGCAACCTCTTTGTCCCCAGAACCCCGCCAATGAAGACATAGACCATTGTTGTGTGTGGTTGCTCAGTCTGGCAAATACTTACTGAATTCAGAGATCTCATAGTTTACAATAATCCTGGTCACAACCTGGTACATTTCCACAATTTCCATTTACAATCTCTTCACAATAATATTTATATACATTATGTACTTTACATTCTTGTTCAATTCATACACTCTATCACTTTCTTCTTTCTTCTGCCCCCCAGACGTACATCATGGGGGGACCGGCCTCTTCCTCTTATGTTGTAAAAGGGGTATGAGCGAACACACCATCTCCCTACCTCTTGCTTATCAATCCTGCGTCATTTTAGTGTTTTCCATTTTTCCCCCTTTCTCTCCTATCCTCCTCCAGTTTGCGATGGACAGTGGACTTCCCGCCTTCCTACCTTTTATCCTTTCTTTTCCTATCTTACCCCCACATCAGCCATTCTTCAATGGCATTTGCTATTTCTGTGTTAAACATGGACACACCCAGGCCTGAGAGGTGTATCCCCTCTCCCCTGTCATCCACCCATTCTAGAATTCCGTGGTGGATAACTAAACCTCCCATGCCCTCGAACAATCTGCCCACCTGCGCATTCATGCACTTCTGGGCCCTGTCCATTCCGTTGTGGCTCTCTGCTTGATGCCACACCCTTTGAGGTATGATCTCAGACCAGACCAGAGTAACCTCCAGCCACCAACCTTTTATCCTTTCCACATCATGTTTTATTTGATAAAAAATGTCCAGCCAGGGCCTTGCCCCCAGGTCCTTGCCATCCAGATGCATTATGATTAAATCTGGCCGCCTGTGGTCCTTCCTGATCTCCATGAGTTCCAGCTGCAGCTGCGCCCACTGCAGTCCCTGCTGACCTTTCCACACTAGCCAGATGGTATCGCTATCTAGGTACAGCCACTTTTCCCCTTGTCTCCTGGCTGCCCATTTCTCCATCTAGTGGATAAATGAATGCCCGCAGATCCACACCTCGAGCTTTCTGGACATCCCTGCATAATCAAAACACACGCTGTTTAGCATATTTCTTCCTTAGTCCCCAAGCTCCCCCCCCTTCCCTCAACCCCCCTTCTTCCCCTCATTCATGCACCTGCTTATGGGAAACAAAACAGAGATATTGTTATTGTTGTATATTGCGTATGTATTTTTTATAACTCTCGATTGCCGAGTTGAGGTGCCGTGGGTTACTGTGAGCTCCGGTGGGCCTCCTCGGTGGACAAACTTGCTAACCCAAGCTCGTGGCCCCTGCCTCGGTGCAGGAGAGAACTGGCAGAAAAATTCTTTTTTTGACTTTAACTTGGAAAACTCACCATCCTTTATTCAGAGGGCTGCTTCACCAGCGATCATCGGAAGGTGAGAGGCGGATCCCTGTGCTTGTCCTGAAGCTGTGATCGGACCCCCGGACCCACCGCTGTGAACCCTGACTGTAGACAAGCTGCTCTTTGTTAACTTTGGCACCGAAACCGCAGCTCCCTATTGGGCTCTGGTCTGTGGTGATGCTCTCCCTCTGCCCTCTAAATTGGGAGTGCTGTCCCACCAACACAGTTCCCTATCCTGACGTCGTGAGGAGGGGAGGCGAGGGTGACCTACTCCGAGGGTCCCCCCCACCCCAGCGCAGCCAAGAAATCCTCTTGATTGCCGAGTTGAGGTGCCGTGGGCTACTGTGAACTGCGGCGGGCCTCCTCGGTGGACAAACTTGTTAACCCAAGCTCATGGCCCCTGCCTCGGTGCAGGAGAGAACTGGCAGAAAAATTCTTTTTTTGACTTTAACTTGGAAAACTCACCATCCTTTATTCGGAGGGCTGCTTCACCAGCGATCATCGGAAGGTGAGAGGCGGATCCCTGTGCTTGTCCTGAAGCTGTGATCGGACCCCCGGACCCACCGCTGTGAACCCTGACTGTAGACAAGCTGCTCTTTGTTAACTTTGGCACCGAAACCGCAGCTCCCTATTGGGCTCTGGTCTGTGGTGATGCTCTCCCTCTGCCCTCTAAATTGGGAGTGCTGTCCCACCAACACAGTTCCCTATCCTGACGTCGTGAGGAGGGGAGGCGAGGGTGACCTACTCCGAGGGTCTCCCCCACCCCAGCGCAGCCAAGAAATCCTCTTGATTGCCGAGTTGAGGTGCCGTGGGCCACTGTGAATCTGCGGGGGCCTCGGTGGACAAACTTGTTAACCCAAGCTCATGGCCCCTGCCTCGGTGCAGGAGAGAACTGGCAGAAAATTTCTTTGTGGGCCCACCCACCTCCCTGTTTGTCGCGTGATCTTATACGCATGCTGGCCCCGCCCTGAAATATACATTACCCTATCTGTCATTAGGGGAGGTTCTCCTTGCATAACGAGGGGGTTTCTCCTGCACAAATCTCTTCCCTTATCACTGGATATGTTATGTGAGCTATTGGATATACTAATCCTGCTGGATAGCACTGTTGGTTAACCTGGTTCTGTGACTTTTACAAGACTATTTACTTTTGCCCACTAACGCTATAAGTTCTGTCATATAGTACTGCCTAGTGTTGCCTCACCACATTCATGTTTTATAACGTTGTATTTTATGACTTATGATGTCTGTCCTTTACAGTTCCTGGAGTTGGGTTAAGGCATAGGGTTATATTATCTCTAGCAGCCCTGGTTGCCCAGACTATTTTGGCTGCTGTGCCTGGACTTGCTTTCTTCTACCCAGGGGGACACAGCCTTGGCTAAACCAGACGTATTCTGGTCTCTGTTTGCTGGCAATCTAACTGCATGGGTGAAATCACAAGGAGAGAGCGCTACATCCTTCCTTCCAGGTTATCCCTGGCAGGGTCTCCGGGCTTGAACCCTCACACTGGTCTCATCATGCCTCCAACCATGAAAAGGGTTTGGTTCCCCCTGTCCTTACCTGGGAAAGGTAGGGTAGCTCCCAATGCAGTGACCAGGGGTAGGCTTTTGGCCACCCCTAGAGCTTTTCTGCTTGTAGGGCTGGCGCTGGGACTGGCCCTCCTTCAATGTGTCACCTCTCCCCCAATATCCCTGGGAGACATTTGGAAGTGGCCCTCTTCTCATGATGACATTGACTACTCCTTCTCTAATATGCTGGCAACAAACGAGGCGTACCACTGTATTATTTTCAGCCTAGACATTAGGTGCCTTATGTACTCAGCCAGGGTCAAGAAAACCGTGCTACTACTCATCCTGGTGGTCACACGCACTATAGGTGTGGCATCTTCCTGGCCCTCCTTCTTGCATTACTTATGGCCGGGATATAGAATCCAACCCCAGACCCTTAACCTGTCCACCAATATCCCTGCCGCATGGAGCATGAGTAAGGACTAAAAATAGCTCATCTAAATATCAGGAGCTTGCTACCCAATCGAGACGAGCTATTAGCGTGGGTGGCGCTATATAAACCAGACATCCTTGGGGTAACTGAGACCTAGCTTAAACCCTCCATTCCTGACTCTGCCTGCTCCCTTAATGGATATGAGTTCACCTGCCTTGACAGGGCTGGGGGTAAGAGGGGGGGGTGGCATCCTAATCTACCACGGAAACCACCTAACAATCTCCCTAGTAACTCACCTGAAACCAGAACAGACCCCTTGTGAGCTATTTCATGTGCTTCTGCTATTAGGGGATACAAAGAAACTGCATCTGGTGTGTGCCTATAACCCTCCTAGGGGAGGTCTAACTGGACTTACCTACCTTCTGGATGCTGTTAGGCCCTGTGTTGGGGACAACAAACTAATTATCATAGGTGATATCAACCTAAACTGGGAGAGTGGCAATGTTAAGAAATTTGAACCTCAACTTGCCAGCCTAACACTAACCCAGCTAATTCATGACCCGACCAGACAGACGGCAAACGGTTCCTCTAGCACCCTGCTGGATTGGATCTTGTCTAACCGTCTGGAGAGGATAGCATCAGCAGGCACGCTATCCCACTCCATCTCCGACCACTCTCTGGTGTTCTGTGTCTGGAAAATTCCCTTCCCCAAAATACCCCACAAAATCATACAAGTCAGAAATTACTCCAGGTTTGATTTAGAGGGGGTTCCTGGATGACTTAAGACTTACTGACTGGTCTAGGATGCTTGAAACCTCCGACCCCTCAGTGGCTACCTCCAGCTTCATAGAAACCTTCGGGGACCTACAGGACAGACATGCCCTCAAGGTCACTTGGAGGGTGAGGGGAACTGCTACTCTCTGGCTGAATGGTAATCTCCTAGCCCAGATGCGGGAGAGAGACAAATGCTGGGCCCATGCTAAGGGATCCAATGATCCTTCTAATCTCCAAAGATACCGGCACCTCAGGAATCAGTGCAAGAAGGCTATTAGGGCAGCTAAGAGTGACTTCTGTAAGTCTGCCCTACTTAGCTCCGTCAGAGACCCTAGGAGGTTTTGGAGGAATATCAAATCTCTCGTCAGTGGGTCTGCCCATTCGGGAGTCACGGATATGGTTATAGATGGAGTCTCATGTAATAATCCTCATACCATAGCCAACTCACTCAACTTACACTTCTCTGACCTCTCGGCCCTCACCTCCCTTTACACGACTGGGGAGAGCTCATCCATCACCCCTTCCCCCCATGTCAGGAAGGTCATCCCCCTCGGAGTAAGTTTAATCTCAGGGCTGTATCAGTTCAGGACATTCAGAAATGCCTTGCTGCTCTCTTCCAGCACTCAAGTCCAGGTCTCGACAACCTGGAACCCAGGCTTCTTAAGCTAGGAGCTGTTTACATTGCCTCCTCAGTAGCCCACATTTTTAATCTATCCCTCAGCTCTGGGCTAATCCCTGATATCTAGAAGGAGGTGAGGATAGTCCCTGTTCTGAAGCAGGGCAACCCCAAACTTCCTGACAACTATCGCCCAATTGCTATTCTCCCATCCCTTAGCAAACTCCTAGAAAAGGTGGTGGCCGAGCAACTCTCAGAGTACATCCACACCCACGAGCTGCTATCCAAGGCCCAGCATGGCTTTAGAAGGGGACACAGCACCACAACCGCCTTGATTACTGTAACTTCAAGCATCAGATCAGCCATGGACCAGGGCAGACTCTCGGGTGCCATATTTATTGATTTGTCACAAGCCTTTGACCTTGTCAACCACGAACTACTTGGAGCGCAGCTATGGTCACTTGGACTCTCTCCCCATGCCATGAATTGGTTAATGGGCTACCTGAAGGGCAGAAAGCAGTGTACCTGCTTCAACAAGGCCCTCTCGGAGCCCAGGGCAGTGACCATGGGAGTCCCCCAAGGATCGGTGCTAGGCCCTCTCCTATTCTTGCTCTTTATTAACCAACTGCACTTGGCGATCTCCCACTGTCAAGCCACCCTATACGCGGATGACCTGGTGATGGTTGCCCATTCTCACAATGCCACCGCCCTAAACCAGAGCTTGTCTGACGATTTCAACAAAGTCTTGACCTGGGTTACTAACCACAAACTGGTTCTGAACCTGAAAAAAACACAGGCCATGCTCTTTGGTTCCACGGCCAAGATCAAAGCCTCATCAGCCTTGCTCAACATAACTAGTGAGGGTGGACCCTCGCTGCCAACAGTGACCTCAATCAAATATCTCGGTGTTACTCTTGACCCCCAACTTGACATGGGGAGTCATATCCTAAACATCTGTAGAACAACAAATTGTAAGCTTGGCTTGGCCTATAGGGCCAAATACAACCTAACTCCTGGGGCTAGACTTGCCCTTGCGAGTGGAGTGCTTCTTCCCTCCCTCAGCTATGGACTTCACTTATTTGCTCGATCCCCCCATACTCATCTCACTCGGTGGAACACGGCATATAATAATATCTGTCGTTTTCCACTAGCTGCTCCCAAACTCACCCATCGTTGTGAGCGCTACGACAAACTCTGCTGGCTCCCCACAGCTAAATACCTGGAATTCGGTGTTGGAAGCTTCTCTGGGAAGGTGCTCACTACTGGCATGCCGCAGGGACTGGCGCAATTGCTTCCAAAAATTGACCCCACACCCTACCACCTTAGGTCCCAGAATGCTGGGTTGCTTAAAGTCCCCCTCCCCACCCGTACTCTTATGGGGGACCGTGATTTTGCTGCGTATGCGCCCAGACTCTGGAACTCTCTCCCTGATCATGTCCGCTCGGCCCCCTCCCATGGGATCTTTCGCACCTCCCTGTGGTCTCCTCTGAAACAATCAATGGTGTGTGACTGCCCGAAGCCCCCTTAGAGAAATGAATCTAGTTGAATCCAGCCGCCCCTAATGTCAATTATGTACCTTCTATACGTTGTGTAATTGTTGATTGTGCATCTTCCTTTCCACACATGTTTATTATTTCCTGTAATATGCTGTTCCACACCAAGTTGCCTTGTATGTATTCTACATGTTGTGCTCTCCCTGGTTGTTCTTGAAAATAGGCATAATACTTGTCTAGTGTACTTACCCAGTAAACAAAAGCTAAATAAATAAAAATAAAATAAATAACAGTCAGAACTCCACCTGCCTTTCTGTTTGATTTCCCCGGGTCTGTTGCCCTGTGCTGCCTTCATTGAGGCCACTCCAATCCTAAACGAGTAGGAGGACTATCCCTCCTCCAGTTCCCCCAGAAATTGGAGGCTCTTGTGCAGCACTGCTGTCATCTGGCATCCAGAGACTGGCCTCCCGTCTCCATGTATGAACATCAATGAACTTCCTACTTTCGGGCGGTCTGCCATGTACAAGTGCAGGGCCCCCACTGGACAAATGGCTGCGTTGGGGTGCTTTCTTAACTACACCCTGCTGCCCTGTCCTTGCTGATTGGTATTTGACCTCCTTAACAACACTGCTATTGCTTCTCCAGCCCATTCTATATCTTCCCACTGCAACCCCCCCCTCTGATTTCTTACCGTGACCCACCACCTCGCTCAGCCTAAAAGCCCCACTATACATGGTAGCGTACAGGGCTTTAAAAAGCACTGCTTCACTTCTTGAGCTGCAGACCTGGTGAAACACCCCCTCAACCTCACTATCAACCCCTCTGATACTGGCTTCCTGCTATCTTGTTTCTTATCCGCTGCCCGCAACCAGCCCATCATCATTCTGCATCTCCGGTTGCTTTTTGTCGGGTTCTCCCACCCCTTCAATGTACAAATCTGCCCTGTGGCTGCCAGATGCACCCCCATGGTTGCATGTGCCATGTTCTGGTTCCAACCCATGACAATAAATCTAGCCACCTGCTCCCTCGTCACTACCCCACTTACCTGTCCGCCGTACTTTTCCCAGAATTTTTGAAATGCTCGCCAAGAGGTTTCATAAGTTGTAAGGGTCCTGGGGCCCAGGAGTTGTGGAACAGTACTTCAGCTCCCCCAGTCCAATTGTCCATACATACATCGGGATGGTGGTCTGCCAAAACTCTGCTCCAGGTGTGACTGTCTGGAATTTGTCCATCTGAAAGCGGGAGAGGCAGTCAGCTATAACATTGTCCCCATCATCAATGTGCTTGGCCCTGAATGACATGTTCAAGGTCAGGACTAAACACACCATCCTTCTCAATACCCTCGTTACCCTGTCTGACTTCATCTTTTTCTTGTTCAGCACTTCTGCTATAGCCCGATTATCACTCCAGAATATGACTTGCCTGTTCTTGAGCTCTCCTCCCCAAACTATCATTGCCACCCATATGAGGAACAGCTCCAGAAAGGTGATGTCTCTCGTCACCCTTTCCTGCACCCATTCCTCTGGCCATGGTTCTGCAAACCATTTGCCTTGGAAATAACCCCAGTGCCGATGTCCCCAGCCGCATCTGTATACAGTTCTAAGTCCATATTATATGCCAATCATCCTGCCAGAGTGTTTGCCCATTGTATGCCTGGAGGAAGTGCTCCCAAACTACCATGTCCTCCCTGGTCCCATTATTGATATCTACCCAGTGATGGGGCTGGTTTACCCCCCTTTGTTTCCCAGGCTAGATGCCGCATAAATGTGCGTCCTGGTGCAATGGCTCTACATGCAAAACTCAGGTGCCCCAGTAGCTGTTGTGCCTGTTGTAACTGCACCCTCCTGTGCCCCCCCAGCTACCCCTAATAACTTCCTTAACCTCTTTACCTTTTGTTCTGGTAAACGGTACAATTCCTGGACCATATCCAGTTCCAGCCCCAAGAACTCTATCATCCGCCTAGGCCCTTCTGTCTTATCTCCCATGAGCAGCAGCCCCAATTCCTGGCATAGCCCTTTGAAGTCCCGCAGCATGGCTTCCGTCTCCCTTTCCCAATCTCCAATGAACAGGAAATCATCCAGGTAGTGTACCACTGGCTGGTACCTGTACCATGTCTGAAACACCCATTGAAGCCAGGTACTGAACATCTCGAAGGTGGCGCATGCTATCGAGCAGCCCATAGGCATAGCCTTATCAAAATAATACTGCCCATACACCTGGAAACTCAACAAATCCCAATCCTCTAGCCTGACTAGAATTAGTCGGAACACTGATTCAGTGTCCGTCTTAGCCGGCAAGGCCCTCTCCTTGGCCCTAATGAGTCACACCGCCTCCTCCAGGGTAGCGTAAGTGACCCAGCTGTCTTCCTCTACAACAGCATCATTGACTGAGTCCTCCTCTGGGTAAGATAGGTGATGTATCACCCGGTATTCCCCTGGCTGTTTTTTGGGCTCTAACCCCAGCGGGGAAATCCTCAGGTTTGGCAGCGGGAAGGGGCGAATGGGCCTTTCACCCTCCCTGCTGCCACCTCCTTCTGAATTTTAAGTGCCAAAATTGCCTCTTTCCCTTGTGTGGCTTTGAGGTTCTTTGCCCTCATCACTTTCTGATACCCTTGGATCTGTAAGCTAAAACCTCTTCGAAAAACAGCCTGCAATTTTTTGGCTGCTTCCTGGTCCAGGTAATCCCCCAACCACTTTTCCATTGCCTCCACTCTGATGGGTGTCCGTGCCAGCTGGAAAACTCCCGTTCATCAGCCTTTCAACTGTCCTGGTGCCTTGTTTGATAGTTGTGTCCCCCCCCCACTGCTCTGCCCCTGTTTCCCCTTCCCCACGGCTGCCCTCTAAAGGCACCGGGGTTGGTCCGAAAGGGCTACTGGTACAAGCTGTCCTGGTTGCAGGACCCTTTCTCCCAATTGTACCTGTATTTTGATGCTGGATGGTGCCCACTACACTTACAGGATATGTGTCGGAAATTACAGTACGGCCATGAGCAGAAGGCCCTGTTGTATCCCCAACAGGCCTTCACCACTGTCCCCCCTCTTCAGTCCCCTTCTGACTCCTTTTCCATTGGGCCTGTGTAAATTTCCAGCCAGAGGTCTATTTGCCTGGCATCCCATTTCACATCCCCTAAATGTGCCATCCTTTTCCTAAATTTTTCATCATATTTTAACCAACTATGTCCCCTTTTTTTGTAGGCATTCTTTATAATGAGGGAAGAGGTCAACAATGGGGTAGTGAGCTCTGGCCGCTTCTCAATCATAATGGCAGCGAAATACGTAAAACCCATGGACCAATTGTCCCAGGTTTTCCCTTTCCAGGATTTATCATCGTCTCCCTTCCCCAATAACACTACCGATGCCGCCATGTCTTTTTTCTCGAAGCTGTCCTTCTCCTCATACCTATCCATGTTGTCGACATTTGCCAAGGCGAAGATGTCGACGTGCTCCCCCTTCGATATCTTCTCTTTCATGGCCATCATCACATGGTCTGCCAGCCGGACCCCTGGAACCCCAATCTCCCTTCCCAACAAGTTCCCCCCTGCTGCCGCCCCGCTCCCCCTTCTGTTCCTGCCCTTTTTATCTCCCCCAATGCCTTCTCCAACTGCCCTAAACCATTATCCCCTATACTTTTTAACATCTGTTCCACATACTCTTTGACACTGCTCTCCAGCATCAGCAACTGATTACCTGCTGTGCCTGGCTGTGGCATGCCGGGCCCTGCTGGGGCACTCCCGTTGGGTCAGGTGCGGGACCTGTGGTGGCAATACCGGTTCCAACAGGGTAGGTGGAGACACAGGGGTGGGTGGCTCCGGCACTGGCTCTGGGCTTGGTAGGGGGGCGCGGGGCCGGTGCAGGGATGGGATTACCAGGGGGTGGGATTAGAGGAACCGCCAGTTCTGGCACCGAGTCCACTGGCCTGGGCTCCAGCACTCCGGGCCCTTTTTGTTCCCTCTTGTTCCTCCCGTGCCCCTTTCCCTGCTTCCTCTTCCATTTTGTGCCTTTCTCCCCCCATCTGGCTCCACCACCTCCAGCAACCAGTTTTCCTTGTCAACTAAATCCATCACTGCACGGTAACACTCCTCCTTGCTTGGCTTTGCCCTCTTTGATGCCATCTTCCAAGTCTGAAGGATCTAATGAAAAGGAAAATCCAAAAAGTCAGCTTGTGCTCCCCAATGTTATGACCTCCCAGGACACCCCAGTGTGCATCCCGAGCCCTTTTGCCCTTTTCTGTCGATTCAAAGGAAAAATTCCCTCCACTCTCCCCCTGGCCACCCCTTGCCAGCAGGATTCCCTGTCTGTCAGCTGGCTGTCTGAAGCCCATCTGGCCTGCAACATCTTGGATTGGCCCCGCCACGCCCCCACCTCACAAGGGGAGGCACCCCCCTACCTCTCAGATTACTCTGACCCTGAGCACACCTGGGTCTCTTTCTTGCCCTTCGTTTGCCCTCACCCTGCTTTGCCCTGGGCCCTGAACCACACGTTGACTTTGTCCCCTCCTTTGCGGTGGCCCAGGTTATCCCAATCTCCCAGTCTATGGCACCATATTAGTGCCCTTCACACACACACACACACACACACACACACACACCCTTCAAACCCTGCCAAACCACCTCCTTCTGCAGGATAATCCCCTTTTGCCTCCTTTTCCAACCAGGGGACCCCCGTTATCCCTGGCAAGGCAGAAGCAACTCCTGCTCCTTTCGCTATGAGCATCTATATTCCCCCTTTTCCTTTATTAGCTCCTCACTGGTTCCTCTCCTAGGCCCCTGCCCACCTGGCAAAGGGCGTACAGGCCATCTTTCCCAGTAGGCCTCAGCCTTCTTCACCTCGTGGTTCCCCTGCACCATCCCAGTGCCTTCTCATCTGCCTATCTGGCCACTCCATGGCCCTTTCCCCTCTTGCATCCACAATCCTCCATTGTTTTCCCTTTGTCTTTATTCCCTTCTAGCACTCCACATTGTCATCTCCCTAGGCCCCCCCCACATGGTGATGACGTCACACGTCATCCCACGTGAGGGGCCCATGCTTCCATTCTGCTTCATTCTTGTGCCCATTTGATCCCCCTGCTCTCTTTCTTGCCCAAATACCCCAATTTCTTTAGCCATTCCCCCCTTTTGTCCAGATGCCTGTTTCTGACCCACTCAAGCCCTTCCTTTACTTGTGCTTCATGAGCTCCCTTGCCTTCCCACCCTTTGTAGGCTTCAGCCTTTACCTGCCCTCGCTGTTGGCTCTCTAGGCCCCGACCGCATGGCGATGATGTCACACGCCATCCCATGCAGTATGCCCAGGCCTCTGTCTGGGTTAAATTTACTTCTGTCCCCCCTTGTTCCCCTGATCTCATTATTTTCGATTCTCCACTTTTCTTGGCAAAGCCCCTGCTTTGTTCTGCTGCCCCTTTGCTCCCAATTTCCCCTCAGAGCTCTGGCTCCACACTGCACCCACCTGGTGCCATCTTCCACTGCTAACCAGAATTTCCCCTCACCCTCCCAGATTCTGCTGTTCCCTCACATCTATGCACCACAAAAATGGGCCAGTTTTCCCCCAATTAAACACACTTTTGCTTTACAATTACAGCCCCTCGACCCGATTTAGCCCAACATCTGTCTGCCACATTCCTCACTCAGTGAGTGTCTGTTCACGGGAGGCAGCCTGCCTAAATCCAAATGCGGGCTTTCTTTTCCCTACTTAAACCCCCCTTTTGTATCATTACAGCCCCTTGACATGATTTAGCTAACAAACAGCCTGTCTACCACCTGACTTGTGCAGTGAGATTCCCCTCACGACTGCAGCACTCACTTTAAAACCATCACCTGCTCACATGCCTCCTCCAGCATCTGACTGCTCTATTTCAGGCTCAAACCTTCTAACCCACAACATCCACCCTCAGTGTTTCTTGCTCATCTGTATTTTATCTGACTGAGGTCCACAAAACAAAACATCATTTCTTATCGCTTATCCAGTTCCAGCTGAAATCCACAAATACAGCTGAGCTCCACAAACAAAACATCATTACCAGCCTTATGCTGCATTCCTCACTGTAGGTTGCACCTTACCTCCTTGCTTGTAGTCTGTAGCTTTACTTACTGTACCACTCGACTCCTCAGGTGTCTCTTCTTTCTCCAAGGTGTACTTACCCAATTTCTAATTAACTACAACTTCTCTTAATAAATATAACTATTTAATTCTACTCTTTTTTTTTTTAACTCAGAAATCCTAGCTAAAGCAAAATGCCCACAGGCTCACAATTAAATCCTTGCCAATACTTATGTGCTTCCAGAAGAAAATTCCTTTGGAGCAAATCTGTGAGCTCCCCTTGCTGTGCAGCCCCTTATAACTGCCCCCTTTGTTCCTGCCTTCTGGCTCCCTTGGCCAACCGTGGGTTGCCACCTCATTGTTCCCAAGCTCACCATTGCCTGCCCCTTTTGTGACCTCGTCAGGACCTCCCCCTTTCATGACCTCATGCCCTCTCCTAGCCCACACCCCCTCACACCTATCCTGAGCTTGCCACACCTCATGGCTGGGCCATGGGACAATAAGGTCTGCCCCTTTAATTGGGCAACCCACTTTGTTTAACTCCAGGCAATATGTAGTGGCAAGCATGTAAATCTGTTGAAGGAAAAATAATAAAACAAAAGATGTGCAGGTTAAGACCATGATTTTTAAACCACATGATGTGTCCTTTGTTTGTGATGTATAACACATTTTTTTTCTTCAAACACCAAGATACTCAAAACTAACAATAACATTATATATTCATCATCACTATGAACCTATTCTATTAATAAAACATTATGGGCCCAATTCCCAAAAAGGCACAAAGCACAGCACAAAAGTTTGCACTGCACTTCGTGTTTACCCAGGTATCTAAGTTTGCTATTCATAGTCGGACAGCACACCTTTGTTGTCCAACTAAGAATAGACCCAGCAGGAGTATGTCTCCGCAATGAATAGCGCAGGTGTGCTACTTTGCTATGTACAAAAGCAGCCATGTAAATCAACCAATTCGCATGTAAGGTGGTATCTGGCCATTTGCATGCCCATTATGGGCTCAGTTGCATATGCTGCATGGAGATTAGCACGACCTCTCTTCCAGACCCTGCCCAATATGCGGCCCCAGTCCCTGGTGTCTAGTGGTCCCTCCCCCACCTGTTGCCATGCCTGATGAAAAAATAACATTTCCCTAGTATCCAGTGGTCCCTCCTCCCCCCCTCACCCAATGACATGCCTGATGATAAAATAACATTTCCCTGGTATCCAGTGGTCCCTCTCCCACCCAATTCCATGTACAATGAGGATATAATGTTTCCTTGGTGTCCAGTGGTCCCTCCCCCCACCTGATCCCATGCCCAATGAGAAATGAGAATATAATGTTCCCTGGTATCCAGTGGTCCCTTCTCCCACCCGATTGCATGCCCAATACTTAATAAACATGTTCCTGGTGTCCAGTGGTCCCCTGATGGCCACTCAATGATAAAGAGATGATTTCCCTGGTTTCTAGTGGTCTCTTCCACCACCTGAGCCCATGCACAAGTGAGACAATAAGATTTTCCCTGATGTCCAGTGGTCCCACCCCCTATCCGATCCCCATCCCTGTAATGGTGCAAGTCCTTCCCAGATAAACAACCCTACCATCTGACTGAAGCTGGAAGCACACTTCTTATTTATAGGGCCCTAGAAATAAGCAGCACAGTCCCAGCTTCAGTCAGATGGTGGATGGCTAAGAAGGTGGGACGGGGCCACTAGACACCAACAAGGAAGGGGCTGGGGAGGGGGATCAGTGCTAGGGAACAGTGCTGGAGCTGTGTTTGTGGGGTTGTGATTCTTTGCAGCAGGTGATCCCACACATTGGTGGCCATCTGGCAATCATCTGGGGGGTTATCTACTAGGCAAAGCTTGCACTGTTATGGGGATGGGGATAAGATGGGGGTAGGACCACTGGACACCAGGGAGAATCTTATTGTCTTACTTGGGCATGGGATTGGCTGGAGGAGGAACCACTAGACACCAGGGAAAACATCTCTTTATCACTGGGGGCCATCGGGTGGGGGCCAAACCACTGGACACCAGGGACATATTTATTTAGTATCAGGCATGGGATCTGGTGGGGTGAGGGCCCATTGGACACCAGGGAAATGTTATATTCTCATCAGGCATGGGATTGAGTATGGGGACCACTAGACACACAGGAAACATATTTTCATTGAGCATGGAATCATGTGGGGGAGACCACTGGACACCAAGGAAATTTTATATTCTCATTAGGCATTGCATCAGGTAGGGGGAAGGACTACTGGACTCCAGGGACTATTGTGATGAGGGTTGGGTGGGGGACACCACATTACCTCTGCCAATCACTAGGGTTGCATGGATTAAAGCAAGGTCTTGGTCAGGGGTATTTGCATCATGCAAAGGGACCATGCAAAAGGCCCTGGTGAGGTGCAAATGCTCTGTAAATCAGACATCAATATTTAGGTCCCCTCCACCTCATTTGCATTGCCCCAACCTCCATACTTTGTCTGAGCACAAACCTGGTTTGAGTGCGCAAACCAGGCTTCTGTGAATCGCAACTCAGAGCAAAACCCAGTTTGCTCACACAAACCCAGGTTTGCCCCTAGGCAAAGTTTTGAGAATCATGGCACATATATTTTCATTCAGCACTATATGCAAGTTGTTTTCTCATGTCATTTATATGAAAAAAAAATAAACCTAGCCAGCAGTTCTAGGAAAATATGCATGTGAAGCATCAGTGCTAACCATACTTGGTCACTGACCTTGCACTGTGCAACTGGGCATCTATTGTTGAAGGTCATAGTGGGTGACACTGAGACGGTCTTCTACATAGTGCCTGTATAATCAGGAACATATAGAATAATGTATGGGAAATCATACACAACAAGTATGTGTTTCCACCAAGGGGTTACCATGATGACAGAGTGGCCTCAAGAGCAAAGGTGAAGAGGTTTCTCTGTCATCATGGCAACCCCAAGGTGGAAATGCTGCCTTGCAGTATATGGTTGCCCATACCTTATTCTGTACAGTGTATGGGCATGGTGAATCATCATAGAAAACATTTTGTTTAAACAGAACTCATTTTAGCTTATCATGGCTCATCCTGGTGGCTATCATCATTCTCAATGATAACCCAAAGATCAATTATTCACAGTCCCCTGGCCACCCGCCCACTCCTCCTGGTCATTGTTCTATTGATTAAAGTATTGCACACCAATGCCATAAATACTGATGATTCACAGCCCCCTGTCATGAACCCACTCCTGGGGGCCGGGTTCACTGAGCAAACAGTGCCTACCCCTAAGTGCAATCCATGATGAGGTGGGAATGGGAATACCTTCCCCATGTCCTTCTAGAGTACTAGCTGAATTTACAACTGAACACTCACCACAAGGGTCTAGGGCTTCCTCCCTAATCTGGGTAGGGGCAAAATACTGTCTCGAGTAAATAGCTAGGCAAGAACCCTCCTTGGTTACTGTACTGGGGGGAAGACCCAGGTGTTACAAGCTCTTCAGGGCTGTCCTCATAACCCTGATTGTGTCTTCTCCCACGGGTGGTGCAGTGATTTAGTTTCCCCATACAGACCCCTCCAGAGACCTATGTATCTTCCCTACTTGGCCCCAGATTCCCTTCTCATATCATAGTCTTTGGTGGCATAGTGGGGGGATCCAAGAGATATTGGTGGCACATGCATAGAGGTTGGATTTGAAGTCAGTGTATCAGATTGATAAACTACAAACAATCCACACACAAACATGGCAGAGATTAAAAAAAACAAAAAAACAACCTGGTTACAGTATAAAGTTTCCTACCCTGTTTTTCTTTTTTTTTTGGTTTAAGTTAGTGTAGCAGTAATTAGAGAAGAAGATGGCTTCCAAGTACACTGAATGCACTGCAGACCAGTTAATGCAGTCGTATCAAGAAAAGGGGTCCATCACAAAGGGGGAACCAAAAAGAACATTGTGGAGGCTCTTGTGGCAGCTGATGAGCAAGTGGTTGCCCAGAACCTCAAGTCACAGCCAGTGACTTGAAAGGGACCAGACCTTGGGTGTGGGGGTGCCAAGGGCCATTGCAGTATCTAGTTCCAGGGAGGAGGACAGTGAGACCAGAGGTAACCCAGAGCTGCAGCAAAAGGGGAAGGCCACCACAAAGCTGGAGCTAGAAGGGATCAGGCTGCAGCTACAGTTGAGGAAACTGGAGATTGCAGAAAGGCAGCAGCAGAGGGAGTTTGAACAGAGAAAGTTTGAAGCCCAGCAGCAGAGGGAATTCAAGCAGAGAAAGTTCAAAATGGAGTGGCAGGAAAAGCACTGCCAGTGAGAGGTCAAGGAAAAGCAGTGCTAGAGAGAGAGGCCGAGGAAAAGCAGTGCCAGACAGAGGTGGAGGAACAGCAGTGCCAGAGAGTGTTTAAACTGGAGAGGCCAAGACTCCAATGACCAGCACCACAGGAGTCAAGTGGCGGGGAGAACCTGAAACTCCAGTGCTGGGGTATAAATTAAATTCCAAATTAATAGCTGAATTTAAAGAGGGGGAGGATACGGATGCATTTTTGAATTCATTTGAAAAGGTCTGTGTCCAGGCCAAGATACCCAGGGAGGCCTGGAGCTTTCAGCTATCCCCTCTGCTTACTGGTAAAGAATATGAGGTGCTCAGCCAAATGGACAATGAAGACAGTAGAGACTATGAGAAACTTAAAACTGCTTTTCCTAAAAAATATGAACTAACTCCTGAGGCCTACAGGGTTAAATTCTGTAAATTCTGAAAAAGCCCTGACACGAGCTTTGAATAACTCACCAAAAAGTAATGTCAGTTTTTGAAACATTGGTGTGGGGGGGGGGGTAGAAGCAAATCTGTGGAGAAAATTGCAGAGGTTCTGTTATTAGAGCAGTTCTTTTGGGATTGCCCAATGGAGTTGAAAACCTGGCTAGAGGACCAGATCTAAAAACAATACAACAGGCTGCTGAGTTCTCGGATGGCTATGCAGGAGCAGACCAGCTGTGAAAGGAAGTTGGGAATTAGGTGCTGCAAGGCAAAAAGGGAAAAGCACACCTTCAAGGCAACTAAAACCCTCACCACCTCTGCAGAAAGGAGGGAAGTCCCAAGTTACCAAAAAGGGATTTCTTGGATAAAAGAAATGGAGTGTTGGTTTTGTTAACAGTCAGGGCATCTTGCTAGACTGCTTCCTAAAAAGGTACAGAGTGGGCAAAGTGTCCCTCAGAAGTAGGTGGGTGCACTGTGTATCCCTTAAAGCATTCCTCTAAACATGAGGGAGCACATACACCCAGTTACTGTAAATGGGGTGCAGACTCATGGGTTAAGGGACATGGGGGTGTCGATTACCCTGGTAAAAGGGGATTTGATTGTGCCTGAACAACTTATACCAAGCCAGTTTGTAACTGTGAGGGGATTCACTGGGGATAAGAAAACCCTGCCACTAGCTAGTGTTCTCCTGGATTGGGGGGATACAGGAGAGAGGGTGCATAAAGTAGCATTGGCAGACAACCTCCCCCTGGATGTGATTATAGGGATCAATCTACAGCAGGGGATGGTGTGTGTGTGGTTACCCACAGTCTGATGGCAAAGGCCACTTGTAATTCCCTGAACCCCACAGAAGCTCCTGTGGAAAAGAATAGGAGGCTGGTTCCCCAGCCTGTGTCTCCTGATATGGAAAGTAGTGAAAGGGAGGTAGGACTTTCCCAAGTAGCCATTCAACAAACAGCTACAGAAGGCTACTCTGAGGAAGGAGGGGTAACAAATGGTCAGAAGTTAGGGATGGCATTAACTCTGAATGCCATGATGCTAGAGCTATGGACCCCAGTTTAGGAACTGAGGGGGACATGTCCCATGCTTTGGGAAAATGTGAAGATGTTGCCACTGCTCGGAGGACTGACCCTAGTTTGGAGAGGCTGAGGGCTTGTGCAGAATTGGATGGGACACAGGGAGGTGACTTGAGACATAGGGTATTTTGGGACAATGGACTGATGTATACACAGGACTCGAGGACAGAGGGAGGGGTGATGTGTAGGCAGGTTGTCATTCCCCAGGGGTATCATAAGCAGTTGCCCGCAGTGTCAGTGGCTCAGCAGGTAGCACAATCACCTCTGAGGCTGGATGATCAGAAGGCTGTGGATTCTATCCTCACACCAGGCACTTGGGTTAAATCCCAATACTGACACTGTAGTGTAGCATGAGGGGGTGCTACACTACTGAGGTGCTGTCTTTTGAATGAGACGTTAAATTGAGGTCCCATCTGCCTGTTCTGGTTGTAGTCAAGGTGGATGTTAAAGATTCCATGGCACCTCTCGAAAAGAGTAGGGGAATTTTTATTGAAAAAAACATCACAGAAATACAGTTAAAATACAGAAAATAAATAAAAAGCAGAAGTTGAAAGCAGTGTGTATCTCATTCATAAAAAACAAAACCAGAGAAAGACTGAATAAAATGGGAAAACAAATACAAGCAATCTAGAAGAAATGTATGTTACTTCACATTGTATCAAAGAATTCATAAAGCAGTAAAAATTAGTAAAAACAAATTAGAACTTCTTTCTGTATCATATTATCTTCCAAGTGAAAGGACTAAGGAAGGTTTAGTATGTATGCTGTACAACAGATATTTTCAAAAACAACTTAGTAAAGGATCCTATCAAATCATGCTATTTATACTTGATGAAGTGAAAACAATCTTTCCACCATCTCTTTACCTTAACAGAGGTGGATATACAGTAGTAACATCTGCCTGGTAAACAGATCCCAATGCAGTTTCACATAAAATACTGAATGTTTCAAAGGATATTAACCACTGCTGTAAAATCCATTGGCAGCGTGCTTGCCATAAATAATACTTCAGGGAGCAAAAAAAATACTGCCAAAGTTTCTTTATGAAGAAACCGAGGTAAAAATGAGTAATTACCTAAAACAACCATATCATATGATAGCTTAATTAGCCAATGAAACTTCCTTTTAGTAGCTAGGAATTGCCATAAGGGTACCACATGGGAGCACTGGAGTAGAAAATGCTTCATTCTTTCTTCCTGCAACACACAATAACTATAAAGACAGTATCTTTCTTCCTGGGCCTTATGTTTATTATTAGCCTTAACATTTAATCTGCCATAAGAAGAAAGCCATAAGAGTTCCCACATGTGAAAAGGGATAAGTAAATTATTAAGTTGGGCCAAAACAGTTTTATTTTGGGAGGGGGAAGGGCAATTCTTTTCATTTTCAGTATTACTGAGTTGTACAGCCTAGGCCCATTCATCTGCATTATATGGGTCTTGGCAGGACTCCACTTAAAGAGTTTTTTGTGCTACAGGTTTAAAGCAAGAATACACAAATGTGGAGATACTTTAGGTGGTGTGGTATTCCACTTGGATAAATAGTGACCCAGATTATTATGTATCCATTTCTGAGTTAAAGTAGAAATAGTAGTCAGACCCAATCTAACAGTCTGAGAAATAAAGTATGAAAAAACACAATAGGGGCTACCATTCCTAGCTCCCCCTTATGCTTTGGAAGATAAGTAAAGTATTGTTTAATGGTATTTAAATGACTCCTCCACAACATCTGGAAAAAACAGCTGTAAAGCCTGTTTTCTAAAGACACAGGCAGGGGGAAAATCATGGCCACATACAATAAACAGGGGCTGAGGAATTTTTTAATAATTTGGATTCGTTTAAGTCTGGAAAACTTCCACCCTTTCCATTTTTGGACTTTGAATTCACAGGAGCTTAATGCCTTATCCCAACTTTGATGAGGCAAATTTTGAGAGCCGAACTGGACTCCCAAAATGTTAATAGGTCCAGGTCCTAGGGGGATTCCATTTCTTTCTGAGTTATTGACATGGTCTCCTAACCATATGCCTTTGCATTTATTAATATTCAGTACAGCATTTGACACTGAAGCATATAGATTAATTTCTTGTAAGAACCTTGGAATACATTGTACATCAGCAAAAATAAACAAAGGACATCTGCATAGGCCAATATAGTAACTTCACCCTGGTGACTAAGCCCTTTTAAGCCTTGCAGGACCTTGAAGAAACTGATGGAGGAAGGGGTCTAAGGAGAATATATATATATATAACAGGGGGCTCAGTGGGCACCCTAACACCTGATAATAATCTAAGGGGTGACACACTATATCCTAAGATGATGGGTTTAACTATAGCACTGGACTATAACATTTTTAACCAGGCTATGAAGCATGGTGGAATTCCATGTGCTTCTAATACCGAGAAAAGGAAACTATGATTGACCTGGTCAAAGGCCTTATTCTGATCAAGCGAAAGAATAATACCAAATTTGCAATCAGTCTTGTAAGAACCAATGAGGTCCCTGATAATCATCAGTGGGTGTTGAATATTGTGGTCATGTATCCCACAGTACTGGGAAGGGTGTATAAGCAGTTTTGCAGTTTTTCTTAATCTGTTATTAAAAATATGTGCCAAAAGTTTATAGTCAGCATTTAAAATGCTGATTGGTCTCTAATACTTATGTCCAGACTTAAAAAGAAAAATAATAAGTGCAGTGGTAAAGTATTCTGGGAAAGTCTGTTTAATAAAAAAAGTCAGAAAAAAACAGCCTCTAAGCAAACAGCAAGAATAGGGGAAAATGTTTTGTAAAATTCATAGGGTAAACCATCTTCTCCTGGTGAGATAACTGATTTTAAAGAAAGAATCATGGATTCAATTTCTGGAACAGAAAATGGAAGTGTTAATGTGGATGCTTCCTCTGCTGGAAACTGTTGTTTATAACTGTGTAGATAGGAAGAAATATTATGCTTAAAAGGGGATGAAAAATCATTAAAAGATTTAAGGTGATTTGCAACAATGGAGGATAACTGTTTCTTAGAGGAAATCACTTTACCTTCTGAGTTTCTTAAAGCAGTGAAGGAAGAGGCATCTTTTATGTTTTTACAGGCCTCAAATGTTTTTTTTTAATCCCATATTCCAATTCTGCCCTTATAGAATAAGCTCTGTTATACTGTACCTCTTTCATTTTTCATTTGAGACTGCCAATTTGTTTGGAATAATCCAATCTGGATTTAGATACTAAAGAAAAAAGATATTGGAGCTGAGTTCTCAGTTTGAGATAAGAAAAAAAATTATTTCTGGCTTTCGAGGTCCCATAGTTTTGAAACCACTTTTTAATATCCAATTTGGTGTCTGCCCACCAACAGCCAAAGTTGTTGTATAAATCATACACAGATGTTCTAGCTCATAAAAGATTTGTGATTTCTGAGATGACTTGGGGATCCTGCAAGACAGAAGTGTTCAGCTTCCATCAAGTGTGTTTTACAGAGTGGGAAAAGGGGCCTTTTATGTTAAATCTCAAAAAGGCATGGTCAGAAAATTCATAGGGACAGACTGCAAAGGAGGCCAAAGAAGCATTTTTAGAAATAAAGAAATGGTCAATGGTCATAGTAAGTTTGTTCCTTTTATAGGTAAAAAATGGCCCTCCTTTTAAAGTATCAGCACAGTTTACAAAGTCAGCAGTTTTTATATACCTCTCAAAAGCATAAGAATCACAGAATTTTTTTTTCCTTTATTTTGTGGGTCAGAAATTTTGAAGCCAGTATTGAAATCCCCCGCCAAAAAATATTTATGAAGGTGACCACAAATGGCTGGAAGGAGGTCAAAAGGTCAACCATTTCAGCCTTGTACTGGGGGCCATTAACGGTGATAAATCTGCAGGAAGTGGACTCCCAGATGCTAGCAATAACGAGTAAATATCCAGGAATAACATCTATAAGTTTGGATAGAATAAAAGAGGAGGACTGAATTGATACAGCAACCCCATCTGCTCTATCACAACCAAAAGACCAGAAGGAAGGTCCCCATACCCATTCCACCTGGAATGATCTAGCTTAGTCAAGGGAACTCATCCATGTCTCCTGGAAAAACATATATCAAATTTCAAATTATGCAATTGTTGAAAAATGGCTTGTCTCTTCTCATAATGCAGGATACTGCAGACATATGGGAGGCAGTATAGCACAGTGGTTTAAGGCTCTAAGCTGCAAATCTGGTGACATCCAGCAAACCAAACCTGGGTTTGAATCCCACAGCTTCCACTTGCATACTGTGTGACCCTGAGCAAGTCACTTAACTTCCCTGTGCTCCCAGGTCATACCTGTAAAAAAGCTTTCAGCATAGTGTGCTACTCCTGGTTAAAAAACTAGAAAAACAAAATTAGCTGAGAATAAGCTATGCATTCAATAGATGAGTTTGAAAGCTTCCCTTATAATCAAGGAATATTTGGAGGACCAGAAGTCTGGGATGTAGAATCTGACTCCCCCACCTCCATGTCTGAGTTGCCCCAGTTCTGATCTGGTGTTAAAGCCTCAAATGGGTTTGAAGCAGCTACCACAGATGTCTCCTGAATAGATTTCAGATTCCTTGATGAACGCCTTGGGCCACTAGATGTTTGTGCATGTTGGGGGGGGGGGTAGCATGGCAGCAGCAGTATTGGATGTGCCCATAGGTTCAACCGGAGGGGGGGGTCTTCATAACAGACCGGCAGAAGATCCAGGATAGGACTAGTATCAGAAACGACAGTCACACTTGTGTTCATTGAATCTGGAGGAATTTTAAGAGTAACCTCATCTGGTATTAATGAAATAAGTTCCGTTGGGGGAGCGTCCTGCTCAGGAGGTGTAGATATAGTGGGCCCCAAGGATGCAGCTTCTTGAGCATCCTGAATAAGAGAATCTGGGCTGATGGTAGCAAGTTTGTTTTTAACAGCCCAGGAACAATCTGAAAAGGAGTGGCCAGTCTCCTCACAGAGATCATATTTTGCATGATTGGCACATTGGTGGCTTATGTGCCCTACTTCACCAGAAATGTCACAGTGTGATTTATCACATACATTAGAGAGATGTGTAAGAGCCCTGCGCTTATAACAGGCGTGAGGCTGGCCCACATAAAAGCAGACCCCATGGTCCCCTGCCCAGCATAAATGAGTTCGGGATGTTGCAAATCCCTTCATCAGATTGTCACAATTTCACTTTGAACTTCCAGATGCCAGTCCAAAAATTCTCAGAGTCCAGGATGGGTTCTGGTGAACTGTGGACACCACATTTTAGCTTAAGCCAGTGAATAATGTCCTCCACATGCACCCCTTCATTTCAGAACATAACCGTTATGAATTTAATCAGTGGTTTGGTGAGAGGGATGACAAGGAAGGGAAATCAAAGGGGAGAAAACTTCACTTGAGCGTAATGCTGCCAAAAAATTCTAAATCATGAGAGGTCCAAGAACTGACATCGAAATTGTCTTCACCTGATATATTGATAAAGGTGAAGACCTCAGCCGGGGAGAAATGCAGTGAATCTTTTAATAATTTCTTCCCCACACAATGGCGGTCAGGCTGTACTCAAGGCCACCCTTGTAATGAGTTCACAACAGCATTCCTTCTGGGTGCCACTTCTTTTTTGGATTTCAAAAAAAGCTCTGAGAGCAGGGGTCTTTGAGGGGGAAGGGGTCCACCCTGTCAGGAGGGTTAGCGTTGACACCTGCTTCACCAACCGAGTCTTAGTCCTGCATAATGTGTTTTTCTTTTGACTTGCCCTGGGAGTAATCATGGGAAGGTAGTGTATCCCCAGTTACTGATTTAGCTTCAGTGACAGTTTCCATCATAGCAGCCTTGGAGATTTGCAAGTTAATATCGCTTGCTGCCAAGGAGACAGCAGGAACTTCATGTGCACTGTTCATCACCTCTGGTGTGGAGGGTATTGCTTGCATAGTCAAGGGGGCTGCTGTAATATTAGGTAGATTGGGGACTGTGGTGTGAATTGGAAGCGGCAGTCACCACTCCGGGGAACCCTGAGACATAATACCCAGCTCCCAGCTGGGATCGGGACTCCAGTGCCAAGCTTTATTCTGGGACCAGCCAGTGTCCTTAAGGGCACATTCAGGAGACCAGCAATCTCCTGAGGTGATCAAATAAGGGAGTGCAAAGGCAGTTTTAATTGCTGCCACCACTGGGGCAGCACCGGGAAAGGTGCACTAGGAACAAGGAGAGGAGCTTTCTACATGGTGACAGGGTTTGCCGAAACTGACTCAGCAGGCACAGATGTGGTTTCATCAGCTGACTCCTCACTAGAGGAGGGTAAGTCAGAGGAGATATTCTGGTTTTTAACAAGTAAGTCAGTTTATTTTTATTTAATAGAATCACACGGTTTCGTTTGGCAGGCAGTAAAAGAGAATATAGATGCAGCAGGCTGGTCATTTGAGTAAGTAAAACAAGTTATTTTGGCTTACTGACCACACCCTCCAGCATCCTGGGCATCTGGGGGTCAGGAACAGAACTATAATTACAGGCTTTGGGCCTTTGAGGGCCCAGAGTGCTTATACCCTTAGTTATAATTTTTTGTAGAGCTGTTTTAACTTCTTTATGTTGGGCTAAATGCCTCTGCTCCTCCAGTTGCAGTTCTGCTTGGGTAAATGCATCATCCATCTTGTCTGAAGAACTCATAGCAGCCTCAAAAGCTGGAGTAGGTATTGTAGTTCCAACTTCACATTCAGTGGAAACATTTTTCTGATTATCACCATCCGATCTTGAAGGCAAATCCTCTGACCCATTGGCATCAAAAAACTCTTCGGTCTTGGGTAGAGCTGAGGTTGGGGAGGAGACCTGCTCCCCAGCCTCCCTGACATCCATCCACTCTGAAGATCCACCCAAACGGGGCTCCTCCATTCTGCTCACAGGAAGTCAAGCCCCCTGCAGGCAAAGATGGGGACTTTTTTATTTAAACCATGAAGGAAAACAAAAAAACATAATACTTTTTATACAAACGTATAAAACATAAATCTTAAACCAAAAGCTTTATTCATTCATACATACATTCCCCACTAGAAACAGTAAACAAAACTTATCTTAAAGGGACACTGTCAACCTGTTCTGCATCATATTACTTCTAGTTAAAAACCTATGTTTTATGATTGCTTACCTTCTCTGTTGTTTAGTAGAACTGAAATGCATGTTAATGTGCAGTATATTTATAAACAACCTTGTTTCGTTTACAATCCTGGATCTGTTCTTAGTGAATACTTCCTAAACATTAGAAACACCCCCAAACAGTCCATTCACTCATGATGCAATCGTTTCCTAAACTCCCATTGCATCATGAGTGGCTAGACTATGTTAGCGGTGTTCCCAAGTCCAGGAAAGATGCAGTGGGAGTTGATCAAGGAATGTAAACAAACCTATTTTTGTGTGATAACACCAGTATGGTGGGCAGTCTGTTTTTCATTTTTTAAAAGAAAAAAAGAATCAGAATCAAACTACTAGCTACAGCAGCAATTTTTACAGAATTTTTGAAGTTTTCCATAAAAGGTGTTTTTTAAACAAGGGACACTTTGAGGCCTAAGGAGGTTGACAGTGTCCCTTTAAGCAAAAAATACATATTACTTCATACCTTAAATATCCTCCCCCCTCACCTTAAGAGCAAGTATAAATTATAAAAATCAGTATATTTGTCCAGAAAAATTTACAGACAATCTTTAAGAATAATCTCTTATAATACGCAAAACTAGTGTGTCTACTTTCCTCTACCTCTTCTTCCCCTTTCAAGGGTTTAAATAGAAACAAAATTTGTGGAGATAGACCAGACTGAGTTTTCTTACTGTCCCTTATTAAAAAATGTTTCCAATATCTCTCCCATATGCCCCTTTTCAAAGCCACATATTCTGTTCCTTTTAGACTAATAATTTCATTGTAAATCAAAAAATATAACTCTACCGCAGTTGTCTGCTGTTATTGAATATGAAAATGACATCTGACTTGTTCTATCCAATACAATAAGATTGCTGAAATCACATTCAGAGTGCTGTTACTGTAACGGCTCCATGTCCTAGGGAATATATCGTAATATAGCTGTAAAGCTCTCATTTGTTTAAAGGGATGTTCTTTCCATTCTTCTTTCCAAATGTCACAAAAAGTCTAAAATAAAAGGGCATTTAAAACATAGATGGTCTAGTGTTTCAACTTGTGTAACACAGGTATTCTGCAGACAATATCTATCTTCTAATGCTTTGTTTTTGTGGTTTCCTCTTGTATTAATTTTTCCATGAGCCTCAAGACATGCCAGGTCCCACATCTGCTTTGGAATTCTGTTTTCCATTAATCTTTGCTGTATTTGTTTCTGATCTTTTTCTTGATATTGCAGAAATGGCTGTTCATCAAAGTCCTCCCCCCCCAATATTTCTATATATAATGCTGTCCTAGAGCATATCAAAACATCTCCAAATAATAAATTCCACTTTTTCACACAATCAAAGGTTACTGTCCAATCTGTTGAAAGTGTATATTTTCTCTTATTCTTATGTAAAAAAGCAGTAGTTTCCCATTCCTCCCAAATTTCTTTTAAGCTTTGTGCTACCCTTAACCTCCAAGGTTTCTGAAGACCCTGTATAATTGGTCTTAAATTTGTGTGTACAAATGCAGAAAAAAAGAAAAGTACCAGATTCACCATCCCTACCCCTCCTTCCTTAATATCTTTATACAGTATATTTCATTTTATGGGGTTTAGTCTACTTACCCAAAAACCCGTAAGAAAGCATGCCATCATGGCAGACTCAAATTGCTTTGGTAATGGAAAAATATGGCTCACAAAAGGAAGGTTTATTAGGAAAATTCTTTTTAGCTTCCCCATCCTCCAACTGTGCCATCTGCTAATTTTTTCCCTCCATTTATTTAAACAATTCCCAGTTATAAACAGCCATATCCCCCTGTCCATAATATATACCAAGAAATTTCTGTGGAGTTGTTGAAACCTGTATTCCTCCAATGGTTACATCTGGAGTATTTATTGCATTTAGACTTAAACAGACACCTTTTTTTGTGTTTATTGTGGAACCTAGTATTTGTAGCAAAGTTTTTAATACTCTACAGGTCAAGTTCCCTGTGAGTATATTTGGGGTTATTACACTCATATCATCTGCATATCCTATAGCTTTTAACTCACCTATACCTGGACATCTAATACCATACAGTAAGGGTGATGTATTTAACACTCAAATTATTGGATCCAATGAAATGGCATACACAATTGGACTGAGGGCACCTTGTCTCACTCATCACTGTATTGTGCATGCCCTACCCACCACCATTTACATGTGGTCTTACAAATGCTAGGGCATAACAAATTTGTAACCAGTTAGAAAAAAAATCAGGAATGCCATATGCTTTCAAAGAGAGCCATACAAATGTTTGTGAAATGTGGTCAAAGGCTTTTGCTTGATCAAAACTCAAAATATACCCTGATATTGACTGGTCAGAGCCTTTATTTATCAATTCCCTAGTAAGTATAAGAGCATCCTGTATAGATCGCCCTGGTATTGAACCAAATTGTGATGGGTGAACTAAGTAGTCTACTACTGTCATTTATCTGTTACATAGTAATTTAGCAAATATTTTAAAATCTTTATTTAATAGTGTTGTGGGTCTCAAGTTATTAATTAATATTCAGTCACCATTTTTATGTAAAAAGATCATCAGTCCATCATACTTTGTTTCAGTAATTCTGCCTTCACCTAAAAAGGCATTAAATACCTGCATCTGTTCTGTTGGAATAATCTCCCATAATAGTTTATAATGTATGGTAGAATGCTGTTAACCTTAGGAAATCATCATTTCCTAAGGTTGTTAGCCTATCGATGTGACGTAGATATGTTGTTAACCTATCGATGCTACGTCACATCGATGAGTTAACTCTTTCTTGATGGTCTGCGCGTATAGTGCTTTTTCAACTGGGAACCGGCGCATGAACAGCAGCAGTTGGGAAGGACTGAGCGGCTGCCGCGGTGACTAGTAATCAAAAAGTAAGCAGCCTTTTTACGTGGGACCATACACTATAAAAAATAATGTATGGTCCCTCTATCGGCAACCGGTCAATTTTAACCGTCTCGAGGTTGCCATGGCGACATAAACCTCTCAAGCTTCGCTTTCGAGGTTTACACAGTCACCCTGGCAACCTCTCGACTGTTAACTGATCGGTTAACGATAGAGGACCATACATTATCCTCTATGTAAAATTCTGTGGGTAACCCGTCTGATCTGGGGGCTGTATTGTCTTTTAACCCTTTTATGACAACCTCTATTTCCTCTCTAGAGAGATTACAAATCAATTTTTCTGCATTTTCTGGTTGTAAACAGGGAAGATCATCTGCTTTAAGTAAAAGTTCCACTTGTTCTGTTTCAACTATTGGAGTTCAAAATTGTTCTGTAATAAAACCTTCCAGTAATTTTAATATTTTAGTATCGTCAAAAGTTAAATTTCCTGTGGTGTCTTGTAATGCTGTCATCTGTCTAGCATTTAGTCTGTTCTTACAGTCCTGATATGGATTGATTTGTTCTTTTTTCCCTTGTGTGCTGAATCTTTATTCTAGTTCTAATGTTTTCTGTCTGTCATATTGATACTGCATTAGTTCCTTTTTAATTCTAGTAATAGCTTCGACATAATTACCCACTCCTTCATTCTTCAGGGATGTAAGTTTATAAAATATAGTCCCTTAATTTCAAATATTCTTGTTTTTTCTTATTTGCCAAAAATCTAGACCTTTGTTTAAAGAATTCAGTTAAGCATAATGTTGCATCCTCCCTCCATTGTATATTTGAATTATACAGAAAAAACACTGATTGCCTGTCTTGCAGAATTTCTTTCAGGTGTTGTAAAATTTCAGGGCGTTTCAACAAGCTCAAATTTAACCTCCAAAACCCTTTGCAATGCATTCCTACAGGGTGGGGTGATGCTCCAATTCCTATCAAATAATAATCAGACATTTCTTTTGGTATTGTTTCAGATGCGGTTATAGGAAGAGAATTTGAAATAAGCTAAAAATAAATTCTTAAAGTTAGTTTAGAAACATAGACTTTGACGGCAGATAAGGACCACTTGGCTCACCCAGTCTACCATTTCCCTACCTATTGGATAAGATGCAGATTCTAGTTAACCAACAGCCTACTTCCTGCAACCCTCCACTATAATTGTCTTATGTCTGTCCCAGGCATGTTTGAATTCCCTCACTGTTTTAGACCCCACAACCTCTCCAGGAAGGTGGTTCCATGCCTCCATCACTCTCTCCATGAAAAATAATTTCCTCACATTACCCCTGAGCTGTCCCGCCTCTAACTTTAAATTGTGCCCCCTTGTTCTTACACATCTCTTTTTCTGAAAGATGCTACCCTCCTGGACTTTGTTGATTCCCTTAAGGTATTTAAAAGGTTTTATCATGTCCCCCCTGTCCTTCCTTTCATCAAGGGTATACATACTAAGCTCTCTCAGTCTCTCTCTTCATATGGTTTCTGATGTAGACCCTGCACCATTTTAGTTGCCCTCCTCTGGACTGCTTCCATCTGGTCTATGTCCTTGCATAGATGAGGTCTCCAAAACTGCACGCAGTACTCCAGATCTCTCACCAACTGTCTGTATAGAGGGACAACCACTTCCCTTTTTCTACTTGTGATGCCCCTCCCTATGCATCCCAGTATCCCCCTAGCTCTCCTTACTGACTTCTCACATTGCTTACCCACCTACCTTTAGAATATGTGGGTTTTGGATTTCAAGTAAACATATCTTCAAAGGTGGCTTGTTTTATCAATTTTTTCAGTTCATTACTGTCACAATACGTTTTTGACCTTTTTATATCCTGCCTCATACTAATGTTAAAGTCGCCTCCCCAGAAGATTAGTCTACTTGTAAATCAGTAGGGCTGAATTTTCTGTAATAGAGCTACCCGTAAGACCTTCATTTGAGGTGCATATATATTTATCAATCTACAAAAGACTCCTTGGACCAAGATATCTAAAATCAAGGCTCTGCCTGGATCTACTTCAACCATTTTTTGGATTATAATGTCATATGAAGTAAAGCATATTCCTAGTCTTGAACACTGATTATTCCCTATTGACCATACTGATTTCCCTTTAAACCAATCATTTGTTATTGTCTCCACCTCCTGTTCAGTATATAATCTAGTATCCTGTAGAAAGAAAATCTCATAATGTAAAGAATGCAACACAGAGAAAGTTGTTTTCCTTTTAAATTCAGACCTGATGCTATTAATATTCAGACTACCTAAATGTAACACAGTTGAAACATAGAAACATAGAAGTTGATGGCAGATAAGGACTGAAAAGGCCCATCCAGTCTGCCCATTTCTTTTTCTACCTTATAAATGTGCCATTGGCCTTTGCTCTGTTAATGGCCTACCTATTCATACTCATCTGTATTGCTCGCTCATGCCTATCCCATGCCTGTCTGAAGCCCTGCACTGTATTCATATCCACCACTTCCTGAGGTAGGTCTTTCCATGCATCCACCACCCTTTCTGTGAAAAAGAACTTCCTCACAATACCCCTTAATCAGCCTCCCTCTAATCTCATGATGTGTCCTCTTGTCCTATTATTTTTCTTATATTGAAACATGTTAGACTCTTTCACCTTGTTAATGCCCTTAAGGTGTTTGAATGTTTCAATCATATCACCTCTCTCCCTCCTTTGCTCTAGGGTATACATACTGAGTTCCATTAATCTGTCCTCATATGTTTTCTGATGCAGTCCCTGCACCATTTTGGTTTCCCTTCTCTGGACTGCCTAAATTTGGTTGATGTCCTTGTGAAGGTGTGACCTCCAGTACTCCAGATGGGGCCTAACCAGTATCTTGTAAAGAGGGATTATTACCTCCCTCTTCTGACTTGTGATACCCCTAATAATACACCCCAACATCCCTCTAGCCTTAGCACCTTAGGTGCTGTTTGTACAATAGTTTAATCAAGAGACTTGTTTCTTACTTGCTCTGGTAATTCTTTTTTTTTTACTTTTGGCTGTCCCTCCATTTTCTCTTGACTCCCACTTTCAATGGTAGGTTCACTTTGTGATGATTGGAAGGAAACATCTGAATCTTCATCCTCCATCATTTCTCCCCAACTTTGCAATGGCTCAAACTTATTCGATGTAACAGTAATGTTTGTACTAGGATTTTTGAAATTCCTTTTTGGTAGTGTTCTTCTTTTGGGCATTGGTTGAAATTCAGATTTGCTCAGTGATATAGTTGAAGCAAGATTTTGACTCTCCTGACTTTTGCCCTCTATGGTGGGGGAAGGAGAGCTTCCCCTGATAGTCTGTTGGGGCATAACAGTTTCTCCAGATTGTTGTGAGTCATCCTGAATAATTCCAGAGGTCTCACTTCTAACCTCTGAACTACAGTATTTTCATCATGTGTCAAGTGTATCTCTTGAGGGGGAGTACTCTTTTCAGAACCCTTATTATACAGTAGTTGTTTGAATGGGAGCTCACAGCTATATTAATATAAAAATCATGTTTTACATAGTCTGAAGCATTGGAAGCAGCCCAAGGATGAGAGAAAAACACATGGTCCTCAGACCCACATAGTTTACAGGTTGGTGGAACTGTGTAGGTGGTTGCTGTGTGTCCCAAAGTACCACAAACTGTGCATTTTAGCTGGTCACAGTTAGAATTGAGGTGTGTCATAGTCCCACATCTATAACACAAATGAGGCTGACCAGGATAAAATAATATACCCCTGTCTCTCCCAAGACAGAAACAGTTCGGTAGGTACTGTATCCCATCCTCAGTAAGTTTAAGTTGTACAGAAAATTTTCATCCCCCTTTCCAGAAGCTATTGTCATCAATGATTGCCTCAGGGATCCCATTCACAGGGCATCTTTTTCCCAACCAGTACAAAACATCTTGCACATTAACTCCCTCATTGCAGAATAATACAGTTACTATTTTTGCCGTTGCTCTGGTAATAGGGATTGCAACAAAGTGTTTCCAAAGTGAAGTATTTTTAACCACATTGTATGCTGCCCAAAATGTATCTAATAAACCAGCTGACCTGAAACTGATGTCAAAATTGTGGTTCCTGAGGCATGAATGATTGCATATACTTCTGCGGATGTAAAGTGTAGTGATTCTATAATCAATTTTCTGCCAACATAGTTTCAATCAGAAGGGAGATCTAACCCTTCCTTGTAGTACAGATGGACAACATACCATCTTCGAGCAGCTTTCTGAATGAGCTCACATAGCTGACAGGCCTTCTCTGAGACCCAGGCCCTCCTGCATCCCCTGATTTGTTTCCCAAAATTTCTTCTGCCCCATTATTATTGGCAGTAGTACCTATTGCAAGTTGTGAAGCCACATCATTCTACGGCTGCTGTGTATCTTCAGTGTCCTGATGACAAGTCTGTTCATGCACCTCTGACACTGACTGCCTGGCCTGCTCTGAGTCAGCATCTGATGTAGCAGCATTAAAGGCTTTCTCTGTGCCCTTTGATCTATCTGTCAGAGTCTCTACCACAATATGCTGACCAGCCATACTGGAGCTTTCTGTAGTTACCACCAAAGTAGGAGATTTGGTCCTGCTTGCAGATGTAGATGTCCCTGGCAGGGGAATTTGAGGGTCCAGATTCCATCTTGAAAGTCCCACCCAGCTTTTTGTAAGACATTTTCCAGTGTCCAGTCTGCTTGATTTGCTGAGAAGGGGAAAAAGAACATTGAAGGGGATGCAGAGTTCGAGGGTTCTATTTAGCCAGCCTTAGAGTGGGTCTCAAGGTGGTATCCTGGATAAAAAATTGTCTGGACAACAGGATGCAAAGGGTAATAGTAAACAGAGTTCACAGTGAAGAAAGGAGGATAACTAGTGGGGTACTGCAGGGTTCAGTACTGGGATCGGTCTTCTTAAATGTCTTTATAAGTGACATTGGAGAGCACCTGGAAGGAAAAGTATGTCTCTTTGCAGACAACACAAAGATCTGCAACAAGGTTGCTACACAAGGTGGAGTGGAAAGCATGAAAAGGGACTTGGCAAGGTTGGAGAAATGGTCAAATGTATGGCATCTCAGATTCAATGCAAAAAAGTGCAAGGTAATGCACCTGGGAAACAAAAACCCAGGAGAAGAGTACACAATGGGGGTGAGATACTAACAGCAACAAAAATCAAAAGGGACCTGGGAGTAATTATATCAGATGACCTTAAGGTGGGCAAGCAATGTGAGAAGGCAGTAAGGAGGGCTGGAAGGATACTGGGATGCATAGGGAGAGGCATCAACAGTAGAAAACAGGAAGTTGTTATCCCTCTGTACAGACAGTTGGTGAGACCCCATCTGGAGTACTGTGTGCAGTTCTGGAGACCCCATCTTCACAAAGTTATAGACAGAGTGGAGGCTGTTCAGAGGAGGGCAACCAAAATGGGGCAGTGTCTGCACCAGGAGACGTATGAAGAGAGACTAAAGCAGCTTAATATGTATAACCTTGAGGAAAGGAAGGAGGGGGGGAACATGATAGAAACTTTCAAGTACCTCAAGAGAATTAACAAAGTCCAAGAGGTAGCATCTTTCAGAAAAAGAGATGTGCAAGAACAAGGGGGCACAATTTGAAAATAGAGGGGAGATGGCTCAGCTGTAATATTAGAAAGTATTTTTTTCATGGAGAGCATTGTGGATGCATGGAACATCCTTTCTGAGGCAGTTGTGGAGTCAAGAACAGTGGGAGAATTCAAGAATGCATGGGACAGACATAAAGCAATTCTAGTGGGTGGTGGGTAGGAGGAAGTAAGTTGTTGGTTAACTAGAATCTGCAGCTTATCCATCAGGTAGAGAAATGGGCAGGCTAGGTGGGCCAAGCGGTCCTTATCTGCCATCAAATTCTATGTTTCTATGTTTCTATTTGCTCAGCTACTAAAGTTTATTCATGAAAATTTCCTTTTTTATCACTGGTACTGTAGGGCTCTGCATGGATCATTTTCTTTTTTTTTTTTTCTTTGTCTAAGAGAACTTTTTTAAATTCAAATTCCTTTTCTGCTTCAGATAACATACTTAGTAAATGTATTTTTTTCTGTTCCAGTTCTTGTTGTAATTGCTCTTCTTCTTCCATAACCACCTCAGTTTCATCTGCTTTTTCTTGTGTATTTTGAAAATCCTGTACTTTTTCTATTTCCATCTCATGGTGTGTCAGTTGCTTAGAGACACATCCTTCTCTCTCTCTCTCTCTCTCTCTCTCTCTCTCTCTCTCTCTCTCTCTCTCCTTCTTACTGAGAGAATTCATGGCTCCTGCAGACAAGGGTTCCCTTACTGTCGAGTAAGGGAATTTCCCCGGTGTCCTGGCCAAATTGCCCCCATTCACTACAAATACCATCAACAGCTTAATCTGGTTCAGTGTCAGTTGGCATCAGTTGGCATCCATCTGTGTTACCCTCCCAGGCATAACTGTCTAGTTCTCCTTTCCTGGTCAACAAAAACTAACTTATTAAATACAGTAGTAGCCACAGACATTGCCAGCTATTTTCAGATATTTCACAAAATTTCTGAAAAGTTTCTCTCTGCTGCCTCTACTGTGGAAATGCAGAAAGCAGGAGATATTTCTGGAAATATCACAGAAATTTCAGGAAATAGCTGGCAGTGTCTGTGGCTGCTACTGTAAATAAATAAAGATCACTCATGATATCCCCATGTTCAGGCATCTGGGCATCACTCACACCACACAGCAATTGGCCCAAAATTTCTATTGGCCCAACTTCACCCAGCAGATGAAGAAATATTGCAGGTCTTGTCACTGGTGCCAACAGATAGGGAAGGCAGGTAGTAAAATCAAAGCTTCCCTACTTCCCTTGCCCATTGTGGAGGAGCCATTCCAGAGGGTAGGAATAGATATTGTGGGACTCTTGAATACTCCAAGTTCCTCCTGGAAAATGTTTATCCTGATGGTGATTGATTACACCATCCAATACCCAAACGAGGTCACCCTCTCCTTATTTAGGGCAGACAAAGTTGAAGATGCCTCGCTAGGGATTTTTTCCCATGTCAGATTTCTGCAGGAGGTTATCTATGATCAAGGGGGTAGCCTCACGTCAGACCTGATGAAGTGTTTGTTGTGGGAGAAATGTGGGGTGGTGCAGATGCACAACACCTTATCACCCACAAGCCAATGGGCTCATGGAAAGATTTAATGGAACCCTAAAATTGATGCTCCAAGCATGTGATGAACAGCATGGGAGGAACTGGGAGACATACCTTCCCCACCTGTTGTTCACATACATGGAGGTGTCCAAAGAGTCTACAGGGTTCTCCCCCTTCAAACTCTTATATTTACATATTGTGCATGGGCCCCTAGACTTGATCTGGGAAGACTGGGAAGGCAAGCATGCCACCCAGGGAATTCCCATAGTGGAGTATGTTCTTAAGGTTAGGGAGAAGTTGAAGGAACTTATGGGGGTGGCCCAAAGCAACTTGTCAATTTCCCAACAGAAGCATAAAATCTGGTATGACCAAGGAGCCAGAGCTCGCTTGTATAGCACAGATCAGGAAGTAATAGTCCTAATTCCAGTCCAGAAGGACAGCTGCAGGCTGATTGGGTGGGACCATACAAGATAGACTAACAGATTAATGACATCAACTATATTGTGGAACTGCCTGATAGGAGACATGCCCATAGGATGTTCCATGTCAATATGATGAAGCTATATGCAAATAGGGCTGACATGGTGTTGGCAGTTTGTAGTCCTGGGTAGGGGATAGGTGAGGAAGACCCCCTCCTGGACTTGCTAGAGGAAAGCAAGCAGGAGTCATCTGTGGAGGCAATCAAGCTGTCACCTCTGTTGACCTTGGAACAGACACAAGAAGAGAAGGAGGTTTAGATGACTTTGCCCCTTTGTTTACTGCCAAGCCTGAATGAACCCCCTTAGCAACACATGATGTAGACACGGAAGTGCAAATGCCCATATGATGGACAGACTACTGGGCATCTGAGGCTGTCCTAAAGGACTTTAAGAAGGAGGTAGAGGAAATACTGGATTTAGGTATAATCCAGAAATCTCACAGTCCCAGGGCCTCACCAGTAGTCCTCGTCCCCAAACCGAATGGCTCTACTTGCTTTTGTGTGGGCTATCCTGGACTCAACACTGTTACGAAGTCTGATGCCTACCCAATGCCATGTATGTATGAACTATTGGACAAATTGGGAGGGGCGATATACCTTACCACAGTTGACTTGACAAAAGGATGCTGGCAGGTAGAGTTAACTGCCAGAGCTAGAGAATGGTCAGCCTTCATCACTCCAATAGGATTATTTGAATTCTGTGTAATGCCTTTTGGAATGAAGAACACTCCTGACACATTCCAAAGGTTGGTCAACCAGGTGTCACATGGTATGGAAGAGTACGCAGTGGCTTATCTGGCTGATATTGCCATCTTCAGTACCAGCTGGAAAGAACACCTGTCCTATCTAAAGGAAGTGTTGGGGAGGATACAGGCAGCAGGGCTCACTGTCAAGGCTGAAAAGTGTCAGGTGGCTATGGCCGAGGTGGCATACCTAGGCCATGTAGTGGGGCAGGGGCAGCTTCATCCTAATCAAGCAAAGATTAAGGCAACAGAGGTATGGCCCACTCCTGAAGTACAGAAGCAGGTTAGGAGCTTCCTAGCAGGGTACTACCAAAATGTTGTGCCCAATTACAGTACCCTGGCTGCTCCCCTATCTGGCTTGCTAAAGGAAAGACAGCCCAAAAAAAGTAAACTGGGAGCCAGCCTATGAAAAAGCCTTTGCACAGCTAAACGCGATACTGTACAGTGCCCCTGTGTTGTCCAGTCCAGATTACACTAGGCAGTTTGTAGTACAGATGGATGCCTCAGATATAGGGATTGGAACAGTCATCAGCCAGACATCTAATCAGAGAAGAAACCACCCAATAGTGTACTTGAGCAAGAAGTTACTTCCCCGGGAGCAGGCATACTTCATGGCTGAAACAGAATGCCTTGCGCTGGTATAGGTTTTGAAGAAATTAGAGCCATACCTCTATGGGAGGCACTTCAAGGTACAGACTGATTACAACCCTCTAGTGTGGTTAAATCAGATGGGCAAAACAAATGTGTTTCTCCTCAGATGGAGTATTGCCCTGCAGGCCTATGACATGACAATTACGTACAGGGATGGGTTGGCCAACACAAATGCAGATGGCCTATCTCGCCAATTAGAACAGTAACAGAATTGTGGGATCTCTGCCATACAATAGGGGTGTGCTCCCTCAAATTCAGTCATAGGAGGGAGGGATGTGTTGAGTTGGCCTCTGCAGGCATAATTCTGTCATATATTTGTGTGATTGTGGTTATATTTAAATTCCCCAAAAGGACTGTAAATAAGGTGACAGAAGGATGCCCGTGTTTTTTTTTTTAAATGTTACATATGGAGGATGTGTATTCCAGAGTCTGGGAAATGCTAGCTTAACAGGAAACGTAAAGTTACATTTCAGAGAAGATTGGAATTTCCTGGTAAGCTGATCAAAAGGCAAAGGTGTCATAAGGACAGGAGACAGAAAAACTATCTCACTGTCATAACCTTTTTCCACTTTAAAGCAAATTGCTTTGAGAAACAGGATCTGGGAAAACATACCTTCTGGAAGTCTATTGTGAATTCTCTTCAGTATCATAATCCATTTACATTTTATGAAGTGGCAGGAAGGATACTGGATCTCAAAGGCTAGAAAGTGGGCATTGAGGGAAAATTAATAATGGTAATTCACTTGCAACTTGGAAAGAGCAAGAGAGACCCCTGCTGGCCTAAAAGATAAGGTCACCAGCTAACCAGAGACTGCAGGATCAGGGCTATATAAAGCCCATCAAAACAGAATATTTTCCATAGCATTTTGCAGAGGATATTCTTCTTCCTGATACACAGAACCAGACTGCGATTAGTGGTTGCAAGAAGAACTGGGACTTGGAAACTTTTGCAGAAATTTCATTTATTTTCTGGACTACTGATTCTCCACAGACAAGGTAGAAATTGGACAGTTACATTTTCACAGTGTGTTTTTGTATGTATATTTTCTAACTTTTGTTTGTTATCCTGCAACCAAATGTCTGAATATTTTGTTTGTGAGTTTTGTATGATAATTATTTAAGTACTAGTAAAAGCACTTGCTTTTAAAAACTGCCTGTGAGGGATGTGTGTGTGTGTAAAGGTGGGGATGTTTATTCAAATCTGATACCAGCCTGTTTAATGCAAGGCACCACCATAGCTACTACAGACTAGGATCCGGGAAGGGAATCTGGGAGCCAAGTAGGGGAGATACATAGTCTCTAGAAGGGTCTGGAGGGGGGGAACTAAGTTGCTGCACCACCTGTGGGAGAAGACACAATCAGGGTTATGAGGACAGCCCTGAAGAGCTCATAATGCCTGGATCTCCCCTCAGTACAGCAACCAAGGAGGGTTATCGACTGGCAAAAGACACAAGACTGCATTTTACCCTTACCCAGATTAGGGAGGAAGCCCTGGGCCCTTGTGGCAAGTATTCAGTTGTGAACTCAGCAAGCACTCTAGAAGGACACGAGGAGGATATTCCTATTCCCCCCTGTCATGGATTGCACTTAGGGGTGGGCACTGTGAGCTCAGTGGACCCAGCTTCCAGGAGTGGGTTCATGCCACTCCCACCCCCATGCTCCCAGTTCCCTCTTATATGCTATATTCTGCGCAAAACTGAGTAAGCACTGCTGAATGGTCATGTAAATGGCTACTTGTTTGTTTGTCTAATAACATATCTAGTGCAGCAGAAAGAAAAAAGTCATGCTGTAGTAGTTATTTAAATACTGCAGCCCAAATGCATTTTAATATATGGATTTCAAAAATAATACTGTACTAAAGCAAACAAAAATTTCCCCATAATGCAGTACTTCCAAAAATGATGATACCACTGTTCTTAAGTGATAATAGTATTGTTCAGAGCCTGTAATAGTATTGTTTGGAGCTCTGAACAGCAGTATTATCACAAAAAGTGAGCAGCACAAGCACAGAAGTCATTCATGCCAGGCTATGCTACCAGTGGCAGTCAAAAAACAACATCCTCTCAATTTAAAATGTGGCTCGTGATTAGCTGCTCTCTCTCTGGGGGTGGGGAAAACACTTTAAAAAAACATGGCGGCCATCTCCCACTTAGGGAGACTGAACCGGATCCTCGTCACTTTTCTGTTTTTTATTTTTTTTTTATTTTTACATCTCTCCAAAATGTATCTGGTTGCTCCTACATTCCCCTAAAGAAGAACAGATAGGATTGCCTACCAATTGTACTACACCATGCTTACTGGTGCGGGGGAAGCCGGGGGGCTGAGCAAGAGGGAGCCACACCGACAAGCAAGAGGGAGCAAGCCACATGAATAAGACAGTGCGGTGGTTGGCCAGGACTGAGACAGTCCTTCACTGAAGTGGCCAACTGCCCCTTGTAGATAGATATGCAGTGAAATTAAATTCTGCTGGTGAAGTGAACTCGAAGTGGCCACTTTACATTGTCACTCTGCTATGCAGAGTGGCCAATAGGAAAGGCTCACTGCACCTTGTAATTATCACTTCGCATTGTCATTCCACCTTGACAGGAAGTAAGGCAGAGTGGCAACAATACTGGCAGCCCCCCAGTGCCCCCCTACACACAGTCACCAGAATTAATGCACATCCCCAAAATGCTACTGTCTTGTGTTCAGAAAACTCGCCAGTGCTGATGAAGTGAAATCAGAGCACAACAAGAAATACAAAGTCTCCCAGAATTAATGGCACACTTAGTCATGCACAGTGGATGTGGGCACATCACACACAGACACCAGAATTAATGTGCACACCCAAAATGCTGCTGTCTTGTATCCAGAAAATTACCCAGTGCTGACGAAGTGAAATGAGAGTGTAACAAGAAATGCGAAGTCTCCCAGAATTAATGGCGCACTCAGTCATGTGCACAGTGGTCACACACAGTCACCAGAATTAATTTGCATCCCAAAAATGCTACTGTCTTGTGTCCAGAAAATTCTCCAGTGCTGACGAAGTGAAATGAGAGCATAAAAAGAAATGCAAAGTTTCCCATAATTAATGGCACACACAGTCATGTGTGCAGTGGTCACACACAGTCACCAGAATTAATTTGCATCCCCAAAATGCTACTGTCTTGTGTTCAGAAAATTCCCCAGTGCTGGAGAAGTGAAATGAGAGGGTAACAAAAAAATGCAGTCTCCCAGAATTAATGGCACACTCAGTCATGCACGTAGTGGATGTGGTCACATCGCACACAGACACCAGAATTAATGTGCATACCCAAAATGCTACTGTCTTGTATCCAGGAAATTCCACAGTGCTGATGAAGTGAAATGAAAGTGTAACAAGAAATGCAAAGTCTCCCAGAATTAATGGCACACTCAGTCATGTGCGCAGTGGTCACACACAATCAACAGAATTAATTTGCATCCCCAAAATGCTACTGTCTTGTGTCCAGAAAATTCCCCAGTGCAGATGAAGTGAAATGAGAGTGTAACAAGAAATGCAAAGTCTCCCAGAATTAATGGTGCACTCAGTCATCCACACAGTGGTCACACACAGTCACCAGAATTAATGTGCATCCCCAAAGAGCTACTGTCTAGTGTCCAGAAAATTCCCCAGTGCTGGCAAACTGAAATGAGAGGGTAACAAAAAATGCAAAGTCTCCCAGAATTAATGGTGCACTCTATCATGTGAGCAGTGGCCACACACAGTCAGCAGAATTAATGTGCATCCCCAAAATTTTACTGTCTTGTGTCCAGAAAATTCCCCAATGCTGATGAAGTGAAATGAGAGTGTAACAAGAAATGAAAAGTCTCCCAGAATTAATGGTGTTCTGCAAATGCACAGACAGATTAAGATTGCGCTGCGCATTCAAGAGATGCAGAGTCTGATGCAAAGGCACAACAACACCTAACCAGTGCTCACAAGTCACAAATCCAAATCTGGAAAAGAATACCTTTTGGCGGTTGGGGGGGGGGCGTAGTGCACGGCAATAACAGTCCACTACCAGTAAAGATACCACAAAGCAGTATAAAAAATTCATCCAGGTGTGGTGGATAGCAGGTTCACACTGTTGCAATTACTCTGGCACAATAAAAGTTGTCTGATTTAATGGTATGCATCGCACACAAACTCACACACACACTACAAGTATTGCATAGCAAATTGGAAACCTTTAGCAATATAACCAAATGTTTAAACAAACTGAAATTATACACTGCTGGACCACTACAATCAGCAAAAAAATATCAAGAATTACTGAAAATATTACTGTGCGTACATTAACACAGTTACAGTATACAAAAAAAATATAACCAAAACAGAAAAACTGCCTTTTTCTCCCAGTTAATCTACCTACACCACAGATACGCCCTTCCCCCAAAGCACACCTCACAGTACAAAGACTGACTGTTCTAAATTAACATTTAAAATCCACACACAAACAATACACACTCCATGATATGCACACAGGAGGGGTTTCAACAATCGAAGCACTAAATTTTGAGCAAAAATAATGGCTCAAAAAGGCTTTTTTAAGAGCTTTTAGAGGATTTAAATCGCAGAGCTCTGAGAGGAAACTGTCTCCATCTTCCACTACACACACACACTATACATGTAAGCCCCTCACCCCTGCCTTTTTGCAAATGACAGGTGGTATGCTGTTGAAGCTGACAGCAGTACCAGGTGGGAGACTGGGTTCAGGGAGGACTAGGTTACTCGGCACAAGGGCTAGGTTTGGCTACTCTGCACAGGGGCACCCAAGTAAATCCAAACACAGGAAGCAATAACTGTAATGTCCAATACCAGGAATGGGATTCTAAAGTGTGGCTTTTTTTCACATCCAAACTGAACAAACAAAGCATAGACAGACCCCCACGAGGCCACATTCCTGGTAATGCAGATAAGAGAAACAGAACACTTCCTCAACACTTCAGCCCTTAGGCTCTGGACCCACCAGGCACACAGCCTGGACTTGCACGCTGCTTTCAGTACATAGCCCGACTTGTACACTATTTAGGTTTTTCCTGGCCCGACTCCCCTGTTGGCCACTCGAACCCTGTCCATATGGCATGGACACATTTTCCGGTGGCTCCCTAAACCACTTTAGAGCCTGCGACACCATAAGGGAAATTTCCTTTCAATCCCATGTCTGGGTACTTCCCTCAGCACTGGTCTAGTGCCTGAGGCAAAGTAAAAGGGCCACAGAGCAAATCCGTAGAGGTGAACCTGGTTACTAAAGATGGGGGGTTCCCCACCTCTAGCTCCCACAATCCATAACCGGCCATTTCTCTGGACATTAAACATCTCTTTCTGAAAAGCTTGGCAATATAGATTAAAAGGTAAATGCATAGCACATTTCCTATACATGTCTTGACTTTCCCCTTGTACTAAACTCGAACATACCTAAACATCTCTTTCTGAAAAGCTTGGCAGTATAGAGTAAAGGGTAAATGCATAGCACATTTCCTCTACATGTCTTGGCATTCCCCTTGTGCTGGACTTGAACATACTTTTACTTTGGCTTAGCCTATTCCTCTAGGACTCCCACTGATTAAGCAGTCCAATCCCCACTTTACAACAGTTCCAGTGAAACATAGGCCCCATGTAAGAGCAGAACTCACCCTTTGGTTGCAGGTGCCCCACAGGCGAATCTTGACAGCTTCTGGTGCCACAACACAACTTAGAAAAATAAGGCAGCTTCTTCCCTAGCCAGAACCAGGAGATTGCCCCTGGAATAACAGGCAAACCTTCCACCCCCATCCCCTCAGGAATGGGGCACAGAGACCAGTAACAGCGGTCTCCACCACTTCATGAACAGCTTACTGTGTTCCTCTTTTGGCGGAAACACACACCTCTCCCTAAAAGTAGCTCTATATCAGAGCTTTAGGCTCCAAGAGCTTGTGCACAGACTGCTGTGCTCCTCTCTTCAAGACTGCTCACACACAACTGCTGTCCACTGTTCAAAAACTCCCAACATTCTAACCTAACTCCCATCTGCAGATTCCAATGTGGCTCATGCAGCTGTGATAGTTCTATGGTGATGTTATCCCTCAGTCTCAGCTGAGACTGAGAACAGAGTGAGACAGTGTGAAATCCATTTAACTGGACTTTCACAAGCTGCCTTCCCTGCCTACCACTAGGTCTTACTGGGATTCTAGTAACCCTGGGTAACAGGGGGGTTACACTCACCCTGGGCCAGGAAAATGACTGGCCGCAGTCATTATTTACCCGGCTTAGGCCATCCCCCCCATGTGTTACCTGCGGAGGGGGGTGATCAGGCCCCCTCCTACCATGTGCTAGCACAGGCAGGCAACCCTAAGGGCCTAGAGGCCTTTGGCTGACATATCAGCCTCTACTCTACCCACTAACTATGGGTGCCTAGTGGCTCTGGTAGAACTGTCCAGAGCATAGCCCTGATAGCCCAGCAGTGCAGTCCCTATGACCATTCAGGACCACAGCCTGCCTATCCCCCCCAGCCCTCTAGAGAAAATCTTTCTGCCTCTAACTTAACACCACAAAATAAAAACAAACCAGGGACCTCCCAAACCTTGAGCACCATGCAACCACACACCAGGAACTAATGCCATCTATTACTTTACTCCCTCATACCCCCACAACCACACCTGTGGAAGGAAAGGGCTACTACAGTAACAACAACAACAACAGTACTTTAAATACTACACACTAAAGTACTATTTAGGAACTCCGATGAGCCCCTCCTCTTCTTCTTGTCTTCTCTTCTATCTTCTTCAGGAACACCTGCAAGAAAAAGAAAGACAACACACACTCCTAATCTGCTTACACAGTCTATCTAAACCCCTACCATCAAAACACTGGAGAATCCCAAAAAGATTTTTTTTTACAAAAGGTAGAAAAACAGTATATACACTAGAAAACAGTAGAAAAACAATGACATTATTTACAATACACATTTGGGGAATGGAGTGCCCTAAAAGTCCCATCTAGTGACAACAGTGCCCGAAGACTAGTCCATTAAAGAGCCTCTCCTGGGCCGAAGCCCAGTGAAGCACAGTTCTAGCAGGCCAAAGTCCCGAATGGAAGAGTCTTTGAGGCTTTGAGGACAGTTCACACATTCTGGAGTCTGCTAGTGTAGGGTGTGTACTGCAGTGTCATAAAGATAGAAAAGTTTGGACTTACCCGCCCCTTGTAGAATAAACACTGGCACCGACCTGCTCCTCAGCCAAAGACTCTCCCTGGCAGCATTCTTCCGATACAGCTGGGTGGACATCTTCTGGGAACTACAGGAAGGCACATCTGGAAACTGCAGGGCTGATGTCATCTCTGGAGATGGAACCTTGGAACAGGAACAAAAAAGAAAACAACTGGTCTGATGTCATCCGATTGCCAGGTGATGAATCAGGATACAGCTGGACTGGCGTCCTCTCTGGATCTGAAGTCATCTGGTGGGCCAGTCGATGGATTCTGGAAAGTCAGTACACTGTAGAACTGATGAATGTAGGGGCACCTGAGTCCTGGATGTCCATACTGGCGGAACAACAAAGGCACTGCAATGGCTTGTGTGGCAGTATTGACTACCACTGCTCTGCTTTCCATCTGGTAGGCACGGGCACATTTGCAGGGAGGTCTTTGCATTGAGGCCAATAGTACAGGGGGTCAGGAGCTTGAATTATTACCCTGTCTGGGCGCACATAACTCACACTGTGAAAGGTTTCACGTCACTCATCCACTATTTGAACAGTGTCCATAAACAGTGTCCTGCCTCTTTTCCACTGGGTGTATTTTTCGTGAAACATTCTGTTCCTGACATGCTTGTTTGCACCAGGATGCACACATTTCATTGCTTCAGCCCAGATCCAGGATTTCCTGTTGTCCTCAATCTCCTCCCAGACTCTCCGAGGAAAGGTAGGAAAGGACATCCCATAGATTTCATTCGCCTTCCTACGAACTAGTCTCTCCTCTTTACTAGCTTTGGTCAACCTGAGACTGCTGTCCTGGCTTGGGGGTGGCCAGTCCTGGTTCTGCCAGCTACGCATTCTCAATGAGATGAAAAATGGATCCCTGACTTCTTCTTCTTGCACAGCCAGGGCAGTGACATCACCACTCTCTTCCATGCATTCTCCAGAGGCAAGAGCTTGAGGCTGTGTACCCATTCCTTTTTCACAAGGCCACATAGGTTCCCCCTCTTCTTCTTCCTCACTGAGAATCTGTGCCCAGGAGTGAGCAGTCATCCTCACTCCTGAGACTATCCACTCTTCACTGGGCACAGAGGTCGATACCTCCCATTCAAGGGCTTCCCTCATCTCATCTTCTTCTATGAGACTTGGGCTAGACCCCCCACTCCAGGGGTCTACTGATGCTCTGTCTGAATTATCTCTCTGTGATCCAGCATCCGAAACATCAGCATATGGTTCTGTTTGCAAATCTGTACCCTCTAGCTTTGTGCCACACTCCAACGAGGGGCCTTTTTCAACAGGCTCCGCCTGGTGCTGTGTGCTGCCAACTACAAATTCCTGAACTTTCGTCCATGTGGGAGCCAAACGAATCTTGGGCACTTTATACAAGCCGTATTTCTCTACGCACCCCGAACAGTGAGGTACCATGAAGACGTTCCTTCCAGCATTTAAGCATATTAAACACACTTGCACTGGATATCCAGGAATCGCCACATGAGAAGGCAGTTGTCCTCCATAGTAACACCTTTCAATGTCTCTTAACTTATTTGCTTCTGCTGCTACCATAGCCCAGGCATGATCCGGGTAGCGGGCTGGTCCTGAGGCCATGACTGCAGGGAAAAACAAACAAATGCTCACTGTTACTGAAAGTCCCACTTCACTGAACACTTTCTTTTACTTTTAAAATGTCTCCGCTGCTGCTGTGTTTACATTACTACCCCACCCTGTAATGGCGGCGGCAGCACTCCTGCGCATCAACATTCAGAAAATGGGTCAAGCCACTGCGCATCTGATTTACACACACTACTGATAACTTTGCTCAAAACTGCACAAACTTGCACTGTTCTTTTCCTAGCACATTTATTTGATTTGCCACGGACTTTTCACTTGCTGAAAATATTTCTTTAGCTCACAGTCCCTTAAAGCCTCAGGATTTCAAGCACAGGATTGCCTGTAACTAGTGCTGCACATTTTGCTACTACTCACAGTCTCTCTACTGGCTTTGAAACTTTAATCTGACGCTGAACCTATAACTATGCTCACAGTCAATGGCTTAACAGACTTGCTTTAGCTGGTAGAACTTGACACAGTCTTTATTTGCAAAGCGACTACACTGCTGCATGCATATTCAGCTGGCTTTTGGCAAAAATCACTGCTTGAGCAATTATTACTGTTGGTACTCACTGTTATCAGTAGCTGTTTGCTGCAATGGAAAAACAGCCTGCAGCCAGTCTTGGAGGCCTCAGAAAGGAAGCAGGCGGGCAGTCCTGCTGATCATCTCTCCGATCACCACACTCACAATCCAGTCGATCGAGATGTGGGTTGAGCCCGATTTTAGCCAGAAAAATCTGTTTTTTTACACTTTTACAGTGCTTTTTAATCACTGCAACGCTCCTCCACTAAGCCAGTACACGCACTCCACTCACACTCCCTCTCCAATGCGGGGCAGTCACTGTAGAACTGGCTGAGGGGGCGGGACTGATTGCAGCCTCACCAATCACACGACGCCATGCAAATGAGCCTCTTTCCCTCGCGAGTGCTCTTCTCTTCACGGCGATCATCAAGCGGGCAAATTTAAACTTCGGAAACCACTTTTTTTTTTCTCAGACTGACTCCACGGCGGGAGATCATTTCAACCATTTGACATGGCCATTAATACAGCAAGTCTCTCAGTTTACTAAAAAGCATTTCCAATGTCCAGGGCACAATTTTCCTGTTGCTACCCCTAGTCTTCCACACTTTTCTTTATCACAACAGTTCTTTAGAAAGCATTTCCAACGTCCAGAGCACAATTTTCCTGTTGCTACCCCTAGTCTTCCACACTTTTCTTTATCACAACAGTTCTTTAGAAAGCATTTCCAACATCCAGGGCACAATTTTCCTGTTGCTACCCCTAGTCTTCCACACTTTTCTTTATCACACACAGTTTTTAGAAAGCTGGCAAAAACGCTGTAAATATTTGATGCAGGACAAGGGCATACTCTTTCAACTTTATTGCTCCTTGGTAAACAGTTGGCATTTTAACAGCAGCATATGAATCACAGCACACAGCAACACACTAGTTAAACTTGCTTCAGATTTTTGGGCTACCCACTGCCAGATAACCAAAATGCTAGCCCCATGCCCGAGCACCTTTCCTCCCTAATTTAAAATCCAAAGCGGTGCCTCCATTTTGTAAGCCCCTCACCCCTGCCTTTTTGCAAATGATGGGTGGTATGCTGTTGAAGCTGACAGCAGTACCAGGTGGGGGACTGGGTTCAGGGAGTACTAGGTTACTCGGCACAAGGGCTAGGTTTGGTTACACTGCACAGGGGCACCCAAGTAAATCTGAACACAGGAAGCAATAACTGTAATGTCCAATACCAGGAATGAGATTCTAAAGTGTGGCTTTTAGTCACATCCAAACTGAACAAACAAAGCATAGACAGACCCCCATGGGGCTACATTCCTGGTAATGCAGATAAGAGAAACAGAACACTTCCTCAACACTTCAGCCCTCAGTCTCTGGATCCACCAGGCACACAGCCCGGACTTGCATGCTGCTTTCGGTACACAGCCCGACTTGTACACTATTTAGGTTTTTCCTGGCCCGACTCCCCTGTTGGTCACTTGAACCCTGTCCATATGGCATGGACACATTTTCCGGTGGCTCCCTAAACCACTTTAGAGTCTGCACACCATAAGGGAAATTTCCTTTCAATCCCACGTCTGGGTACTTCCTTCAGCACTGGCCAAGTGCCTGAGGCAAAGTAAAAGGGCCACAGAGCAAATCTGTAGAGGTGAACCTGGTTACTAAAGATGGGGGTTCCCCACCTCTAGCTTCCACAATCCATACCCGGCCATTTCTCTGGACATTAAACATCTCTTTCTGAAAAGCTTGGCAATGTAGATTAAAGGGTAAATGCATAGCACATTTCCTCTACAGGTCTTGGCTTTCCCCTTGTGCTGGACTTGAACATACTTTTACTTTGGCTTAGCCTATTCCTCTAGGCCTCCCACTGATAAAGCAGTCCATTCCCCACTTTACAACAGTTCAGGTGAAACATAGGCCCCATGTAAGAGCAGAACTCACCCTTTGGTTGCAGGTGCCCCACAGGTGAATCTTGACAGCTTCTGGTGCCACAACACAACTTAGAAAAATAAGGCAGCTTTTTCTCTAGCCAGAACCAGGAGGTTGCCCCTGGAATAACAGGCAAACCTTCCACCCCCATCCCCTCAGGGATGGGGTACAGAGACCAGTAACAGCAGTCTCCACCACTTCACAAACAGCTTACTGTGTTCCTCTTTTGGCAGAAACACACACCTCTCTCTAAAAGTAGCTCTATATCAGAGTTTTAGGCTCCAAGAGCCTGTGCACAGACTGCTGTGCTCCTCTCTTCAAGACTGCTCACACACAACTGCTGTCCACTGTTCAAAAACTCCCAACATTCTAACCCAACTCCCATCTGCAGATTCCAATGTGGCTCATGCAGCCGCGATAGTTCTATGGTGATGTCATTCCTCAGTCTCAGCTGAGACTGAGAACAGAGTGAGACAGTGTGAAATCCATTTAACTGGAGTTTCACAAGCTGCCTTCCCTGCCTACAACTAGGTCTTACTGGGATTCTAGTAACCCCGGGTAACAGGGGGGTTATACACAGAACTGAGGCTGTGCAGAACAATCTAGAGCCCATGTGACCTGCAATCCCATGAAACACTGAAAATTCGCCTTGGAGCTCAATAACAAGGTGAAGTGATGCGAAGTACATTGATTTCAATGTACTTCACCTTAAAATTGGTGGATAAGTGGTTTGGGGACGGCGGAATAACGTGAAGTCATTGGTTTCAATGGACTTTGCATTCCCCATTGTGACGAAAAGTACTCTGCTTTGCGTTGCAGAGCACTTCGGGAATTCCTCATTACTCTGCAAATCACTCTGCAGAGAGAATTACGGCCACTTCGACCACCTCTAGTCATGAGGACAAGGGTCTTACAGCCTTTCCTACCAGTAGCTTTACTGCCAAACAATCGAGGCTGCAAGTAGGATTGGCAAGCTGAATTTTATGGCCCTTTAGGCTTGACCTTAAGTATAGTAGGCATGCACCCCCACACCTACCCTGTCGGTCTTGTCGATGTAAGTTGTATCCTTACAGAGTGAGGGCAGTGTCAGGAATTTTATGGGTGAGCCAAGTTTTAGTAAGTGAGATGATGTCAGGTTTCACCTGTGCCACCTAGGCCTCAAATTCTGCAAATTTTGGCAGCAAACTGCATATATTAAGTGCAGCAATTTTACATAACCCCATTGATTTTAGCTAGGCCCTGCTCTGCAAGGTGGATCAGGGTTTGGGTGAATGTTGCCTGAGATGAGTAATAGGGAAAGAGTGAGTTTCTTCATAGCATTCATTTTGCAAGCAGGCTGGCACAGTTTGTTACCATGTTTGTTGGATTGAACAAAAGTTTTGTGGGTTGGAGAGCTAGGTGTGGGGGAGTGACAGGCTATGGTGGAGCCCTTAGTACCAAGCAGTAGAGTCAAAGGCACACCTTGGGGGCCATTCCATGAGTTTGGGGGTATGGATTCCCCTGTTTCACAGGGGCACAGTTTTAGAGGCTGAAGCTTGACAGGAGCATTGGTTTTACAGTGGTCATCCCCCCCAGGGGTGGGGCAGGATTAATGCTAGCACAGCTATTGCTAATAGGTGAGATTTCACATAAGTCATGTCTAGCCAGCCTTTGCTCAGCTTTGTAACCACTTGGCCATGTGCAAGCAGGGCTGACAGTATTAGTGAATGGGATGCAGGTGTAGGTCCTTTCCGGTGTCAAGTAGGTGGAGAGAGCATTTAAGAGGCTACTGACAATGGGAGGGAGAGTTGGGGGGTGAGTGGGAGAGTTATTCCATAGCAGCACCCCCTACCAAACCCTGAGGGTGTCCTGAATCCCATACCAGGCATCTGACCTACTGTGTCTATTTGGCATTCTCAGGGACTATGAGGGGAAGGCGGCAGTCCAGGAGCCCTCATAACTCTTCCAGAGTTAGAGCAGTGGTAGGAATGGGCCAGGAGTCTGTGGAGGAGAGAGAAAACAAATCGGTGGGCAGGCTGCAATATGATCCAGGCAGTGACTCAAAAACTATCAGTCTCCATCTGCTGGTGAAAATTCTGATCGCAGGTAATGTGGAGAGAGTGTAACAATAGCTACAATTGTCTGGGACAGATTGAAACTATCTAGATGTAGCCTGAGCTTGAGTGTTCTAAGAGCTACATCTGCCTGGGACCAAGTGTTACACCAGCTATATTTGCCTAGAACAGAGCGCAGTAATAACTTACAAAATCACCTAGTTTAGAATGTTACACTAATTACAAATAATTGCTTAGCCAAGAATGATTTCAGCAATAATAAGTACTGCTAGATAGTACACTACTGCAGTAAAATAGAAAGGCAACTGAGTGCACTCAATGTGCAGAGTTCTTATTTGATATTTGGCACCAAACCCTGAGGGCATGCTGAGTCCTGTACCTGGCATCTGACCTGTGGCATCTGTTCAATGTTCTCAGGGATTATGAGGGGAGGGCGGCAGTCCAGGAGCCCTCATGACTCTTTCAGAGTTAGAGCAGCACTGGGAAAGGGCCAGGAGTCTGGCGTCTGACCTGTAGTATCTGTTTGGCGTTCTCAGGGGCTATGAAGGAAGGGCAGCAGTCCAGGAGCCCTCACGACCCTTCCATAGTTAGAGCAGTGCTGTAAATGGGCCATGAGTCTGGCATCCAACCCATGGCATCCATTTGGTGTACTCAGGGGCTATGAGGGGAAGGGAGGGCAGCAGTCTGGGAGCCCTCACAACCCTTCCAGAGTTAGAGCAGTGCTGGGAATGGGCCATGAGTCTGGCATCTAATCTGTGGCATCTGTTTGGTGTTCTCAGGGGCTATGAGGGAGGGTGGCAGTCCAGGAACCCTCATGACCCTTCTAGAGTTAGAGCAGTGCATCTGATTCTTTTATATATATATATATATATATATATATATATATATATATATATATATTTATTGATTCGTAGGTTTCATAGGTAAATCTGAGCACTGTAAAGACCGAAGTCCATTTGGCACGCCATGTCATTGACTAATACCCCATAATATTATTACTAAGTAGGTATAAGTCAAGGGAGTGTTTAAAAGCTAGCATTGTTTGACAACCTACCACTTCAATGGGTAATTCATTCCATAACTTCACCACTCTTAATGAAAACCGACTCTTTCTATTTTGTGTATTAAATTTATCATACTTTAACTGTAGTGAGTGTGATCTTGTGTTATAAATCTGATCTCTAAGATCAAGGCCCAATAATTCACACAATTTATAATCCGACAAGGCCCGACACACCAGGCACATGTCACCTCTTAATCTACGGTACTCCAAGGAGAAAAGATCTAATTTTTTTTAACCTATCTTCATATTTCAATCTCTGGACTTCCCTTATTTTTCTTGTTGCCCTTCTCTGTATCCTTTCAATTGCATTTATATCACCCCTATTTCTTGGTGCCCAAAACTGCACACAATACTCTGTATGTGGTCGAACCAGGGAAGTGTAAAGGGGCAACAGTACCTCACTTCTTCTACTCTTGACATGTCTAAGAATACAGTTCAGGATGCCACCTGCTTTTTTGATCACTTGGTTACAGTGTAGATTCAATTTAAGGTTGTTACTAACCCTGACTCCTAAATCCTGCTCATCCCGCACTACCCTTAACACCTGCTCAGCCAAGATGTATTCCACCTCAAGGTTTTTCCTTCCCGTGTGCATCACTGTGCACTTGTCTACATTAAAAGTAGCCCCATTTTCCTGGGCCCAGGTCTCCAGTTCACTCAGTGCTTCCTGGATTTTTAATGCCTCAGATTTACTATGTACCGGGGAACCTATACATGTGTCATCGGCGAATTTTGAGATCCAAGTTTCTGTTTTTGTTTTCATGGTTGAAATATATAAATTAAACAAACATGGTCCCAGCATGGATCCCTGAGGAACCTTGCTGGTAACACCTGTCCAATTTGATAATTCCCCCAACACACTAACCCTTTGTTTTCTTTCGGTCAACCAGGCCCCAATCCATTCCACCAGTATCAGCTGAACCCCTATATCTAAAATCTAAATGGATTTTTTAATTTGCTATATATTTCACATAATCTGATATACCAGAAAGCAGGCCTCAGCCTAGTGTACCTACCCAGCTAAGTAAAAATAAATGAATGAATAAACAAATCAATGAGTCAATCAATCATTTGCACCATATGGACACCACTTAAATTTAAAAGGCAGTTGCACCTATATTAAAATATTTCTTGGTGCTAATATATTAAAGGATGTTTTAAAAAAGTGAAAGACACCTCTGTATTAGTTGCCACAAGTACATTTTAAGTAGCCATTTGCCACCTGGCAGCTGGATTTCTCATAACCTGGGTAAAAGTCAGAAAAGTTGTATGCAAACCCTGTTCTCTGCATAGCAGCAAAGGGTATTAAAGGTACACTATTGGGACATAACTGCAATTAAAATGGCAAATGCACATCTATTAAAATATTTCTAGATTAATTTTATATTTCTCAATGCTTAAGGATTAATTGCTTGCCCAAAAAAGTAAGAATAAGTGCCTTATACAAGAGATTTGGTTGGTTTTCTCCTCAGGCACAATGTTCATTTGATCCAGTTTGTTTCTTAGATAAATTAATTAGAAATCAAACAGCCTTTTTTATGTACTGTAATTATTTACAACCATTCTTTGATTCCTGAAGTCTGAGATCTAGCAATAAAACTGACACCAGCAGCAGGATAAAGTGCACGGCTTTATTATCATAAAGAAAGATAACATGCAAAAAGCAGAACAAAGTGCAATCTTGGCAATATATAAATACCCTCTAGGTCCTCTCCTTTCCCTGGCAGCATCTTATTTCACGCACCAAAAGCAGCTACCTCCCTTTTCTTTAATATCTCTGCTTATCCCTCTATCTACTTCACTGCTAATTTACTAATTGCAATGATATGTATACTATACTATTTCAAGTATGTGTATGTCATTGCCTTTCACTGTAATTTTATTTTTATTTCATTATTAGGATCAAGGATTAAACATCTTTGAGCTGAGAGCTCTTTTACAAAGGTTCCACGTCAAAACATATGAGGGAAGACAACATTACAAGGGTTCAAGCAACATAGAGTACAAAACATGTACAATATTTACAATAATTACAATGGATTATTCAAGCAGGTTAAATTAACAAAAAAAACTATAGAGGGTAAGACATCCATAGGGTTGCATTTAAAGTAGGTTATAAGAGAGGATAGTTGCAGGTAGTAGAAGGTTTGAGTCAGTTCACTGAGGCAGTAGTTAGTGGAGAGAAGAAGTAGGCAGTAGGGAATAGGGTAAGAGATGATGGGAGGGGGAGTAGGGTGAGAAGTGGAGTTGCTTCAGTCATGGACCTTGTCATGAGAGACGTGACTGGTGGATGCATGAGGCAGGTGGCCAAGCAGAGTTCTGAGCCACCAAGTGGAGGTAGGGGTAGGGGTGGTAGGGGTGGAAGAGATGGCATGGGCATGCCATGGTGGAAGCCGAGTATAGGTAGGTCAGAGCCCTGAGGCAGTGGGACTAGTGGTAACAGTCACAGGTGCTGGATGTGGAACGCTGCTGGCATAGTAGTCTCTTGAAGGGGCCCAGAGTAGGTTGAGCAGAGATGTCCTGGCTGAGGGCATTAAACCAGAGGGGCGCTCTGTAGACAAAAGAGCGCTGACCCTGCATCGTTTGAAACTGAAGAACATGATGGAGGTGAGTGCCAGCACTTCTTGTCTGTTGTGTGTTGCTGCTGTGTGGCACGTAATCTGATCATACCAGAAAGCAGGTCTCAGTCTAGTGTAAAAATAAATGAATGAATGAACAAATCAAGGAGTCAATCAATCATTTGCACCATAATAAATGTATGTTGTCAATAATGTTTGTACCCAGTGACGTGGAACCTCTGTAAATGAGCTTCTAGCTCAAAGGTACTGTAATCCAAAATGTAATAAATAAATACATAAAACAGTAAATGTCAATATTACACTTACTACTTCTGACAGAGCACCTGCAAACAACCAGCATGGGACGACGACCGACTCTGTCGGTTTTGCATATTGCTTCTTTAGGAGTCCCAGATGTGAAGGGGATGTTTTAAAGTGCAGCATTTAAAGTGATATAACAATTAAAAGACCCATTAGCTATCTAAAGTACTATACATGGTGCAAAAATTGCTTAAAGCAGCAGTGCAACAAAAAATGTTTTTCCAACAAAAGCTAGTTTCTGCTACAATTAAGAAAAATATTAGCATACTTGTCAAATATAGTTGTTTTGATACCTCATATGCTGTGCACCATGAGTCTGTCTTTATTTTTTTTTTTATCCTAACCCTTGCAAGGTCTAAAATGCTATTTCTATGAAAACATGTGGAGTCCATCTTTTTTTTCTTAAGAAAAAAAATTCAGTTAAAACGTTTATAAAATACTCAAATTTTGGTGGAATTACAGCTGGCCCAGTGGCACTGAAGGTTTATTTATTTATTTATTTCAATCTAGGATTGCAATACCTTTGAGCAGAGAACCGCTCCTTTACAAAGGTTCCACATCAGAAAGGGTGGGAGAACGTACAATGGAAGACATTACAATAGTCATTAGCTAAACAATTATACAAGTAACAATTTTAAGTATACAATAAAGGAGTTAAGCAGTTAAGCATTCAATCAACAACATGGTACTGTATAGAAATAAAATCTTGGAACAAGAAAGAAAAATAAAATTTCACTAGCATAAGTCTTGACTGAAGGGAGGACAGGTGCGGCCTAAGGTGACTAAGTCAAATGTAATGATAAGAATTTAGGCCAGTGCAGATATGAGAGAAAGACTCAAAGTGGGAGGGGAGAAGGAGAGGGTGGAAGGGAGCATGGGTGAGGGGGGGGGATGGAAGAGGAAGATCAGAGTCCTGGAGGTGGGACTGAGGGAAAGTCAGAGAGAAAGGACTGGAAAGTATTAGGTTGGGATGGAGGGGTGGAGGGCAAACTTGAGGGGTGCCAGGGCATTGTCAGTGGGAGCAGAGGGCTGTTGTCAGCAGCAGTCACAGCTACTGTTCTCTAGCGGATGTTGACAAAGTAGACTTTTGAAAGAGACCAGTTTTGGAGCAGTGGTAAGCTCAGCACTTAGGTTGTTGAACCAGAGGGGTGCCCGGTATAAGTAAGAATGCTGTCCTTGAGTATTTCTGTACCTTGGAACTATGAGAAGCTGATAGATGGATGGAGTTTCTGGTGTACTGCAAGCCTAAGAATGGACTTAATAGGTTTGCTACTCCAGGAGGCACAAATCCAAGGAGTGTTTTTTTTGGCTAGCAGGCAGGTTTGATAGTGAATTCAATTGTTCAGTTGAAGCCATCCAGACTGAGCATAGAGGTTGCAAGTGTGCGTGAGGTCGGGGGAACCTACAAGCAGCCTGAAAGCTTTGTTTAGTGCCACTGCTATCCTGCAGAGAGAAGTAGCAGTCGCAGAGCTGTAAATGACAAGACTGTAGTCTATAATGGAGATGATTGAGCTACTGATTGCAGTTCTTAGGACTTCAGATATCAGGCTATGCTTGTGTCTGTAGGAGCCCTAATCTGATATTGACTGTTCTGGCCACATTCTCTATGTACTTAGCGTAGGTTAGGGAGCAGTCCAAAGTTATGCCCAGGTATTTGAAATGATCAACTTGTTCAAGGGGAACTCTGGAACAGTTTCTGATGGTAAGAGGGGTGTATTTTTACTTACTCCTTGCACTGCTCAACAGCATTACCTTTGTTTTTTTGTAGTTCAACACCAGTTTGTGGGGGGAGTGGCCTAGCGGTGCAGAGGAATGGATGCGTAGCTCAGGAGCGCCACTTTTCATCCCCTGCAAACCTCTAATATCTCCTGCTGAGTTGTGTTTTAATAAATAATTCTGGACAGCTTTAACCACATCTATGTCTGCGACTGCGAAATCGGGCAAGAAGCAAGGCAAAATAAGTTTTAAATCAACTAGAAGTGGTGATACAGATGCGGCCCTACTGAAACCAGGTGATCCACCACATTCCTCTACCAGTAGCTCAAGAGCAGAGAGTTCTTAGACCCGATCTAACTTGCCACCAGCTCTTCAAAATATCGATAAAACAGCTATGGCAGAACCATATCAAACTCTGGAGCACTTAATAAAGGATTTGAAATATGACTTGGGAATGCATATGGATGCAGGATTCGATTATGTTATGACATGATAATGTTATCAACATCTTCAACAGGTCATTAACAATGTGTCGGAAAAGGTGGACAGTCATGAGACATGGCTGCTAGAAGTGGAGACTTGGGTGGGGGACCAGAAGGACAGGCAGAGGCAGTGTAGCGATGACCTTGCTAGAGCCCTCAAAGAGATCGAGACCCTAAAGCAGAGTATTGACAACCACGAAAATCGTAAGCGTCACTGCAACCTATGCATTATTGGCTTGCCCGAGGGTTTGGAGGGCAGAGACTGCCCAGGTTTCTTTGATCCTGGCTGAAGACAATGCTTGATCTGCCTACAGCTGTTACACTTGAGATCCAAAGGGCGCAACAATCCCCTGGCCCTAGACCCTCTCAAGATCAAAAGCCCAGACACATGATTATCAAATTCTTATGATATCAGGACCGTCAGTTGATTTTGGAAGCTGCCCGCAAGAGGGGGATCATCCTGATTCAACAAGCATTTTTCCTGATTACTCCTGACTGCTACAAATTCAAAGGCAGTCCTTTGCCGAGGTGAAGAAGCTTTTCCATTCTATCAATTTTAACAGTGTCAGTGGCTCAGTAGGTAACACACTCGCCTCTGAGGCCGGGAGATCAGAGGGCTGTGAGTTCAGTTCCCACATCTGGCACTTGGGTTAATATCCCAGTACTGACACTGTAGTGTAGCATGAGAGGGGTGCTGCACTTCTAAGGTGCCGTCTTTCGGATGAGACGTTAAACCGAGGTCCCATCTGCCTGGATTGGTGGTAGTTTAGGTGGATGTTAAAGATCCCATGGCACTTATCGAAAAGAGTAGGGGAATTTCCCTGGTGTCCTGGCCAAATTTCCCTCATACACTAAAAAAATACCACCAACAGCTTAATCTGATTCTGGGTTAGTTGGCATTCATCTGTATCCCCCTCCCCCGGGTCGTGCCTGAAAATAGGCAAGATCTGTCTAGTGCACTTACCTGATCAACAAAAACTAAATAAATAAAATAAAACTGTGCCTTTACCCTAGCTTATCCAGCCAGACTGATTATTTGGCCTTCAGGTAGGAGTCAGAAAGCCTTTACCTGCCCTAAAGCAGCTCTAGAATTTGCCTGTGAATTGGAGCAAAAGAGACGTGAAGATCCTCCCAATCATCAACACGGCTGAAATTATTCCAGGTTAAAGGTACTGTGTAGTTTACTAATGGAGAGGACTCGAGACGGCCGGTAACATTTTACTCCACTCCTTCGGTGGAGACCTTCGATGGAGGAGAGGCCTTTTCTCTCACTCGTTTTTCTTTATTTTATGGTTCGAATCAGCCTAGGCATACCGAGTCCCCGCTGAATGCGAGTAGTTCTGTTCGTTACAGGAGCAGTTCATTTCCAAATTAAGACTCTGGCTTTTGGAGTCATTATATCTAGTTTAAATTCATTTCTCCTTCTGGATGAAGCCCTGGGCCACCTTTTTATTTTGGACTCGAGTCGGACTTGTTGCCGGATTTTGACAATGCTAAGTTGATAACTGCTTTTTGTGTATCTCTGGTGTTTGAGCTGTTTATATGTACAAGACAAATTTCCCTTTTTACTTTTATTTTTTTGGGTATTGACGAACATTTTTAGACCTGGTAGTTTTACTCGAATCTCTATGGCTAAACAGCAGAGAATAACTAGTTGAGTTCAGACAATATTAATGAACACTTTCTTTATTTTTATTCCAGAATATATTGGAGGGAGAGGGGAGGACTGAGGGGTGCTGGAGGTGTTGGCTAGGGCTTCCACGTAGAATACCTCCCTTAAGTTAGGTACTTGGACATGAGAGCTATGCTTGATAAAACTGACTATCCCATTTAATCTGGGGAGATGCCGTGTCTCGCCATCTCAGAGAGAGACTGTTTTTTCCCTAGGGGGGGCCTCAGCGGGAGTGCACTGCCCTGCCAGGCCATTCTTTGCCCCTTGGCGATCCTTAATATTCTTGGGGTTCTCTCTCCTCTTATACAATATGTTGAGGGAGATGGTGGGGAATTAACATATTTTGGTATGATTATTAAATGTAGGTTTCCTTTATTGCAGGGGTTGAACGCTAACTCCACGACAAGTAGAGGATGGAGTTTTTTTTTTCAGTTGGGGGAAAAGAGGGTGGGGGGCTTCTACTGACTTGCTGTTTTTTTTTATTACTGTTGTGCCGAATAGAAAACTTGTTAGGAGTCAGCTTAGAGGGGATATATATAATGTTAGAATTGTTAAAACATGCTTATGTCTATTTGAGTTTAAAAGGGGGAAGGGGGGAGATCCCAGTTGGGTCTTACAAAATTTCTGCAGAGTGGTTAGTTTTACTAAATATAATGTAATGTTGATTATGTCAAGAGGATTCTTTTTACATGACAGTAATGGATAGGCTCACTATTATTTCTTGGAACACCAATGGTCTTCACAATGTGGTCAAACGTAAGCAGATTTGTACTCAAATAAAAAAATGAAAGGTGACATTACTGTCCTACAGGAAATCCACTCCACGAGAGAGGAAGCTGATCGACTAGGTCAGTCTTGGGGGGGATCTTTTTTATCTGCCCCCTTTACCTCTAAATCACGAGGGGTTGTCATTTGGATAAGGCCTGGCCTGCCGCATAAGGTTTTGTCCTTTGTGGCTGACCTGCAAGGTAGATACGTCATTGCAGTGGTAGCTGTTGGTGATCGTAAATTTACCTGTGTGTCTGTGTACAGTCCTAATTATGACTCCCCTGATTTTTTTACTCACTTAGCAACAACCTTAGCTCCTTTCCCTGATAATTTAATTATTGGGGGGGTATACGTGCTTATTGGGATTCTAGCTTGGACCATTCTGGATCAAAGCATGGCCCCCTATGCGTAGCACCATAGCATTGCGCCATCTAGTGGAGGGAAGGGCACTTGTGGACGCTTGACATTTCAGTTACCCAACAGCAAGAGAATATTCTTTTTTTTCCCCCCATGCCCACAATTTGTACACCAGGTTGGATTATGTTTTTCTGCCCTCATCCATGGTGGGAAGTTTGAAGGAAGCTGAGTATAGACCCTTGATTATTTCTGACCACGCACCTCTCAGAGTGGTTGTGAGCCTAGAACTGAGGTCTCCTACCCTCCCTCATTGGAGAATAAACCCCTCTTTACTCTTGGATCCACAATTCATTCAACAGCTTAAAAAGTACCTCCAGGAATTCATAGAATTCAATTCTAAGGAGGCCACTAACATTGATATAATTTGGGACACTTTGAAGGCCTTTATACGGGGGGGGGGGAGGTGATTTCCTATTCATCCTTTGTTAAAAAAATAATTTACAACAAGAGGAACAACTTGAACAAAAGATCAAACACCTCGAAGGGACCAATATAGAATGGGATTTGATTATAACCAAGTCCAATACGTTTTTTGAAGGCGACAGAGCGGGTAAATGGTTGGTGAGGTTGGTTAAAAAGAAAAAATCTGAACGCACCATTATAGGGGTGGAGGACCCGATGGGTACAGTTGTATATGATCAAGCCCAAATTAATGACTCTTTTAAAACCTATTACTCTAAGTTATACACCTCTGAGTTTCCTGTGGGTGCTAACCCTCTGTCATATCTAGACACCATTGAATTGCCCCTCTTGTCAACCCATGACAGGAGCAGCTTAGATTCCCCATTGTCAATGGAGGAGTTAAAGGGAACAGTCTGGGGTGCTAAAAAGGGTAAGTCCCCAGGTCCGGATGGGATCCCAGCAGAATTATACAAAGAACTATGGGATACGCTGGGCCCATTGATGTTTAGCATTGTAACTGCTGCTTTGGAAAATGGTATTCTACCAACCTCCCAGTATTTGGCTACTATAACAGTTCTTCCCAAGCAAGGTAAGGATCCCTTCAAGTGCTCCTCCTACCGACCGATTTCACTTTTAAATTCCGATTATAAAATTATAGCCAAGATAATTTCGACAAGATTGAAAAGACTACTACCCAATTGATACATACCGATCAGTGCAGTTTTGTGAAAGGAAGGCAGGCTAAATTTAATATCAGATGAACCCTCGATGTTATCCATAAATGGCCTAAGGGCAAAACAGGAGACCTATTAGCTATTGACGCTGAAAAAGCATTCAAGTTGTATTTAATGGCCTTTTATACTAGCAGCTTTAGAGAAATTTGGATTTGGCCCCCAATTTTTGAAATGGATACGGTCCTTATATCACTCTCCCAAAGCTCAAATTTTAACAAACAATTGTACCTCTCCTCCCTTTCCAGTGACCAGGGGTACCAGACAAGGTTGTCCATTGTCACCCCTATTATATGTCCTGACCATTGAGGCTCTGGCTCAGGGCATTAGATCACATTGCGATACTAGAGAATTTTCCAGGAAAAGAAGGGAACATCATATCTCCCTGTTTGCAGATGATATCTTGCTATATTTGCAATCCCCACAATCATCTTTACCCCATTTTATCTAAAATATTTGAACTTTATGGCCTCTTATCCGGCCACAAAATGAATTGAGGGAAAAGCAAATGGCTCCCGTTGGGGACAGAGATGCATCCAATTTCTGTTGCAGGCACCATGATAAACCCCTCTAAACAGATTAAATACTTAGGTATTCTTATTCCTGCCAGGCTGTCCAACTTAGTTAAAATTAATATGAAGGGTATAGTGAAAAAAATCAAGGATGATTGTCTTGTCTGGAGAGCTTTGCCTTTAACCTTAATTGGAAGAGTCAGTTTGGTTAAAATGTCTGTGGTCCCTCAATTCCTTTATTTCTTCCAGACTGTCCCACTTTGGATCCCAAACAGGTATATAAGGGCGCTGGAGGGTGCCATTACTCAGCTTCTCTGGCACAATAAGACACCTTTGATCAAAAAAGAAATTTTAACACTGCCTCTCAGGAAAGGTGGACTGGGCCTACCTAGTGTGAAATACTGTTATATTTCAGCTCAGCTTTCCCACGTAGGAGACTTGTGGAGGGAGGAAGGGAAAGGATAGGCCAGCCTGAGTGGAAATGGAGTCTCTTTCCTTTTTGCCCTTGTACTACCATATATTAATAGGCCAGAGAATACGATCATCTCCCTTGAAAATAGAAAACCGCTGTACAAAAACAATGTGGAGACTGTGGGAATTTGCCCGCAATTTGATCGGGTGCAATGAAGGGACTTCCCCAGAAACTCCACTATTGGTACTCCTTGGAAACCATGGCAGGCTTCGACCTGGGGATGAAAAGATATTAAGTACATGGTTTCACAAAGGGTTACTTATATTAGCTAATTTTTTGAGAGACGGAGAGATCCTCTCATTTAGTTCATTGATGAGAATCTATAAAATCAATGCCTCTCACTTTTTCTTATATCTTCGTCTAAAGGAGGCTGTCTCATGATTGCGTAACTCATGTGCCAAAGGCTACCATGACTAACACTCTCCTTTGGAAGAACTTTCTGTGGGTCAATAAACAGACAAATGTTATAAACCACTTAGAAAGTGTTATGTCTTGCTTCTGGGTGCGGTGCCTGACCCTTTGGATAAAACTAAAGCTCAATGGGAATCTGACATACTACTGGATGATCTGACAGGGGGGATTGGTTGAATATTTTAAAAAACTCTATTAAATGCTGAGTAAATAACAGGCTGTGCACCATACACTATGAAGTTCTTTGCAGGACTTATTTTACTCCTGTTTTGGCCTACAAGATAGACCCAACGTCATCTTCTTTATGTCCCAAATATAAGATTCATGAAGGCACTTTTTTTCATATGATTTGGGAGTGCCTGCAGGTGCAAAAATTTTGGTGTGAAATTCAAAATATTTTAACTTGTTCTTTGCATAGCCCTCTCAGGTTGGATCCCTCTGAGATTCTAGTGGGACTTCCAACGGGAGGGGATGCCTGGCCACACAAAGGATTTGTGGAGGCTGGGTAATGTGTTGGCTTTGAGGGCTCTGGCTATGTATTGGAGACTTCCAGAAGTTCCGTCCACTGCAGTGTGGATTAAATCCCTCATGGAGTGCATGAAAATTGAGAGAACTCAATACCTTGCTAGAGGGGAGGTAAATAAATATCAAACTCTGTGGGCCTCTATTAAACAGGCGATACAGCAAACTTGGTTTCCGCTGTTTTAATTCATATGTAATAGCAGGCATATGGTATTCCCCATACAAAGTCTTTATTTCTAATAATTTGTTACCATGTGATATTGGAAAGGTATATGACAAAGACAAAATAATATATGTGCCTTAAGACTGTCACAATTTGTATGTAACTCTGATTTGCTCTGCTATGTAAATAAAGTTTACAAAAAAAAAAAACACACTAGTTTGTGAGATCTGAACCAGTCCTCAACTTGCTCAAAAGCATGTTGCAGTTGATTTTCAAGATGGGGTGGGTCATGATGGGTAGTGTAGATGACTGTGTCATCCGCATATAGGAGAATCTGTTGATTAATGAAGCAAGGAAAGTCATTAAGAAAAATGCTGAAAAGAAGGGGACCCAGAATAGATCCCTGTGGTACTCCACATCAGACAGGTTGACATTCAGATGTGACATTAGTGATCTTTACCTGTTGGGAGCAATCAGACAAGTAGCTTTTGAACCACTTCAAGGTTTCATTAGCAAGGCCAATGGATGATAGCTGTTGTAGAAGGAGTGAGTGACTGACAGTGTTGAAAGCCTATGGTAAATCAATAAAGGCTGAACCAACAAGTTGAGGCACTGGACATCACACCTCACGCCATGTCAGTGACCCAGGTTAGGGAGTGAGCACAGACTGCCAGGGATTGGCCGAGGGGGGAAGGCGAGGAGTTGGATTGAGCAGCTGCAAGGCAGCTTTTCTCTTTGGAGAGGGATGTGGGTTTCCCCAGGCTCTTGGCTGCCACCCGGTGAAGGCTAGGTGGCAGTGCCAAGCCAAGAGGGGAACCCGGCATTAGACCAGGAGGGAGGAAGAGGCTATTACCGGAATTGCGAAGTACATGCGCGACCGTGATCTGTGGTCCTGGTAACAGGGGAGAAAAGCAGAAATACCATGGATCCCCTGCTGCCAAATAAGGCACAGGGGTAATGGGGGAGCAAAAAGCTTTCTGGAAAAATCTTTTTGGTGGAATTAGAAAAGTGTATCACCAAATAAAACAGAAGTTGGCTAGAATCATTTATGGTGTAAAAAAGGTAGGGTCAAATGTTTGCCCAGTTTCATTGCACTGCTACTTTAAAACTAACCTAAACCATCCCATGTCTAATATCATAAAAACCATCCTGTCAGCAAAAAGAAGAGATTAACTACAGTTACTACCATAGTGTTAGCATCCCATGCTGGTTGTTTTGCAGGTGCCCTGTTGGAAGCAGTATGTGTAATATCGATATTTATTGTATTTATGTATTGCTAATATTGAATTTTGCTCTGCACTTTGCATGCTATCTTGCTGTATGGTAATGAAGTCATGCATTTTATCCTACTGCTGGTGCCAGGTTTTTGTGCTGGTTCCTGTCTTTTTCTAAAACAGGAACATCGTCTTGTGGAGTGGTGTTTTTGTTTGTGAACTAGCAGCAAGCCCTTGCTTAGGAAAGCAAGAATTATTAGTAAGATGGGGTCAAAGATTTTGCCCCTAATTTCCTTGTCTGCCTACCTGAAAAACCCTTTAAATCATGTCTAATTCAAATCTGTATTCCGGGATCATATGTTGAACTCTTCTGCATGTCTATGTCATAACTAGTGAATGTACAGTAAATGTTTAATCTGTCTTGAATACTATTATATACCTGGATCATGCCTGAAAATTGGCAATATATGTCTAGAGCACTCACCTGGTTAACAAAAACTAACTAACTAAATATCAATTACATCAGTGTGACATGTACAGTGGAGTCGACCAGGATGTAATGCAGTGTCTTGAGTTACTGCATGACAAAAGGGAGTAACTGCTATTGAAATTGCCTTGTTCATTGCAGATTGCAATATTCTACTGTGTATCACTGCTTAATGAACCCTAATTAACATCTTTTTAAGTTGCAATAGCTTATTTACTATAATTTAATCAACTACTATTTAGGCCACTTAATGTAATGTGATATCAATAAGTGCAACTGCAATGGTATGAGCGTTATTATTGGCAACCAAATATTTATGTATAAAGGAGATGCCAGGAAAAATTCATTAAATTATGAGTATTATGCTTTTATGTTTTAAAGGGACACTGTCAACCCTTTTTGAATATTACTTCTGGCTACAAACTCCCATGTTATGATTGCTTGCCTTATCTAGAATTAATTGATGTTGCTGGCTGGTTTATCTGCTCCCTTTCTTAGAAGAACTAAAATGCATGCGAATGGTATAATTATACCTGACTTTATTATGTTTCAAATCCTTTATGTACTCTTACTGCATACCTCCAGAACATTAGGAACACCACCCCTCCTAAACAGTGCAGCCACTCATGATTCAGTAGTCTCCTCTCCTCTCCTCCCACTGCACTATGAGTGGCTAGGCTCTGTTGGAGGTGTTCCCAAATCCAGGATAGATGCAGTGGGAATTGATCAAGGACTATAAGCAAACAGCTTTTTCTGTTGTAACACCAGTATGGTGGGCAGCCTCTTTTACACTAAAATAAAATTAAATCAAAATCAAATGATCAACTATATGAGCAATCTTTACAGAATGTAAGCAGTCATATAATGCATTTCTTTAAATGGGAGACCACTTTGATGCCTAAAGGCACTGAAAGTGTCTCTTTAACATTACACTTCAGTGTTAAAATAGAACTGAAACTGAAGCAATCATGCAGTACACTTTTAAGGAACTAATCATCAAAATAGTTTTTTATCTTCAAGGTCCCAATGTAATATTTTAAGTTTTAGTTTTATTTTGGATATGCTATCCTTAAGCCTGTCACACATTTAAATCCTTAACTCCCCCAAAACTCTTCTCTATACCTAACTTGGAGTCGACACCATGTTCAAGCAGCTGGGGAGACAATAAGACAGGCAATGAAATGTAGCGTGAGACTATGAAGAATATACTTTTGAAGATTAAAAGTTACAAGTAATTATACAATGGAGTAAATTGAAAGCACCAAATCCTGTATTTTGATTGGCTGGCTGGCACCTTTTCAGCACTGTAAATCCTCCAGTGTACCCACTGGAAAAGGTGCCCGCCAACCTCTTTACCAAGATCAGTACGACCTCCCAAAATCAAAATATATACCCGCCATCTTGATTCCCCACTAAACTGCTCCACAACTCCGGTCCGCAACTCAGGTACATAAACTACACTGTTCTCCCAAAACAACTGACAGAAAAAACTACTCATCAAGTAAAAAAAAAAACCAAACAGCACTTTGTACTTAGGCTAGATTAGTTCATGGCTGGGACAGTCATCCTTGACGTCTCTATTGCCGACTCCCCAGACTCATTTCTCCCTGTAGCCTCAGTCCCTTCTAATTACCCCAGACACCATGTTCCCTACAGCTGACAAGCCACAGCTCTGTGCTAAACCATCCATTACTGAAACCTGCCTTCCAAGCACTCGCTCCATCTGTCATCCAATACTGCTCACCACTCCACATTTGAAATATGTAGCTAGCCACACATCTCTGTACTTTCTGCTCCAGCTCCACTGCCACTTACTACCCAACTCTCTCATTGTGTGTGTTCCCACTCTCCCGCTCACGACTGCCCATATCGGAGGACTATTTCCCCCGCACAACAATAAAAATATTAAAACAAGATTTAAAATGAAAAAAAAAAGACTATTTTTCTTTTCTCCATAAATGGAATGGGGACATTGTATAATAGCAATTTTTCCCTCCAGGGTGTGGGTATACTGGAGGGCTTATCACGACTGATGTGGTTCAGTCACTCGGCTGCACCTCGTGACCGAACCACACCAGCCATGGTAAATCCTCCAGTATACCCCACCCCCAGCTCACTCCCACCAACAGGCATCGGGGTGTGCATTGGGGTCATCGGCCCTAACTCTCACCCCATCCCATGTGCAAACAAGCTGAGGTAGTGCAGTGTAGGAGAATGGGGTGAGAGCTAGGGCTGACGACTCCAACGCACACCCGATGCCTGTTGGTGGGGGCGGCTGGGGTGGGGCAAGGGTGGAACCCTAAAATAGAATTTCCTCACTTTGTTCGGGCAGAAGAAGCCTAACTGATGCATTAACAAAGTTTTTGCATAGAATTTCCTTACTTTTAAGAAAGAATTAAAAGTAGAAAGTTACGTGTTGGTCGTTCACTTACCCCACCAACTTGTCAGTGTTGGGCCACATTACACACCCAATGACTAAAAAGTACATTGACAACAGCAAGTCCAGCCACCAAACAAATGTTAATCTAGTAGAGCAATAGAAAATGCTGTCCAGAAAACTTAAACTGCGCCACACAATAGCTCCACAAAAAATATATTGTCTGACACATAAACACCACTATTGACATCTACAGGACATGTCGTCAACACCCTCCAAATTTCAAGTAAAAAGACCAAGCCGTGTCCGAGATATAACGTGAAAATTTGACATTTTCATTCATCAGAGTGGTACAGTTCCACACCTGTTGACATTTAACAAACACAACAACTGAAAACTACACCCATGACACTAAGGCTAGGCATCCTATCAATTTCAAGCCACCAGCACAATCCAAAACACTGTCCGCAACACGTGAAGTGTGTCACGCAATATCTCCGACACGTAAACACCATAATTCACAACTACAGGACATGCCATAAACACCCTCCAAATTTCAAGTAAAAAGACCAAACCGTTGACAAGATATTCAATCTTAAAGATTGGTAAAATTTCCCTATCTATTCCATATAAAAAATCTGGCCATCTTGTCCCTCCCTCGCGATCAAAGATGGCGATCAATGAATCTCACAATCAAAGAATTTGCAGGGTCACGACCAAAGAATAAAAACTTTTCTAATTTAAAAAAATCAAAGAATTGCAGTAAACCACCACCATGGTTTGTCAGGATGAAGTCCCCTGAGTACAACCTACCCTCATTTGTCTTCCTAGGACACCCCTGGGCTGAGAAAATTGATTTTTTAATCTGTCCCTCACTCAGATGCATGATGGCGATCAAAGAATCTCATGATCAAAGAATTTGCAGGGTCACGATCAAAGAATTTGCTCGCTCTCAAACAAAGAGCAAGGGACGATATGGCCAGATTTAAAAATGTATTTTCTCAGCCCAGGGATGCCCTACAAAGTTAAATGAGGCTGGGTTTTGCTCAGGGGGCTTCATTCTGCCCCATCTGAATGAAAAAAAGCATGTTTTAAATATGCCTGGTAGTCTAGCGCCCCCCATCATACTAAAATAGATAACAATCTCTAGTGGCCCCCCCAACCCAATGTCTATGTTATAAATATTTTTTTTTTATATCCCTGGTAGTCTAGTGGCCCCCATCATAATAAAATATATTATCATCTGCAATTTCCTGGTAGTCTAGTGGCCCTCCATGTGTATTTGATAAATATTGCTTTTTAGATCCCTGGTAGTCTAGTGGCCCCCCGATCTGTATTAAATTATAATTATTGTTCATATCCCTGGTAGTCTAGTGGCCCCCATCATAATAAAATAGATAAGGATGTCCAGTTTCCTAGTAGTCTAGTGGCCCCCCACCCTCCCACCTAGCTGTGCCACCACACCCAGCACCCCCTACCCTTCCCCAGCCGGCAACTGGCACAGCCCACCTCTCATCTCCACAGCCAGCTGCTGACTGTATGTATTACAAGTGCTAATGCAAAGAAGCACTCTGAAATTTGGTGAAACATGATGATGGATGCCTGTTGTGGTAAGTTTAAGAAGTTGTATGTTATTTCTCTTGCGTTATGGTGTCTGTCTGTGATTGGTTGTCTTGCCTTGTACTGCCCCCCATATTTGTGTGTTCTGTGTGTGTGTGTGTCTGTGTGTCTGTCTATGTTTGTGCCTGTGTGTGTGTGCCAGTGGGGGTGGGGCGGTGGGGTTGGGGAAAGCTGGAGTTAGGTTGGAAAAGCCTATCGCTGAAGTTCCTCACTTTGTCACTGTAAAAACCCTAACTGTTGCATTAACCCAGTTTTTGCAATGAATATATATATATATATATATATATATATATACATATATATATATGTATGTATATACCTGTTAGTAGGGGATACATTATGGGTAGGAGTGTGATATGTAAAATATTCTTACTCCTGTAGAGTGAGCTACGGATATTCATGCGTGCTAAAGACAAGAGTGAGAGTATCCATAGCTCACTTTGCATATCACACAATCTGCACATCATGTGTGTGATTTATACAATGAAGGTGGGAGCTCCTTTCATATTTGTTTTGTACATTATATTTGTGTTGTGTATCTTTAAAGTGTGGTGGGTAAGGTTTTATGAATGGTGTGTGAACTCTGGTTTTGATTGGTAATTGTCTTTTTGTGTGTGTCTTTATTAGTTGTTGTGTGGTTTGTAGTAGTTTTTATTGGTTGGTTTGTGTTTTAAGGAGGGACTTCATTGGTGGAAGTGATACAGGAATGAATTGGGAATAGTGGTATGGTGGTGAATGTTCAGTATATTTTCACATGTTTTTAATTTTTTTGGGGTGCAGGATTTATTTTATATACAGTGATGGTGCTTGGTGTATTTTTTCACAGTTTATTATATGTCCGCTTCGATTATGTTCACCAAGGCCGGTTAACAAAAACTTTTCTTTCCGGAAGAAACTTTTACTTGCTGCCTGTAAGTGTCATACTTTTGTTGTGGAGAAACTGATTTGTTTTGTTTTTTAACAGAAAAGCATGTGCTTCTTAGCATGATATAAGATATACTACTACATTGTAAATAAATTTATTTCATTGGCTGCATCGGTGCATCTTCCATTTTGTCCTGCTTTGCTTATCAGAGTCTGAGTCGAAAGATATTACATGCTGGCATTTTCTCTTTCTTCTTGTAGGTCTGCAGCTTTGGCACTTCGCTTTAGAGTGAGCTTGTTAATGCAACTTCGAGTTTCTGATGAATCCATGGTGTTTCTGCTTGGCAGGTATGAAAGCATTGCCGAAAGCTGCTTTTCAAAGGTTTTCTTTTTTCTTGCAGGTTAGACAGCACAGAAGAGAGTTTTAATAGAGCTTCTTCTCAGTTTGCGCAGACATACCGAGAGAGAATGGGATTTTTAGCTGGATGGTTTTCAGGTGAGTGTGTTTTTTGCTATGCAAATGTGTATACTGACTGAGCTGTGATTTAATTTAGGGAAGTGGATTCTGCGTTAGATGCTATTTGGAGTGCAGGTGGTAGTGAAGCTGACATCAGCAGGGTATGTATAAACGGCAGATATTATAAGTCTGCTAACGTCAGCTGCAGATCTCTCACTCCAGTGGAAAAAACATGTTTTGTTGTCACTGTGGAGCTCCCACAACCATTGTGTATAAAGGTGGACCTAAAGGTGGACTAGCTGCAGGTAGCAAAAAATCCGTATCTCAAATCAGTTTCAAGATACGGGTGCCAAAAGGCACCGCGGACACAGCAATGTTAGCCTATGGGAAATTTCTCAATTTTGGAGCAACGTAACTTTGTAACCATTTTAACTTTTTTTACTAAACCACCAAAAGGCTCATCTGTGGGGCCAGAGCTTGCCACCCTGCAAATTTCAGCCAAAAAGCCCTAACCGTTTAGGTGCAGTGATGTGGCAAAGAAATGGTACCATAGTGTCACAAATTGCGACAGTACAGATGCGACATTGTCGTGATTTGTGAAAGTGTCTCAAATGTACTGTCATGATTTGTGACACTGCGAAGGACCCAATTTTTAAAAAGGTATTTCTAGGGGTCCTAGAAAAAAAATGATGGCACCATTGTGTTCCTCAAGTCCCGTTTAGGTAAACACAACTGTCAGTGTTTACCTAGGGGCAGTAGAATTTGAATTACAGATGTTTTTCTTTACCACTAACTGAAACAAGATGGTGGAAGCATGACAGTAAAAGGGCCATTTGTAACAGTAAAATGTACTGGTGGCAGCTTTCATGAGGCACATATATTTTTTTCTCATTGACTATAATGAGAAAATTTAAATTTGAATAACTTTTGGACAGATTAATATTTTTTCACTAAATCTTCAAAAGGCACATCAGTGACCCAGACTGCATGTTCCTGGAAGATTTCAGACCAGACGAACAAGTTGTTTGAGCTGTAGTCCAGAGCAAGAGGGTTTTTGTGCATTTTATGGCACTCTGAAGCTCCACAACTACTTGTCCGACCATTACGTAACTTGCCAGATCTAGAGACCTATTGGGCCACACCACACATGCAAAATTTCAAGCAAATCTGTCATATGATTGCAAAGTTATTACAGTGCAAAATTTTGGGTTTAACAAAGAAGTGGCTGGGCAACCCTAACTATAACTGCACAGGCAGCTATGATACATATATACTGTATAGATATACACACATATATATATATACACATATATATATATATATATATATATATATATTATATATATAAATAGGGAATACATAATGGACTGCAGTGGAATAACACATATATCTCCACTAGTGAGTGGTAAGACCCATAACTCAAGAGTGGGGAAGCCACGAGTGAGTTACAAAGGTCTTACCACCCAAGTGTGGAGATAAATGTGTTGTTCCACTACAATCCATTATGTGTTTGATATATACCATGCCATTTCTATTGTTTTTACTGGTATTTTACCTTGTTTTAGCTTAAAACTGCCTTTCTTTCCATTGTAAGTTCCCTATCTGACCAATTGTTCTCTGTGTTCCATTTCCAGATTCTAAGTGGAAATAACATGTTCTAAGTTATATAAATGATGTTCTGAGTTATATAAATGGGCCCAGATATTCAAAAGGGTTGCGCATGGTGCAACAGTGTTGCACCGCGCGAACCCACTGATGCGCCCGTGCAAGGATATTCAAAAGGGAAAGCAGCGCACAAATCCCGACAAGCGCCAGAGTGCATCAGTAATGCATGCAGGCACAGGTGAAGGGGTGTGCCCATGCATACTCTGCACAGCCTGATATTCAGCCCAGGATGTGCGGAGCCATGCATGCGCAACCCCTACCTGTGCCAGCACAAAGTTACGCCCAAAAAAGAGAGCAAGGGCGGCTGGCCACCCACAGGTGAGCTGCCGCATTGCAGGGCCAACACGGGCAGCTTCCAACTGTGGGTGGCCACCCAAGCTCCGGCTGCACCGCCGTGGTGGCGGCCCCCACAATGCCCAATTGCTGGCATCAGTTGAAAAAGAGAACTCCAAAATCCCTGGTGGTCCAGTGAACCTGCCCACCCGATCACGGGCTAAGTAAATAAAAGAGAACTTCAAAATCCCTGGT